>OZ014451.1:10659046-11290018 GCA_963966035.1 Acleris laterana
AAAACATTGGATTGGTGGATAAATTTATTAGTATTAACCCTAGATCTTTGTCTAATTTCTTACAAAATTGAATCAATTATATATATTCACAGCCAAGTTACACATTTGAATATCTCGCATCTCCCAAAACTATAACATTTTGTTTTTGGGGATGTACAATTCTATTGGTCCTATTAATTATATCTATTAAGCACAGATGTATAACTTTGTGTTAGACACTTAGGCCCGTATTAATAAACTCGTCTCAGCTGAGATGCGCGTCACAAGATACGTCAAAGTAAACGTCAAACCATAGAACACTGTCATTCTTGACACATCTCGAGACGAACATTAGAGTTGAGATTAGTTTATTAATACATACGGGCCTTAGGTAGTGAAAACCTGTGTGTGTTCTTGACATCCAGCCCCCTGCTCTACCTCCGGAGTGTCTAAAACAATGATGTGCATCTGTGCTTACTAGAGATTATTAATAGGACATCCCCAAAAACAAAATATTATAGTTTTTGGGAGATGTGAGATGTTTCAGTAGAATACCAGACCCCCTGATAGGTAGCAGGTGACAATTTGGTATACATTGAAAGTTCATAAGTTTTTGCATGACTAGGATTCATAAAAGCTGCGCCATGTATACTGAAATGTCACCTCCTCCTGGCCGGCATTGTAAAGTGTAATTGTGGCTGCCATTAAAGAGAAGAACAAGAAGGTATTGTAAACCAGTAGCATGAATAGAAACAGGCACTTTACACTGTTAAAAAGACTACTTATATGAATAAGACTTACTGCAGTTTTGGAGGTTTCGGCCTGTCTTCTTTAGGAATGAGTTTTAGTTCTTTCCAATGTAGCTTTGTAAATGTTGGAATTTCTATTTTGTAATTGCTTAACGCCACACGTAAAACTTTTTCGTTTTCTTCAGATATAACAGGCCTGTAACAAACGCTTATTAGCAAGAAATCATTAACTGCGGATGCTAAACAAAAATCAGGTTATGAGCGTTGTTCCTTACCACAACACAGGATCGGGTCGGCACAATACGTTTTTAATAGTCTTTTTTAATTTGCCTTTGCTTAGGCCGATTGATTTCTTTTTCTGAGTTACTGAATTCATACTTATCACAGTCACTACTTTTATTTAATAGCTATCACGTTAATCGTTAAATTAAGTTAAATAGGTGCTGAATAACTTGCGTGAAATCGTGAAATTCGTGAATAACAAACTAAAATAAATAATGTCAAACAAATTTGATGAAGTCGTTCACATTCATATACACGTGGGAAATTGAAGTGACATACTAATGCGCAGCGCTGCTAAATACTACGGTCCAAGCCGTCCCAATGAAATAATGGAGACCGACTATTATGTACTCATGTACATAATACACGCACAAAATTACGCGGACTAGACTACCAAATAAATAAGAGCTCTTTTTTTAATATGTAAAGATATATTTAAAATAACCCTGATGCGTATATGAACGTAAATATTTCTGACACAATACGTACGTACGTGTACTAAAACTACCATGTATCACTTGGACCTATAGTCTATTCAGAATAGGATGGGTACGGCGACACATGACAGTTTTACATTTTACGCAAAAGCCGTTTTAACCAATCCAGCTGTCAACAAATTTAAAAAATATATATTGCAAAGAAATTATTTCCAATAAATTAGATTTATCGTTTTTCGTAATATAATAATCAAGTTCCATTAAATTACGTGTTTATGTAGTGAAAATAGGTCAATAAAATAATTACACTGCATCTTCCGATACGTGAATGGAACTATTAATAGAGATTGGCAACACATCTGTCATCGACCGAATCGAACCGCCATATTAACAAATCGCTTCACTCGCGTCACGATTATATTGAAATAAAGAACATCTAGTGCTTTATTTAAATTTACGTGTAAATTATTGTCTTCTGACATTAATTTAATGACTGAATTCACCATTCATAATTTGTGTGCAATATAGTTTTAAGAAATAAAAAATATTGGCAAGTGCATAAAGAATCGATTATTTTCCCTTAGCAAACGTAATCGATAATCGTCAATAATCCTTTCAATTTCACAAGGCGACAACACTTTATCTGCCAAGTGTCATATGTCGCCGTACCCATCCTATCCTGAATAGACTATAGTGGTTACAATTTGGCAGTCAAAAGATGTACTCAAGCGCTGTACAGCGTTGCGTTTACTGAAAATCTTACGCTGCAGCCACATGTGCGGCATTGGCATCGGACGAATATTCGTGTTGGAGTATTATCTCACATTGTTTATAAGAGCTAGGCCGCACTGCGGCTAAACCGCCGCGGTTTTTAACCGCGTGACTTTTTAATCAAGTAAAACTAATGCAAGCGGCCGCACTGGCGGCTTTTTCCCGCGACTGATTTTAAAACCGCGATTTGTTACAGAACGGCGCGCGGCAAAAAACCGCGCCAAAATTTGTAGCCCATAGAACTTCTATTGGTGCGCACGCATTGACGCGGTTACCGCGGGCGGTTTCTGTCATTATTTGGCAGACCGCCGCCGTGAATAGTGTAGTGTAGCGTTGTTATTGTGGCGTCGCAATTATGTCGTCGACTGAGTCGGAGTCCGTTTCCAACGAAACTGAATATGACAGTTTATCTTCCAAAATTATAGTGGAAGTACAAAAACGACCAGCGCTATACGATACTACTATACGTCAGTATAGTGACAGAAATGTGAAAAACAAACTTTGGGAGGAAGTTTAGGGCCCGTTCAGACGGACAGCATTTCAACTGCAACCCAGCTGCAAAGTGGCAGTTGGTGTCATGCAGTTCTGTCAACCGCACACCAACTGCAATCTGGCTGCACTTTTGTAATGCAGTCGTATTGCAGTTGGAGCAATAACTAATATATAACTGCAATACGACTGCATTACAAAAGTGCAGCCAGATTGCAATTGGTGTGCGGTTGACAGAACTGCATGACACCTGCAAGCGGACTGCACAATGAGTTTGCAGAACAGCCCCGGAACTGCCACTTTGCAGCTGGGTTGCAGTTGAAATGCTGTCCGTCTGAACGGGCCCTTGCCTACACACAGTAGAAGATTGGATGTTTCTGTCGGAGGCTGAGAAGAAAAAGAAAGGCAAGTTATAAAATGGGTTTATTAATTACAACGAACTCGAACATTTTAAGTTGCACCCGACAGCGTAAACGATCGATATTTGCGAAGTTTGTGCTGTTTTTTTCTTTTTCTGTTTCTTAATAATAAAGGCAACAATACATACAGCTCTCTTGAAATCCATCTTTAAACTGTGAAAATCGTGGCCAGTTCCGCGGTTTTTAATCGCAGTGTGTGCGTTTCGGGCGGTTTCGCGGTTTGGCGGTTACCGCTTGCCGGAAAAAAACCGTAGTGCGGCCTTTCTCTAACTTCTACAGTACGCCGCTTCCAGTAAACATGGCCGCAACGTATAAGCTCAAAGATAAAAAAGCCATAAAAAAAAAACAAAGAAGACTGTACACCTACTTTGGATTTTAGTTAACTCAAGTAATAAAATGGAGTGACTTAAAAATCTTTTGGATCATCGTATTCGTGCTTGTTTGAGTTATTATTTAGCTCTTTCGCGACTTTACTTTCATAATTATGTTTCATATGCGAGCGCAAAATATAAGTAGCCCCTATTCTCAGACGAACAGAAAACCATGAGAAAACCACTAATTTTTGACATGCTTCAGGGATGACTTTGAGATTGAGATAGAAACACAGCGATAATCAAAACAGCCCTATTTATAAATCGAGATTTTAAGATTTGTGCAAAATGTTGTTACAGAATTATCAACAAGTTTTTAAAATTGTAGGTAATTCTGTAGCTCTGACTACCCCACTCTGGGATTACAGGCGTGAAGGTATGTATGTATGTATGTAAAATTTATCAAACTAATCCAATTTAGTAGTAGTTTAAGTGCGTGACCGCCAACTATCACATCTTGCTCTAACGTACAAAATAAGCGTAGGTACTTAACCCTTAATGAAACATTGGGCAGCTATTTCCCAAGTATTTTTCGTTTACCAAAAAAAAAGTAATTTGATTAAGGATTAATACCCCAGTCAGAAATAGCCGGGAAAAATTAATCGTTTACCCACCCAAGTAGGCATTCTTTACCGTTAATCAACATACATTTATTGATTCGAAAAAGTAGGGGGTAGACCAGGTAGTGTAAAAATTTTAGGTAGGTACTTACCTACTGTCACAATTGTCATCCGTTGTTTTCGGTTATTATTGAAAATTGTATTTATTTTATAAAAGATAAGAAAATTGGTAGGATTTAGAATGAGTGTCTTGCACAACATGGAAGGACGATCCCGTGAAAGTCTTGCGATACCGTTAAACGTAGATATCGGTGGCTGTGGTGACACTGGCGACTTTTGGAGTAAGTGAGTTCACGTTGAGCAGTGGACATTGTGCAGTGTGAACGAAAATCTCTAGAGATTACCTAGTGACCACCAAATGTAGCAGGCTATTTGGCAGGTTTTTGAAAACCATCTCAGATTATTTGTTGGTGTTTATTGAGTACTCCAAAAGTGGTAATTTTAAATTCTTTTATGTATTTCGTCTAAAAAAAGGAAATAAAAATTCACTTTTAAAATATGCCGCCAGAACGCTTTCTTGGGCAAGATGGCGTCGCACAGGAATCAGTGACGTCAGTGGTCAATACATAAACAAACTGACATTGGCTAATCATAGCAAAGCCAGAAAAACAAACAAACGTCAACTGTCATATTATATAGAATATACAGACATCCTATAATCTGTGATATTTACATTTACCGACCCTTGACGTCATCATGGATTCGGCGCCGTTTTCGATAAAATGGCTACAGATAAAAAAATATCAAGTTTTATCGTGGTTTTTTGGATAAAAGATCCATTTTTTTAAGTAAGAATACCTTAAATCGATTTTAAAACTCATAATTTATATGAATAAACATAATTATTACGTTTTTTTTTCACCTTGTCAAATAGCCTATTGGTTCATGCTGCGAATCATACTATGTCGGCACTTACACAAAACCAACGTCCCATGAGCAAATTATAAGGATAGACCATTGCATTATATTACATAAATCTTTGGCCATAGTCCCCATGAGTGCATAGTTTCTGACACAAATTCCTACTTTGCTGATGTGTGCAGGTTACTTCACGAGGTTTTTTTTTGTCAAATCGCGTTAGGTAAGTCCAAATTCTAATTCCCCCATTGGATACTTAATAATGGAAAACTCTAAGGCGCGCGTTGTCACAGTCAACAGTTACTGTTGAACCTTTATGGAACCCTCTCGCAGAAATCTAGTTAACAATTACTTTTGAGGTACAAAGTAATTTCTGTATCGTGACTTGACACTTTCATTATGACAGGGTTCTAGGTAGATTTTTAGAGTTCAGGGTAGATTAGAAAAGTAGGTAGATGTATCTCGTCCAATGTATTCTATGTACTATGTAGTACCTACTACGTACTACGTATTCTATGTACTACGACGAAGTCGCGGGCAGAAGCTGGTAGGACCATATTCGTAAATTAATTTTGAGTGGAATGCCGATTTCAAGACCTCAAGGTAAACTTTTAGTAGAAAACTGTAACTTAAGGTAAGAGCACGGAATTACGGAGTATTAAGGCATTTTTGACTTTGTAAGCTATTTCCAGTAGGTAAAACCTGAAATCTCAGCTAGTTGAAATTGGTTTACTAGTAAAGATTGGCTTTCAGAGTATAGAATGTTATATAAAAATTATATATTAAACTGTGTTTTGTATAATTAATAGTAATTTTTATGAACCTCTTAAATGTCCGTTATTACTGATTAAAAATAGTCTCTGTCGGTTATTCCGTAAATGCGTGCATGTAAATCCGGTAAATTAAGTAAATGCCCCTTTTCTGCCAAATTAATGAAATAGGGAATATAAATTAAATAAGACGTGATCAGAAATGAAATAACATTACATGTTTGACAAAAAGATTTATTTTTATTTTAAGAGGAGACGGGGGTGAGGAGATCCCGTCTAGACAATTTTAGAATAAAATTAAAATGCGTATATTTGAAAATCAGTGGGGCTGGACAAGTTGCCATCGAATACAAACGTTAGCGTTAGGTGATCACTGTTGATTTGCGTTGTCATAGAAACATTAATGGAATTGACGTAAGTCACGTGATACATAACTCGACATGCGCTGTCAAAAATTAAAAATTAAAAATGAGTACACGTGTCTTACGTTAATTCCATACACATTTCTATGATAACGCAAATCAACAGTGGTCACCTAACGCTAGCGTTTGCATTCGATGGCAACTGGTCTAGCCCCACAGGTCGTATGATGTATAGCCCTTTCCATAAGCCTATTTATCTATGTAAGTATGAGGTCAATAGTTAACAACTAAGAATTTTCATTCTCATTTAGAGTTAGAGTAGAAAAGCCGATTTGGTTGAAAACATTCCAATTTACCCCAGTCTCAGCTAATTTTGTGGGGACAAAATTAGGAATGATATCTTCCCAGTGGTCTCCAGTGGAGACGAATAGGAAAAATCAGATTCTGAACCTAAATTTGTCCCCATTGGCGACTGATTTAGATTCTTTAGGGACTAATGGGCCCTAAAACCAGAGTGTCCCCAATTTCCTCTAAGTGTACGGTCATAAAACTCGTGTTATATATTGTAACTAAATATAACTCGGAAAATACTGAATAATCATTTGAAAATATAAGCACAACTACGCAATTATTTTATCGCAATTAGAAGCACAGCCAAAAACATTGTTGGCAATTGCGGAAGTCAGAAAAGCAGATGTTTTTAAGAAGTACGTCTTTTCCACGTTCTGAAACTACTTAAAATCTACAGTAATCTATTCAGATTAGTAGATGTACCATTAAGTATATTAAAACATTGGACTTTAGCAATATAATTCAGCTATTTAGCATGTGCAATTCTTGTCGTAACTTTTTACGAAGTAGGCAAAATGGATTACAGCTTTAGACACCGTTTTTCATAACAATGGTCCACAAAATCGTAAAACGTAATTTCATCATATGAAAGTATGCCAAAGATCACGCTCGTAACGGCAAAGTTTGTTTGACTCTCTTATCTGAATTCCCGGTAAAACACAAAAATAAAATCCCTTTACAGAAAGTAATTAATTGCGTAATTTTGACGCTTTTCGGGACAAGGTTGATTTTTGATGTATGTAATTGCGGCAATCAGTAAATCGACCGTAATTTACTAAATACTCATTGATTTTTCATGAAAATTTATTTACTCAGTTTGTTATGAAATTCTACACAATTATTGAAACAATTTATAATGAAAATGCTTACCCATTACTTGTAAAATCCTTAATAAAATCCGTTGATTCACTGACGCACACGCGTCTACTTCCTATAGTCTCGACGGTTTTGACGCGGACTGACCAAAAGAGATTACGTAATAACATACTATATGTTCACAGTTCGTTGACCTCTTGTTCATTTGACGCAATATTGCCCACACTTGTTTTTTTTTTTTGGAAATACTTGATAATTTTCTTATTTTTGGGCTTTAAGCGAAAAATTCCGGAATTTTGGAAGCCCAAAAATAAGAAAATTATCAATTACCGTTACCTTATGCCTGCCTGACCCGTCTTGAGACAGGTATGCCACTCGAGATCAGTTTTATTAACAGGTACGGCCCATATTCGAAATACCTTTTGTTGGCAGAAGGTGTCCTCATTCCGCGGGATTCGCGCCCTACCTCGGGCTGCGTGCTGCACCTGGGGCCATGTCCGCCCAGCTGCATTCGCTTCCAAGCCCACCGAGCGCCGCCAGGTGTGTTTGGGAGGATAATACCTAAATGCTACTAATTGTTAAAATTTTAAAAAAAAATCGAAAATTTTAAGGAATCTCAAGGAAATGTGACAAATTTTCAGTTCCTTTCTCGAATTTAAACAATTCGTATAACTACTGGGTAGAGATCCTTCAAATTTTCGATTCCTTTTTCAAATTTTAACAATTAGTTAGTTCAACTACTGATCAAACAACAGGCCCAAAGGGCCTGAGTTTTATCAGTAGTTAAATCTAACAAATCGTTAAAAATCGTAACAAATGGTTAAAATCTCAAGGAAATGTGTCAAATTCTCGATTCGTTTTTCGAATTTTAACAATTAGTTGAGTTAACTACTGATCAAACAACAGGGCCTAACTGTCGTGACGTAATCATAGAATATTTTCTCATTTTCGTACAATTTGGTAGGCAAAAGGTGTATTTTTGCTCCAACTCGGGCCATGTCCGCCCAATGGCCATTCGCCTCCAAGCCCACACCGAGCACCGCATGCTCAGTATGTTCGGGAGAATAACATTTACTAACCCTTTTCTGGCCTTTCTTAAGTATTGGTTGGTAAATGGAAAGTCCCCTACAGTTAAAACTACAAAAAAAAACTAGAAAACAAATGTAAATGAAAAAGCACACAACGAATTTAAAAGGAAAACTATTACGACTAAGTAGACTTGTTTAGTTCTTGAGATACAAGCGAGTTAAGTATTTATACCACTAAACCTTGTGCAGGGCCCGTCCGGATCGCTACCACCATCTTATCCATTAACCTACCGCCAAACAGCAGTGTTCGCATTGTTGTGTTCCGGTTTGGGGATAAGACAGCCGGTGAAATGACTAGCATAGAGGCATTCCATCTTAGCCCTCAGGGTTGGCAACGCATTTGCAGTCTTAGAATTGCATCGCAGTCCTGTGAATGCGAATGTTATGGGTCACAGTTTCCACTTACCATCAGGTAGGTGGCCTGTGTGCTCGTTTGTCTTCTCTATGACATTAAAAAAAAAAAAAAAAAAAAAACTACAAATCATCTAATACAGAACCAAATAAATTTACATAGACAATTCGTCCATACTTGTCGTTATAGTGGAGACTTCGACTGTCGAATACAAAGGGCACTAAGACAAACGCAGGTAGTGCATACCACGAGTCGTAAATAATAATAGCTTTCTCAAATAGTTACGTGGATAGGTAGTACGTGTAGAGTAATCCCTGAATAAGCATTGTATGTATAGTAAGACACAATTAATATGGCGCGCGGATTAGGCAATAATAGGCTCTTGATCAACGGCATAAGAGCTTAGACGCATGCCATATTAAGACTGCGCCGAGCAAACGCCGAGCGTCCAGTGGCGCCCTCATTACTATTATTGTGTTTTCTAATTAAGTAAAGAATTTCCTTGGAATTAGACGATGCGTTTTTGTAGTGCAAGTTAAAACACAATTTATGGGATACGTAACAAACTTTAATAACAATTACCCTTTGAGTAGTCAGCTTAACGGGAAAAGGTGGCCACTTTTTTCCGTTAACTTGATAACTCGAAGGTGAATTGTTATTAAACTATGTGATATAGATACCCTATAAGTTGTGTTTTCATTTGTAGTACAAAAACATACCGTCCAATTTCAAGAAAATACTTTAGTTTATTAGAAAACACAATAAAAGTAATGAGGGCGACACTGTACATCCGGCGTACGCTCGGCGCAGTCTTAATTGTATACTGTTATACCTATTAAATTTATTCATGAGTTTCAGGTTCAAACGCTTCTTTTGACGCTGTTCAAAGTGTTGGAGCTTTCACGATGAACTATTCAAAATATGGTAGTTTCAACTGACACGATCACATCTTCACCACCTCGACGCATTTTTGATAAATTACCTAAGTATATTATAGAATCGTAAACAATTTTGATTTTGCGTGACACTTGTGCGACACTATTTATAATTTTGTGTACAAGGCCATCAGCGATGTCCTTGGGGAAATTATATAATTTGACAGATTTAAATGAAAAACTATTCTTTTGAGCTAGTTTACAGCATTTGTTCGTACGTTCGTTCGCATACTACTCTGTGGCCCCAATAATTAGTGTAGGTGGGTGCGTGTCAAGCCTTTTTCTCAATCTTGCTTGGCACCCGATGACCCGACATACGCTTGATGCTTTAACACACCGGAAGAGCCTAATTAAGTAAACCCATTAAGCATGAGACAAAACATAGTACTCTCAGGAAACTGAAGCTTTTACGGCTTAGAGGCCTTTTTAGGAAAGACATACTTATATAATTATGTTTTAATTTAATATCTACAGTAAATGCATTCGTGTGGGTGCTGCAAACGCACTTTGTTTATTAACATAAATAATCAAAGGAATACAAAATCTCCGCTTAGAAACTTACTAGGAAGTGGGCTGCAAAAAAAGGATGCATTTTTTGTCGATGCGCCGGGGCCGTTGGCGAAAATCTTATTGTTCGGCGGGCGGGGGGTGTAATCACTGCATAGGGTGCGGTAATGGAACTCTTACCTGCTAGGGTAATGCGTTTCGGGGAGCTATTTCGTTAACTAGTCGTAGTTCCCATCTGGTCGAGGAACCATGTCTTCGTCTCTTCCGGCAGGTGATAGATGGGTGCAAGTTGAGTGGAACAGTGGCGGGCGCAGTGTGGTGAACGTGAGGTATCTGATGAAGTCGCTGTCGGCGGATGAGGAGCTGAAGGTCGGGGTGGCCGTCACCATCGGGAAGAAGCCGGATGGGACCCCGCTCACTGCGACGGTGCTGGCGAGTTCTCGTGAGTCATAATTAGATAATAACATCCTACATTTGATTAGGGCTCATGGGGCTCATGTTCTGCACCCGATCCGAAACCGCGAACATACGGACTGAGAATGACGTAACATGATGACTACTGATGACCTAGTTTTACTGTCCAAGATGGGCTACTTTAGGCCGTGTGTAGGTATGTTCGGTTAGGATCGGACGCATGCGTAAGCGCCTAAGTCTTACCTAAGTCTTAAACAAGATAGGTATATAAGAAATATAATGTCATATGTGTTAGTACAAGTACTGTACCGATTCCATTTAGAATAAAGTCGGTTTGATTGTGACTTTTCCCTAAAAGTTAAAACAAACGATGACATCACGTGCGTCATTTACGGCGTAGAAATCCCCAGAAGAAAGAAGACACTTAAATAGAATTTGCGCGCGAATTACCTAACTACGCAAAGGACACGTGACAATGGATGCGTGTGCGTCGCTTTCCAGCCTTTATTATGTAACGCATAATAGAAAGCAGGATTTATTATACCACGCCGGGTGTCTTTAGCCGTTAGTATTGGCTCAGTTGAATTGATATTAATATTCCAGATGGAAAAAATCGAATACGTATTAGATGTTGCAATATGTGGTAAATACGTAATTAAGTAGGAACATGTTAATTTTAAGAATATTTCCCTTAAACTCGGAGTTGCATTATAAACTTATATTTCCGTAAATTTGATTATTCCCATGGCGAATTTTACCCTAAAGAAGTAGCGCACGTTCATTCACACTGTACGTACCTGAAATATACACAGGTATAAATAACTTGTACAAAAAGTCTACTTTAAAAGCAGGATTGCAAACAATAACAATTCACAAACTCATTTTATTTTCCCGTGGTCCCCGATTAAACAAAAGTATCGTTCAATTACTCTTAACTCTCCAACCTACCTGCGAAAGGGCCCACGAAATTGCTGAGTGGGAATCCCTTGTTTTTATGGCTCGGTTTGGTACAAAGCCGGTCTAAAATTAACATCAATATCGTATATAATTTTGTCAAAATAGCTATGAAATGTTGCCATTATCTTTGTATCAGAATCTTTGTAGATATGGTTCCTTTCTAATACACTTCGACTCATTACAAACATATGGCCATCGCTGGGTTTCAAATTTGTACGTCACAAACACGACTCACTAAATAAACAAGAAAAAATACAAACCATTCATTCACTCTTGAAACATCTCAAACAATGATTGGGTATCTCATTTATGGAATTATTTGGTGTTTTGTGCAAGACTTAAACCCCAGGTAGTATGAGAGACTTTAATTCAAAATGTAACTTTTTTACAGACGACCGGCAACAACTAATAGAGCCCTCTTTTAAAGAGGACACGGAAGAGCAGCCTGCTGCCGGGACAAGTGAACAAAAGGAGGATGGAGATTTCTCCCCAAGTGCCTCCGACTGGGAACCCAGCGACAACGGCTCTTCGGAAGAGTCAGACGAAGAGGTAAGACGGGAGTCATTTTATATTTTTATTAAAGGATAGGTGATACATGATACAAACTTGTCCCACTGTAAACTACCCGCAGGCATACACATCCCACCCAGTCTGTTTAAATATTCAACACGCAAGAATAAGAAATTTGCCTCTATACCGTACCGTACCATTACCATTACCATACCGTAATGTTGAAGCGAAAGCAAGGCAAACAAACCAAACCAAAGTTTTTTTTAATTAGTATGTAACGTTTATGTTTTACATTTACAGGAGAAATCCAAAAAGAGCAAATTGGATTGTTCAAAACTACGTCAATATCCCAACAAGTCTGGTAGGAAAGTCCTGGTCCCGACGCATCGCCCTAACCCCATCATTCCTAACGGCATGCACCAACTCGCCTTACAGAACTTGAACAGAAAAAGGAACAACAACATGATAAAAAAAGGAATGAACATAAAAAAGGAATTGTCAAAAAATCAAAAACAGAACGACAGCAAGCCGGAAGTATCGCGCGACCTTCTCAGAGACATGAAGACATTATTCAAAGAACTTTTTCAAGCTTATAGCCTAATTCATCCAGAGTTCGACACTACTGACATACCACTGGTCACAGAACTTGAGGGAACGGATCGTTCGGTCAACAACACTTTAGAGAGCGTTGACAAAAACGAGACCGTTAAGAGAAATGGCGGAGCAGACCAGAAGAGCGCTAGCGACTACTCGGATAGATCGGACGACAACGTGCTCATTACTAATAAGTATGACACAGTAAATAAAAAACCTGGGAAACCAGACCAAGGGGAATGGGTACGACATCATTTTATATAAATAACATAACTTCAAATTGTACAGCAGGGATTAATAAGTGCGGAGATCAGACGTTGGTTGGTGGACACGACGTCAATTAAGGCAAATAAGCATTTGTGTCACGTTTATAACAAGGGTCGTTTTTCATTTAACTAGAAGCTGTAAGGAACAATAGCTAGATTTTTGTAGATATGACGCCATCGTTTTACCATCTAGATCACTTAGCTTATGTCAAATTAAACTCCTGAGAAGTGAATGGGTTGAACATGGTAATATAGACTACAAAAAAAAACAACTGAATCAAGTTGTTTAATCTTAATTCTAATAGTCAATTTTAATCTTAATTGCATTCAATGTTATAGGTACCAATTGGCACTGGAACGACGCTTATACACAAAGACAAATTTAGAAGAGTAAATTGGAAATCTTACACGATCGCAACGAGGACGTTGTTATTGGCGGCATTCCCTAGAAGGTACAAATTACTGAAATTATTATTTTAATTGGAATTATTACCAGGGTCTCTCTTGTTCTTTGTTTAAATCCATCTTGCTTCTAGGACCTAAATCATTTCGTTGACCTTTTTCACTTCGACAGTCAGAGCTGACGTAACGTCAACAATAACAAATTGATACGGAGCCCCTTGTATATCAATCCATAATAAAATTAATAGATTTGTTATTTATTTTTAGGACTCTCGCAACCCATTCTCTGACGGGTAAAAAGTCACCTGCGTTCACCAATAAGCCCGCCAAAATGTGCCTAGATCCGAAAATTGTTTCAGACATCGTGATAGAAATCACCGATAAGTTCAAAGTCAAGGAGAATTTAGTCAGGTAAGTGCATACATTTTTTAACTTTAACGAACCTACAACAGAAAACAAAAGCAAAAGAAATGTCTTTTTTACAAATAATATTTAATATCCTCCCTTTTTAAGGTTCTGTACCAATTTCTGAAAAAAAAAACGAAACCCCTATAAGATGAATTATCCTTCTGTCTATCCGCCTGTCAAGACACTTTTTCTCTGAAACAGCTCAATAATTGTAGTATTTTATAGTCGAAACAAAGCCTCATCATTATGAATTATAATTTATTTTGCAGAGAAAACACCGAGTAACAGGTTTTTTTAACTTTCAAGTGATAATCATTTGAACATTAAAGCTTAAATTGTCGCGATTGAACGGTTTTTAAATTCATCTTTTATCCACTCTCTTACCAATATTTTCTAATTTAGGTTGAATTATATTTCAGGAGCATCATAACGACCAAATGTGCGGACGAATGCAAGATGCTAAAGATGAAAGCGAATAAAAAGAACAAGGCGAAAATTACCAAGAACCAAGAAAACATACCACCACCTGCAGCGAGCAACACTAATACTTAATAAGTACTTCGCAAGATCTTAGGAGAACCTTCGGGTTTGATACCCTCTTGCTCTTGTACAAATCTAACTAACCTACACTTTACAACTCGAAGGCCCTTTTAGAATCTCGCAACATGTATGATTTTTATGTGATTCGACTCCTTGCGACCTAAATGTCAGGTCAGGATTTAACTTTAGGATTATTGAGATTTGAGTTTCAATCGATCGTGATGAATAGAAAGTGATATTCGACTAACGAAAAGATCAATGGAAGTTATTTGTAATCCTAGATTCTCAAACATACTTTTGAAGATGTCTTCACTTGATCTATATCTATCTATATATATAACTAGCTGTTGCGCGCGACTCCGTCCACGCAGAAAAATAAAATATAGCCTATGTCACTCAGGGTGAATGTAGCTTTCCAATGGAGAAAGAATTTTTGAAATCGGCACAGTAGTTTTTGTGTTTATTCAGTACAAACATACACACACACAAAAATACAATTCTTTCCTCTTTATAATATTAGTATATAAAGGCAAACCTCACTCACTGTCTTATATAAAAACGCACAGCCCCAACCGCTGGGTCTAGAAATTCCAAATTTAGCACGTGGGTTCTTTATGAGGTTTAGGGGCACAAGGAAGGATTTCCCGAAAATCGACCCCCAACACGGGAAGAAATAGGGGGAGTAGCGGGAAATTAATTCTACGCGTACAAAGTCGCGGGCTTCCTCTAGTGTTACATATATATCTTCAGTTGTTTTGGGTTTTTAGGTAGATGTCGAGGACGACATTGTATGGTTTAATCCAAACGGCATGAAATAGTACGTGAAATACTGGTCAAAATAATTATTACATTGTTGCCAAGGGTAAAAAGTACGCGGATTATGGATGAGTCCATGAATTGCACTTCCTGCTGAAGAAAAAAAAAGTGCTTTTCTCAACTACTGCGACCAAATAAAACATTTTGTTATTATAAAATAGGCCAAGGTTTTTATTTTGAATAAAATAAATTTCGTAAAAGTAATGTTTTCTGACACCAACCCAGACCAAAAGTGTTTATAATATTAAGTATAAACCCTGTTGCAAAGAAAACGGGCACTATTTTAAATAATTTAAACGTACTGCAACTAATTGAGATTGAATGCTAAGAAATGAAACTAATATTATTTGCATTAAATTATTATTTCTCTTCGTAAAATGTTTATTATTTCGTAGTTTAAAATCTCATTTAGCTACTTGAAAAAATCGTAAGTGCTCGTTTTCTTTGCAACAGGGTTTATTTTAGAGGCTTTTGAGGAAGAATTTTTTTTAAATGGCTATTACTTTCTGTAGTTCGGAAAGGCTTTGAACGTCACTTTCTATTCACGTGGCGATCGGTCGAGTTTCAAAAATGGTCCGTTAATAATTTTTAAATCTGGTATTCAGTGAGGAAATATACTGTTATAGGTTTTAAGTTTTTCTGTTATACAATTTAGTATATTAAGTGTAGCAATTTGCCGCAACTGAGTGCGGGTATTGTGTAAGTGCGAGTATACATGTACAGTGACGAGATTTAATTTGGTACCCAGTACCCACCTTAGGTCCAAAGTCAATCTGACATTCTACAACAATAAGGTTTACAAATGACTTGACATCTCTAACAAGGATCGGAAATTCGGATCGATATTTACCTAATATTTGGCGGCGGCGATGTTGTTCAGTTGTATGGAGGCGGACTCAATATTAATTTATTAACAAAGTTCCCGGGATTTAGGAATAAATAAATTAAGCCAACATAAATCCGTAATTAAGTATTGACATTCAACATTTGAAGTTATTTTTTAAATTAAGATTTACCAAAAATGTTATTTATTTTACAGGTAACTCATCTAAATTAACCTAACGAAGTCTGTGGAGCAAATTGACGTAACGTTTTATCCTAAATGTTAAATAATTAAAATGAACGTTTTGTAGAATCCCAGAATCCCGGAAATTATATTATTAAAATAATGTTTTTAAGAAGCTCACTCAACTTTTTCCGGGATTTTGCCAACTTTAGGTAAATATCGATCCGAATTTCCGATCCCTGCTAATGACATTGACGACTTCAAGCATATTTTTCTTGAAATGGGTCCCAAATTAACCCTCGTGACCGTACAAAAAGCACCGAGACGGGGGGTGGGTCAGATTTGTTTTGGATTGACGCTACACCACTAGACCACTACTAGCAACAACTAATTCCTATTGAGATTGAATAATATTAATTTGCATTTTGAAAGCGTGAGGAATTCACTGTGTTATCGTTTTTAGGTTCAGCTATATAATTTTCATTTAAAGGAACACTCATAAACCAATGAGTAAAACAACATTACCTTAAGGTAAAACGGTTTATTCTCCGAATAAACCTTGTCCTTGTTTTAAGCGATGCTGACTAGAAAAGTAGCAAAATACGATAAGCTATTTAAAGTAAAGATATTAAATAAGTATGAACAAATCGCGGCATTATATAAAATAACATTAAAGTTAAATTTTCAAATAAAAAAAACTTATATTATCAGATTATCACGCTGAGTGTCAGGCTACCAGATTTTCACATTAGGATGTTACCACGCCAGCCGATCGATAAGACGAAGTTAGCGAATTAAATCGATCGACATGGATCGACGATTAATCAATTTCGATCAATAATTAATCAATCACCGATTGGTATAGCAACACCCTAAAGCTGACTCCATATCAAGTAGCTAAGACCACTAAATGTGTAAATGTGCCAATGCTAATTCCCTTGCTGGAAGATTCCAAGAGGGGATAGTACCAGGTCGATGTTGGTGCTTGCGATGATGGCTCTCATCAGCATCATATCATCAGGAGTGAACCGCCAGCCCGAGAGCTGGCCAAGGCTCTGCAGCTTAGGACAGCTCTCCATCAGGAGTTCCACAGTGTCCCGGGTAAGACGGGGCGCGTTGGGAAACCAAATGCCTTCCAAATTCTCGAATTTGTAACGGCGAAGCATTCTGGAATCACATTTTAATACAATTAGTCGCCAATAAGCTGTAACCATTAGGATGTAGACTAATAAGAATTTCAATGCTCGCCAAGAAATAATGATAAATGTATTCTAAACAGATTTGTGTACTTGTTTATTGTGTGTGTATTGATCTAACTAGATCAAGATACCCTATAGCTTTACCACTGAGTAAATTCTCATGATAACAGGGTTTTTTATTTTTCGTAGTTTTAATTACCAGCGAAACGCCTAAGACTGCCTATACAATCAATTCTAACATTGTGGTAAAGTGTACAAATTCATCCAATGTTATATAATTATTATGAAATGATTATATCAATTGGTCATGATTCGTCATTTTACGCTAAAAGCCCGATCTGCTGCGTACGACCCATTGTGTAGGTAGATGCGTACTACGGTGACAATGCATTCTATGTATAGTCTGTACATTTACCTCGCGAATACAACGGTATTACTTACGTCCAATTTCGTTCTCTACTACAAGAATGAAGTAATGTTTTAATTATAAATGCGTAAACACTTACCGTGACATATCATTGTCATCCAGCTTTATTTCATCTCCGATTATTATTTTCTTCAGACTAGGGCTACCGCTCATTAGGTACTTCAGACAAGAGGCAGATAGGTTCCCTTGGATGATCTCAATGTGTTCTAACTTTGTGAATGGTATCTCCTCCTCGTGGGTCGCAGTCTGAATCTGGTAGAACTCCAAGCTCTCCAAGTTTCTGCACGTCTCAGCTATCCTGGTGAAGTTAAAGGACCCGAGCGACCCAGACAACATGAGAGTAATTATCTTGTACCCAATTTTGTCCAGCAACTGATGCAGTTCGTGACATTGGAATTTGTTAAGTTTTATTTTGTTGATGTCTTGCAAGTCTTTGATTGAAGCCAGCACGCCCGGATCCGGCGTTTCCAAGTAAATAGTTTCTAGCCTCGGACAGAGAGCTACTATCGCTTTCATAGTCCTCATGTTAGTTTCAGCATCGTGGACGTACTGTAATTTCGTTTTGAAGTCGGGCGGGCAGTCATTGTTATAAATGTGGTAAATTGATTTCCCGACAAAGGAGTAACTGCCAAGGTTTGTGAGGTTAGGTAACCTTCGTATTAACATTGCCACGTCCGTGTGGTCAATGTTTTCTTCCCCGTACATGCCTATGTTGACCACGGAGAGACTCTGCGTGAGCTGCGGATTACCTGTCAACATCGCGTCGATACCTATTTCCGTAATGTCCGTCTCACCTGACACGTCCAGGAGTTTAAGCACTTTGTTGTGTTCACCGATGAATTTCAGCACCTCATCGTTAGCAATGTAGGGGATATTCAGTGCGGTGAGATTTGTGAGATTCTTTATGAGATGGTACATTAGCGACAGGTGGTCATCTTTAACCCAGACTCCTTTCAAATTGAGAGCCGTCAGATGGTGTCCTTGCTCGACAATTAGCTCAAGGACCTTTCTGTAATAGGGGCAGGGGAACATTCCCGTGGCCAGGCTCTTCACGTTTTCCCTCAGGAGCAGTCGCATCGTGTAGTACCTTATAGAAGGGTCCAGGTATTCGGAGCTTAATATTAAGTTCATGAGATCTTGGAATATGTCGCTGGTGGCTCCCATTTGCTCGTAGTAGGAGGAGACCATGGCGAAGAGCATCGCGACATCCTCGTCGACGGAAACCCGAGATAGCGTGGTGATGAGTTGCCGAGCAACTAGAGATAATGTAATCTCTTGCAGCGGCGGCACGGGGCACCTGGGCGACATGTTCGACCGTTCACAGCACTGGCGTAATCACAATTATAGAAACTATCACGGTTTGTTTAGGAAACTAAATTGTACTTTATTTTGAGCATCACATTCGAGTGTTACGGTTTTGGGGAGAGAAAGAAGTGAAAAATCCGTGTAAGCTATTTAGCGCGCGCATGCGCGGCGCTGGCACGCCGCCAGCTCACCGTTTATAATTCAAACACACACAAACCCGCGCGCCGTATTAATAGAAACTTTTATGAGTTAACAGTGTTTACAATATGCCTTCACAATAGTTATCTCGGAATCATTAGATGCTGGAGATGCGATTTTGCGCTAAATCAAATTTACTTGTAGGTTTTTTTTTCAGATCTGGCCCCTATACCACAAAACTTTACAAGCGTACATTTTGACAAATTTGTACGGATCTCCATACAAAAAGTTGACAAATTTGTTAAATTGTAGGCTTGTAAAGTTTTGTGGTATAGGGGCCTGGAGTAGATATGTGATTATTTTGATATTTTGAGCAAGACAGTCACGTGGGAGATAAAAAAGAAAAATCTGTAAACACAATTAAATTGAGGGCTGAAATAAAATAGAAACATTGTTAAATAACATTAGCTACATTTAATTAACCCGAACTTAATAACTATTGTAGTATAATATAAATTGATATTGACTTCCAACGACATCCAGTGCCAATTCAAATCTATCCTATAACGAACATCCAGTTTCTTGACGACTTACAATTGGCTTTAAAAGCACAAACAGATGTGTGCTCTCATTATACCTAACCTAGAATTTCCTAATAACAAAACACAGTCTACACCGTTCAGAAACGTCACAGTCAATACGACACCAGTCGTACACAGCTAAATCACTACAAACACTAAGTGGGCACAGGTAGGTTCTTCGCGACCAAAAGCAGTATCTGTTCCGTGCTATAGCACCAGTTTTGAATTTCTTTAGCGTGTTTGCACCAATACTCGCCATGCCTGGGCTCTGCAGTTTTACACCGGGTTTTGACGTCCTCTTGATGTTGCTCGTTGCCGTGTAGTAGTTCGAATTTGTAAAAATATGCCCACGCGTCGCCAAGGTCTGGGTCGATTTTTACCTGTGAGATATTGTTAAGTTATTGTATTGAAAATATTATACAAAGGTAATAAAAAAGGGGTCATCTGCTATTTCAATACCAAATATAATTGTACGTCCTCCTGAGTTTTATAAATTCATTTATTTGCTTTAAATTATGGGTTTTGTTTGTTTATTATTCCTGTACGACGACATATAATTATCTTGCTAGATACTTAGCATGCAAATTTAGTTGTAAGTAGATCAAAATAGATCTTACGACGATTATAGAAACGTAAACAGTATATGGAGTTGCCTAACAATAGATTACCACCTCTCCATATACCTATCCCTATTTTCTGCAACCATTGCGCTAAACCTGAGTTAAAAAATTAAGACCGTACGTTTATTCAAGATAAGTGCAATTTTGTTGATTCACCTTTAGAACGAAGAGTGTATGTGGTCGTACTGGTCGTCCAAATCAAAGGCATCTTACGACTCTTAATGTTTGTTGTTCTTATCATTGGTTTAATACGACAACACGGGCCAAGGCAATATTTATCATTTAGAACAGTGTAAAATGTGCCTTAAGGTCCTTATTTATTTGGACGGCGACATATTTCTTGGCAACGAAATAAGACAGCGAAAGTCTGGAATTGCAACCGACATTAAGACATTAATGTCAGAGTTATTTTCTTGACGGGCATCAACATGCGTCATAAAATTAGAATCAAAGTAAATAAGCACGCGCCGATGTAAATATCTAACACTGACAGAAATATGCAACCGAAAGGGAGTCGAAGAACTCATAAGTTATTATTTTTGTGAGTAAACATGACATTAGGAGCTCTGATAAATTTAAAACCGCATCGGAGCTATTTATGTTATATCGATTAAAGAAAACAATACTAAATACACCACCTCAATACTGAAATGATCAGTAATCTGATCATTCTTTAATTAAAAAGAAATAAATCACCTCATTAATTATTCCCTTTTGAAATAAGAACTGATACTCTGACCCTAAATGATAACTAGGTAAGGTCTTATCCCACAGAAACAAGCTTAAGAAAATTCCTAATATCTTAAAGTATAGTTCGATCAATCTAGGATGATCCTTGTTGTGACACCTTTATTGAGAGCCGGGGTAGGCACGAGGTGCGAGGGTGAGGTACGATAAAGCTCATAGGCGTCCAAGTGTTGGAACGATGTTCCTCCTCCTATCCAAGTGCTGTTCCTGTCACATTGTTTGCTTTTAATGATTTGTCTATTTGTGTGTCACCTGTGTAGTGAACAAATGTATTCCTTCTTCTTCTTCACCATTTCAATTAAGTTGTACGCCTATAATACTCGCAAGCGAGGTAAGAGGTGGTTAATTATTTAAGCAACTAAACGTCACTGCAAGGTTCGTACGTCATGTTTTGTGCTAAAGGAATAATTTTACACCGACTGTCATGAATTTGTCTTTAGCTATTTATTTGTCCAAGGTTGTCTGGAAGAGATCGCTATGTAATGTTATTGAGGTGTACTGTTCAGTGTTTCGCTTTTTGTGATGTTCAATAAAGAGTAGGTATTTGCATTGTATTGTATTAAAGTATTTACGAAAACTCTAGAAATCGAGTGTATACGTGTTTATCTTTCTTCTGCTTATCTCCGCAAACTCAAATCCTACTTGTTTTTTTTTAATAGTCATCTAGAGTATGAATTATTTTTTGTTGTATAGTTGGTAACCGTAGAACTCGGGGACCTTTTTTTTCGTTGCAAAGTAATCCTAATTTTTGATATAATCCGCTAGTCACAACATACATGTAGTTAAAAAACACATCTACATAATAGTGTTTTCAATCCAAAACTGCGATCAACGCAACTTAATTCTACGTAATCAGAATGGTCAAAATTCAAATTCAGTACGGTTTGGTTTAAAATAGTTTTCTAATTCTAGGAATGAGGGAAAATGGCAACTTGGTACAATTTGAACCCGCTGCTTAATATGGTGATGGCGAATCAAGAATATTGTAGTGTAATCTGTCAAGCTATACAGTGGGGTATTTTAAGGATTGGACAGCACTTTAGTAGGAAGATGACTATACTCTCGCAGCGGGATAACAATAACACTCACCGTCCGATTGAACCACTCCCGGCACTTGTTGAGCTTGCGCTCGGTCCAGAACAGCTGCGACACGGCCAGCAGCACGTGCGCGTCATGCTCGCACTTCTTTAGCGCGTCCACCTGAGGAAATAAGTTCTTTTAAAACAAGTTGTAGAAAAAGTTGTAGACGCTAGTAAACTGCTTTTATAGATTAACCCCTTCCTCACTGTGGTATTTAAATTTGACAAAAAAAGTGTCATATTTCACTTTAACTCAAATAGGGTGAGCAACACAAGACAGTTGAGGTCCGGATGACTTATACCTTTAGTCCTTATACCATAAGAGCAAAGAACGTTGAACAGTAACTCCAGTATTAAAACATACCAATATTTAGAATAGAGTTAAAGAATCAATAAATTATAAGTCACTTACGCTCTTAGTTTTTCTCTGCGGGCGCGACTCCATAAAGATGGCGTCCGCCCATAGACGGCCCGCGGTGGGGCATTCTTGAAGCGCCTTAGCCATCACTGCGTTTGCAATCTCAGCGCTGCCGTTTCTCCTCTCGAGGCGAACGCTTTCAAGCCTGTGTTCGAACAAGACAAATATTTACGATACTGACTCAAAAGTTCTATAGCAAAATGTATGACTGGTTTCCGATTAAAAAAGAAAGGTGAGTGACGGATGGAGAAATATGTACAAAAACCAATTGAACTTTCAATATTCGATATTAGAGGATTGACATTGGAGGAGCTTTAGCTTTCACCATATTTTATAATCTTCAAGCCTCCGCAACATACCTACTACACAAGTGTTAGGCAAAATACAAAGTAGATATAATGTTTTAAATTAGTTCTGGAATTTCGAGGTGTGTAAAAAGAGTGTATACATATAATTTAATTTCATATCAGACTACTTACCACAACTCTGCGTTCTTAGGATTCCTTAGTCTTGCTTTTTCTAGAACTGATCTCGCTTTGGTAATGTGTTGCAATTTTTCCTCTAGCCTGGATAGTAATATCCACATGGGTACACTGGTTGCACATTTTTTCAACTGAAACAAAATGCACTTTATTGCTTGGCGGTGAGGACTAACTTGACTACGACGTATCCTGTAGACAGCCTTTCATATAATTTAGAGTTTGCTTCACCTCAAGGGGAGGAACGGAAATTACAATTTTTCGATAAATCACGTGATTTTCGCCCCTCTCCGCACCGTTCCGCTTGAGTGGAAACGCATCCTTATTGGACCCTATATCCGACATCCCGGTAAAACAAACATTAATACAAGTTTAACAGAAAACTACGATTCGACAACCTGTTATTGAGTGTTAAGAAAAAAGGGTAACGACACGACACACGACAGCAACAACTGACGAGACGAGAACTAGCAATACAGTACGGAGAAAAGGCACAAGTGCAATTAATTCGTAGAAGCATATGAAACTCTCAAGGATTATAATAAGATTGGAAGTTGAAGCAATATAATTCATACAGTTGATGTGCCTGTTTTCCGTAGGGGGGCAGAACAACACCTTGAATATCTTAGCGGATAATGTGTTACGCTTTCACAGCTGATCGGCTATACCGATAAATTCAGCCCCGGGGACAAGGAATAGGGTACTATTGTCCCTGAAAATTTGGTCAGTTTCCGAGGAAAAACGATTTCTATGCGGAAGGAGTCGCGGGCACAGCGTGTAATAGTAGTTTACGTAACACCTGGCCATAATGTGAGTTTTATCGCACGCTGCGCGCACGGTAAAACTCGCATTGTGGCCAGGTGAAGACGTAAAATTGTGTACTCATCACGGGCAGTAAAAAAGAAAGCCCTCTATCGCATATTTACAACCCTCGCCTACGGCTCGGGTCTCAAATACCTGCGATTTCGGGCTTTCTTTCTTTTACAGCCCTTGTTAAGTAATGTACTATTACGTGACGGTTGCGTAATGCCAATTACGCAGAGTCGCGTACAATACTTTATCTACACACATATTATAAGTATGTGGTTACAGAATTATTAACAAGTTTTTAGAGTTGTTGGTAATTCTGTAGCTCTGCCTACCCCACTCTGGGAACAAAGGCGTGAGTTTATGTATGTATGTATGTATGTATATTATAAGTACTCTAAGATGGGTTCAGAAGCAGGTAGTAGGTGACAGCGATGACAGCTGTAACGTAATTTCATTACGTTATTGAGTCGCGCGCGCGCATTCGGACGTGACGGGTGTGCTTGTGTTATCGATCGCGCGAGCGATTTTAGCGTCTGAAGAATGACTTCTGTTGTTAAGTGCAATACGTGCAATATTGTGATAGACGAATTATTATACTTCGTGCAAAATAAAATATCGACGGTTGATGATGACAGTTTAAAACGAATATGTGTAACGGCGTTTAAAAGTGATGAAATTAAACGGTCAAAAACACTTTTATTTCAATCGTTACCAACGGATAAACGCATGACTAAGCGTATGAGAGACGGAAAAGAAAATCGTGATATGGAAGATATTTTAGCCCTTTTTAGGGGGTCCAACACAGAATTAATACCAGTGTTTGTTGCCCGGAACCTAGATAACCTTCCACCCGTTACTTTCGACCATCTGGATGTCACAAAACTACTCAAGGATTTAGTACTCGTGCAGACCGAATTAAAGGACGTCCAGTCTAGGTTTGTCTCGAAAGATGAGCTGGAGAATATGAAAGCAGAGATTTTAAAGTCGATTCCAGCACCTGAAGAGTCAGTCCCAAACTGCTTTCGTAGTATAAACGTAAACATGAAGCGTGGGGGTGGTGGATCATATCTCGATAGTGGTCCAATGGGACTCTCAACGCTGGATATGACCTTAGCCAATAATAAGAGATACCCTAATTCATCGTCTCCTGAGCATATTGGAAGTAAATTATTGCAAGAGTACCCTCAAAGTTCGGGTGAAAAAAGTACAAGTTTAAAAGAAACGGACGCGCTTGCTCCGATCGCTGTGACGTCACCCGCGGAGCAGGGCCAGCGGGAAACCGGTCTTGTTTATCAGGCGGCCGGCACTCAGCTGTTTACGGCGCCTACGTCTAGCGCTTGCATTGATAATATTGACAAAGCTAATAGAAATAATGAGCAAACAGAGCCGTCGTTTAAGACGGTACTCGAAAAAAAGGGTGAATGGAAAATGGTCCAGCAGCGGAGAAAACCCAAGTCATCATCATCGTACCGTTTTCTAGGCAAGACGGGCTGTGCAAATGTAAATAACGAAAAGTTCAAGGCTGCAGATACCAAAGTGCCCATTTTTATTACAAAGGTGCATAAGGAAACTACTACGGAGGACATATCGAGTTATATACAAGATAGAACAGCGCAGAGTATTTTACTAGAAAAAATCGTTTTTATCAGGAAAAGGATTATAATGCTTATAAATTCTTCGTGTCAATAGATAAGCTTGAAACGTTTTTGAACGACTCACTATGGCCGCGGGGCATCATTTTTCGTCGTTTTATGCATTTTAAGCAACGTCAAACTGATAACGCTAGTAAGACGGCACAGTTTAGTTAGCAAATGGAAGCTGATTATCCATGCAGATTAGTATCGTTTAATTGTAAGAACGTAAAAAGATCTATCGAAAATATTAGGAAATTATGCCAAAAATGTGAAATTATTGCTTTGCAAGAAACTTGGCTGATGCCTGACGATATTTCTTTTCTCTGTAGCATAGATGATAAGTTTGAATGTACTGGGACATCAGCGATGGATACAGCGAAGGGAATGCTGCGCGGTAGGCCGTTCGGCGGAGTCGCACTGCTGTGGAATAAAACTGTATTTCAAAATGTGTCGGTTGTGGAGTGTGCTAATTCGCGAATCTGTGCCATAAAAGTTGTTACGGGTCAAAGGTCACTACTAGTGTTTAGTGTTTATATGCCGACAAACAAAATGGATAATCTGGCGGGTTTCACGGATTGCATGAGTGTGGTGAGTGCTACTATAGACAATAACAATACGGAGTCTGTGTACATACTTGGAGATTTTAACGCTCACCCAGGTGAACTCTTTTACAACGAACTCACAAATGTCTGTAATGAACAGGATTGGGTCTGTGCGGACGTTGCAAGGTTAGGTATTCAATCAGGTACCTACACATTTGTGAGTGAAGCGCACGCCTCTACCAGCTGGCTCGATCACTGTCTCGCGACCAAGTCAGCGGCTGATTCAATTTTAAGTGTATACGTAATGTACGATGTTATGTGGTCAGATCATTTGCCTTTAGTTGTAGAATGTAATTTAAGTCTAATAAAACCAAAGATATTTTGCAATAAAAATATCGCACCCAATAAAGCTATATGGGGACAACGAGAGCCGGAACAAATCCATTTGTATTATATTGAATGTCAAAATAAACTGGGTTTAATTGATTTTCCCGAGGGGCTCAGGGAATGTTGTGATTTTATGTGTAATGATCCCGGTCACAGACTTATTATTGATCAAATGTATGATGATTTAGTTTCTATCTTAAGGTACTCTGCCTCAGCCTCAGCGAGTCGTAGGTTCAATGACGTTAAAAGGAAGAAATCAGTGACTGGCTGGAACAAACATGTCAGCGAGGCTCACAGAGAGGCGAGGTGTAAATTTAAAGTATGGCAATGGTACGGCGAACCTAAGTCAGGCCAAGTTTTTGAAGAAATGCGAGAAAGTAGAAGAACTTTTAAGTCTCGTTTAAAATGGTGTCAGAGAAACGAGGAGCAAATAAAATTTGATATTATTGCGGCACACCATTCTAAGGGAGATTTTAAGAACTTTTGGAAGTCGACTAGTAAACTAAATGGCAAGCCGAGCCTCCCAGTGAGTATCGACGGCATTAGTAATCACAGAGATATAGCAGATGCGTTTAAAAACAATTTTCTTGTGGAATCATTGCTGGGGTTATCAGTGTCATCGGGTGCGTGCGGTGAGGGATCGTGTGGTCAGGGGTTTACTAGATTTACAGCTAAAGAAGTCAGTAAGGCTATTAATTCAATGTCAAGAGGTAAGTCTCCTGGCCACGATGGTCTCAGTATCGAGCACCTTCAGCACGCGGGGCCACACCTTCCGCGTGTGCTTGCAATGTTCTACACATTTTGTGTGGGACATTCCTACATGCCAGCTGATATGTTGAGGACTGTGGTGGTGCCCATAGTAAAAAACAAAACTGGTGATATTAGCGATAAGAATAACTATAGGCCGATTTCACTCGCTACCATTATCGCTAAAGTGTTTGACGGTCTGCTGAACTCCCAATTAGATAAATATATACAACTGCACGATAATCAATTTGGCTTTAGACCGGGCTTATCAACAGAAAGTGCTATCTTGGCCTTGAAACAGACTGTCAAATACTATACAGATCGACACACAAATGTATATGCATGCTATTTGGACCTATCTAAGGCATTTGATCTGGTGTGTTATGACATTTTATGGCAAAAACTTGTAGATATGAATGTGCCAACAGCCCTACATAATGTTTTTAAGTACTGGTATAAAAACCAAATAAATGTAGTCAGATGGGCTGGGTCGTACTCTGATCCGTACAGGTTGCAATGCGGGGTGAGGCAGGGGGGGTTGACCTCGCCCAATCTTTTCAACCTGTACGTGAACGCGCTAATTGAGGAGCTCAGCAGCACTCATGTCGGCTGCTATATTGATGGAATTTGTGTCAATAATATAAGCTATGCAGACGACATGGTGCTGCTGAGTGCCTCTCCTTGCGGCCTTGTCAAGCTTCTAAATGTATGTGAAAAGTACGCTGCGAGTCACGGCCTAAAGTACAACGCAACGAAAAGTCAGTGTATGGTCTTTAAGGTTAGAAATAAAGGTTTGCCAGATGTCCCGCCTATCAGATTAAATGGTATACAGCTGGAGATAGTACCGCAGTTTAAATATCTTGGACATGTGGTAACGTCTGATCTTGGGGACGATGCAGATATCGATCGCGAACGCAGGGCATTGTCGGTAAGAGCCAACATGATCGCCCGCAGGTTCGCTAAATGTTCCAGTGAGGTC
Organism: Acleris laterana; assembly: GCA_963966035.1. NCBI lineage: Eukaryota > Metazoa > Arthropoda > Insecta > Lepidoptera > Tortricidae > Acleris > Acleris laterana. The sequence goes on from OZ014451.1 coordinate 10,687,208, forward strand.
AAGGTGACTCTGTTTAGAGCATACTGCACACAGCTCTATACAAGCAGCCTGTGGGCTGATTTCACTCAGAGGCAGTATAGTGCTCTGCGAGTGCAATTTAATAATGCATTCAGGGTGCTGATGGGGCTGCCCCGTTACTGCAGCGCCTCAGGGATGTTCGCTGAAGCGCGGGTGGACTGCTTCCACGCCACTATGCGCAAGCGCGGCACGTCCCTGGTGCGCAGGGTGCGGGGCAGCGCCAACAGCATCATGAGCATGATAGCCGGTAGGATCGACTGTCTATATGTAAATCACTGTACTATGGCTCACCTGAACAGAGAGTGTCTGTATTTATTTTAAGGTTATTTATTATGCTATTGTGTTTGTTTCTTCTAATTTAAGTTGGGTCAATATTTGTTGTTTGATTTTAATTGTATTTTAATTTAGTGTTTGACTTTTATCGATTATCTAATGTATGGACGTGAATTGTCTGAAATAAAGATTTATTATTATTATTATTATTACGTTATCGAATATTGTAAGGTAAGGAACATCTTCCAAAATTAACAGCTGTCATCGCTTTCACCTACTACCACAGGTAATGCTAGTCATTGCCTACGGTTTTGAACGCATAATAGAGGACATGATATATGTGTAGATAAACAATAAAGTGAACTCACCCCCTGCGTATATGTGTTATGCGCGTCGTTGTCCCGCCCCACCTGCTCCTCGATCTCCCCCTTCATCATGTGCAGCTTGGCGTAGTCCCCGAACACTTTGATGGCCTCGTCCAGCAGGTTGAGAGCCACCTCCGTGTTGTTGAGGGCCCATTCGAGCTTTGCTGATTTTATCATTACCTGGGAAAAATAGAGAGCAAATGTTGAAATTAGAGTACAATGTTACAAATTATCAGTCTGTTGGAGAACTTAGCAAAAGAAACAAGTTATTTTTTAATAATGATTCTACCAATTATTGATGTTTTCTTTAAAACAAAGTCGCTTTCCGAGGTTGACTGTCTTTCTGTCTGTAGGTATATATGCTCACTCCTCCAAAACCACTCAACGGATTTTGATGCGGTTTTCACCATCAGGTAATTAATTTATCATGTACGAGTGTTACAAAAGACTCGCATAAACCGAATCGAATCCAGGTCGGGTAGCTAGTAAGTTTATATTTCAGCCGTAAAACAAAGTAAGTCCACCGCAACTCATAATAAACGCTAACTAGATGCATTTTTTAAATTTATTTATTAATTTTCTGTTTACATAGAATAAATATTGGCCAATAACAGAAAATGCAGTTTAACTGTCTTCATCAAAAACAAAATGAATCTTTGTGAAAATAAACTAAGATTATAATTTTATAATAAAAAAAATGCTTTCATAATTTTCTTACCCTAGGCGTAGGCGCCGAAGCTCGCGCCTTGGCCAGCAGGCGTCTCGCTCTATCGTATTCTTTGTTCTCGCTCTCTAGCTTGACAGCAGCAAGCCAGATCTCTTCGGAGTTGGGATTCGCCTGGAACGCTAACGACAGGATACCGCGAGCAGCCGGGACGTCACCTAGAAAATAAATTCATTATAAATTTACAAATATGAGTAACACAATAATCACTGTAATTTATGAAAACATAGATAACGTTTCCCATTAGAGTTTGTCGATTTGTCTATGCGTTCGGTATGGTCACATCGCAACAGTACTCGTACGTCGAAACATGACAAATTTACCGTCCTCATTACCGGTTACTGACTTTGACACGCGTTACTGACTCTGTCACAGAACCATGTTACAATAAAATGTTGACCACTTTTATAAACTGGTAGCTTCTGCCCGCGACTTCGTCCGCATAGATTTCGATTATCGTTATTCCCTCGGTAACTTTTCAATTTTCCGCGATGAAAAGTACCTACCCTACGTGTTAATCAAGGGTATAAGCTATCTAAGTTTGAAATTTTATCCAAATCCGTCCAACAAGTAACAAACTAAACACACAAAAAAACGAATTTATAGTATTAGGCTGGTTTAGTGTCACGCGGACCGTCAGTACGGATCGCTCCGCACAGACCGATAATACAAAAATGACAGTCGTCCGTGCGGACCCGCCTGCATTACTCTAAAACGCTCCCTAAGCTTAATATTATATTGATCGATCCGTGCCAGCCTTAGGCTGCATTTCCACCAGAGCTGTGGGAGGCAGCAAAGCGGTGTTCCACCAATAGGATAGTGACGCTAGATAGTGAATCCTATTGGTGGATTTTTCCTCGAAACACCGCTTTGCTGCCTCGCACAGCTCTGGTGGAAACGCAGCCTAAGTAGGATATCTTACCTGCGAGCCACTTGGACTTGGCGCCCATGAGCCAGAGCACCTCAGACTTGGGGCAATGCGCCACGGCGCGCTGCAGCAGCGCCTCGAGGCTGGCGCGCGAGCCGTGCTGCTTCTCGAGGTACGCGGCGCGCAGCCAGATCGACTTCTTCGAGGGGAACACCGAGAGCGCGTAGCCGTACACTGCGCGCGCGCATTCGTACGCGCCTTCGTTTGCACACTGTTGTTATACATATAAAACTGTACTTATTTGTGGGTACAATGCATTTTCTGGCTAACATGCTTGGGACTTAAAAAAGAAGGATGGTGCATTTAACATTTTCGCATGTCCAGCCTCGCCTTCGGCTCTAGACTCTGTGGAATGGTTAAAGAAAATCGTACTGAGCAACTTAAAAACCCCGGGCAAATTATGTACTAAACATTATTAATGATGCGGTCAGTGAGCAAATACGAGTTGGAAGACTGAGTCGAAGGCAAGGGTGAACAAATAAAATTAGGTCTCTTACCGCATCGGCATCTTCCATCCAAGTATGTTTTTGATCTTCTTGTTCAATACCTTGCCCAATAACAGAACGGATGATAGCCTGCAAAAAAAAAAATTTAAATTACGGACGAGAACGTTTAAAAACTCGTTAATACAGTTATTATTTATTATATATTTGTTATTTTACCTGGCAGGTGTGCACGGCGCCTGATTTCTCAGCCTCCATGGCCTCTTTGAACCAATGCTCTCTGTTAATTTCTACTCCGTTCGCGTTCAAAGATGTAATTGCACGATCAATGATTTTTTCCACCATGTGCGTATTTCCTGCACAAAAACAAGTAAGAAGGGAAACATTAAATTATTAGCATCCAAAGTACTAGTTATTTACTCCTAATGATTGTAGAATTATCGGTTTAATAAAGTTAATTGTTTTAATAACTGGTAGAGTGCGAACAATATGGAATTATCTCCTATAGTATTTACATTTCTTTAAACAATAAAATACTCTAGAAAGTCCACGCGCAACTTTCGAAGCGCCGGACGAGTAATCACACTCTGATGAAGTCCAAAATGTGTCAGGCTGTTCCTGACTTTAATAGGTAGGTGGTAGGTAATAAGTAGGTGGAAAGAAGTGGTCTCTGTCTACCACTCTGGGAAACAAGCGTGATTTAAAGTTTGTAGAGTCAGATGTGTTTTTTCTTATAATGACTCAAATAAGCCTCTTTTTTAAGTTATTGCCGGCGACAGCATTAAAATTTGAGTAAAAAGACTTACCATGCGCTTCTTCAAGTTTAGCCGCTGTAACCCAAATCTGCCTATCAGTAGGTATATTCTCTCTGGCCTTATTGAGCACTTTCCTGGCATTTTCATAAGACTCGAGGCGGGCTAAAGCCAGCCATAGCTCGACGCTGGTAGGGCAGCACTCGACTGCTCGCGACAGCAATATGCGGGCGTCTTCTGGATTCTCTAGTTCAACTGCTGCCTTCCATAGACGGACAGAGTTGGGTATCTGCTCTAGAGCTTTGCGATAAACTCGGCGTTTTGCCTGAGGAGTTTGGAAAGGATATCACACTACAGTATTTGCTTAGCTTAATCGAAAAAAAAGTAATGTTACACTTTATTTTATTACGCATTGCAGATCACGCCAAATGTATGCATCTAGAAAAGGTCAAAAACAAGTTTCACTGTGGTGAGTGAAACTTGTTTATGAACATAGAATTTGTAATTTTATTACTTACATACAATAAAGCCAAAGACATTTGTCACTGAGGAAAAGTGACCTAAAGCAATTGCACCTAATTTGTATATAAACATCTTAGCCTAAGTGTGCAAAATGTGGTTACAGAATTATCAAAAAGTTTTTAAGAGTTGTTGGAAATTCTATAGCTCTGCCTACCCCCCTCTGGGAATAAAGGCGTGAGTTTATGTATGTATGTTGTATATAAAAACATATATCTACCTTGGGCTCCTGCTCTAAATCTGCCGCTTTAACCCAGACCCTGACACTATGCGGTAGATTCCTAGCAGCATGGGCGATGACGGCGCGCGCGGTATCCCGGGGCTGAAGCCGAGCCGCTTCCAGCCACAGCTCCTCGCTGCTGGGGTTCACTTCGCAGCCCTTCATTATCAGGTTACGGGCTGACTGAACTTTACCTGAGTGAATACACATCTAGTAAGAACTTAGTTACGGTTAAAGTAACTCGCCTGCTAGCACCAATGTATCACTAGGATTAGACAACGGCAGCAGACTGAAAACCAGCGCTGCCAACTCCCGCGCTCACACTCGCAAGCGCAGCATTTCCTGAAGGCTGAGTCGGCTTCTTTTACCACATGCCATACTATTTATGCTTTTGCTTTATGTGGTATATTATGTGGTAAATGTGGTAATAAATCATTTTTCTTTCTTTCTTTCTAACTAAATATTTAACATTGGTAAATAAGAAATATCTACCACGCGCTAATATCTCTAATAATAGATTTTTCAGATATTTCTGATCTATTTCTACCCATTATTCCCTTAACTAGTAGGCTCAAAGTTAGTTAATAAAAGATATATATATGAAAACTGTGACAGCAAATAGAACTGAAAAAAGATAAGAAAATAAAAAAAAATATGTAAAGACAAAATGAAACTAATCCTGCCATCTCATATTTGAGTCGGATGATTGAGACCATAAAGTTATGTTATAAGTAGTGACCGACCGAAACATGTTATTTTGCCGAAACCGAAACCGAAACCGAAGGTTCGGTTTCATTGTAGTTTCGGCCGAAACCGAAACCGAAACCGAACCTTTTATAAAAAAAAAAGTCCTTAAAAAGTCGAAAAAATGTTAGTAAGCCCGTTTTTTTCTAAAATTAATTTCTCGCCGACCTATAATTACAGGTTTCTACTTTCAAAGATTTATCACAATGAAAGGACCATGGGCAACTTAGTATGGAGCTTGGACCCAGAACCAACACAGCTGAGAGTTAGGTCATTAAAAGGATCTATAAATATACTTCATTTTGTTCTATAGGCACCAAGTTGTATTCCATTGCAGAACCGAGATATTCATATTTCAGTCAGTGTGTATGTATAAGGTCTATAAACGGGTTTCTCTTAATGATAGGCTACCATACCAATCATTAATCGATAGGATAAGAATATAAAAGCGATACACAGAAAATAATAAGTAGGTACTAAAACAAGAGAAAGATAACAGGCGGTCTAATCTCTAAAAAGCGATCTCTTCCAGACAACCTTTAGGTAGCGGAAAAAAGTTAAATTGACATGACAGAACCGAGCGTTTGACGTTTGATTATTTTATTTATTAATATAATCAGTATTTACGGCAAGTTAATGTTATCTTATTATTCTCATTATACATTAATAACCAAGTCATTCAAATGACCTGCAGGATGATTAAATGGCATATTCGGTAGCAATACCTTCATTATTACTACATATATTGTTTGTTACCTACCCTCCAAAATGTTAAATACCCTAGCCACAGATTCTTCATAGTTCGTTTTCACTCTAAATTAAAAAATGAATATCTCAGTTCTGCAATGGAATTCGACTTTGTGCCCATATAATGAAATGAAGTAGATTTAAAGACCTATTTAATAGCCCAACTCTCATGTCTGTTGGTTCTGGGTCCATTTTGACGCATGGTCCTTTCAGCACAGTTACAGAGGTTCTGTTTGAAAATTTAACTACCTACTATATTGCCAGCCGTGCCGAGCGCGCCCGACGTTAGCCGAGCGCGACCCGAAGGTACGATGTTGTAAGTTTCGGCGCGGCCGAAGGGTTCGGCCGTTTTTGGCCGAAACCGAAACTCGGGCCGAAACTTGATTTTTTGGCCGAAACTGGCCGAAACCGAAACCGAAATTTCGGTCGGACACTAGTTATAAGGGTCAAATTTCTGCTTACCAGTAACTTCTTCCAATCTAGCACTAGCAATCCAAGCCGGTGGATGATTCGGATTTGTTTCACGCACAGACTTCAATAACAACCTAGCCTTCTTAATATCGTTAATGTCGCCGCCGTATGTCGGTATCATGGATTGCAAGTCAGTGAGGTAGCCCTTGGGATCAACCACTGTTTGCCCGGTGACTGAGTCTGAGACTTGCGACAGTTTCACTGTCATAAGCGTGTTCCTAGCTTGACCAATCTTTCGCAGATCCAAGTCACCTGTGAAATATAAACAGATTCTAGTTTACAGGCTTGACAGTCAAATGTGGAATGAGTGGAAGCCCAGAGTTAATCAAAAAATAATCATGTTTTGGCAGTAGTTGTGGCTGTACATTATTCAGTATATACATAATAATGTAATATGTCAATTTGAATTTAGAATTAAGATCTTGATCTTACCAGATGGAGTCAACATTCCAGGTGTCATTACACCAGGCATCATGGAAGCTAGCCCAGACGAGGGATCAAGAGATGAAGATGATTCCCCTCCTAAATTTCTAGAAAGCACACTGTCAGGTAAAGGAGTGAATTTCTCTGCGCGAGGATTCCGCTGCTTTCTGTTACGCGCATCGCCCACTTCCGGTATTGCCGCCCACTCATCTTCAGAGACTGTTTTTAATTCACGTTTAAGATCTGAGAACTGCTGTTGGATCTTTGGCCTGTCAATTAAAAATTTATCTAAGTTAAGAACTTGAAAAATACATACATCATGCCTGTTTCCCAGAGGGGTAGGCCGAGACCACTTCTTTGAAAAATAAATAAGTGATATAACTGCTTGAAACAACTGTAAGAGGCTAAGTTGAAGGGAAGAGGCATTAAATTAGCATGTGATGGCTCATGAATATGAAGAGCTGGACAGTAGTATGCAGAGTCAGACTCCGAGAGAGTATGTAGTAAACTGCCAACATCCTGTAGCGGAGAAAGACTTTGTATGCATAGAATTATTTTCCTGCTTCTCCCCCTATTTCTTCAGTTCCTCAGTTCCTAGGTTCTGTTTAGTCAGGCGGTGCATTGTCAGTTAGTCAGTGACACAAAACTATATCTAATTATCATTATCAAAAATATATAGACTAGATTAATTTACCTCTCTTGACGATATCTCTCCAAATCTTCTTTAAGACGCTTCTCTCTGTACTCTTTCCTCTTTTCATCCATTCTTTTGTCAATTGATTCATAAATAGCATCAGCCTCTGCATCATCTTTGTCATAAGGGTCCTAAAAGTTGTTTATAATTCATAATTACTACATTTGTGTGTCTATGACTCAAACACAATGCATTATTATCAATCTGCTTATATAAATTAAATTGATGTGCATTCGTTTTGCAAAAACTTGAGAATCATTTGTCTGATTTGAATAAAGAAACAAGTTGTTGAGGTCACCTCTCGGGTATAAACATCTAACAAACAAATGTTCAGGAAAATGTATTGATTTTACACATGCTCTTGATAAATTTTATGCTTTGTTGGTTTTTTATTAGTTTTTGGTAATTAGAGTAATATTATGTGTAAGAAGTGTCTTCTATTGCATACTGTTGTTATTTGTAATTAACACTGATCAGCATAGAGACTATTAATTTGCTTAAATTTGTGTAAAAACATATTAAGTGATGAATAACAATCACTTGTGAGTGTGTTAGGAATATGTTAGCTATTTTTATTGGTTTTGAGAGAAAGTGTACTGATTGACTACAATACTGCTTAAGTTACTTATCTAAACTACACCCACCATTGTTGACAATATCATCACAATGTTAAAAAAGCACTTGTATCTAGAACTCTAAACCGTTTGTGAAATTCAACCTACCAAAATATTTGTTTTAGTTTGTTTTACAACAGACCAACTTCAGTGACAATATTTATGTACCTTGATGATAAAAATCCTACTAATATTATAAATGCGAAAGTTTGTGTGTGTCTGTGTGTGTTTGTTACTTCTTCACGCTGCAACATATGGACAGATTTGGATGATATTTGGAATGGAGATAGCTTATACCCACATAGGTTACTTTTTATCCCGCAAAATTTAAAAGTTCCCGAGGGAAAAACGATAATCGAAATCCACGCAGACGAAGTCGTGGCCAGAAGCTATATTTTATACCTTAGAGAAGAGTGATCCACTGTAACCAGAGAATTCATCATAATTGGAGTCATTTAAATCCTCATCATCATCTTCTTCCTCATTTTTCTTACGTTTCGCAGCTGGTGGGGCATGTCGGTCATCCCTAAAATATAACAAAATGTTTCAATATTGTGTAACTACTTGATGAAATGTTCAACTCAACATAAACAAACACTTTTTGAATTCAAACCTCAGAACGGGCAAGTTATAACGACCAGCGGTACTCAAAAAGCGTCTGAGAATGAATTAGACGGGATGAGAGCAGTATAGCAAGTAGATTATTACAAAAAGTTGTCTGTACTTACGATACGTCGTTTGCGTCTCGAGCGGGACCAATATCAGACCGAGTGGTAAAACCAGTAGCACTGAAATTAAAATACAAAACTTAGCAGTAAATAACAAGATAAGGATTAAGATGAGAATATTACAATGTTTAGCTCGTACCCTCTGCCTACTCCCGCAACATAACCTAAAGGAGCTGGAATTCCAAGGAAATGCTTCTTGTTCTTATTCACAAATGCTTGCGGTGGCACAGACATTTTTAAAAACACTTTTATTACCCTAGATAATTAGTTTTTATTGTATTTCAACAACCAAAATACACGAATTAATTACTATAATTGTTTGACACAGATCTGACAGTCAGTGTTGCCAGCTTGCCAGTTGTAAAACAAGCAAGATATTTGCGTTCTGAAACAAGCTACTTTTTCTGCTTCATTTGTTTATCGCTATTTTAAAGACCTTTTGATTCTCGTGATAATGCTAATCAATACAACGTGACGTGATAATGCTAATCAATACATAGATACATTAAGGAAACAAAATAGATTATTTTGTAATCCTTACTTTAATGTATTATTTCCCAAAACTCACATAAATCTGTGTAATACAACTTACCAATGACTATTGCTAAAGTCGCCGTCAATAAAACTTGCAAAAGATGTAAACAAAACCAAACGAACCAATTCACCATGATTACTCCATAATTACATACTTTTAAAGATCAAGTGAGGTCTTTGCAATGATTTATACACTAGATCATTACCTTCATATTAAGTTTAAGATGAAATAACTATTCATTATACGTTAATTTTAATAAAAACACGCTTGGTGAATGTTTGAGGTTATGTGTCAAACAGTACTAATTTGTTTACATCGTTCACAAGTTCTATTGACGGCGACTTTACTTACCTTTAAATGTTTTGAAAATCTAATTCGACATTACAATAAATTTAAAGTTTCAACTAAAACCATAAAAATATATTATATTATATATTTTCGTTTGATACTTTTACTGCATTTTTTTTATTAGATATAGAATAGAAGACGAATGTAATGGTGCAGCCACATTTAAGGCCTATAATTTAAAAGTGTGTTGATATTAAAGGCTGATAATTTTAACGGGCAATGATATGATAAAGTAAATAAGTATTCATAAAATTCGTCCCCAGCACGAAGTGATTTTTTCATGTTGTGTAACTTTTTTCCCCTCTCGATAAAAATCACCGTGTATAGATTTCCCCATCCATTAAAAAACTCATTACGAAACGATACTGCACGGAAATTATGCAAAAAAAAACATTGGTGAATGTCTTTTGTAAATGGGTATCACACACAACACACTTTGAAATCAATGCCCGTTGAAATTATCGGCCGTTAATGTGGCTGCAACATTAAACATCTAATCAATGTCAAAACGACATTCGTTCGAATCGATTGATGTTGCCTAGCAACGGTTTTATTGGATGTTTGTTTCGTAAGTTTCCTGCACAAATTTGAAGGCCCTTTCTTTCGCAGTTATTCATTTTCTAGGTATATTAGGATCCTTCAATCCCGGAGAAGGGTAAGTATAAGAAAATGGCCCAAAGTTCGGTATCTGTACTAGAAATGCCTTCTAACGACAACAGTTTGTCTACCAAAGAGTTTTTACAAAATGAGAAAAATTGTGAGATATTTAAAGATAGCGATGAAGAGATTAAAATGATACTGAATGAGATCAACCAGCTCACTGGCAGCAATAACAATTTCATTTCTTGTGATGTGGATGATGTTGATATGATTTTAAAACGAGCTGAGGATATTGCACTTGAAACAAAAAACCTGTTAAAAAGTACCCCTGTAGAGTTTTCTTTCAATGGATCACCGGAGGCTACTAAAACTAATAAAATACCCGAGATAAAAGTTACCAAGGCCTCGGATGTTGAATTAAAGGGAGTTCATAAAACACCACAGCATAAGGTCAGTCTTACTTGTATGTTTGTTGTTAACGCTTTGTAAATCGATGGTTCCAGTCTTTTTACATTTTGAGTTTAAAACTAATAATTGTATTAAAAATACTATAATAATATATTTAGCCCTTTATAGGATGACTTATTTGATTATTACAATTTATTTTGAATTCTAATGTATAGAACAATAATGCACTCATTCAAAAACAACATAGGGTCTCAAAAGAGACCGCTAGCCCATAAAGGGTTAAGCACAGCGCTGACCTTAGCCCTTGATCAAACTAGAATAACATTGAAAGATTAATATTTTGGCACCTTTGGTTGATGCTTTCACAGCACATAGGGTAAAAGTACAGTTTGTGGCCACTGTATCTTTTAGAAATTTAGAAATAATATTCATAAATAGTGAAGACTGAAGATTAATATATAAGATAAAATACAAAAATAATTATGTAATTTCATAATGCTTTACATAATAGTTAATATTTAGAGTGGCTAAAAATGGTGCAAAGATGACCAAAACCGGTACTTCTACCCTACATGGGTGGTTTCCAATAAAAGAGTAGTAAGTTAAGGACTAAAATGAAGAACTGAAGAAAGGTAACTCTGCTGTAATACTAAAGAAAGCAGCTAACTGCAATGTAAGTAGTTGAAACATTCTATACTAATTTCGAATTTTATATTATATTATATAAAATTCGAAATTCGAATACTATTAATATGCAGTTAACCACCTTCTTTGGTATTATGGCAGAGCATAACCCAACTAACAATTTAACGTCGTTCAAAAGTTTAGCAAACGTTATCTTAATACCTTTGATCGTAATAGCTAAGTCATACTAATGTTTTAATAACGTTTACTAAACGCGAAAATGGCCCCAGTTATACGACCTACTTTGTCGTATAATGGTCATACAGAAGTCACAAGCCGTCTTCGTTAACGTCATTCAAAAGTCATATAAACGTTATGGAATTACCACTTTTGTTGTATTGTGGTCGTACAGGTGTTTTTGAATGACTAAAACGTTTTATTTGAGTCAAGGAACACAACACCTGTAAGACTTCTTATTCATTTTTCTTGTCAGTGGCACTTTGTGATTGTGTTTCGAGATTTGAGTGCAAAATAAATAGTTACAAGGAAATAAAAGGGGAATGTTATTTAACTTTATCTGTCTCTTATGCCGTTTAGTTCGACTGGGAATTGAAGTTTTATGATAATATACCTATGTAAATACTATTCAGATTTTCATGCCCCCTCGTAATTTTCTGTTTAAATCATTATATTTTTATCAATAAAAATATGTTTGTATCTAAAAATGTAGGAAATTGTTGCTTTTGTCGTACACTTATCTCTTTACGACGTTGTAAAAACATAAAGTCATATTAAGGTTATTTTAAAACCATGCAACACGCCATGACAGCTAGCTATTAGGGTAGGTAGGATTTTTTGATAACAGGAAATCCCTATTAACTTTCCTTTTGAAAGTTCCACTACGTTTTAGTTTTCTCCACGTATTTTTTGCTTCCATTTTTCGTAGTTTCTATACAGCGTTCCGTAAAATAATGGCGGCCTAGACGTTTTAAAGTCAAAACCTGACTAAAATGCGACTACAGGTTAGATTAAAGTCAGGAAATTACATTAAACGGCCATCATGCAAATAAACGTTATATTTAAGTTTTAAATAAACAACTAAGTCATTTAAGAGTCGCTTATTAACCGCAGAAAAACAAGATAGTGGTTGTTTTATAAACGTCACTGTAAAAACGTCTATACAATGATACGTTATATAAATGTCATATAAAGGTTTTTCAAACACCTAATTTGGTCAGTTCAAATCGTTTAATGGACTAAAACGTTAGTATGACAATTGCGTTGTCGTACAAACGTTAAGCTAAGACTGTAATAAAACGTCGTATAGTTTAGTCTTACCGACGTTGCTAAGACCAGTGTATTATGACATATTCGTCGCACGACTAATAGGTTAAATTAAAGACGTATATAGGACCTAGTAGTCATCTCATTACCATTATAAGACTGCTATCCAACTTTATGTCGTACAAGTCAAGACTTATGCGACGTTTTTGTTTGTTGGGAAGTCATGAGAGTTACAAAAATTTGTCTTAAATTTATATATTGCCCTCATATGCCAATAGGCAATATCTCAAACTCAATAAACAAAACAAATTCAATCCTCACCTGTTAGTAATATGGCTGCACTTGCTACAGGAGTTTTGTTTGAGATACCACTATTTGTCTTTTAGCAGCATAGTTAATTTTCGTTATTCACAAGACTAAAGTTACCATTTTTTTATTTTACTCGCACGGAGCGGGTTGCACGCCAATCGAAAAATAGTATGAGTAGCACTAACTCACACTTTTTCATACTAATTTAATTTTCGACGAGCGCACCCACCCGCGCCGTGCCCTAATTAGGTACACTTTTTTTCAAAACTAGTCATTATCATATTGTATTTCAGTTTATGTTAAACAAAACTTGGCAATACATTAGGGCTGATACTGCCTAGACATACATTTTTATAGTTTGTACCCACTCACTCAGGAATAAGAAACAGATTGTAAGAATTATGATTTATTTTCTAAAACAATAAAAAAATGCTTAATATTTAATTTAAAATCTAGTATAAATAATGTGTTCAATTTATAAAATTAAGTAGTATCTAAGTCATGTACTTGTCACATTTCATGAGTATCTGTATCTTACATTTATGGCATATTTAATTCTTAGGAATAACTAACGCAGTATTCTTGTGATGTTGCCATTGATTTCATGAGTTGCTTTAAATTTAAAATTACGCTCATAGTTGCATCCAAGGGTTTGGCTTTAAATCTATTTGTTGCAAGTTTGTTCTGGGAAATGTTGCCTTTATTCCTGATGAATCTGTTTAGTGAGGACCCTAAGTCCTGCCATTGATTCTTTAGCCACAGGCTCAATGTAGGAAGTGGGCAGAACAAAGCCGTATCTGCCTGTATCACTCAGTTCTATGGTGTAACTGTACTTGATGCCTTGAGCCTTGGCCCAGTCATCTGAGCCTCCTGAAGCTGGGTAGAGGAGCCCACTTGATGACCCCACTGAATATTTGGAGCCACCTGTTTGCTGTATAGCCTGGAAAAAATATATGTGTTAGCATGTTTTCTGCCTCCAACCAGCTACTGTTTTTGGGTTGACTGGTGTTATATGACATATAAGAAGTCGAAAAGCTATAACACGCAAATTAATAAGAAGATAACAGATTCATGAACATTTATTTTATTACACTTAGTTAGATGTTAAACTGTAATTTCCTCAACACATCGAAAGTTTTTCAGCATGTTAGGAAAAATAACTATCATCAATGCGGACTGGTGTTGATTTAACATAATAGGTAGATACAATGCGTAGAACTTTAGTTGCTTATTATTCTTCATAGTGATAGTATATCTAATTCTTATCTACCCTTCACTAAAAGTGACGGTATATTAAGTACCTCAGCCATTTGCTTCCCAATCGTATCCATTTCCTGGTAGTCTGGAGGCACCACATTGTCATAGCCCCAAGGGTACAACAAGTACTGACCATAGCTATGGTATGTCAAGTACGCTGAGAATTTGGTACCACTGTTTTTAATGAAATCCTAGGAAGAAACATTTTTATTAAATACAAAGTTTTTAAATGCTGTTCATATCTATCAAGTTAATAAGTAGTAAGATATCATATCTAAAGAACCCTTCTATTTAAGTACATTTGTCTTTTGAGTGTATGCATGCAGCAAGTGCAATCAAGTTTTTATTATCTTTTCAAGATGATTGGAAACATGATGCTTTGGTCAAGCTAGAATGTTCTTTCTATGACTGTATAGTCTAGTTTCTGGGTACATACAGAGAGTGCTTTAGACTCTGGTTCTGAGAATGCTGCTCTGCCGCGGAAAGTTTCACTGCAAGGGTTGCTTGAAGCTCCTTTTCCACCCCAACGATATCTGTAACCAATGACGTTTTTAAATTTCTGTAATAATTTAGTTTTTCTACTAAAAATCACACGGCAAATTCGGTTTAGGTAACCTTACAGACTTAACTGCCTCGGACCTGTATTCCTTTAAAATAGCTTAAGAGTGATGACTGATCCATCACTTATGTGGAAAAAGCCAACTAAAACGAACTACTGAGATCTGTTCTTTCTTACCCGAAGTTTCTATTGAGATCAGTCCCAGAGCACACTCTTGCTGGATTACTTGGTTTCCGGTTCTTTCGCCAAAGACGGTCAACCGTGTGTGTGTATTCATATCCGTCAGGATTCACAACTGGCAAGAAATACCTGCAAAAGATTGATTTCTTGTTAAACGTGATCCATCCAGTAAGTTCTCTCAAGAAATATTTAGTATTACATACCAGTCAGTATTTTTAACATCCTCGGACTCTACATCGAAGTTTTCGGCAAATTGGTTTATGAAATACGTGACGGTCGCTGGACTGATCCATTCCCGTGCGTGAATGCCCCCGTCAATGAATACTGCTTTGTTAGTTGATTTACCATTGGAAATGCGTAAAATCTAGAAAGAATCATGGTAACACTACTTTATTATTTATTGCTAAATATACTATGCGATATACTGCCCTGCTAAGCCAAGCAGTGCAGCGGATTCACCACGGTAGCGCATCTGCTCCGTCTCGCATTGAACAGTACCTAGTTATAAAATATAGGAATTAACAGCTGACCCGTAGAGTATAAAGAGGAACAAGATGAATAAAAATCTATAATCGGTAGGTATTTATCTCAAATTCGATAGCCAAATCAAATCAAATTCTCTTCTGTTCGTTAGTAATAAGACTACATGAGTTTTATCTGCGATACCGCCAATTGACATATTAGGGCAGTATAGTTGTTCTTGGATTTCAAGTAAATAAATATACCTTAAGATCTCGATTTTCATGTGATTTACCGATGGTGTTCACGCTAACAATAGATGGGTAAGTTTTTGCCAAATAGTCCATAAACCCATGGATGTCTTCCAGTCTGTGATACTGTTTCCATGTCATTCGGTGACCTGTAACAAAATCAATTGAGACATGACGTTGGTCTTGTTCAGGCTAAATTTTCTCAGACAAAGACGTGTAAACTTGCCGTTAGTTACAGACGACAGTCATGACTAGACGTACACACAATTAGGTCAGTGGAACATGCAACCGCAGACATATTTTTAAATGTTAAAACACAGTAGCTAGAGATAATCATTAGTTAAAGACTCGTGATCGTGCTAAATCGTGCAAATGCTGTGCCTCATAGCAGCAACGAACCCCAATTAGCTTCCGGCCAATATTCCATAGGTAGACTGAGAGAATTGTAGCCCATGTAGGCGCCTATTAAACCTATTCGGCGATGAGAAGCCCTGTAACGCCAAAAATTGTAAGCTCTTGCTGCAACAGAATGATATGGACCCTTCGAATAATGTTAATGAACCCTACATTTGATGCCGGCGACACGTGCCAATTGATTCGCAATTCTAGGTTTAAAATATGAGTAAAAAACGTAATGGATAAAAAATAAATAAATTAGGATGTTTAAATTAGAGCTAAATGAAATAAAAACTGACCTCGTCTGTCGTGAAGCTCTATCTCCTCGGGACTAAGGGGTGGATTTTCTTCATTTATCCGCTTCTGCAAATCTTCTATGATTACATTGTACGTAATGTTCTCTCTTTTAAACACCCTCGTCACGTTTTCTATGGCATTGTGCTTTATAAGTATGTCGGCGGATGAGTGATCACCTCCCCACGTGGAAACAACTGCAATTAAACAAAGGTCATTGGAATGATTTGTGCTATTGCAGAGTATGAATAAATCTAACAGGTTGTCTAGATATTGTATATGTTTATCTTAGTATTAAATAAATAATGTTTCTTGTTTCTTACGGTTTCTGCGTCTCAGTCTTGTAATGACGGCGCGTACTCCAGTTCTGTTTGTTGAAATTTTCCAAACTTGAGCACCTGAATAGTCAACCTTGACTTCATTTTTGGTGAGATCTGCGGCCTTCGGTACAATAACAGCTTGGTCCTCTACTATAGTATCACCAGATTTATGTTCTGTAGGCGCAAGTTCCGGTAAAGCAGGTTTCTCTAATTCAACGGAATCTTTTGATATGGGTTCTACCTTTGGTGTTTCTGATATCGCTGGTTCTTCTAATTTGACTGAGTCTTTAGATATGTACTCTGCATTGGGTATTTCTGATACCACTGGCTCGTCTACTTTAGCCAAGTCTTCTGGGGCCGATTCCTCTGGTACTGTTGCTGGTGGCTCTACATCTTTTAAGGTTTTAGTCGTCGTTTGTTCGACTGTATCTAACGGTTGATGGACCTTGTTACGTGCTGGAAACGCTAAAATAAAAATAAATTGTTATATTTTATCTGTTAAATTTTAAGTTATTGTACACTGTTCTACAATTAAAAAATCTAGAAGCGTAAAATAAAGGTAGTTTGCTTTGTCACTTTAACATCATGTTTGAAGTCGTGCACGAATCCGCCAAAGGCGTTAAAAAGAGAACGTAAAAAAGTGTGCACCTAACTAACTACTTATCTCTAGGTACGGGACAACAATAACAATTACTAATGACATAGTAATCAGCCTATACCTAGCTAGGTAATAGACTGAACGAGAAAGGTCACATCGAACATGTCAGATCTAATTAACTTCCTGGAAAAAAGTCCGAATGATGATCTACAATTCATTGCTAAAATGGCGTTTATAATATTATCTTGCAGAAGCCTAAGGTTGCCCTGACGAGACCAACTGAATGATTTTACAAATGTCACCGAATGAGTTAGTTAAAACATTATTTAAATATAACTTCCTTGCGAATACTTAAAACATAAACGAAAAACTAAACTGCTTATACAACATAAAACAGCTATACACTTAGGCCACCTGCAACGAAATCTTAACTGACAAAATTCACATACAAATCGCGATTAGAAAACCTATCTTCAAACATTTCTTAAGGAACACTGACAAAATTAAATTATTTAAACAGAACTGGATACGGAAGCTAGCTAAGCCTATGGAACTAAAGCAGTATATTTTAAACAAAATGAATAGGTACTTTGTGTAAGTGATAGAGTAAATTGAATCGCTCGAAGCTGGACTGTCATTTAAGTCACTTCTTAATTTAAGCTCGTTCTTTATGTTATGACTTATGAGCTTATGACTTATGAGTAGGTAGGTAATAAATTTAAATATAAATGTAAATTTACTTGCTCGGCTCTACGGCTACATAAAAAAACATACGAGAGTCATTTTGACAAGATAAATAATTCCAAACAAGTCTAATCCGAGGAATATTTTTTTCTAATTCATCATTTTATGGTGATACTGTGACCCGCCCTCGATTCGCTTCGGTTTATGTGAGTTTTCTGGAACACCCGTAGGTACTACAAAATATATTATGCATCAAAATCTTCGTCTTGAATCACTCTATCTATTGATGAAAACCACATTAAAATTCGCAAAAAGATCTAAGCGTACAGACAGAATAAATACCCGGAAGGAAGTAAATAAATTAAAACCCTGGCCATGTTCTCAAATGAGGATTCTGGACGAGCCTTCGAGATACGTGCGCGCAATCTCAATCGATTCCGGTCGTTCTTGTTCAAATCAAGTTCTGAACCTTAACCGTTAGGACCAAGATCGGGCCGAGTGGAAAACCAACGGAGAAAGTCATTAAACATGTCACAGGCACTGGCCCGCATTTAAATATTGTTATTTTCCACTTCGTATGCTAGTCGCGGGGCCCACGATCGATACGGTATCAAACAACTATTGATACACGGCGAATGGAGCTCACGGCTCTCACTGGTGATTTATCGTTACTGGCTGCATTTATAATTAAACTATACATATTATTTTTGTATTTTATTACGGGCTCATTTCCGCGACTCGACGTCGTGCGCCTATTTTACATGTGGGAACAATTCCTAAACAGATTTGTGGGCCATTCTACTTTTCAGTGTACATTTTTGTTATCGTCCGATAAATAGTATACCAAATTATGAATCCGCGAATAAATAAATAACATGAACTTAGAATGTTTAAGCTTAACGGTTTTCAAAAGAAAAACTCTTAAATTACTCAATTATCGCTGAAGAATCTTGGTAACTCAGTGGTAAATTGCACTTTTTCCATAGAAAAGGCGGGGACATCAACGTCCACTGCGTTACTTACTTTATAGTTATTACAAATAACTTTTTATGAATTAGATTAATTCTAAATATAAGCTTATTTACGTCCCTTTTCGAATTTCAAGTTAAAATACGCACCACTTCACCGTTTTTTTAAATAAAATTAGTTTAGTGAGAACGTGGCTAAAAGTTATGTACAACGAAAAGTAGAATGGCCCTTGTGCTAATTGAAAGGCTAGTTTGGTCGCGTAGGCGTCACCAGGAAAAGGGAAAATCGATTGGAATAATACCGCTGGGTATATTTTTTAGCTATCTTAATATCTAGCTAGATACAAACAAATAAGGAAACCCATTAAAAATACATCTTACTGGGGCATACTTGCCTCATACCTACAAGCAGGCTGCCTCATACAAAGCATTCAAAAAGTTAAATTTTACAACATAGCACTTAAGTACCAGATTGCTTAATTAGGAGGATTTAATGCTTTGTATCTGCACATATCGACGGTTCTGTGACTCAACCTCGTATATTGAATTTTGTCCAGTATAAACTGACACATTCTGTGACTCAACCTCGTATATAGAATATATCCAGTATTAACTGACACTCACTAAGTACACGAGTGCATGTGTCAGTTTATACTGGACAAAATTCAATATACGAGGTTGAGTCACAGAACCGTCGATATTATGTGTGGTTCTTTGTTCCCTCGTAGAGTTTGGACGGACGCCGGATTTAAATTTATCATCCATACCAATAAATATAACATAATTTATTTAAAACTGCTATTTTTGCGATGCTTTTGTCTTTGTTTTTGCTTGAAAGTTGGTCTCAAATCGGTCGCAATAAAACTGCTTAATGAATTCCAATGGAAATTTGAAGAATTTAAATAAAAACATTCATTTTAATTTTCGTGTAACATTCAGAAGATGTTAATATGAATATTTGTAAAGCTATGACTGCCATACCAAAGTGTAGCAACGGCGGGTTGCTAGTGTAACTTACACAGAGGACAATTGAGGAGTGTCTTTTTAAAAGGGCTTATTTCCAGCAAGAACTTTTTTGGGAAATCGACGACAACGTAAATCCACGGTTTCCATTACGAAATTATTATTTTATATTTGATATTGTATTAAAGTAAGTTGACATAAATGTTATGGCACTACATACATTGCTTTATCTACCTAAATAATCATGTAAATTACTATGTATTTTAAGAGTGCTTTTGTAAATCATAGTCTACTTATACAAAATGCGAACGGGTTTTTAAAGCTTGTATTTTGTTAGTCTTATGTTATTCGCCTTTGAACTTACATACATCAAATTAAGTTGTGCATTTATTTTGTCTAACCTTTGGAAAACTTAAAGTGCTTTATGGGAATACCGTGTTATGAACCCATGTAAGAGACCTCAGATAAGAGGTGTGTCTAAGAAACCTGTACCAAAATATTCAGTTCTCTAATAAATTACCGGTTGGTAAACAAAAAATAACGGAAAAGGTTTATATCTTTAGTCCCTAGGTCGAAATGTTTTGCGGTAAAAAAAATGTACAGTACTGGAATAATAAATATAAAAATATTATACCTGTTCCCGGTTGAAGATCATTGATGAGGGGAGTGCTTAGCACCCCTGAAGCGGCTACCAAGAGCACAACCACTGCGGCCCGCGACTCCATGGCTACTAACCGTCCGCGGCGCTGGCTCACCTGGGTGACCGCTGGCTGCGCGTGCGCATAGCTCCGGTCAATTTGGCGCTTTTAGTATATACGGCCGGTTTCATTGATGATACTTAATAGATTATCCAAAAATAATTAAAATAAATAAAGTATCAGGAAACAACATCACATAAATGTACCAAGTTACAATCTTAGCTCTAGGCTAATTCAATAGGTACCAGACAACGATAAACATAATATGTTTTTATGTATGTATATATACGTAATTAAAAACAGAAAACATCCTAGATTATCTAACACACTCGCACTCATCACACAAATATTTGTCCTTGCCGGGAATCAAACTCAGGGCCGCTAGCTTCGTAAGCTGGGTCATTACACTAACAAATAGGACTGCGTCGTCGAAACGGTAACAGTACCTAACCTTAACTCGGATGTAGAACTGGAATAGCTTTTTCGTGTGTCAGTAGAATTTAACAAATAAGTTTTTTTTTATTACTTCATGGTTTGGAAAAAGCTGTTAATCTATGTATTCATTATAAACTGGCTACTATTATATGCCGGAGATCATTGTGTCGTTAGATATTTAAATGTTTTGAAACCAGAATGACAACCATCGTAATGAGGCGCATGCCCGGTCATTGCCTCCCAGTTGCAGTTATTTAACACTGTTGACAAAGTGCTTAGGTACTGTTGAACGGGTTTACAATTTTTACTTGTTTTGGGTATCAAGAATATCCAATCAAAAAGTGCTCTAGATAGAGTTTAGTAGGTACGGTTACCTTTACCTTTTTTCTTTGCTGTATGTAAGGGGTGACCTGGCGACTGATAACATGATCAAATTTTCTAGCGTTAAAGTGATCTTATGTTTCTTTTTTTTTACCATGTAGTTGTGTTGTAGTGTTTTTGTCAAATAAATGTTGTATTATAGGATAAACATACAAAATTCAAACTTCATCACGTCAATATTCATGCTTCCGTTTAATGTATAAATTTTTAGGGGCAACAATCTCTAATAAAGCAGAATACAAAAGAAAACCATACTCGACGTAAAATAAAAGCCAGGCCATACTCAGCCGGCCTCATCGAATCCAAAAAACGAGAGTCCGAGAAAGTAGCTGCAAATAATTCACCGAAACGTGGTTTAAATTGTAAACCTGATCCTGTGTTGGAAGAATTAAAAAACACCAATGAAAGAGTGAAGAATCTTGAACTGATAAACGTACAGTTGACAGATGATAACAAAGTTTTAAGAAAGCAGTTCGAAAAAGTTAACGAAGAAAAACACGTAGCTGAACTTAAACTTGTAGAATGCGAGAAGTTCATTAATCGACTAAGTAAAGAATATGAAAATAGAAATATTGAACTGAAAGCCGCAAAGCAAAACGAAAGCAAAATAATGGCAGATTTGCAAAAAGAACGTAATGAGAGGAAGAATTTGGCGATACAGCGCGATAAGGACTCTGCCACTACGCAAGATTTACAGAGACAGGTCAAAGAGATGGAGATGATTTTAAGGCGCAAACACCCCGATTCAGTATCAGCGTTAATAGGTTTGTATTGAAATAACTTTATTTTTCCGTTCAAGGAATGGTGTTTAAAACGTATGTTTTCATTTCAGTCGCTGCTAAATCTTCGACTGTTGAAGACAATAAGAAAAAACTACTCGAAGACCGTATTGCAAGATTGGAACGAGAGCTAAAGGATAAAGAAAGTCATTTCCAGGGTATTTTACTGACACTTCAGGAGAAGTTTGGCGACATGAAACAAAAATATGAAAGCCATATCATAGATGTGGAACGTCAGTTGATGGAAGATCGAAAAGTCAACACTGATTTGAAAAATAAATTGAATAAATTAAATTTGATGGATTCTGGCTCTCAAACTTCACCAAGATTCCATCGCTCTATCAGCACGCAAACGATTATCAAGCCCGACAGAGGCTCTTCTGCTGTAAGCAGATTGACGCAAAATTCTGCACTGCTTATTAACAGACTGAAAGAGGATAGCTATTTGGTAGCTACGATCAAAGGCCTACAGACTGAACTGACTGTCAAACAGAGAACTATTGCCAAAATAAATAGAGAAACCGAGGAGTTGAGAAAGAATTTACGAAACCTGCAGAAGGAAAAAGAAGGTGAGTTCTGTACCTAGTGTTTTTATATATAGCCAAAGTCAAAGTCAAAGTCGAAGAAAAGAAGGCGAGTTCTGTACCTAGTGTTTTTATATATAGCATAGCAGTATGTATTTACTTCCTGCTCTCTCCTATCCTGAATGAGGTGGTATTTTGTTCCTTACAGTACTACTCCATTTGAACCCGCAAAAAAAACCCGCTTTCAAGCAAAGTGCCAAATCTGCCGAAAACATCATGTTCAAAGTGACAACGGAAATGGAAACTGAACTGTCTGAGTGTAAAAAACACCAAGAAGTGCTAATGCTGGAACGGAACAGTTTACTAGATGCGCTCAAACGGACCAATGAGGAGTTCATATTGCTGAAAAAGAAGAGAATTCAGGACGTAAGTTTCTAAGTATAAAGTATTGACGTATTTTAATCGAACGTTGTGGGAGGTTCAAGTTTAAGTAAAATGTTGTGTTACATATGTATTAATTTTTATACTGTATAAGTATCATCTTTTCGCCTAATTAATTTTTCGTTGAAATAGGCTGAAAAAGGTTGAATGTAATTCAACGTTTTAAAACTATATAGTATAGTTTAAGTAACTTAATGTCTATAAAAGGAAGCATAAATAGTTTTAAGACGTTTAAGTCCTTTGAAAAAATATAAATATAAATAACGGCCGCATTTATCCCTCTGTCGGAATAGCCCCGCTTGACTTATTTAATAATTTCAATATCGATTATAACAAGCTCAGTTAATGATTATACAACGGGCAAAAAACGACACAGCCCAAAACGCGAAAATGGGAAATTATGTATCTTTTTTTAAATAGCTATAAAAATAACAAAGATTTGTTCCTATCTTTTTCTCACAAAACAGAATTTAACATGGAGTTAGTGACCTGTGACGTGACGTAACAGTGCATATTGGATCTCTCCGTCTAATCGCGGTCTAATTAGCGGTTTTAAATGCTTGTATCATCCGTATTTCGTAGCTGATTTTTATTTTAATTTCACTTTTTGTTTGTTGGGAAATGCGATTTAAAAAATCCATGCGTTGGTATACCCAATTTATTACGAGATTCTGTATTATTTTTTAGCTACACACACTCCAATTAGCGCACGAAAAAGAGCTTATGCAGATGAATATGCAGGTGTACCCGCTGCAAGAGGAGATCAAACTCCTGAACAGGACCGTGGAAATACTCCAAGAGCGTTTGAGAGCGGCTGAGGACCGGCTGGTGCCGTACCAAGCTGGGGCAAGGGACGTGGACATCCACGCCGGAGGTGACAACCCTACTAACTTTAGAAATAAAAAGATGCACGTTCATTCAACTTAATACTTGACTGTCGAGTTTGTCGTGTTGCTTTAACAGTTTTAAGACTTACTAGATTTAAGACGGAATTTCACTGCGGCGCATAATACGCACGTACGCTCCACACGTGGGCCACGCGAATCAATTGTTCTAGGCATGTGTCACAGATGTCGTTTCGTGCGTGTGCCGCTGTGTAGGAGTAACTACATACATTTTGATACGAAGCGGGATTTCGTACGCGTAGAGAATTAGTTTCCTGCTACTCTCCCTATTTCTTTGGGGATTTTCGGAAAATACTTTCTTAGTGCACCCCTAGGGTACCCAAGGAATAATCCCTCAAAATTTCCAGCGGTTAAGACTGTGCTTTATCTGTCAGTTATTGTACTGATTTCAATATTTAGATGTGTGCATAGCCCTTTCTATGTCATAGAGCATGCAAACGAGCACAGGCCACCTGATGGTAAGTGGATGACATTTTATTGCTAAAAAGTTGTAGATTGACACAATATTACGTGACAGCAGAAGATAGTGTGTGCCATAGTGGAATTCCGGCAGTGGTGTTGTGTTCATTCAGCTTATTAGTATCAGTACACTATAGCATAAGTGCCTGTATACAATTACAAAAACCTAGATTGAATCTAGATATTTACCTACTTGTGAACTTTATGCTTGGGACCATTGCGCTGCAAATAATATCTATACCAAAATTATGTGAAAAGTGTAGAAGTTTAATGAATATTATGATCTTTAAGACTATGGTTTAATGAGGAGCCATTTTGAATGATAATTATATGGAGTATTTTCATGAATGGATAGCATAAGAGGGGCAACTTGATTGTTGTAATGTGGTTCCTAAATTATGTCTAGTCAGAGTATTTTGTGAGTGATATTGCTTCTGTGAAACCACCGATGTCGCCTTATGTAATTGTGGTGCCTTTATAGCGATAGTTACAAATAAATGTATTTTAAGTAATTAATATTTTATTTGATCCGCTCCTCCTTCTGTAATAAACACAACTTCTGTGATCTGTGAACACCTTATGAAAAAAACATTGATTCTGCTTTATAAACGTGGATTTTATTTACTAGAAACAATAATAATAGGTACATCATCATAAAACCTGAAAAAGGTATTTTAACATTTCATTAACAAGGTTCCAGTATTTTAGTCTCTCATGGTTATTTAAAAAGGTAATTGTATACGTTAGAACCATGAATGGCAGTCTTTTCCCCTGAAGGTCGGCTGGATCGACTCCACTAAGTCGTACAATCCCTTCTGGAGCTCCAAACTAGTTTCCACTATTTGGTCGGGTGGCAGGAGAAAAGCGTTGTAACCTTCGTCCCTGGTCTCGATCACAAAAGAGGTGGTCACACCTGAAGCATACATGTAGTCCAAAGCGGATCCTGAACACGGATATAGTAGGTTGTAAACGGATCCACTTGTGTACGACTTCTGGTTTACGCTATATATTACCTATAAAGAATTAAAGGTTATTTTTGCGTAACATTGTTACCTTATCAACGCCATATTAAATATACATGTTGCGTTGTAAGTATAGTATCTACTTATTTAGAAAAAAAAACGGTTCTGGCGCTGTTTGGTTCGAGGTTTGCTTCGCTCGTCGTCGGCATCCTCTTACCTGTTTTTTTATTATTTACAACAGGCTAATAGCTAAGTATATTCAGCCAGAAAATGCCAAGTTATCCCGCGCGCATCTGTAACCACTTACCGCGCTCATGTCTGTAGCCAGTTTCTTTAATATATTTTGGTTTTCTACGGGTGTTTCTAATGAGCTATAAGGGTACATGATAGTTTGACCGTACGAGTGTATATCCACGAAAGCGGCCATTTTCCTTGCCCCGGTCACGTTCTGTAGAAACAATGTATTTTTAGATTTATTAGCCAAAAATGCATTTAATTCGAACTGTGCGATTATTGGCCACACCTGTTTTGAGCAATATATACAAAAATTAAGACTGCGCCGAGCGTACGCCGGATGGATGTACAGTGGCGCCCTCATTACTATTATTGTGTTTTCTAATAAACCAAAAGTATTTTCTTGAAATTGGTCGGTAGGCTTTTGTACTACAAATGAAAACACAACTTATAGGCTATATCACATAGTTTAATAACAATTTACCTTCGAGTTATCAGCTTAACGGAAAAAAGTGGCCACCTTTTCCCGTTAAACTGACTACTCAAAGGGTAATTGTTATTAAAGTTTGTTACGTATTCCATAAATTGTGTTTTTACTTGCGCTACAAAAACGTATCGTCTGATCGCAAGGGAATTCTTTAGTTAATTAGAAACACAATAAAAGTAATGAGGGCGCCACTGGACGCTCGAAGTTTGCTCGGTGCAGTCTTAAAACCATTTCGAGGAATAGGTTTTTATGTAAAACATAAACTTAGGTTGCATTCGATCAAAGTGGAATAAAGTTTTATACTTTTGACCGGTGGATTGCCCGTAGTCCTACTGCGTAGTACAGTCACGAGATTTAATTTGGTACCCACCTTAGGTCCAAAGTCAATCTGACATTCTACAAACAGTAAGGTTGAGTTTCCGAAAAGTTACAAATGACTTGACATTTCTAATAATGACATTGACGACTTCAAGCATAGGTATATATTTTTCTTGAAATGGGTCCCAAATTAACGTTCGTGACCGTACCTAGGTACTATTGACCAAAATTAGTATCATAAATGTGAGGTAGGTTTACGTTATGATAGTTATGCAGCTGGAAATCATTGGTCAGTAGTACCTACTACGCAGTAGGACCACGGGCAAAAAAGGTTTTGAGACCACAGCTGATGTTATGTAAAATTCATTTGTTTACAAATTAACTAAGTATAGATACCTATTAAGTTACAGTTTTAAGTTACCTGTGACTAATATTAATCATTAATATCTGGTGAGGTTTTTGATGAGGTTCAACACGACGGCCTACAGTCAACGTCACCAAAATGTACACGCAAAGTTGAAAAAAGTATATACCTACATAGACCTTATTGCGTCAGTAATAAGATCTGTATAGGTACATATTTTGGATACTTTGTGGTGTAACTATACCTACATATTGGTGACCTTGACTGTACATTTATTGTAGAAACTCGTGATTGAAAGTAGGACAGGATCGCCTATCAATAAGTACATGTCATGTGTTCAAATCTACCTACTCTAAAAGAAACCCCCGACTTAAAACAGTCGGTAAAGAAAAACCTCTAAAAAGTAAAAAGTAATAAGTATTGGCCCTATAAGTTTAATTATAAGTAAGTACCTAGGTATTAATATTTTGATTCAAGCGTCGACGCGTCTCGGGGGACCGCTAAGTAGCTGGGGTATTTTATATTATTTAGTTTACTTAGTGGTCCCCCGACGTGTCATTTCACGCTTTTTAAACTTTTCCAAATTAACAATACGACTATAGCTAGCAACGTCTCTTTAAAAACATGAAATTAATAATAGGGGGTTAATAATTAATAAATAAAAAAGAGGGGTGTTAGTTTATAACGTGTATCTCCATCCATGTCTATGTGTCTAGTGTCTGTTCGTGGCATCGTAGCTCCCAAACGGATGATAACGTGTATCTCCATCCATGTCTATGTGTCTGAGTGTCTGTTCGTGGCATCGTAGCTCCCAAACGGATGAACTTATTTGGATGAGTATTTTATTTATTTGAAAGCAAGTTTTTAGCGGTGGTGCTTAGCAAGATTTCATGAAAATTGGTTTGGTCGTTTAAGAGATATCAGCTCTTAAAGTAGCTTTTAACCCCCTAAAACCTCTATATCTCAAAAACGGCTGAACTGATTTTGATAAAACATGTCTAAGAACCACCGCCAATAAACCTGCTTTCAAATAAAAAAACCGCATCCAAATCAGTTCATCCGTTTAAGAGCTACGGTGCCACAGACTTACACGTCAAACATATATTTAACACCCCTCTTTTTTGGGTCGGGGGTTAAAAAAGAAAGGTCATGCAGGAAATGCTGTGTTAATTAAAGTCTTGGTACCTAATGAACAATGGTCATATAAGTACTAAAAATAATCTAAATAATTAATAAGTATCCCTAATTGTTCGCGATTGAATCGTTTACGTTATGTTTGAAGTATTAGATAGGTTATATTTATATTACCCCTTTGCTGTACCTACCTACCTACCTACTAGGTATATGAATATGATATACTTAGATATTTTTTTTACCTGGAAAAGACCGAAACATAATAGAATAAAAAGCCACAGTACAAGTAGATATAGACACCGTTTCTTACTTTGATGGCGATAGATTCGGGTTCCGAAAATGCAGATTGGCCGCCATAACCTTCTGAACAGGGTTTGGTTTCTGTCACGCCTTTCACGTACCAATTCATTCTAATAACAAAATAAACACATTGAGGGGTAGGTATTAAGTTGGTGCATTGTATGTACAGTCAACCAATTTGATTTCTAGGCCACTTTGGACTATGTTAAAGTGACGTTGTCAACCAAAACGTAAGAGACTCCCTATGATTTGGTTAACAACGTCACGTTGACAAAGTCCATAGTGGCCTAGGAATCAAATTGGTTGATTGTACCAGGAGCACGTTTTGTAAAGCTACAGATTACAATTTACAGGTTATAAGTTTCCATTTGACACAACCTCGACCAATGACGACCATTCCTTACAATTTATTGGGGGTAGGTAGTAATAGTAGTACCAACCAACGTGCATTTTTTTTCAAATCTGAAGAAAAATTCAAATGTGCTATTTTTTAAAGTCCCCTCCTACTGTACATAAAGATAGTAGTCACTTAGGCACCTTAAACGTTAAACCTTTGACGATTTTAGATTTTGAACGCCATGCAGCCTTATCAAACAGGAACCCAGAGCCACATTGCCAGTAAGAGTTTGAGAGAGCTTACCCGAAATTTCGATTTAAGTCAACGCCTGCGCATGTGCTCCATTCCCATAAACGACGGTTTTTCCTCCACAAACGATCGGTCGTGTGCGAGTGGACGTACCCATCTGGATTTACGACAGGAACGATATACCTTAAGGGCAATCATCTCTTTTAATTGTAAGCAAGAAGTAGTATTTCCCTAGTTCAGATTTAGAATTACCTATGTACAGTCAGCTGCAGAGATAAGTATACCCCCCTGCATAGGAAACTTGTATGCAGGAGGGTATACTTATCTCTGCAGCTGACTGTACATTGTGCTTGGGAAAGATTAGAATAACTGGTAAACTGGAGGTGGTAGGTATGCATAGTTAAACTTGCCCCTAAGAAGCGGGCGTATATAGTGAGAGTGACCTGTCGTATCTATCTTCACAAATCACTGGCTTGTCGCTAATAGCGTGCCCTCTTCGGTGTCGCTTCAGGTGTCATTTCGCAGACGACAAACGGCAGGCGTTGTTTGCGTAAACAAAACCCGGGGTCATAGTAATAACATGGCGCCGTTTTTGACGCACCGTGCGCAGGGGTGCGGTCGCACCTTTATGACTAAAAAAAATATCTTCTGCTGAGCTTCTTGCAGCGTTTCTTCGACGCAATGCTAGTGTTGTAAAATATAACGCAGGCGTGCTCCGCCATTCAAAATCATGTTGCACGGTTGCGTTAAAGTTAAAAAAATACAGGTAGGTACAGGGTGAAACTGAAGATGTAATCAAAAGACTGAAGGAATCATCAACTGAGTTTGAAGGAATAATTCCAGAGAAAACCATATTAGCAGAGAATAGTAGAGTAATAGTATATAACTACTCACCAATCTATATTCTTGACATGCATTGGTTGATCATCGAAGTTGGTCAAAATAGTGTTAAGAATATAAAGCACCGAGGCGATCGAAATCCATTCTCGACCGTGCATGCCGCCTATTAGCATTATTGCTTTGTTAGCCGGGTTTCTGTTAGATACCACAGCCATCTAAAATATCAAGTGTTGCTTTAGTTGGTGGTTTATAAAACTATGGCTAAATGAGCGAATTTATGTAACCCGGTTATACAAACGTGCATTAGTACTCATGGCCCATCAGTTTGCCCACAAGGCCCACTAGTTACAGCATCCGACTTTAAACTAATTTAAATAAGGTTTTGTGCATCTGGGCATTAGATGTTTTTTCATTAAAATAAAAATATGTGCTGCCACGCCAACGGAAGAATCAAAGCGCATGCATGGCTTTATGTGCTTTTGCGCGAAGAACGTGAGTAGAAAGGTAGTTTGAGCGTACCTACTTTAAAACCACATTTGAATGAAATGGTTTACCAGGAAATAGGTTCGATTGCACCGCTGCATAACGGTGCGTATATTACGGTGCGTCAAAAACGGCGCCATGTTGTTAGGTACTAAGTATGACCCCGTCTTTTTGTTTACGCAAATACGCCGTATTATACGCAGCGGTGGGGTCGCACCTTAAAGAAGTTACAAATATTGAATTAAAAATCGAATCTTGTTTTCACGTTTAACGGTCTCAAGGACATACGACCAAGTTTAATATATCCAATTAATAATCACACAGGGTTATGGCTATTGAAACTTAGATCGCTGAACACAACTGACTTTATCATAATGTGTAAGTGGCCTTTGAAATGGAGCGCCCCGTCACCTTTATATTTCTGCCCTCCGAGGTCCGCCCTATGTTTTTAACGGTACATATTGATTCATATTGTTCTTTGATAAAGGATAAGTATTCATCGATCACTTGCATTTCCGGGTACAATTTGAAGTCCACTCGGTGACCTGAGAAACAGAATCGGACAGCTTGAGGATGCATGGACTTTTTAAATCGCATTTCACAACAAAATATGAATATGCCGTAAAAGAGATCACCTAAAGTGAATTTACATTAAAATCGGCCAAAAAATACGGATGACGCAAACATTTTAAACTGTTAATTAGACAAAGAGATCTGATATGCACTGTGACGTCATATAACAGGTCGGCCATATAAACTCCATATTTTTTATTGCTTAAAAGAGATACTCGTAGGAACAAATAATTATTGGCTTATATCTTGGTTATTTTTATACCTACTGAAAAAAAATTTTTTGTTACATGAACCAGCTTTTAATGATGCTGTGAAAAAAAAGTCTGGCATGAATACTCCCTATTATGAAACGTGCGCACCGAGCGTGGCAACTTCTCGACGCTTTTAAGGCAAATAATTATCCCGCACGAGCCTCAAAATTATGTGGGATAATTTGGTGCGTTCAGGATCGTAGCAGGTGGAAAGAAGTGGTCTCTGCCTACCCCTACATATGTCGCAATGCACCTTATTCCAGTGTAATAAGAACTTTTGATTTGATTCTTCCGATAAATATTTTAGCACTTGACTCTACCTCTGCTTTAAGTTTTTGCAAATCATACTTACCTATTCGAAGTGACTCTTCACTCCATTCAGCTGGCGGCCTAGCGATTGCGTCTATCCGCCGTTGAACGTCCATCAGCAGCACTGAATGGTTCATGTCCTGCTTCTGAAGCTGCCGGTTCACCTGCACCTTGTGCTCTTCCAGCACTAGGAAGTCCGCGTGAGTCGGCTTGACTCTCCACAATGAGATCTCTTTAAAATTCCGGTTCGAAGGACCAAACAGTTTAAGACCGTATCAAACATAAACTAGGGTGATGAAACCAGTAATGAACGAGGACCAACGATGGACACTTACTCTTATATTACAGAAGATAAGGCTTATTCATTTGTATGAATGAGAGGCGAAAGAGATTTGTTAGGATCGTAGCCGGTGGAAAGAAATGGTCTCTGCATACCCCTCTGCGGGAAACAGGCGTGATTTAATGTATGTATGTAAGTCAGAAAACTGTCCATTATCGGTGCCGTCAGCTAAAAGTGGACATTGGTGCCGTCACCCTACACGAGCTGTAGGATGATTGTAACAATTTTGAGCAGCAATGATAAACTTGGTTGGGTTACCTTTATTTTGCTCAAGGGATTTGAGCAAGACGACGTGTTTGACGTTCTCGAGGGGCGCGCGCCATACCTGAGCACCTTTATATGACACCTGCTCTTCACTCCAGAAAGCAGTTTTGGACGTAGCGACATGACTCACTTAAATAAATAACTATTTTTTTTCAAATTATAAATATGCCCTACTCGTCGATAAGCTGAAATGTAACTAATCTCAAAGCTAGGCAAGAAAAAAATGGGGGCGCTGTTCGGAGTAATACTGACAACAGGCTATTCTATTTTATTTCAACCTTTTGAACGCCTTTTATTTTTATTGCACTTTGACGTATCAGTGTTCTGCTTCTATTGACTGAACATAGTTCGTCAGCCAATAGAAGCAGAAATCACATGGTAGTTTTATTTACATTCTTTAAAATACCTAAAAATATAGACTATAGAAAACTGTAGTTACGCACTAACAGATAAGTCTTTTTTTGCCAAGCTGGCGCTCGGATTATGCAAAAATAAACTTTCTGCTAACACTGTAAGCGCTTTGACACGAGCCATAAAAAGAGTCGTGTGAGTTGTGTCGTGCTATAAGCGCATTTTAAACCCCCGACAAAAAAAAAACTGTCTGTGGCATCGTACCTCCCAAACGCGTTTTTTTTGAAGAAAGCTAGTTTATCCGGGACGGTTCTTATCTAGGTTTCATGAATCGGTTGGGCTGTTTAAGAGGTACCAGCTTTAAAATATGGGGTCGCCATTATAACGGCGGGTTTTATCTGTTCAATTGTTATCTTAGCACTCACTATCAATGCATTAGGTACATGTAAGGCACCGGTGCCGGTGCTCTAGCTCGGTGGGTCCATGTATTACATGTAAAGCACTTCCCTGGAGTGAATTTTATGTAATGCATGGACGTGCCGAGCCAGGTCATTGATGGAAGCGAGGGAATGTTTTAGTAGCCGTCTCGGCTGTCCGAACGCCAACTTTTAATTTATAGAAAGCGTTGGATAAATGATGTTACCAACACTGGGTAGATCTATCAGTACGGGTTCTCTTATTTATCGCAGAAAATTGTATGGCCGATTATCACTTCCCAACTCACGTTTCGCGTAAATTTATTTCGCCGAACGTTCATTTCCCAACTTATCAAATGTATTTGTTTTATTTGCCAACTTAACTGTTACCAACTCAACATGTGGTCTGTTTTTTATAATGTTATTTTTCAAAATGCCTACTTTCATGTTGTATAATGTTTTAGTTGGCATAATATTCATTTGGTTGAAGACTTAAGTTTTATTTGTTTTTTATTACAATAAAAAGTCGGCTTCGGTTAGCTCACGGTCAACCTAACACGCTTCTCCTCGCTTCGCTCGTCGTCGCACCTAACTGGACTCTGTTACATATGAGACTTTACTTATTTCTATCTTGCCAAATGTATGAAAAGGGAAATGTTGCATCAACTAAACGTTATTTGTCCAAGAGTTGTTAAGCCAAGTGAAAGATTTGACAAATGATGAGTCTGCCAAAAGTGTAAAGGCGTTATAATAATACGCTTTATAATAATTCTGCGAATTAAAAAGTTGTCATATAAAATTTTGGTAATCGTTAGTTGTCAAAGTGAATTGTCGGCGAAACGTTGGTTGGCAAATGAAATTCGGCCAAAAAAAGTTCTTCGAAAAGGCAGTACACCATCAGTACGATATTGACACCAACGTCTTTACTAAATAGCTGTTGCCCGCGACTCCGTCCGCGTAGTAGTTGATTATCGCTAGTCGCGGTAAAAAGTAATCAATTTCCTTTCTCGAGGTTCAAGCTATGTCCACACCAAATTTCAACGAAATCGGTTTCGCCGTGAAAGCATAACTGACAGACATACAGTTACTTTCATATTAATAATATTTGTATGGATATCGATTATCTATCAGCGATCCAACAGACTAGCACGGCGATTTTAAATAGTAGGCATAATCGGGTGCAGACTCGTGGTCACCCCAGTTTGTCACCACAGTGCCTTTCGACGGAGCCCTGCCTATGGCAGGGCTCCTATTTCTGAGCGATTTGCCCTTCGGGCATCTTAAGATACCTAACGAACCTAACCTACCTACTTTTGCGGAATAAAAATTATTTCTGACGAATAACCGACTAAAGCGAATAGCACTGGGGTGACAAACTGGTGCGACCACGAGTCATCCGCTGCATAATCATTGAATGTCCGGTTCCTATATTTTTAAACCGCGGATAAATAAACCTTACTTCAGATATTTTTTTGACACATTTTGTATTATGTCAAATAGGAACCCAAAGTAACCCTTATCTGTCTGCGGTTTGATTATTGGAACCAGACTTGAACCGATTCTTCCATCCACACAGTCTCGTACAGTAATTCAGAAATTATCGTTACCTCGGACGTAATTCACATTATGTTCGATAGAAGAGTATTGGTAAATAATTATCAAATTAAATAGTGCATATAAAAGAAAGCTACGCGATCACATTTGGTCTTACCTATGAGAATTGTTAACCAAGCAGATACCGCGGTTTGCAAATGCATTGGTTTTTCACATATATAGAGTAAAAGGATTAGTTTTACGCAACTTTAACTGCATATTGGATTTATGTGCAATACCTACTCATTCACGGATTTCGTGTTGGAGAAATAGTCTAACAAATAATGTTATTATTGATAACAAGTAAAAATAAAATAACAGAACGAATGTGATGCCAGTAATACATGTTTATTAACATAGCTCTATATACATTCATTGTAATTTAAAAATAGAAATATACTATGTAGAAATTCACAAATTTCATAAAAATGTGTCTATCATACAACATTAGGTTGGTATTGCTAAAACTAACAAGTTATATTATCCATCATTAACAGGTCTCATCCAGGCACAATAATTAATATTGCCATTTTGAAACAAAAATCAGCTAAAGTAAATACTTCAATTGTTATTGCTCACACATTATTGCATTCTCTAATACATATCACAATTGATGCACTTATCATAAATAAATTATAAAATTGTCAACTAAGTCTGTTTAAAATTCATCATAAGTAAAAAACTATGTCAAAAACCAATTCACTATCAAGTCTGGTCACATGGTCCACCATAGTGCATAACGCAAACATCGTTTTACCAAACGTTTTCTTAGTCTCAGTTTCACATTTGACACAGTCATCACCAATCAAATTGTCAATGGGAATGACGCAAAATCGTCTAATATTTTGTCTTCTAATGAAAGTACATAGACCTTGACGTATTGTACACTGTATGTGCTAATACATAAGCATTCACATGAAATGAACGACTGACACCGCAGCGTTTCAACACAGTAATTAAATGTCGATCACTTGAAGATTCTTCGAGTATAATGTAGTGTCAACGCAGCATGGCCTTGCGGGCTGGATATTCGAAGTGGTCACAAATTCACTAGTTGGAGGCGTCGAGTGCTGAGGTGCAACCCGCGGGTCCTGTGCTAGTCGGCGTCGCCGTTGGGTACGGTGAGAGGCTCCTCGTCTTCGTTGTAGTCGAGCGAGAGCACGGAGGCTCGGCGGCGCTTGCCGAGCGGGGCGTCGCTGCACTCGCTGCCGGAGTAGGTGCGCTTGTGCTCGGGCGAGGCCGGCCCCTTGCCGTTCACGGTAGCGCGCGCCGCGCGCAGCTCCTGCTGCAGGTACAGCACCGTGCTCTGCATGCCCTCCACATCCTCGTCCAACTCTTGTAGGAAATCGTCCAGCTCTGAAATGACAAGTATTTGAATCGCCGTTACTGTAGTGAAGCCGGAAAATGACGCACAGAGAAGGAAAGCGGAGCGACCGGTGCATTCCTGTACTAAAACCGTGTGCGTATCTCCGTGTGTGTTTCTCATACCATTTTACATCATAATGATCACTCTACATACGCTTCATAAAAAAAAAATGTACTAACGATCGGAACTCATAATCATCTGAATTCATAACGCCAATCTTAATGAAGGGGTCCATATTGACTGACATAAAATTCTTGGGTGCGTATCTACTCACATAACTTTTTAAGTCCTATTATCGGAAGTCCGAAAATGTTTCTCATACCATTTTACATCATAATGATCACTCTTCATACTCTTAATTTTTTTTTTTAGTACTAACCATCGGAACTCATAATCATCTGAATTCATAACGCCAATATTAATGAAGCCGTACACTTTTCACAATTTCTTAAATATCTTACGTGTAATAAGGTTAGGTTAGGTTAGGTTAGATTTATAAAAAATCTCAAAATAAATAGTTTCTTTAAAAAAATGCATTATGAATTGCGATAATTATGATTTAAAATGTATGAGGAAAAAAGTATGAGGAAAAAAATTATAAAGAGTTATTATTATGAATACAAATCGGTAGGAAAACAAAAAATAGGAATAAGAATTTTATGTGAGTCAATATGGACCCAAAATTCTTATTCCTATTTTTTGATTTCCTACAGATTTGTATTCATAATAATGACTCTTCATAATTTTTTTTCCCCATACTTTTTTGTTCATACTTTTTAAGTCATAATAATCACAATTAATAATGTTTTTTTTTTTTAAGAAACTTACCTTTTGAGATTTTTTATAAATCTAACCTAACCTAACCTAACCTTATTACACGTAAGATATTTAAGAAATTGTGAAAAGTGTACGGCTTCATTAATATTGGCGTTATAAATTCAGATGATTATGAGTTCCGATCGTTAGTACTATTTTTTTTTATGAAGAGTATGAAGAATGATCTTTATGATGTAAAATAGTATAAGAAACATTTTCGGACTTCCGATAATAGGACTTAAAAAGTTATGTGAGTAGATACGCACCCCTTAATGAAGCCGTACACTTTTCACAATTTCTTAAATATCTTACGTGTTACGGGTTAGATTAGGTTAGGTTAGATTTATAAAAAATCTCAAAAGTAAGAGTATCTTAAAAAAAAATCATTATGAATTGCGATAATTATGACTTACAAGGTATGAACAAAAAAGTATGAGGAAAAAAATTATGAAGAGTGATTATTATGAATACAAATGGGTAGGAAAACAAAAAATACTAATAAGAATTTTTATGCGAGTCAATATGGACCCACTAAAACCCCTCAGTCACACGTGGCTCGGCGTGAGATTGCTTAAGTTTGCAGATTGCGTAGTTAATGATTTTTGGATTAGTCTGTTATGAGATAGTAAATTGGATATATGGATGCATGTATATTAAAAATAAAGAGCTCTTGCACTGGGGGTTCCATACTTATTTATAATGTGGTTATTCTATTATTTCAGATTCCAATAAAACAAGTCATACAGTGCGCCTTGCAACTTTTAGGTCACAAGATAGTAGGAATAAGTCTCTTACCTGACTGTGACTTTTTAACTTCTTCACTAAAACTTTTTTGCAACGCTAAATCACCCTCTAACTTTGCTATTCGACCGCTCGATGTCATCCGACCTAAGTCTTCATTCTCTTGGTGGAGTAACCGGCATTTAGCCATTAATTTCTTGCCCGTGTTTGAGTCAGGCGTAAATTTCCACGCAGAAAGTTCATTTTGCGTCTCTTCCAGTCTCGTTTTAGTGGATGTTAACTCTTGTTTTAATCGTAGAATAAGTACATTTACTGCCGGGTCCAGTAAGGAAGGCCGCCCGTTAAGACTCGCGTGTGACGATTTCAGTTCAGTAATTTGACTCTGCAAATAAAATGGGAAGTTCATTTGTACAAATCCATGTATAATAATCAAATTCAGAGCCTTTAGAGACGTGGTGTCAGTAACTTACTACATAATCTTGAATTTCCTGCTCTTTAGCAGCTAGCCTCCTAACAAGGACTTTTTCTCTATGTTGTGATTCAGCATACTGTTGTTTGATCCTATCTTCTACTTCTTTCGCCTTTTCCAGGCTACCTGAAGAATTTATTAAAAGGGAATTTAGAATTAAAGTACTGTAATGAATTACAAACTTGATTTACCATTTTTTTATGATTATTGAAAACCTTTAAATTTAAATTACACCAAAGTTCAAGTTGTGGACTGTGGAGTTGTTACATTTACTTTACACTAGAGAAACAGATTTATTATAACTACCTACCTAATGTTATTTTGTGTTTTGATTTTTGTTAGTATAAATAGTGGAATGTAAAGATTTTTT
The DNA here is from genome assembly GCA_963966035.1 of Acleris laterana. Classification (NCBI taxonomy): domain Eukaryota; kingdom Metazoa; phylum Arthropoda; class Insecta; order Lepidoptera; family Tortricidae; genus Acleris; species Acleris laterana. The sequence continues at coordinate 10,725,097 of OZ014451.1, forward strand.
AAGATATGAAGATGATTGATTCAACAAGGTGTCAAGGATAGACTTTGCAGTGAGTAATGAGTGAGCCCTAGGTGAGGTTATCAGCCGGCATATTAAATATAGATAAGCGAGAAAAAAGCTGTTATAGCAATAATTTATAAAAAAAAGTTAACTTACAAAATAACTTTGATTTAGTTCCCTAAATACAGTTGTTAAAGCAGTTATATTTTTCAGCATAAGCTAATTATGAGTAGGTGCAAAGTCAAGAAGATCTAGGTAAAACAAGATAAAAATTAAGAAACCTCAACAACAGGAAATGCTTCAAAGTTTTTTTTATATACATTAATATTCTTTAGTGCTAACATAAATTACAATCGACAACACCTTAACAAATTCCCAGTTCACTGTTTGCTGCACAATATTGTTATCACCATATATGACGTGCTAAAAAATATCTGACATGACCTCTTGCCTCACTGGGTAATATTCAGATAACATGAGAATAAAATAAGATAAGTGTGTTATTTAGTATACCAACATAATTTTAAGCAGTAAATCGATTCTAACGCAATAACATTTAGTTTCAGAATTGATATTTAAGACTAGCTGTTGCTCCCAACTCTGTCCCCGCAAAAAAATAAAACATAGACTATGCTCATCAGGGATAGCATTGGATTCTAATGGTGAAAGAATTGTTCCAATCCGTCCTGTAGATTCGGAGCCTATTCAATGCAAACAAATAAACAATCATATCTTTCCTCTTTATAATATTAGTGTAGATGTACAGGCCTCTATTCAACACAATAAAAACCAAATTGTTTACGACCTGTTATTGTATTGTCAATATTTAGATAGCTCTTATTTACTTGACAGAAATGGTGGCTGATTAAAAACAATACCTACCATAACAGATGCAATAGGATTTGGATTTTACTGCCGATAATAGAGGCGTAAAACTCAAAAAATATATTTAAACAAATGCCTTATTCAGACAGACAATAAGCCAAACATTGCAACTTTAATTTAGCATTTGTTTACCAAATTATATACAAACAATGGTTCAAATATGTACACATTAGTTTGGCAATGAATCCAAGGACAAATTTCACAAAAAAACTTGTAAATGTCATTAAATTAGTTTTAATGTTTAAAATCATGTTTTGGGTCATTCCACTGTAACACCTGAAACAGTTACTTTTAGTGAATCTCTCATTATTGCTTGTATACTTTTAATTATATGTGTTCAGGAAAAGAAAATATTATACAAATAGTAGACCATTCAATAGTTATATTTTCCTAGTTCCTTATTATATACAATATTGAACTAAACCTTATTATATTATGAGTTCATTGTAACACCCGAAACAGTGGAATGAACCTTCTGTTATTAGGTATTTCAAGATCATGTTATCTTAAAACACAAGTATTTGTAAAAAAATTCATTGTGCTTAAAGTCAACCATCTTTATTTATAGATTAAATGTACCAATATGTTGTAAAAAGTCATTCAAATATAATCAAAGGTGTATTATGCCGAAATCATCAAACTTTAAGCCTAATAAAATAATATTATATACATTTTAGCTTCTATAAGGTCAGGTTTCCACTATTTTTAAGCCTTTATAAGAAAAAACAAGTTTTCATCCTTGGAGTGCTGCTTTGTCTCCCATGTCCATCAAATAATGAAAATTTCTATGTTCTTCCAGTTTTCATTCAATAATTCTAAAAGTTGGGTTTCAGATCCAAGTTGTTTTTTAATCATTTATCTGTGTCCAACACCTAGTGACTGAGATACAACGCTTCAAACTATGGGAAGTTAGCACTAATTACATATACATAAGAATGATTATTAGTTGCACTAGCCAGTCTAAGCTGGTTGAAAAAATAAGTTTAACCTAGCCAGATTGCCACCAGGTATAGATGCTGCCAACTGTAATACTCTAATAGGTGCATGCATACCTAACTTACTATCAAGTCCTAAAATGGTTGTACATTGCGAAAGACCTGAATCAGGTTGGGTATGAGCAAGGCTCAGAAAAACGCCTGTCATTTTTAATACATAACCCAGCTCCATACAGTAGAGACTTCCTTATGATGGTGAGATATTATATTTTATATTATTTATTTATTAAATATGTTTGCACAAAATATGTAGTACATGTAGTTTATCATCACATCTGATAAATACAAACTCATACTTGATTTCAATGACTTTGTTTTCTAGTGGGCAGTTAGATAAAATACGTAATATTCTAATCACCTTTGTCAGGTGTATGTTGTCACATTAGAAACGTGTTTCAATAAACCAATGCAATTTTCTTTAATTTTATAATCTGGGCCCTGAATGAGGTGAATCCAATGTCTCTCTTTACTAAAAACCACAAGGGGGTTTCTGTGAAGAGAGACACCGCCTTGACGATTTTAGGATAGTTTTCAAAAAAAACTCAAAGGAAACACACAAACTTTGCTAGAAGTTCTATGCAGTCACCCGAAATTATACATAATTAATGAATTAGTCTTGTTAATTCTCCTAATTTTGGCTATAGAACACAAAGTTTAATGATAACTGATCAAAACATTTTCATTGTTTCATGAACATGGCACTATTCCAAAACAAGCGCGAAATGAAAACTTGGATTTTGTAAAGGCCCTTTGACTTTGCATGGTAGGTTCCTTTAATTCATCCGGCTTTATTTGAGTATTTCTATGAATAAATAATTTAAGTCATAAAATACTTTTTAAAACATTAAAATGACAAAAGAAATGAAAACGACACTAGTGATTTGACAAGTACATTTTTTTCATACAACTAAGTCATTTCTAAGAAAATAGATACATACCCACCTATAGTTCTTGTGTCTATGAGAAATTCTCATGTTATATTATAATAAGAATATATCGTTTTTCACATTAGCATTAACATATTATAGCTACTAGGGAATGCATCCCGGTAAATTTTTGTATGGGATTTACCGCGGTAACGGTAAATTACCGGTAATTTCCATACTAAGAATTACCGGTTTGCATTCCCTAATAGCTACTAATTAACCTTTGAAAGCAATATTTTTCCGGGCCTAAGAAGTAATGCAAGAATACTGATGAAACTAGGATGGAAATATTTTTAAGCCTATATTTGCTGTTTCTTGTGGCAATATTAAATAATATGATATTAACCAATTACTTATGGCACTATTAAATAATATTATCTTAGCTAAGATGCACTCGTGTCAAGATACATCAGAATTGACAGATTTCCACTACATGTTCTTTACCTTAAAATTTCTAGCATTGGACATATCAGTCGCAATCAGTATGTTAATATGTCACATGTAACATAAATATGCAGTATATTGGGTGTTACACATAACATTGCTAAGCAGGTGGTTATCCTAGATTACTGGTTCAAAATTTATAAGAAATTATTTACCCAAGGACAAATTGGTAATATTATTTTAAAGATGGATTTTTCAAGTCACAATTATCTTTTAAATTAGACAAAAAAATCCAAGTACTGTTACCAAAATAAACATTCATATAATTGATAAAAAAATACCAAATTCACTAAAAATTGATTGATTTTTTTGTAAAAGGATAAGTTTATTTACACTAGTACCTACCAAAAGCCCATAACATATTGTGTTGAAATAGTAATGTTTGTTTGTTGCTAATATTTGATAATGAAACTTGCCATACTCTTAGCTTTTAAAATTTTGGAGCGTAGGCGGGAGCCTACAATGAAATATTTTTTAACAGATGTCATAATAACATTTCTATGAAGAAAATGTAAAGTTTTAGTCGGTTTAGTACCTATACCCAAATTGCGATCTGGACTTTATAAAGCTAATGTACTTATACTTATATGGTTTTATGTTGACAACCATTTTTCACAGTTTGCTTTGTCAAAAAACAGGACTATTTATTTTGTAAAGTGCATACCCATTACTTAATAAATAAGAATAATGAACCAGTTCATAAGAAATACAACAAAAATATTACAATTTGTCATACAAATAAGCACATTGATTGACATTTAGTAGTGACAATAACATTATTATTCATAGACAAAGATACAAATAAAGCTAGCAAGTACCTACCAATTTTTTAACTAATACAGCAAAAGAAGGAAAGAAAATTATATTTACTTTTTCGTGTGAACATAAACCAGGTGATGCAGCTTTGGCCGCCTCGGGGGCTGCCATCACGGAGCGTGAAAGCACTAAACACTCACACAGCTCCAGACTTGCCGGAGAAAGCACTCGCCCTCAGGCTGCCTACACTGTGACCTTACTAAGCACTTCCACTGAACACTCCACTGGCACAGCAAAACACCGAACTCTTCTTGCCTTCTTCACATTAATTTAAACCACCTACAAACACCCTTGTACCACATATTTTCAACATAACATTTTATATCACAGTAACATTTTATTTAACATTGTGTTGTAACAGTATCACTAGAATTTTAGTTAAAGCATTGTCGATATATAGAAGAACTAAGTTATGTTTGCACATAAACAACTCGCGGGCGGTTCACAGGCCGACCGCAGCGCTACCAAGCCGATGAATGTCGTAAATACCTTCCAGCTGTTTGTTCAATGATTCGAGGTGGTCAATGTACGCGTCTTGCGAGGCCCACGCGCCGCGCAGCGTCTCGGCCGCGGCGGTTTCGAGCTGGCTTGCGCTCAACGCTACGCGCGCGGCGCCCCCGGCCCCTGGCGACGCGGACGCCAGCTCGCCATGCCGCTCCAACTCCTCGGACATTGCACTCTTACAAAAACGCTTAGAGGGCTTTTCGACTGAAACCAAACAACCGCTATTAACACCACAAATTTAACATTCATTTGCATAAGACCGCCGTTATCAGAAACCTGAAGTTCACATTGAAATCGCTATAGGAGATGGCAGACACGGTACTTACACTTTCTAAATATTTATTTACGAGACTATGAAGAAATCTTAACAATTAACTACTATTTTATCACTTAAAATCGTAAATATTACAATAAACTACGAGGACATAGAACGGTATTCAACAGAAGCCAGCCATTTTATCACGTATTGCAAATGTGTTGCCATTTGCAAAATAAATGTTCACTAAGCGAAAACATGAAAGTTAATCAAATTCTATTGTTTAATCAGCACACAGCATTATTACTCAAATTAATATAATAAGATTTGAACTATATATTTCATGATTTATCCATTTGTTTTCTGTCAACTGTGTTTGAGTACAAAAAGAAAAGAATTACCTGGTAACACATAGAAATACTACGGAATCGATGAATCAGTTTATAATAAATAATGACTTAACAATAAAATTCTGAATTGCAACATAATCACGAATATCAGTCTAAAATATTTACAATAATAACAGCATCACAAATACTGCCATCTTACGATGCACGCTTGGACTACTGTTAGGTTAGGTTAGAAATTGTCACGCTGAGATGATTAGTACGACTTGTAGATGGCGCTAATTGTGCCACAAGTTGTGAATTTGTGTGGAACTTGTACATTTTTATACAGTGTGTGACATCCATACGAACATATATTTTGACAACAGTTAATATGCATCCTAATTAACATAAAAACATGTGTATTGTTAACATAAAGTGTACTTTTTTTTTTCATACTAACTAATTCGCCACGCAATGTATCGGTAACAAAACTAACAACCGTAACAACTGACACTAACATTTGATTGCGTTCAAAATTCACTCTTAGTGACACCCTGACACCTTGTCAATTGCCTACATTTCGTTGACACTTTTGACAAGACCGCCAAAAATTATGATGACTAAGAAACTAACTCCGTAAGAAAAGTACCTAACTGCATAAAAGTTTCTGCACGGTCGATATGTGTTCGATCAAAAAATTAAACAAACGCTAAAAAGTAACAAAAATATTTAATGCATTCAAAACTTAATCAATCTCCCGATACAACCTTAACGCTTGATTAGCACTTTGCCCAGCTTCGCCGTACATTAGGATCATATCCGCCAATTCTTGCGAGCTATACGATGAAGGTCTTGGCATTTTGTCAAGAAAATTGACATGACAATTTCATGGAAAAAGTCAAGGTTACTACACATTTTAATTCAGCCTAAGTGCATCCCGCCACACCAGCCAGTGCACTGTCTAAAACGATTGATTTAAGTAGGTAATTTAAACTAAGAAGGCGGAATCACAGTAATTTTGTTCAGGCACCGATTGACAACTTCACATTCATTGAGTTGAAGTGTCAAGATAACATCGTGTTTGTTGATAAACACAGTTCGTAATCAATTTAATAATACATGTTTGAGACTAAGCATTTGATTTCCTAAGAGGTGATAATTGATAATTTTTTATGTGCAGTGAATTTTGATATCAGTCTGGTACAGTGACTAAATTTAATGTGTTTCGATGGTGACTAAGAATTGTCGATGTAAATTTGTTTTGCTTTACATGTGTGGTATGTTTTTAAATCTCAGTATTTTCTAGTAGTGGATAATTCAGGAAACAAGTACACGTCGACTTGAAACAACGGTTATGTTTTCATTGAATTAAAATGGAAATGAAACATTCTGCTTACACATTTGCACATATTGCATTTTGCATTACATTGCTGCTCAAGAAAATTTAAAAAAATTATAACTCTTTATCAGATAATGTAATTGTTATATTTATTCGATAAAACCGTTCACAGCATCTAAAGCTATAGTTAGGTACTTACAATTTATGTTCTTATGGATGTCACACACTGTATAGGTACCTAAGGCATTTCTTATTTTGTTCGTCTGACACTATGTTTCGTTGAAAATTGAATTTTTTAAAATTAATTGCAGCTCATGACTGTGTGAAAAAGTGCAATCGTCAAAGATAAACAAAGTTTAATTGGCCGTAGGGTCATTGTGCAAAATCCGTCGGATTGCTAGTGCTACCACCGTCTTATCCTCTAACCTACCGCCAATCAGCAGTGAGTATTGGCAATGTTATGTTCCGGGGTGGTTGGTTACACTTGTAAGTTTTAGTTACGTAAGTAGGGACACGGCTATTTGTTAGAATGAGAAAAAAATATTTCTGTCTTATTTTAACAAATAGTTGCGTCCCTACTTACGTTAGTAAACTTGCCCAGTGTAAGGGCGGCCTTACAGTAGACTTGTGAAAATGTAGGTACATACCTATATGGATTTCAGATTCTACTCCATAAATACATTCCATACCATCAGGTGGCCTAGTTATGTGCTCGTTTGCCTTTTCAATGCCATAAAAAAGCTTGTCTCAACTATCATTTTGACAGTTAAACGTAATTATTTAGATAGCGAGTGCTTTGTTTTATACACGGTGTCCTATAGGCTATTTTTGCTGTAGGTACGAGATCCTACTACGAGTAATGTTATCAACGCGAAAGTTGGTGTGTTAGTTCATTACTAGGTACTCCTTCAAACAGCAATGGCTGAACGGATTTGGGTGAAATTTGAAATGAAGATGGCTTATAATCTGGATTAAAACGGTAAATTTCATCTCGAAAAATTTAAAAGTTCCTGCGGGAATATAACCGAAATGTAGGTACGCGGCAGTAGCTAATAGAGAATATTATGTCTTAAAACATTGTGTGCTATTCGTACCTACTGTTTCACTAATAATGCAATAAAGTTAAAATAAATAATCTAGTACAGCCATCATCGTAAATATGTATAAGCATATTAGGTAACAAGGTTTCAGAAATATATGTACAACCTTATTCCCTTGCAGTAGAATCGTGTTTATATTTTTTTTTGTAAAGTTTAACTGTATCCATATTATTAGACGAGGCTGTACCTAAACGATGTGACAGATATGAGTAGTATACAGTACGAGCCGTCGTTTATTCTTATCCTAGTGCTACCTAACACCATCGGTGATCATATTCTAAATAACTTTTGATTGGTGGTCAAAATTTAAAAGTCATATGACTAGGGAATCGTGTGGGAAAAAAAGCAAGCGTTTCTTATTATTGTCGCTATATACCTACATTTCGCTATTAGATAACATGATAATGGCTGTAGCTTGTTGAAAAGAGTATGACGTCAGGTTTAAATTTTAAATTTTTAAGTGACAATACTGGCAACCACAACATTATGTATCTGATTTAGGGTTAAATTCATTAAAATTGGATCATGTTATAAATGCCATTTCGAAACAGTGACCCTGGACGACGACATGTATTGCGATATCGTTATGGTTATCCAAAATGCATACATTTTCTCATTTTTTTTAATAATCGTTTACTGTAGCGGTAAACATCTTGGCCTAGGGTCTCAGCACCCTTATTTTTCCAAACAATTTATTTTTGCACTTTGTTTGCAAAGCTTAAGTGGTCAGTGACGTGGATAAGAAAAATACCAAATCTTATTTATTCTTTAATAGCTTAATAATTTCTAATATAATATATTAACACTTAAATATAAATTAATGTTTAACATTAATTGAGCTAACGTTATTACTATACAGTTATAAATAGTTTAATCTAACAATAATGCGTGTAACATTAAATCACAATATGTACAACATTGTCTTTAGGGGTGACAGTGTCAATAGGGCCTCCAGACTTCCTGGCTGCCCGCTCCGTAGAGCCCGTGCTTGACTTCATCATTGGCTTCACAGCTGGGCCCGAGCCCCCCCTCCCCTGCCCCCTGCAACTCCGTGGTTATGGATATCCCACCGTCTATATCACTAATTTTTATCTCACTCGGGATGTACTGTTCTAGGTTGTGTTTATCCGCCGTGCTGTGTAGGTGTACGTGTATTTGGTTCTGGTTCACTGTGGAGTAGAGGTTCGGAAGGATCATTTGCGGGTTAGGGTTGATGTAGGGGGTGTGGGACTGTATGCAGGCGGGGTTGTTGTTGATGTTGTTGTACTGGTAGTTGTTGTAGTTGTAGGTGTTGGCGGGCCAGGAGTTGTAGTAGTTCGGGTCGTAGCGCTGCGCGGTTGAGTTGAGCTCGGTGAGCGCGCCGCCGCTGGGGCTGCCTTTGAAGCTCGTGGTGCTGGCTTGGAAACCGCTGTAGTCGCTGTGCGTTAGCGGGATCTCGGGGAGAACTGTGGACAGAAATATATTTTAGTTTGTAACGCGTACAGCATAAGACTAATCAGCAAAGAGATCTCCTTACAGGACGGTGATATGCTTTGGGGGCCGTAACACGCTGGGATGTCGTTGAATGTTGTAGAGCAACTGATTGGTGAAATTTTGATAGCTGTCAGATTTAGTGGTCCTATATGATGCTGGATATGTCACCAGATGGCGCTAGTATCAGTTCTATCGGTATTGGTTTTTTCCGTACAGTACCAGATTTTTTAAGCATTTAGTTTCCATTGTTAGACAGACAGTAAAGTACCTAGTCTAGTGACTATCTAGTCAACCGGTCGGCTTGTCTGAAAAGGTTTTAAACTAAGGCTTAGGTTACCTGCAGGTATATGCAGAGTAGGGTCCGGTTTGTAGTAGGAGGATTGCAGTGCCCCGTAGCCCGGATACATGGAGGCGGTAGAGGAGTACCCCGTGTTCCACTCGCTGGCACCGAGGATGTTGCCGGCACCCTCTGCAAGAGAAAACACACGTTAAAAAAAGGCGACCGATTGAGAACCTGCTTCTTTTTTTTTAACTCGGTTTAAAAGTTTCTGTGTTCAGATATCTACTGCTACAGGGTGCGAAAGTTTCAGAACTGAATTAGTAAATAAATACAGGGTGTAAAGAAACGGGATGACATAATCAAAATACAAGCGCGTTTAGTGGTTTAATGTTCATAATGAAAAAATTATATTAATTCTATCGTAACAAGTTTACACTTCGTTAATTTAACAGGCGTGAGAGGTTGTTACGACTATAAGGTTAGGTGCATCAATCGGCGATTGTCATCCACTCAGGTTAACATTGCAGTCACGCGAGTGGGCCTATTCCAGTCTCGACTCTACCATTTCACGGGTGCGCCAAAGTACACCTACTTAATTATTTTTAGTCCGAATTATTTTTATTCATAAAGGTTTCAGTAAAAAACACGTTAGAAGTTGCGATGATTATGAATAAAAATACATTTATGACAGAAAATAATTAGGAGAGCCAATATGGACCCATTTCACCGATGAATTTTGGGGAGTTTAAACTTCTTCTGTGCAATATTGTACAGTTTATCGGCAGACGATTAAATGAATATTTAGTTACTTCAATTCTAGAGCCATCGTAATATAGATATGACAATGTTTAACGTTTTTAAATATGGCTTTTAAAATTAGGAAACCACATTAAATCTAGGTGTCTTAAACTCATAAATATGTATTAACGTTATTTATGAATACGTTAATAAAATAACTGCCTAAGTAATAAATAATCCAACTGTTAGAGTCCAACAGTAAAAGAGAGAATGGCTGTGAAGCCAACAAATCGGGCGCTAATTGTTATTGCGTAAGAGAAAAACACCTAAAGCGTCATCAATGTCAGCATCTCGATGAAATAGTATGTGCGGACGACAAACAGTCCCCGACCGGATTGACCCGTTTACGGAACTTTGCCGTGCGTGAGCTGCTGGGATTGCCGCTGATTCATACAAAACCCACGTTTAACCGTATAAAAACCAAGCGACTGCGGACCTTACATCTACGACGCAAGGTTTACAGATCGCCGAAGTGTTCGTTCGTAATGTATTCGTTGGTAAGTAACTCGTCACCGACACGAGGTCACGACGATTTTTGACCACCTTTTTTATTGGTGAAATTTGCTTGACACTTAGTTAGAATTATAAGTACGGAATGAGTTTTAATCGTCATATGTGTACAGTATTTTTATAGGAAATGTTCTGTGTAATTAATATTCAAATTAATTCAACAGAATCTGTAAAGTACCGAGATCTCGCGGTCACGGCATTTAAATTTATAAGTACCGCTTTAGGTTTCCAGTAAATACTAAAATAAATTAAGATTATATTTATAATGCTTGAATGAAAATTGCATAGGGTCTACTTGCTCGTCATCACGTTTACACTCAAACATTAGATCAGCTGGTCGATCGCTATGCAGGTGATATATACGCCTGCAACATCCTAATCAATGAGGCTTGACGTCAAGATGCGCATGAGCGGAAGCCCGGTCGGAACGTAGTCTGACTAATATAATATAATACGATGTATTTAGTATGACAAAACGCTATGTTAATGCGCTGTGAAGTACAAGCTTTGTATGTATATTTGCGGTACACGCGTCTCGTGACACGTACACACCCTGTATTCGTAAACAAAAACATGGGATTATCGAAGGACAATGTTTTTTAAGGAGCACAGAATAATTTAACATGATGTGTCAGCGCTTTTTGTGATAAGAAATGCATATAGCGTCTGACGTAACTTCTTGATAGATCAGTTTGTATCTTGGGAATTGCGATTGCGCGAAGTTAAAAGATGGATTATGAGTTAAAGTTAAAAAGTGTATGTACAATGTAATAAAAAAAATGACACTCTAGCTACTTAAGAAATAGGGAGTCATGATTTCTCAAGAACGTGTAAGTACCTACCATAATGTAAAAACTACAAGAGCGCATCAAACTATTTAGTCGCTAGTCGTGTTTTAGCTACGTTTTTACTAGTTAAAGGTAGGGTTCGCATCCCTAGATTAAAACCATGTTTGACGTTGCTATGACGGCTGCGAAGCATGAGTGTACACAATAGGAGTTACCGAGTCACGTAGTGGTAAACTCTTTACGTACGTAAATTTATCGAATTATTTATACATACCGTGTTAAGCTGGGCAAACACGACCGCATTATTAACACCTCGTTAAGGGAATTTTAATAATAGTTGCCAGCTCATAGGTTTATGGAGATAAATATTGCTATGACCAACGCATAGTGGCCCGTACGTAACATGGCAAAACTGTTGAATTAATAGAAGTTGTGGTTTCTCGGTTATTGACGTACATATAATAGGTATTTCCCACGTCTGTGGAAACATGTATTATTAGCTATTTAAATAAGTACAGCGAACCAGTTATACAGAAATAGCATCGATCGAACACTAAGATTTTATTCAGGGATTCACGAGGAAACAGAGTAATTAGCGACACGATGACACGATGTGTTGCGGGTACTTTTAACTGGTACGCCCTATTTTGAAATTTATTCTGGCTTCTGCCTCTACTTTTTTGACCTATTTATGTATAAGTTTTAGCGTAAAAAGTCTGAAAGTCAGAAAAAAAATCCCATGGCAAAAAAGTTCGTAAAAAATCGTACTTAATATTATAAATGCGAAAGTTTGTGTGTGTGTGTTTGTTACTTCTTCACTCTGCAAAGGCAGGACGAGTTTGGATGAAATTTGGATTGGAGACAGCTTATACTTACCCTGGATTAACACATAGGCTACTTTTCATCCCGGAAAATTTAAAAGTTCCCGAGGGAATAACTGTAGTCGAAATGTCCGTGTACGTAGTCGCTAAGTCGCTAGTAATATAATAACAATCAAAAAAATAATTAACAAATTGAACTGTAAGAGATGATTTAAGCAAGCAAGTGCAGTAGCAGAGAAATTGGTTTTTACTAAAACATCAAATCGAGTGCGATTTCTACGATTTTTGTATCATGTTGTAAATATTACGAAAAACTAAGCTTGTAAGTTTCCATTTTATTTTCTTAAAACATTGTTATCCAAGAAATGTTTTCTTGGAAAGGAAAACGTACAGACCTCCTTTTAAACAGACGAAAAAAAACGGAGGAGGTTCTCAAGTCAACCCGTATTTTTTCTAATGTTATGACCACCCAAAACTTTTTACAGAGTTGTCCGATTTAAAAAAATATTTTTTGGACTCATTGTCACCAGATCTGAATATGATGAAGGGATCCGTGAGGAGGGAACTTCTCAAATATTATAGGCATACATATAGCGATTTTAGTATTTTTAGTAAGAAATCCAGCATTAGCATTCAGAAAATTGTATTGGGTGAAGTGGAACTAATGATGAAGACCACAGATGGCAACGGGAACTCCTCAATGGTACCTATTTCCAGGGTGGCGGATAAGATATCTCAATTAAGATAGTTAAGCGAGTCTAACGAAGAACATTTTAATGTTTAAATATGACTATGACTTTGCTTGCTGCGAGCTTGAAATGTCTTAAGACTGGAAGTACGCCGGATGTACAGTGGCGAACTCAACTATTATTGTGTTTTCTAATAAACTAAAATATTTTATTAAAATTGGTTTTTGTACTACAAATGAAAACACAACTTATAGGTTACATCTCATAGTTTAATAACAATTCATCTTCGAGTTATCAACTTAACAGAAAACAGTGGCCATTTTTTCCCGTTAAACTGACAACTCAAAGAGTAATTGTTATTTAACTTTGTTGCGTATCTCATAAATTGTGTTTTTACTTGCGCTACAAAAACGTATCGTCTGATTGCAAGGAAATTCTTTAGTTAATTAGAAAACACAATAATAGTAATGAGGGCGCCACTGGACGCTCGACGTTTGCTCGGTGCAGTCTTAAAGTTTCATAACAACTAAGAAGTGAGACTACATAACATAACAGTTTATTATAATCACTAAAAATTATAAAATAAAATAAATGTTTAAAAAAAAACAAAAACCGCCTTCAAAAAGCAAAAAATTACTTCTTTTAAAATGGTAAGTAATTGTCAGTCCAACTTAAATAAGTCAGCGACGCAATATTTTCAACAAAAAGCCGACTTCAGTTCAATTTTACCACATTTTCGCTTTTGAAGGCGGTTTTTGCTTTTTATCTAGGTACAATATATTCAAAAATAGTAAAAATGAGACTAAACCTAGTCTGAGAGAAGAAATAGTCAGCTTCATATTCCTCTTAACTGTTTTCAAAAAATCATATAATTTGTGTTCCACATAATGGTAAGCTAGGTCAATTTGTGCATATTGTATGTCTTTAAAAACACTTTAAACCGCAAACAGATAAAATTAAATGGTAATTCAGGCAACATATACGAGGGGGTCTACAAAGACGGAGTATTATGTTTTGTACATTAATAAAAAAAAAAGTAAACACTGTCAAATTACAAATTAATAGGTATTAACAGGAGTTTACGGCATAAAGGAGTTAATTCATCAAAACCACGACCTGACATATGTGCTTGTTACGAGGAAAATATGTTAGGTACTGTGACAAAGATAAAATATGTAGGTATATACTATTTTATCCCACTTCGCAATTATGTGTATTTATAGAATAACAATAACATATCTTCATCTCCTAAATAAATTTGTACACTTGCCTACTTGATGCACAAGCTTTCATTTTTCACAATATCTCTATGGTTAGCTAAAAGAGAGAGAAGAGAGAACTGAGAGACATTGTTTTTTTTCACAAAGGTACCTAATCAGACAAGTTAGTAGGTACGAATACCACAATAATTAAATTACCAATATAATGACACCATTTACAGGATAAAATAAAACACCTACCTATGTTTTAAACCATGTCCTTGTGTATATGGTTTAGAATAAATATTGTCTTGCTTTTTGTTTTAGTTTTATGGAAACAACATTGCATACCGAAAATGTCAAATAATTTAAAAAAAAGAACAGTGTCCAACGTAAAACCTTTTTAAGAGAATAATCAAATCACTACATAGTATAAAACAAAGTCGCTTCCCGCTGTCTGTCCCTATGTATGCTTAGATCTTTAAAACTACGCAACGGATTTTGATGCGGTTTTTTTTAGTAGATAGAGTGATTCAAGAGGAAGGTTTTTATGTATAATAAATTTTGTTTTATGTACGTGTGTTATAGAAAACTCAAATAAACCGAAGCGAAGCGAGGGCGGGTCACTAGTTAACTATAAAATGCGAAGTAAAAGCTTTGCAAGAATGAAAACTCCACTTATGTCTTTACTGCAGATTGGCAACTCTACTATTGCAAGGTGAGTAGGTAAGTGAGGTAGGTATTATACCGGGTATTACACGTGATGTTATTTTTTTCGTATAAAATACCGGGTTCGCATGCCCTAATTAAGATTTAGGAGCTTTTTTTTTGATACCACAGCTGTCTCAGACAAAATAGACATTTTGTCTGGGACTGCTGCCTTGTCCCATCTCTAACCGCATGAAAACCATCAGGATAACTTTATCAATAAATAATAATTGTTTTCCTAAACAATGAGTCGCGGTTAAACAGCGGTTTTATAAATTACAAAGGAATATTTCTTTGTTTTACGTACTCGTGCGCAAATCGTATGCTGATTCACCGGCTAACGCCTAATATTTACTCATTCACATCGTTACAGTTATTGTTTTAACGTCATTATATTTCCCTTTAGTTAATGAGGGGATTTTAAATAATATGGCTAAAATGATTCGCTTAAACCTACTTAATTAATGAAATAGTTACGTAGGTATGTAAATTTTAAATAGGAAACAACCCAAAAATATTCAGTAGTTCCCAAGTTAAGTTACGTACGGAATTACACAAAAATATCCTCCTATTAATATCAGACAGGTGAATTAAATAACATTATTTGCATGATATCAATAATTATTAGGTACCATAAGTTCGTATGAAGCTATATAAGCTTGCGCCGTTCAAAAAATAAGTTAAAACCGAGTACAGAATCCTCTTAAGATAAAGGTGTGCCCGCTAGCTTTAACCAGCAGTGGCATGTTTTTTTTAATACACCATGCATTGAATGGTTAAAGCCATCTTATCGATCAAGTAGCATAGCGAAAAGTAGATACATAAAGACTAAACACACAACGGTATTTAAAAGCTGCATCAAATACACACTCACCGCTACCCCGCCGCACTAGATTGAAAAGTGAAAAAGCAATTCTGTTTAGGCAACACACCAGTTATTTGATTCGGCTCGCAATTACCTAACGTTAAAAGTATCGGATAATGATTTTCAGCGTGTCGATGCCACTCCCGCCGGGCTCGAGTCCACTTCATTCTGCGGTCCGACCGTTCAGTGCTCCTAATTTTGTGCGCTCGCACATGAAATTAAAATCAGGTTAATGTATAAATGAGATATGCACTTAATAAATATTTAATTAGGTGTCTAAATAAAAGCGTGCATTCGGGGCTGCGGTTCGCGACAGCGCTTGTGTAATATAGTGGGTATGCGAAAAACCGCGGCTTTTGGCATAGGATGCGCGATGGACTTTGGTTCATTGTGTTCAGGTTTTGATTACGGACGTTTTTAATCCCTTTTGTTATAGCAGCGGCTTTCTTCCTGTAATGTTACCAGTGACAACAGGAAAGAGAGTGGTGTAAATAACAGAAATACCGGTCAAGTGTCTGTCGGACTCGCACATCGGGGGTACGGTACTGTCGTACAGTAGGTATTAGTATACCGAATTGAATTCAATTTCGAATCGAATTAATGCAAGGCCAACTCACAGTTGACCATTACCCGTTTGTTGTTTTTCTTCAGGGTTTTTATTTTAATCATGCCAAAGGGGATGCTTGTATGCTTTACTGTTTTTACGATACAAAAAAATAAAAGTATGTTGAATAGGAAAGGTTTCTTGTTTTGAAATATACCTAGTAATAATAGATAGTGAAATAATAAAAAACGTTCTTTATTAAGTATTTCAATTTCTTAAAAAAAAAGGGAATTCGCCGTAATAACACATACCTATTAAAATAAAATCAACCCACTATCTATTACGGTTCAAAAAATAATAATTAAAAAGAAAGTTATTACTTATTTATGTATGAGACGGACGGACAGCGTAGGTATATTAATACGGATACGGAATCGTAACAATGCAGCACAAGCACAAGAACGTGTACCTACTATTATCTATTCTGTGGCAGAAGTAGCAATCTTGAGTTTTTATAGGCTACTTTGAGGCCCGTATTAATAAACTATTCTCAACACTAACGCTTGTCTCGAGATGTGTCAAAAATTAGTGTTCTATGATTTGACGTTTACTTTGACGTATCTTGTGACGGGCCTCTCAGCCAAGATGATTTTATTTTATACAGCCATAAGTAAATCGAGTACTAACCCTATGTTAGCCATTGAATTATTTATACCGAAATGTTTACAGAGATTTAGGTTCAACGTTTTTCCATGTTTCTGATAACTATTGACGAGTGAGTATGTTGTTCAAACACGCGGATAAACAACTTTGGAAAACAGTAAGGATTGCTTTTGTTTCTCTGATTGTATAAGTAGGTGATCCAAATACTTTTGATTTATTTAGCGGAGACCTTTACTTCTTAAAATGAGTAAACAAATGTATGAATAGAACATCATTTCATCACATCATGGAAAGTAAAAACCAAAGAAATGTTAAAAAGCGGGTTGCTAAATAGCGATCTCTTCCAGACAACTTACAAGGAAGAAAATTTAAAAGATTAACGTTACTGCTCAATCAATATTAACGCGCATCAGTTTCACATTAACATTAACTAGCATTTTTTCATTATTTGCGTGACACAGTAAATGAATCCTTGGGTTTTTCCTATTTACGCAGAACGTCGAGTTACGAATAAAAGCTCATCATGAATAATATTGCCTTCTTAGAATGCAATTCGTTGAAATACTAATCGGCAACATCGATAGCTTTGTTGAATAATACGAGGGTGGATTGAAAAGTTCTGAGCCTGGTAAAAAAAACTAACTGGCTCACTTTTTATAACAATTTTATTTTTCGACATAGTCTCCATGAAGGTCAATGCACTTAGTCCACCTCGCCTCCAACTTCATTATCCCATCAAAAAAAAAAGAATCTCTGAGGTCGTTAAAATATGAGTCTACTGCTTCTTGTACCTCCATATTAGTCGAAAATCTTTGTCCTCCCAAGTGTTTTTTGAGGTTTGGGAAGAGATGATAATCGGAAGGAGCTAGATCCGGCGAGTAAGGGGGATGCGGCAGCACTTCAAATCCACAATCATGTATTTGTGCCATTGATTTCGCCGAAGTGTGAACGCGAGCGTTGTCTTGGTGAAACAATACTTTTTTCGACAGCATTCCAGGTCTCTTTATTTTAATTTCCTCTCGCAGACGACGTAAAAGAGCACAATAGTACTCTGAATTTATTGTTTTGCCCTTTTCGAGATAGTCTATCATGATAACCCCCCTGCAATCCCAGAAAACCGAGGCCATTACCTTATTAGCTGACAAAATGACCTTGGGTTTTTTGGGTGGTGGTGAACCTGGTCTTTTCCATTGCCTGGATTGTTCTTTCGATTCTGGTGTACTGTGGTGGACCCATGTCTCGTCCATAGTTATAAAACGATTGAGAAAATCTTCGGGGTCACGTTGAAACATGTCCAAACAATCTTGGGAAATTGTAACCAGTACTCGTTTGTTCTCGACTGAAAGCAGTCTAGGCACCCACCTGGCTGACACCTTAGAAAATCCAAGAACATCGGTGATGATGTTCTGTGCCCGCTCATAAGAAATACCCATTGCTTCCGCTATCTCCACAATCTTCAATCGCCTATCCTTCATTATCGCATCTAATATTTTATTGACATTTTCATCCGTAGTAGGCGTCAACGGCCGCCCACTCCTAGGCTCGTCTTGAACAGTCTCCCGGCCACGTTTGAAATCAGCTACCCATCTTTTTATGGTAGCATACGATGGAGCAGATTGCCCTAATGTTTTGTTCATATCTTCAAATATTTGTTTTGGTGTTAACCCCTTCTTTTGCAAATATTTTATGACAGAACGGTGCTCAATTTTATCCATTACTTGAAAAATCAGTGACCTTATGTAGCAGTTCCAGCATAAAATGCAAAATTGTGACAAGAAAAAAACAAAAGATAGTGCATAATGGCGACTAAATATGGCACTTTTACCTGCCAGTATTTTTTTTTTTTTTTTTTATTATATACAACCTTAGGCTCAGAACTTTTCAATGCACCCTCGTAAATAGGCTTTATAGTATAGTGTAGTGTAGTGTAGTATAGTGACTACGTCCGTAAGTATAGTAAAAAAAAAACTATACGACACCCACGACGCGAGGCGTAGAAATAGTTTCCCTCTACTTCCCCTAATTCAACCCCTAAGGGGACAAATTTTCAAAAAAATCTACTACGATATTTATGGAATATTCCCTCCAAATTTCAAGACGCTAAGTCCACCGGTTTCGTTTGTGCGTTGATCGATCAGTCAGTTAGTTTCTTCTTTTATATAGGGTGGGACAATTTTTTTGCAAATTAGCAAGAGTAATAGCAGGAAAAACGAAAAGAGGGAGAGCAAGAAGAACCTACCTAGACCAATTTAAACAAAAGAAGGAGACGTGCCGTATCAGTGTGTTTAAGAGAAGGCTTGGAATTGGGAATAATGGAAATTACGCAACCAACAAGAGCATAGCTCTTAAGTAAATGATGATGAGCAAGAGTATAAGCTAATAAAATTGCAAATATTTCTGGCCGACCCTATATATACTAGAGGACGCTCACGACTTCGTACGTGTAGAATTAGTTTCCGAATACTTCCCCTATTCAACCCCTAAGGGGATAAATTTCCAAAAAAATCTTCTCAGTGCACCCTAGACCTCATAAGGAAACTCCGTTCCAAATTTGGAATCTCTAGACCTAGCGGTTTAGGCTGTGCGTTTATATGTCAGTCAGTCACTCAGTCCATACATACATAAACTCACGCCTTTATTCCCAGAGTGGGGTAGGCAGACCTACAGAATTACCAAGAACTCTAAAAACTTGTTGATAATTCTGTAACCACATTTTGCACACTTAGGCTAAGATGTCCGTTTCTTCATTTATATATTTAGATGAGAAATAAGATGAGATTTACAGAAAACATTAACTGCGCCGGTATATCGAGTAGGTGATCTTCCCAGGGTCTATTTTTTCTTCCACGCGTCCTCTCTACATGAGCTCTACTTTGAACCGCTAAAAAATAATGTATCAAATAACCAATCACCCTGTATGGGCCCTGATTGACAATTGCAGTCATGAGGTCACAAGCTGAAAGCGTGAAATGCAGATTTAATTTCACTATCCGTGTTTACTTGCCAGTTATGAAGGCATATCGTAGGTAGATCGTAGCGAGCAGGGCGCCTACGCCTGCCGGTGACGTGGGATAATTACCCCCTCCCCCCGCTCGCATCCCCGCGCCCCTCCCCCGCCCGTAATGTCACATTAACACCCTCACCTAGCCTGTCCACGTCGCAAACTGTCAAAACATTCCCCCAAACTGTTTAACAAATATGCAACAATTTACGATTCCTGCGGAAAAATTAACGCGATATTTCCATGACACGACACTGGCATTTATATGGCAGCATGAGGAAGTTTTCGTAATATTTGTCATCGATGTTGATTAATAGTTTTTGGTGTTGCCAGAACATTCTTGGAAGCATTCGAATAAAATGTGAATTTAATTATCTGACCAATTGTATTTAGTTTCTTAGGTATTCTAAGCAAACATAATCTTGTATACAGGGTGTGATTATGTGGCGTGCGCTTGACGCGTGTTACCACGTCTGGACCAATCAGGAGCGTTGATTAGATGGGAGTAATTAGCCTTTGATCAGCGCTTGTTCTTGTTACAAACGGTTCCCGAACGCTAAGATAATTAACGCCATTAGGGAAACGCCTAGGTTAGTTACACGAAAAAAATTGCTGCCTTCTTGACACTACAAAGAAAAGTACTCTAATAAACTTTATTAAGTACTTTTATAGAAATCAATTAGGAAGTAATTATATAATCAAATGAAAAACTTGTCCAAGTGTTAAGTAATTGGGATTGACCAAAAAAAATAACTCACGATTTTTACTTTCTCATTCGAAAGAACAGGAAATTTTAAGACACCTATTTCATAAATTTTGTATTTGACCCAATAGTTTTATTTTAATATCTTTATTTATTTAGCAGACATTTTATGGATGACATGATAATTTTAAATTTGGGACGCCATTTTCTAATAAATTATAACAATTAAATGATATCCAATGAAAAAAAGTGATTGTAATAGTCTATTAAAACATACAATTTCAAGCGGTTTTCGCCTAACCCCTAAGATACACCTAGGAGGGCTTCAAGCCAAAAACGAAAGTCAAACAAAGGTTAAATATACTTTTGTCGAAATATCCAAAATAGATAAATATTTCAAAAACTTAATAATGCAAAACGGCTTTAAAACCCTATTTCTCGAAATGGTTTTCGAATTGGAGTAATTGTAAAAATATGAACAATCCCAATTGAGATAATAGAAAATAAATATAAGGAAATTAAAGTAACATGAGGAAAAGGGTCGCCCTAGGCGTACTTTTTCGAATCAAATCGGAAAAATACTGGAAAAGAGTCGAATCTGACGTGCGTGCATGACTCGATGTATGAATGTGGAAGAAGCGAAAGAGATTTGTCAGGATCGTAGCAAGTGGAAAGAAATGGTCTCTGCCTACCCCTCTGGGAAACAGGCGTGATTTAATGTATGTATGTACATAAGGAAATTATAAGTGTTTGAAACTATGTGTATTCAACTATTCTAAACTTACTTTAAAGTAATCTCTATTTTGACCAACAATTTAACACTCGTTATACTAACGACCAAATGTCTATAAATATACGACGTCCGCAAAATTGTTAACAATTTTCCGTCCTAAAACCTCTAAACAAATTGAAGCCGTAAGTTTAAAATCAAACTGGATGCCTCACCGAAGCTGTATAAATCTCATTAAACTCCCATAAGAATATTCTCAGTTCTCACCCCCTGGCCGCTCGTGTTCCTTTTGTCTGAGTTTTTGTTGCTGATCACTTACATCGTAACTTGGCGTAATTCGATACATCCTGTGCCTGACAGGGCTCACTGAAGCCTTTTGAGGGCCGAAAGGGTCTATGTACCGGCGCAGACTCTAAGTCTACACTTTACGCTTGGGTGTCTCAATCCAGGCTTTGTTGTTTGTAATTTGCTTCAGAAATAATGATATTTTACAAAATACACTTGGTAACACAGGGAGGCTGACGACCCCTAGCACACCGCATTGCGTAAGTGGAAGAATTTTGCAACTCTTATAAAACGGGGTTTTTGTTACAATACGTATCTCAAATGACATTATGAATTACAATCGAATAAGATTTAAATACTATATTGCCTCTGAGTTTTAAACAATAAATTATTCTTATTCTTCTTCTAAGAACTAATAGATTCAAATAAAGAATAAAGAGTTCTTAGATTTGCTATTACTTAACATAACTTATAATATAATAAGCAAGCAAAGGAACCCACGCACATATCTTTTTACATGAGTTCTTGAGAGTTATAATTCGTACAAGGTTCGTTAATTAAGAGCTCTCGTCCAAAAATATTTCCAAAAGTACCTCTATTGCCTCTGATATTTAAATAGATTTACAAGTAACTTCAATAAAAATAACTGTAGCGACATGGTTAGGGCATATTTATGTACCAGGCGCACAGAACAGCGCAGGCGTAATGTGTAGTAATGATAGTGCAGCGATAGTAAGTGACCGCAGCACGGGAGCCGCGTCCCGCACGTACTTTTAGGATCGACGCCATTAACTACATCTAGAGTTAAATCTACTGAGGATACGGGAGGAAGACGCTGGTACGTGACAGTACCGTCGGGAAAGTAACGGTAATTCATATAAGTTTGAAGATAGTCTCAAGATCGATGATATTTTTAGAATTGTCAAGATGTCATTAATTGTTATTGAAAGTTCAGACCTAAAATACTATATTTGCCTCCGTTACAATGGTTTCACAGGATATGACATTATAATAAAAGCCATGGAATATTTTATTTTATTTGTTTTACCGTAAACTTGGCATTTTTTCAGACAGATACAGACACGTCTGTATCCAAATCCGGATAAAATCTGAAAATATTTACAGATTTTATATTATTCTATCAGGATGATGAAAATAGTAATAAACTGAAAAAAACTTTATATCACAATGCAAAGGCAGATTAAAATCACCTAGACGTAATGCGATAAAAAGTTGAAGCCACTCGATTTTTTTTGTAGCGGTCAATATTGAAAATCATATAGTATGACATAATGAAGAACGATGACGATACAGTATATTGAAGATGTAGGAACTTGTACCTAGTCCTTGCTGGGAAAAATGTTTTTGCACCGTTTTTGTTCACATGAGTTTTTTTGGTTCTGCCATTTAAAAACGCAAAATAATCACTCAGTATCCGTAGTCTGTGTGTTGTTAGATACAATTTTATCGTCTTTTGTCTTTTTAATACTCTGTTCATTTTGCCGAAAAGCATGGATTGAATAAATTGAATAATAACTAAAAAAACGTGCCGATTACGTAAAGAGCCTTTGAGCCTTATGAGAATAAAGTCAAGTAAGTAATATATTTACTATTCAATTGGATGAGAAGGTAATATTGCCGATGTGGAAAGCTTCCAAACGTACAAACGGTAATATTCCCCGGTTCAGCGCCTCTAATCTTAAGACACGTCCACTGTGGGTAATGTAAGTTGTCGAGATTAGGTGGGCCATGAAATCAGTGCTTCGGAGATAGGCCACGACATTTTAAATAGAAATGACACAGGGAGTAACTCGAAACCTCGAGTTGTAAGTATCTTTTGTAAATAAAGCTATCGGTAAACCAAGAATAAATGAAACCAAAAACAAAGGAAAATTAACTGAAGAAGAATATTGCCCAATATGGTAGTCAGCCCATGACGCTAAGCTGACTGACCATTACACTGAGTTTGACAAGTCATTTTGCGGATCCTTAGCTTTTACGTATGATATAAAATACTATACTTAGTCCTGAAAAACTACGAGTATATACAAGAGCAAAGCTACGATACATCAAACTCTGCTAGAAAAGTTGAGCAACGTCGGGGAACCATCTCTTCTAATTAGAGTACAAAATATGTAAAGACTCCGCTCTTTAACCTGCAGATTTGGTCAAAAGACCCGCTCCCGCTTCATCTTAAGCCTCCGCGTTCTTCCCAGCCCCACAAGAGGTATTGTTACAAGGAATGGATCCGGGCGATTGACGACCGTTGATACAGCCGGCCGATCGCGTAATACTATACGCGAACACGCGATACGCGGGCTAGCGTTACCTATCACATCTCGGCTGATGCTGTACTGTACAAGAATGTATACGGTTTTTATAGAGCGCTAGAACGTAGTAGGCGAGCTTTGAGAGCCGGTTTTGCAGTCAATTTAAATCTTAATTGAAGTTTTACACCACAGAGACTTTTAATTTGAAACGTCGTCGATAATTTTCAAATGGTCCTATCTTCGTAACGCCCTCTGCCATGTCGTTAATAATTAAAGTTGGAACAGCTATCGGTCATATGAAATTCAACAGTAGTTTGACAGTCGGCTTTTTATAAAAGGTCGTTAAATGGCTATAGCTACAAATAAATAACACAAAAACGCCTCTTTTTACAGAATTCAGTCAGATTTTTTCTAGGGCCATCGATGTCATCGTAGAGCATAGTCTTGTTCAAGATATTCCTGGGGTCCTCGATGACCCTTTACGTTCTAATTCAGCACGGCATGTAAATTCCCGATCATCCCGCAACTTTATTGGGTTCATTTCGGCATGTGCCGTGCTAGTACCGAGTAACGAGCTACTCCAGCCGCGCGCTCCCAGGCGGGATAATCAGATCAACGCGCTTCACAGGACGGCACTCGTTCAAACGTTCACTTTGCGACCTTAGCTGGCTTAGTGACGTTTAAAAACAATAATGGGGCGTTTTTAAGCGGGAGTTTGCTTGTGTGCTTGCGGATATTGTTTGTGAATTGAAGGTTATGTCGTCAATATAAATATGCTTCTTGGCGGGTAAAGGGTTACGGTGAATAATCTGGATTGCATGTTTGGGTGTGGTAGTGTTTATCTGACGCTCCGGCTGACCGGCTGGCCGCTGACCAAACATGCAGTTTTCTTCAATCCAAACATACGAGTACCAAGATATTTAATTTACACTCCATATGTTCTTGGGCTTTTGAAGGAAGAATAATTTGAGCAAATTCATAATTCGACTAGTCCGTCGAAGCATTTGCCAGCCTTACAAATTGCATGGTTAATCCCCCGATTATTCTCCACGGCCGACATAAACGCCGTACGCAAATTACACAATTTATAATTTGAACAATAAACTTTTTTACAAACTCAAACACATTACCGACAGAAGGCAGCCGTGTAACACGTAGAGCAATAATTGATTGTATTGAGCCGGCTTACACCTCAAAAATGTATCAGACAATATCGGGGGCGATTATTAATATTGCCTTTCTTTCTCGCTCATAAAGTTCAAGTCGAAGGAGCGAGAGAGGAGTTTACACGGTGTTATCTGATACGTATTTTCCTCTGTAGGATACTAGTACGTGATTCGGTGTGTTTTTTTCGTGGGTGGAATTATTTGTAAGGTTTCGTTATGTGTTGCTCATTACTGTACAAGCGGGCATCCTGCGGCGACCGCAAATGCGAGGCATTACCGGCAAGGAGCTGACACTGCGCCCGCGCACCTGACCGGCCGAGCTGCTCGCTGCTGCTAATGCGCCCGACGTGCCCGTGCCTTCATGCGGAATTGCTTACAGACCAAAAAATGCACTCGTATTTTTTTACATGGGTAATGCTAGAAGCAGTTTGTTTTTAACTTTATAAGAGTCTTAACTTTGGATCATGATCAATTAAATAGATTTACGTACTTTACTATGGTCTGTAGATAATATTTGTATCTAATTGAAAAAAGGGTATTTGGGCAGAGAAGGTTTTTTTAAATTAGCAATAACGATTTCATTATGAGTAAGTATCTAAAATTTAAATGAACTGGGTGTGGTGTATTAGTGTAATTATATAAAAAAAAACACGTCAATCCGGAAAGCCGTTTGAAAAAGAAAAGAAAAATAATATCAACAAAATCCTTCGTAAAATCAAGAAACGTTTTACATAGCAATACAAAAAGATAAAAAATAAACTAGACTTTCTCCAGCAGTCATTGTTTTTTGCTATACTATTTTAAACTAGCAAAATAATGCAAGCAAGAATTCCTTTAGACGCGTTCAGACTTCAGACTCTGCGGTTAGCGCGTTTTAACTTACGCTTACGAATTTATTGTAGAAATGGCCATCGGAAATAGTGGCCGCTGTTAATGAGCGAGGGGAAAGGCATAATGAGCTGAATAATAGACAGGGTCGGGGCGAGAAAGTAGTGTTAAAACGAGGCTGATTTGTGATACATTATGGCATAATGGCATAATGCACGGGCCTGATTAGCAATGAGCTGTTAAATTCTGGCCATAGCAATGTAACAGCATCGACTAGCGTGCTAGGCTAGGTTAGCACACACATTAAAATAGTCCAAGGATTAAAAACATTCCTGCATTATGTTATAATTTGTAATGTAACCTACACACCCAACTCATCAGATGTATACGCAGACTCTACATATTGTTAGTGTCATAAAGGAGTATAGATATTTCTGACGTCTTGGTTGCCGGGTTAGAATAGTGCCACACCATATCTTCCCGTGGATGTCGTAAGAGACGGCTAAGGGAATAAAGGCGTATACTTAGTACTCTTAGGCGATGGGCTTGCAACTTGTCACTAATACACTGGTAAACATCTTAGCCTAAAAGTGCAAAATGTGGTTACAGAATTATTAACAAATTTTTGGAGTTGTTGGTAATTCTGTAGCTCTGCCTACCCCACTCTGGGAATAAAGGCGTGAGTTTATGTATGTATGTATGGTAATGTACCTATTTTTTTTTTATACTTTGGCACTGCCTTCCCAAATAATGTGGGGATATTTTTGATCTAAAGACATTTTTGATGTGTGAAAATAATTGTAATTGTATTTTATATATGTGTTTGTAAAATAAGTAAGTTTATTAATTGCACTTTGTAGCAGGGACCCAATAAATCCTTCCCAAAAAAGCGTTTCGATAACTATTCACTTAAATTGTAAATATTCCATTCGATAAGTTAAGCGTGATGTAATGATTTCATACAAGTTGTTTCATACAATCAAAAGGTCAGCCGGATATAACAATTATAATGTAATGAGGCAAAAAACGGGGATTCACTAGTTAAAACCAGGGAAATCAGATTCTTAACACTTCGATACTATTAGTATAAGTGCGTTTTTTGTAAAGTCGTGTTTACTATGTCAACAATCATTTGAGGTGCGGAGATTCCCCTCTGTAAAAAACGAGCGTACGGTATTTGTGTGAGGCAAGGTGGGTCGATATTTACAAATGATGGGCACGGGCAGTTAAATCCTAACATGTTATGATTGGCCTGGGGCTATTATGAAATTGATGTATAGTTATAGGTAATAGGGCTGTCCAGCTCCTCCAGGAGCTGTGGTTTGCGGCGGCAGCCTAACCCAGTCCGCAGGCCCGCCTTTTGAACATTTTAATGGTTTTAATGCCCCTAAGTAGCCGGTAGCTCGGTTATTGCTACTCGATTCTGATTAAGATCCTACTGAGATGAGTTTTTTTAACACAAAAGCAATTTGGAATAGAGACGTCAAAGCTTAATTTAAAGTAATGGTGGCGATGGTAAGTGATTTAGATTTAAAAAAAATCTGTTAAGTGAGAGTCAGTTTCGTGCACCTCTGTCGCTACGTTCGGTCGGCTAAGATAGTGGTCTACCAGTTTTGACAAAAGTTTCTGTGAGATCTAATTATCGTTAAGGTTGACACGTGTCACTGTCATAATATTATTGCAAGGGAAAATCGAACTTGTTGTGTCATCACGTGCAAATAAACTTCAACCGTAGGGTGGTAGACCACATTTTTGGACGTCTGTACCTGGTACTCATACTTGTCCGCTTTTTATAGTTCTCTTCAGTCTCCACTATAACCACATCAGACTCTGGTCCATTTATCATTTTGAAAATAGAACAACAACAAAGGACAGTTGAAAATATCGGTATCCAAAAGACACGTTGGTTTGTTGGTCCAATATGGACATTGACTAGGCGCTACAAAGTTCATGACAGATTTCCTAATCATAGAATCTCGACTGTGTCTCTCACTTTTTGGGCACCAACTGTAAGTAATCGCCATGAAGGTAACCTCGTTTGCAGTTGATTGTATCCAATGTCATCGACTGCATATGCCGAGGCGCGTGCGGCCCAGGCGGCTAACCCGAAGCCGTTTATTACATCCCACAGTAGCACACGGATTGAAACCGCAGCTATTGCCCCTCGATTTCTGCAGCCCCATCGATCTATAGTTTCGTTATCAAATTTTCACACGGGCCCTCTCGCACCAAGATTGACTTTATTTGAGTAAGTGTAACCACAAACCTACGCGCCGAAGCGATCTTGCATCATTGGACGACTTTAAATTCTGTTACCGATACAATGCTCCGGTAGTTCCCTTTTTAAACAGCTTTTTCTACCGCTGCGAGCGATGTAAATCAAACCATTGAAGAACCGTTTTTGTATTGAGATCGGTTAGGTAGCAGGTCGGTAGCCAATCATGGCGCTCGAGATATTGATCATCGAAATTGGTCAATCAAATCGAAAATATTGTACCGGAAATAAGGCGCGATATTATATTACACTATTCGTACAATTGAATGCTTTCCGAAATAGATTTCTATTTTGGAGGTATTGTACAATAATGACATATTTTGTAACAAATTGTGAATGCTCAATTGGAACCTAGTAATTGGTCTGGAAGTAGCAAAAAACAAAACATTTCTCTATTAAGTCGTTAAAACAAAAGATGGTTAGACATAAAATATTTATCAAATGAATAAAGTGAGATGCGATTGACGTAGCTGCCACACTGATTACTGTGCGTCGAGTGGATGGGCGAAGAGCGTGAAACATTATAAGAATGTAGGTACTGTATGGGAGAAACAATATCATATTTATTTATTTACTTACTAGCTTCTGCACGCGACTTTCCAACGCAAGCTAACCTCTTTAAATTCATCGTTGTAAGCCAAACGGAATAATAGTAAAGAAGTTCTTTAATTGATTTAAAAACTACTAAATATAAGGAGGTATGTACGTACAGTCCTTATAGTCAAAGCCTTGGCCAAATTTTACGAAATTACGTCAGTTTAGGACATGTCTTGTGCAGTTTCCTGTGAATCGTACTAATATTATAAACGCTAAAGTTTGAATGTATGGATGGATGTATGTATGTTTGTTTCTCTTTCTCGCTGCGATGGCTAAAAGGATTTGGATGAAATTTGGAATGGACATAGCTTATACCCTGGCCACTACATACAATACATACAATACATAGGCCACTTTTCATCTCGGAAAATTTTAAAGTTCCCGTGGGCATTACAATAATCGGATTTTAGTCGGAAGTTAGTCTTAGATATATAAAAGAAGAAACTGACTGACATATCATCGCACAGCCCAAACCGCTGAGTCTTCCATACACACGCACGCACACGCACGCACGCACGTAGGTTCTTTATGTGGTCTAAGAAAGGATTTTCCGAAAATCGACCCCCAACGGGAAGAAATAGGGGGAACGGGAAACTAATTCTACGCGTACGAAGCGCACATCCTCTAGTACTTAATAAACTTTAAATTTACCTATGCGCGAAAACAATTCTAGATATGTTCTATTGTTAATAAGACCTGGGCAAGTCTAGTCGACTCGTAGGTCTGCGGCGCACGAACTCGGTAATGACATTGTGCTAGCCGTCGGTTTTTTCTCGAGATAGCATTTGATGTTATTGTTGTTATATCGCATCCAGGGGTCAATAACCAGCAGCATCCTGATCTCTTTACAAGAAAGTACTTTGATGGAGAATTTCTATATTTGATTTAAATTTTAGTTTTTTTAAGAAGGGCGTGTATTGTGCGTGCTCGATCTAGCCACCTATGTGATTTTGAAACCGTTTCTGATATAAAACTGGGGAATACTCCATCATTTGGTCCTTTTTATAGGTCTCGGCCACGGATACAGAAGTAGTAAGTAGAAATAGTACTTTAAGTACCAATTTCACCGAGCGATGTTAACCATTTAACGGACGATTAGAGCGTTAACAGTGGGCCTAATATGGCTGCGTTTATCGCGTGATAAATTTTGGATAAGGCATCCGTCACCTTCTGACAGGTAAATAAGTACACGTGTCAAAAAGTGACGGATGCTTTATCCACAGTTGACACGCCATATAGACGCAGCCATGCTAGGCCCGCAGATGTCAAAATGTATGAACTAACAGTCGATTAATATTGGTTAAATTTAATATCGTTTGGTGAAACTAGTATTTTGTTTCTGAGTATTGGGTGTTTTCTATGTATAGTATAAGTATTTACATATTTCTCTCTATACTTAATGTTTTTTTTTTTACTTTTTTTACAGTTTCAATAAAAGCTGATTCATGTCACAAATAGTTGAGAAAAAACATTTTTTGAACAGCTATAACAATAATCAAGATAATTATACGCCATCAAAAATTGGTTCCTATCTCTTTCTTAACCAAACAGAATTTAACATGGAGTTTATATGGCCGACTTGTTACTTGAGGTCATGGTGCATATCTGATCTCTCTGTCTAATAGCTGTCTAATTATTAGCAGCTTAAAATGCTTGTATCACGCATGCTATTTTAATTTTAATTTCACTTTTGGTGATCTATTACGGTTTTTCATATTTAAGAAACAAGATTTAAAAAATCCATGCATATTTTCCACTGGTTTTGTGTACCCGCGTTAACATTATCAAATGAATAGCTAAGTTTTAATTATTGGTTCTGTGCTATTTATACATTATATCGAAACATTTCAAAACTGTAAACCGCACTGTAAATACTCGTATCTATGTGTTAGTAATAAATGAATTGCACGCAGTTGGACAAAAACAGGGTAAAATAGGGTAAAACACCTAGTAACTGGCCTCTAAAATACAAGTTACCTAGTGATTGTTTGAATTATCGTCTCTATTACCTCATGTTAAAGTTCACGGGGTCAATAATCGGCAGGTGGCCAACAATATAGGTTAGTTTACCCTACGTAATTTGAAATAAAACTAGAGACTTTATTAGAATGAGAATATGTATAATTTATTACGAGTCTAGTTAGTACTTTTAGTACCTAGTAGCCCGGCTTACGAAGCTAGCGGTCTCGGGTTCGGTATCCAGTAAAGACACAATTATGATGAGCATAATTTCAGAACATTCAGATAATTTACATTAAATTACATTATCATCATATTATACTAGGTGACACTTAAGACGTAATACAAAATGTCATTTCCCGAATCTACTCATGATTACAATCAACTATTAATATTGGACCAACTTCGAAAACGTACTCACAAAATCGACGTCTCCATACAAATTGTGAAACCAGCTGATTGCTTTTAGTATGGGAGATTAAAAAAAAATCTACCGATTTCGATATTAGTCCCATAGTAAAAGTTGATCGTACTGATGAGTAGATCTAGAAAATAAAATGTTGTATTACGTCTTAGGTGTCACCCTGTATTATTGAGTGTTGCTATTATATCTCACTAGTATGGTATTACCAAAAGTGATAACAAAAGTTAAACTTTACTATACTTGTATGTGTACAAGGAAATACAAATTTAACTGTGGAATTCCAACATCAGAAGTATAGATAAAAGGTTGACAATTAACCCATGAAAATAACGATTAATTAATGTTGTAAGTGGGGTTTTAAATGTAGTTTAGGCTGGATTTTATGCATCGATGATTAAAAACCGGTCACTATACGGAAAGTTAAATTTATTTAGTAGATGATAACTAATGAGTGTGAAGGAACCGAGGTAAGTTTGACTGGGTCGTAGCAAGTTGAAGGAAGTGGTCTTTGCCTACCCCTACGGAACATAGGCGCGAATGTTTTTATGTATGTCTGATAATTATATTACTTTATCATTTTCCTTCGTTTGAAAGTTTCGTACGCTGCCGAATAGAGCAAACATGTAGTGAGCGCGTATGGACTTCATACTTTTATAGGTACCTACTCACTACTTTTTTGGACGGCAATTATAGCAGTGGCATCTGACTGAACTTACTTATTCTATCTAATCTAGACATGTTTAACAATTGAACAGAATTTCTTTGAGTGCCTAGGTTTAATAATAATAAACCATTTTTTTAATAACCTGCGACTCATGTCCTGTAGAATTCCTTTTTCAATTTTTTCCTCTGAGTGTTTTTGTGAGTTAAAGAAGATTACTTAGAACTGGCTGTAAGGTATGGAAGACAATGTTATAGTCAGGCATCGTAAACTTTGGATACTCATTTTAAAATCAAATTTTATAAATGGAACAGAAGTGCAAGGCTAGGGCTTGTACGCAAGGTGTTCGATCACGGCGTAATTGGCCGGTTCCGATTGTACGCTGCCCTCGCGTCTGCGTTGTCATCGGTAACAACCCTATACCGCTTGTTTGCTGTACTGTAATGGAAATTCTGGGCTTAACAGAATTCCTTTGAATGTCTGTTTATACTGTTGGTTCGGTGCACGTATTACATAGACGTCACCACAGACATGTAGGTACATATTGAAAGTAATAATGTATGTAAGTAACACAAATAAATTGTTCGGAAAACTAATCATTGGAACACCTTCAAATAAGTATTTGACATAAATCGAATCTCTGGTTATGATGTAAGTAATTGCAATTCAGACAAGATGTAAAAAAAAATCAAAAACTAAAATATACCAAGTTTATTATGTAATTGCAGAATAGGTGCCGTATTCTACATTGTTTTAACGCAATTATTATCGTATTGCTAACGTTATGATAACTTTTATTAACTTGACAGTAATAGCGGTCCAGTTAAAAAAATACGATAACAATAGGCGTAAAATAAAACAATGTAGATTAAGGCTCCAGGTCCGTTACACCTGACTTTTAAAGCGTAAAACTTCAGCAAACCAAAATAAAGAAAACAAAATTATAACACAGCAACCGATTGGAACAGTGAAATTGATATGATTTATTTTATAGCCAGGAAGCAGGTCATTACGGCGAAACGGCTTCTTTTGTTCACCTTTACGCATAAAGGTATTGAACAAAAACCTCTAAAGAAAAGACAACGTTCAACGTTGTGACGGGTTAAGTCAAAATTCGCAAATTAGGCAGTCTTTTTAAAGTTATTACAATATGCAAGAAAGGATTTAAATACGATTTTGTAAATAAACATGAAAAAGCAGTCAGTTTTAACAAAACGAATAGAAAAAAGCATTTCAGGTCGCGGTAAATAATTTATAGAGGTACATTGTAAAAACATAATTAGATTACGAGTAATTTACACGAATATTTAGATTTGATCACAGGCGCAAGCGGCGGCTCGTCACAGTAAGAAAAAACAACAGTAAGGAATACAATAATAACATACTGTCATACCCTACATGATTAGACTCGTACAGACCACCATTTAATAACGGTTCGAGTAGTTTTCATTTTATAGTACGATACCTTAGGTAAGTATGTCATAAACAAAACAAAAACCAAACCAAAATTTGAAAATAAATACTGTTGTCAAAAATAGTGCGAAGTTGACCAGTGTGTGTTCTATAACATTGGTCGGTATTTTATTATGGTAGGTACTTGAAATTCGTAGGATTTAATTTTTAATGTGATGAAATCAAAACGTTAATACGTTATAAATTTGTCAATATGTTTGTGTTAGTGCGCAATAAGGAGTTTACATACATACCTACGTTAAATATTTCTGGCTGATGTTAGTTATAACAAATAATCATAATCATGTATAGGGTAATTATAAATCTATCATAAATTAGCCTTCTATCTCACTCAACAATTAGTAATACACAGTGTGTACTCGTTTGTCATCTCCGCATTTAAAAAGGACAAAAAACATACGTGCAATCCGATGGCAAAAATCAAATTATTGATCCAAGCCTACTGTTAAAAATCTGTGTGGTGCGCGGCGCGGGCGCAGACGGCCTAATAATGTGCGTAATGGCCGCGCGTCATTAGGCGCAGATTGCCGTCGTGGTGATGAAAGTCGCTGGGATTGCCTTGTAAACGCCCGACCTAACGCCTGCGATGCTGTAGAAAGGACATCTTATGCAACCGTATTTTCATTTAGCCAATTAATCCTTTTACTAATTAATAATTATTTTGAAAATGTACTGAATATGAAAAAGCTTGCATTCAACGTAAACTAAACAAAGCAATGATATTTTCGTACTACTTTTTTTCGAGCAACGTGTTTAGATTGATTTCGTTAGCCTGTTTGTGTCTTCCGTTTCTAAGCAAAGACCAGGGGGGCTATTATGACGTAGCTATGCAGTTCAGTTTACGGTGAGAGAAAAAGACAGAGCTATATAACTGCTATAACTCTGTCCCTTACGCCCGCCATAAAATGAACTGCATAGCGATGTCATAATAACCCCCTTGTCCTCTCTAATGCCAATGCCACTCATGGCACTTGTATCTGTTTAATAATAGCTTATATATCTTGCTTTAATTATCTATAAATCTAAAACTCTCATAATATTTTTACAGGTATAAATAAAGCTCCATGTCTGTCCGTTAGATTGCGCAGCTCGTCTCGGCAAATAAGCCGGCAGTCAGTTAGAGGTCGTGATTGTGCGCCGTAATGAGCGAGCGGCATTAATACATTTAACGCAGGCGCAGTATACAGTTTGTACACTTATTTTAGGGCCCGTTCAGACGGACAGCATTTCAACTGCAACCCAGCTGCAAAGTGGCAGTTCCGGGGCTGTTCTGATGCAGTTGGACCAACTGCATCAGAACTGCAAACTCATTGTGCAGTCCGCTAGCAGGTGTCATGCAGTTCTGTCAACCACACACCAACTGCAATCTGGCTGCACTTTTGTAATGCAGTCGTATTGCAGTTGGAGCAATAACTAATATATAACTTCTTTGCACTTATTGCTCTTACGAAGGAAATTTACACACCACCACATCACGAAAATACAAGCTATCCTATGCGTTGCCATTGTACAGTGACTGGCCGACAGTGGGATTTTTTCAGACCAGGCACTTAATGGATTTTTTTGAAGTTTTGTTATATTTTCGCTGTGTTTTTTTATTTATGTAGTGTTTTGGGGTTAATGTTGTAATTCGTTTAAGTCGATGGAAGCAAGTCTGCCATGATCCGGAAAAGAGAGATTTCGTACTGTGTTTAGACTGGAGACTGTGTGCGTAGGCGCATCCCGCGTCAGGACACTTTACAGTTATTTACGATATATATACATCAAGAAAATTTGTAATTTACTCTCCGAAATAGCAGAATAAACTTTTGAATGTATATACTCGTATATCTTAAATTATGATTACTTGCTAACTGATTGAAATTAGGAAAAATTACAATAAATTAGTAATTCATGGGTCTGATGAAGAATTGAAGATAGTAGGAGATAGACTAGGGCAATGTACAATACAAACCCTATACTGGAATGTAAATTTATTATTGTGTTGACTTTATTAATTCTTGTCCCTACATTATATTGACATCGGACGAGAGACCATTTATTAGATGTGTAATTGTTGTTGTTATAATTATTGTTGATTTTTGTATTCTTTGATTATTAGTATTTATGTTTGACGATCTCAATGTAATTTCGTATTTTTTGACATGCAATGCAACTAATATTGTAATATTACATTGATGAATAAATAAACTAAACTAAACTAAACATTGTTACGAACAATAAGTTGGTTTATCATTTACTAGCTACCCACCCTCGCTTCGCTTAAGTTTATGTGAGTTTTCTGTAACACCCGTGAATAAACCAGAAGTTATTATACATAAAAACCGTCCTCTTGAATCACTCTACCTATTGATGATGCGTAGTTTAGAAGATCTAAGCGAACAGACGGCGGCAGCGACTTTGTTTTATACTATGTAAAGATCATGAAAAACCCAACACGTAAAAAATCGGCTGGCTATCGCTATCACAGTTGCACTCACAGCTGACAGTATATTTGTCACGCGATGTCATAAAAAATCGAAGATTGCCGATAGCTATTTAGAAAATGTAGCACTGTATGCAAAAGTAGTCTTACCTCCTACAGGCAGGTTGGCATTAGTCTTGTATTCTCGCTCCTCGTGGGATAGAGACCGGAGACTCCTGGCCGGAGAGCTCTTGAACTCCATGTCTCGGAGGCTGAGCGTGTTCTCCAGGTACTGCCTCTGGAACCCTATGCTCCGTATTTGGTGTGGTGATACATTTGTACCTGGAAACAAAGTGATTGGTTGAATTTGGAGGTAAATGTATAATATAAGCTGGAGAAGATATTTGAGCCATATTTAAATCATCATCATCATCTTCACCATCATCATTATCATCATCATCGTCATCATCATCATCATCATCATCATCATCATCATCATCATCATCATCATCATCATCATCATTATCATTATCATCATCATCATCACCATCATCATCATCATCCTCATCATCAACATCATATCAGCCAAAAGACGTCCACTGCTGGACATAGGCCTTCCACAAGGATCTCCAGGACGGCCGGTTTTGTGCTACTCGCATTCATCGGCTTCCCGTGATTTTCACCCCATCCTTGGAATTTTTAGTTTTTTTCCTTTTTAAGGAATAATTATACATATATATACTCGGGATCTGTCGGATTTCCGAATACGAGTTCCGAATTTACAAATATGAATTCTAGGTGAAGGTGAGTTGGGTGTGGGTATACTGCCCTACTAAAGCAATAAACGGTACCTATTTAAATCTATGCTAGTAAATAAGGTTGCGATTGCTACAGAAGTTTTATTTGAGATACCACCTTTGTATTAGGAGGGCAGTATACATATAAATAATACTGTGCTTTGATTTCTGTTACTTTTGGGTCTTGAAGCAACAAAGACGGAGACATTCTTTAAAAGCTTTAAAAAAAGATAATGAAGTTGACATAAGTAGTTAATAGTAACGTAATATTGTTAACGAAAGCGGGAAAACCATGACGTTTTCCCGTAATTGCTCATAGGGCTAACTACACTATTTAGTTATGACTAATACATATTCTCCTATTTGTCATTCAACATACCTAACCTATTTACGCAAAATTATAATAATAAAACATCGCAAAAACCTCAAAACTCGCCCTTTATGCACGCTTCTCAAATTATAAGGGTACGTTTCCGTCAAACAGCCTTTGTGTCAATCGCCTTATTAGACACAATGGCCTGTTTCACTTTTTCTAACCCAAATTGGCCACCGGCCTTTTTAGAAGCCACCGCGTGCCAATTATTTCGGGTGAAGACAAAAAATACGTTATTAGTTTACGAGTTTACACAATGGTATGAAATACGTTTAATTTGGCCGACTAAATGTTTGTAATAATTAGGTGAAAGAAGTCAAGGAAACCTTTTTGCGAGGAATGCATCTTCCACCGGATATGTTGACTATGGGCTATCAGTTAAAAGATAAAAAAGATAAAAGACATTTATTCAGTAAGTAGGCCGTACGAGCACTTTTACACGTCAAGAATCTACCAGCGCTTCCCAAGAGGAGACACTGCTGAGAAGAACCCCGCAAGAAACTCAGCAGTCAGTCATTTTAACGACTATGATTGGTAAAATTAAGGCATTTCTGTATTTGAAACGGAAAAGTGCTGTTGATAATAAAAACATAAGTATTGAACGTATTACTATGATAGATAGATAGACAGATAAAACGTTTATTTGATGCTTCAATCACACACATACTTACATACGTATGCGTTTGATTGTAACTCAGGGTGCTAGTTCAATTTATACATTCCTTTTAGGCGAATAGTAGCTTATAGTTCTAGCTTCGATTTTTTAAACCAGTAATTTTTTAGACACTACGTTCAATTTAAATAAACATACTTATTTATTTATTAGGCATGGTAACAAAATGTAGATTTCAATAATCATCATAATATTAAGA
This sequence comes from Acleris laterana, assembly GCA_963966035.1. Lineage (NCBI taxonomy): Eukaryota > Metazoa > Arthropoda > Insecta > Lepidoptera > Tortricidae > Acleris > Acleris laterana. Next base: position 10,762,847 of record OZ014451.1, read on the forward strand.
TATATGTAGTTTAATATACTGCGTTGGACATGACTACCTGAAGTCTCGAAATAGTGACTGTATATGTATATGTATGGCTATCATTTAATTCGCATAAATAATGATTGATGTAAATTTCTCAATTTCAATATATCAGGTATACGTAAAGAAGCCACAATAGTTGCCATATCGACATTTGCACTAATTTCATCGACAGTCGATATAATCTGCAACGGCCAACGCAATTAGCGCCCCGTTCGGCCCGGAGCTTACCGGGCACCTCCAAATTAAGTCCATTAAGTCAAACTTTTAAGTCCTTTGCGCACGAGATCTTCCTTTCTTGTCCGCCCGAGTTGGGGCTTATTCGTTAAGTACTGCCCTTTTGTTTGTCATTCATTCGGTGTTTGAGGATTTTGTAGTTTTGTGAATGAGCTGTAAGCTTCTGTAATACGCTTTTGTGTTTGCGATCGTCATATGTTTTTAAGGTGAGTTAGCTTTTGGGAAGGGTTATTTCTCCAGAGGGTGGTGCTGGTGTTCCGTAGTTGCTTGGATGGAATAATATTACTAAAATTCATCTTAGTGTTTTAGTAACAGTTTAGTGCGCTCCGTTTGTTCAACTTGAATTTTGCGTCAATGTACGGAATCAGGACAAGAGCATGTCGGACCATACCGAGTGTGAAAAGAACTATAAGTACCTATTCATAAATTACAAGTATGACCTTATTGCTTATTTAAAATTATTTGGTGCTATCTAAGTAGATACGTATAATCACTTTATTCGCCTGTAACTCTAAGAACCAGTGGAGTACTTAATCATTATAGTTTTTTTTTAAATTGGTTATGGTGATGGAACCAGTAATACAAGGATCATGATGGACACTTGAGTCTTATGTTACAGAAAATAAGGCTTATTAATTTATTTTGAGATAATCAATTTAAAATGTATAACGTTATGTTATGATCTTTGCATTAATAGTTAAGTGTCCATTATTGGTGCCTTCAGCTAAAAGTGTCCAACATTGGAGCTGTCAGTTCTTTGAAGATATTTTTCAGATATTTTCCCCGTGTGGTAGCCGGATTAGAATAGTGCCACTCCGTATCTTTCCGTGGATGTCGTAAAAGCCGACTAAGGTAATAAAGGCGTGTAGTACTGTTAGGCGATGGGCTTGCAACCTGTCACTAATACATTGGTAAACATCTTCGCCTAAGTGTGCAAAATGTGGTTACAGAATTATCAAAAAGTTTTTATAGTTGTTGGAAATTCTGTAGCTCTGCCTACCCACTCTGGGAATAGAGGCGTGAGTTTATGTATGTATGTATGTATGTTTCAGATATTTTTTAGTATTGGTCTGGCTGTAAGGAGTGGGGACAGGTAACACTAGCAAAAATTACACATTTAAAGTTCAATATTTCCTCTTTCCTTTCCCCCATAGGTACACTTTACCTGTTATAATTATGAGACATAAATTTCAATCGAATTCCGTAACCTAAAATGATGCAATTCTGACTTAGCAAGTAACGATCTGGGGGGTTATTATGACATAGCTAGGTGTGCAGTTCATTTTACGGCGAGCGTTAAGGACAGAGCTATAGCAGTTATATAGCTCTGGGGGGTTATTATGACATAACTATGCAGTTCATTTTACGGTGAGTGTAAGGGACAGAGCTATGGCAGTTATATAGCTCTGTCCTTTTCTCTCAGCGTAAACAGAATTGCATAACTAGGTCATAATAACCCCCCTGTCCTTTTCTCTCAGCGTAAACTGAACTGAATTGCTATGTCATAATAACCCCCCTGAAAATGGATGCGCCTGTGTTACTCATCTTAATTAGGGTTCATGCTTAAGCTTTGTTATTCTAGTAAGTCTAACTCTAAACTGAAAGTCCCTCCAATGTATTCATGCTACATATGGATGCAATTTTCATAGGCCGGTTAGTGGATGGATGTTCAGGAGCCGTAGCCAAGAAGAAAACGCTACCGACGTTTTTTTTTCTATCACTCAAAAAGTCTGGGGATGACAGTTGACTACGTGATTTATCGCAAACGTACATCAACGTAATGCCATATATTTTGAGTGTAAAGCGTGAAGTACACTGGCAAATAAAATTGCAGAAGTTGAATGCTGTCTTACTTTAACTTTAGTTCTAGAGTAAAAAGCTCAATTTTGTTGTCTTTTTTCAACTTTAAAGTTAGAGTAAGACAGTAGTCAACTTCTGGAATTTTTATTGCTAGTGTCAACCTCGCTGTAAAAAATAAAACGTCAGTAGCGTTTTCACCTTGGCTAAGCCCTCGGTTTTTAATTAAACAATCCCTACCCGTGTCAATGGGGCCGTATAGAATCGAATACTTGACGAATATTCTGATAATTTCGAAACCTTTAGCGATACCATTCCCTTTAAAAGCCTGTAAAGGTCTGGGAGCAGTTGCAGCGTGCGTGAGTGCGACTTATTACTGCATAATTCCACTATTGTCTGCCGCCGGCTCCGCTGCTACCCCATATGGCGTAACGTGTTTTTTTTTCGCCTGTCAGCCAATTTCGACGATAGTTCCTTTGAACAGTCCTTAGTTTTGCGTGTGTACTAAACGTGCCAGAAAGCCCAGCGCGTTTCATCCACAGACGAGGAAAAATAACCTTTTCTTATTTATAGGAATTTAGTTTGGCTCTGCGACGTAATAATTACGTAAAATGTTATCACTAACAAGGATATCGTACTCCGACTCATAACACTACATATTGGTACCTACGAATTAAAAAGCAACACTGTTATGCTCAGCGTATTTCTCGATAGGCACTCGTATGGATTACAAGTTTTGAAGATACTTATTTTAATTATCCCGTTACGTTAGTTTGATACCTTTTAAAAAACAAAAAACGCCATCAAAAAACATAAACATACTTCTTTTAAAATGGTAGGTATAGGTCTAACTGAAGTCGGCTTTTGAATACCTAAAAATATTGTGAGTCGTAAATAAAAAAAAACACGGCTTGACTTGAGAACCTCCTCCTTTTTTGAAGTTGGTTAAAAAAGTGAGCAGGTTGTTTTCTTTGGGTCCAGTTCCGAACCCAGTGGGCACGGAAGACGCCTTACGACTTTAATTAGAGCGCAGGTAAATTTGGGTCATCTGAAGTAACCGACGCACAATTATGAAATTAAACGCAGATCTAAAATAGGTCACAGATGCAAACAGGAACAAATCCCGATAACGTCTGCGTGGGAATGCGTAAAAATAAAATAACAAAAGTAGACCAGAAAACGTCATCGCGATGGCCTTTGTCCGATATACCTATCACATTGAGTCCCGTGGGAAGAAAATGTTTTATCGACAAGCGCTGATAAGGCTGCGGCAGTAGGCACTACCTACAGTATCACATTTGAAAATTGTGATAATAAATAGAACTGACAATATTTTAATTGTTTACGTGCTGGTGCGGTTTTTGTCGCGTCGGATACAACGAATTGTCCCTCCGGCGTGTCGTGACGCGCGCAATCAAATTATGATCAATTTTAGTTTGGATGCATTGGGATAATTAGGTGCAGTAAATAAATAGGGATGCAGGCTGCTCAAATTGATATTTTCGGTTAAATAAACGATGCACGGGAACAAAAAAAATTGGCTGTTTCCAGGTTGACAATACGGGTAACTTTAAGCATCTCAGGAGGAAAAATATATCCACGATAAGAGTGATCAGCGGGTCGAATTTTGAGGAATAAGTAGATCCGAACTCTAAAAATTTCATTTTACTGTTTGACATTCTTATTCGACTTTTGGATTTAAAAAAAAACAACCTTCAGTTTTATTTCACTGACATGTATTGTCTGAACTTATCTGTGAGATACTGAGCACAAAGCGTCCGCCCAACAACAGATTTTAAATTGCCAGTTTGGACTACTTATTGATACAGTACCTATAAGAAAATAAACACGTGAAATAGTCTTTCCGAGCAATGTTTTTTTACAAAAGAACTGTTTTGACATAGGAGCTAAATATTTATTATTTTCTTCTTTAATGCTTTGTGGTCTGTACTTATTTCAGATAACACTGAACAGTGCTATTTTTTCGGCCGGCATGCTACAAATGGTCTAATAGATGCTATACTGTCATGCGACTTAAAGTTGTCTTGTTTATTACAAGTATAGGCCACATCTACATGTAGCTCTGGCTTTGTTTCCCAAACTCCAGTAACAAGCATTGCTAACGTTTGAAATTGTGGACGAATAGTAGGGACTTACAAGTATGTGGGTGAAGCGACTCACTAGTTTTAGAGCGGGGCTCCCGAGGTCCGTCCACGGTGACTTTGATGGCTTTGAGGTACGTCGTGACTTGCGGCGGGCTCGTCGACACCGTGATGGTCAGCGAGAAACTCTTCCCTGCAACAAGGTGATGCATACTAGAGTCAGGTTTTTTAGGCCTGAAGAAAGGTAAACGTTACCACAGAGAAATGGTGGTAAGTAGGTACTCTAAGACGTTTAAAGGAATCTCAAGACTGCAAAAATGCGTTGCCATTGCAAGCTTGAGGACTAAGATGGAATGCCTGATGCTTCTTAATCAATTCACTAGGTCTCTCACTAAAAACAATGAATACATTGCATACAGACTTTCATGGATCCATGTCTTCTGTTGTATAATGAGTAGAAGAATTTCAGTAGAATGAATGAATGAATGAATGAATGATATTTATTTTACAAAGTAAGTCACAGTATACATCGCATAAATAGCACTAAGTACTATATTTTATAGCTTTTACGTTACCAATGTTGTTGGCTGTACTACCTATATGACGTGATGAGGTCGATCAGTTGCATGTTTATTTGGCAACCGCATACTACTTCACTATTCACACAAGAGCTATCCATAATGTATCAATTTAATAATTAAACTATGATATAATATCATGATTTGCAAAGGCTTACCAATAAAGCAGCTATCACGGCTCAAGCGACAGATTAAAATATGTATTAGCTCTGTCGCCACATTAATACAACTATCGAAATAATTGGACGCCGCTGATAAAATAGAAAACGCATATTTACATGAGTTTGTTAATTATTTACCTGCCAAATGTGTCGGCGTTTGGTTGAATGAAATTAGTCTTTTCTGTGCAGCGAAACTATTGCGTAGCGTCCGGAAAATGGGGAGCTTTTTGGGCGCCCGATTTGCGGTCGCCAGTAATGAATGCACCGATAAATACGGAATAAAATTACAGTTAAAATGAGTGGATTAACATGTCTAATGCAGATAATTCGTGTGTAGCGCACTCCAGGTTTAAATGATTGATTTCTGGTGGAGCGCGCTGTTTAGATAGTTACCGGTTTTAGCTGAAATGCAGTTTGATTCGGGTTTAATCTGGTCTAGTCTAGGTGCAGCAGGTTAGAAAAGCCATGGTTAGTATATGCACCAATTGCAGAGGTTACTTTATTTAGTTTTTGTCATGCTAATAGGTACACGCTTTAGTTTCAGTTCGGTACCCGCTTTGAAGTTATAGGTTTTAACAGACAAAATAAGGAGGAAGGGTGAAATGTGGTCAAAGCCCAATGCTCTGTTAGATGCCAATACTGATGTCGACTAAAAATTGAAGTTCAAATTGGTGGCTCGCTTGAGGTCTCAATACTAGTGTCGCAGTTTTCAAAGGGTATTTTCAAATCGCGCCGCTACATTAAATAAGGAAACAAATCATCATAAAATATAAGTCGCTGAAGGCGTGTCCCAAACGATGTGAAATATTGCTTTTAAAATCGCTATTAAACTTAATGCATTTCGCATGATCACTCATCAACAGTTTAGGACCTAACACAATGTGCGAAGCAATAAAACATAACATTGTATTCCAACGATCGGTGTTGGAGGTGTTGAGAGCGACGCGTGAAATCGCACGTTTAATCAAACAAAGAATTAACTCAAAACAAAATTCAGTTTAAGATAAAACTCTGCTTTCAAAAGTTAGGGTTAAAATTCGAATGTATTTCAATTTAGAGATATTTCTTTGTTTGATTAAACGTGCGAAATATTCAATTACGGTGCGCGGGCGCAGGTGGCGGGGGTGGGGGAGCGGGAATGGCGGCCATCTTGATTTACGATCGAGCGTAAATCCTGAGTGACATTTGTGAGTGAGGAGTCGTTGCGTCTTTACAGTTCGCTAACGTGAGAATTTCAGGAAAATTGTTGGGTTCATACGCATTGCTGGTTTGAGTTGGTGCTGTTTCTGTTGGGTCAATGGAGCAGCGTCGATGTAAGGCAATGTTTGGTGTAGGCCAAGTGGGCTGGGAGGCAGATCGCGAGCTCTCAATACCGTATTGTCGGCGGCCAATGAGCATAAACATAAAACCTTATGTGCTCTAGACGTGTGTACGAGCACTGCGACACTCGTCTCCTTCACGGGTTTATTGTTATGTTGGAACAGCTTGCAACAAAAGTACCTATGCGAAAAAGGGCTTGAAATACCTATACAAGCTTCTACGCACTTCTGAACAAAGTCGTGTTTAGATAATTTTACCGCATGTTCGTTTGAACACTTCTATTGGCGAGTATACGAGTACATTGGCATATGTGGCGGGTTCCACACAAAACGAAATGAAAGTATGTATTTGTTACGTTGTCGGTAATCCACCATTTAATAATAATCCACGAATTACATGTTTACGCCGTGTCCATTTTGAAACACGCCACGGTCGATAAAACTTTATTTGTTTTGCGCTATTATGAATCAAGCTAATGACTTTATTTCAACACATGATATTAAGCGTAAGGTGTATTTGTAATATTTGTGCATAGTATGTAATACATACATATCATTATTCACCCGGAGACAAATTCGTCTGATTTACTTTTACTGAGGCTTTTCATCTATCAAGGCCAAGGCCTATAAACGATATTACCTACTAAAGACCCTGCAAAAGTACATCCGTCACAAAGTTCTAATCTCGGAAATGAAGGATGATTTTTAAATTAATATTTATTTGAAGGAGTACGTAATATATACTAACAAGCTACACCTAAACTTTTGGCTAGTACCGTTTTTAAATCTACTATATTTTTATACTTAGTAAAGTTATTAAACAATGAAAACCCGATTGAGTTGAACAAGCTATTCCTAACTGCCTTAAAAAAGTCATCACAAAAACTGTCGAGTGACAACCGTAACACCTTGATGACCGCTACACAAAATGATTTGGTCACATTCTGGTCATGCCATTTAGACTCTCGCTCCTAATCGTGTGTCCAATTTGTTCTGAGATTGCTCTAAGATCTCGTTTGACGAGGTAATGTCTTAATTTGAGATCTAATGTAGTTGTAACGAAGTGCTAAGGAATTTTGTTGCGTTGGTGTGAAAATGATTAGCGATTTTTTTTAGCGGTTAATTAACAATGTATTTTTTACCTACGCCAGCAAGTTAACACTGTGCGTAGGTATAGCTCCTGAAAAGTATTTCGGGTTTAGGTAAAGTCTGTTGAATAAGAGCGTGTGAGAGCGATTGAGAGACAAGAACAATCCAGAAGGGCCTTTTAAGAGTTATTAATAATAAATAATAATAATATCAGGGGACTATGTCACACGGGTCACACCAATTGACCTAGTCCCAAACTAAGCCCTAGGCTTGTACTATGGGTACTAGACAACGATATAAATACTAATATAGAGAAATATAATACTTAAATACATAGAAAACATCCATGACTCAGGAACAAATATTTGCGCTCATCACACAAATATCTGCCCTTACCGGGTTTTGAACCCAGGACCTCTAGCTTCGTAGGCAGGGTCTCTACCAACTAGGCTATCGCGTAGTCAAAAACTAGTTAGGCTATTGCACTGTAAGTATTAGACGTTTCACCTGAACTGCCTCGAATTCATCGAATAGGTCAAATAAGTTTCCTGCTACTCGAACTCGTCTCATTGAGCGTCGATTTTCGGAAAATCCTTTCTTAGTGCACCCTTAGGGTACTCAAGGAATACTTCCTCCAAATTTCAAGTTCATAGGTCCAGCGGTTTAGGTTGTACTATCAGCCCAATGGAACCCTGACCCACCATAGAACGGTGTCACAGTGACATTATAAAACAATTTGTTTGACACTTCTTATGACTTGAATCATAACGTCTCTGTGTCACAGTTCTATGGTGGGTCAAGGTTCCAATGGTCTGATAGTACAGTCAAGGTCACTAATATGTATACACCACAAAGTCACAAAAATATGTACACAGACCATAATACTATGGCTATAAGGACTATGTGTATTTATTTTTAACCTTGACTGTACGTGGTCTGTCACTCAGTCACTCATTCACGGTAAGTACTGTTTTATATATTTAAGTTACATAATAAAAGATAAACAAGACTAACAAGTGAAACAAAAGCGAGTTTAGGAACTAAAATATTTTTAGGAATATGAATATTGATTGCTGCAGCATCAGGACTTACGACAATACGAAATTAATATTGACACATCTTTATGATGTCAGCCTCAACAGCATCAACATTTGCAGGACAAATGTTAAAACATACCCTATTGTAACCCCTCTTTGGCTAAACTTAAAGACCAAGATATTATAACAAATATAAATTTGCGTTTACTAAAATAGTATCTTGATATAATGCGTAACTCGTTAGCTATTAATAAATCATTAAAGTTTATGAGTTCATCTCTAAAATTCAATTTGTTAATAGTTTCAACTTGACGCAGGTATTGGCGACAGGTTTTTGCCGTATGTCATTTGTCATTAACAGATGTTGTATGAATTGAATGGCACAATGGCGATGAGTAAAAGGTGTTTCGGATATTGCAGTAGTTTTGCAATAATTTGATGATACTTAACAAAGTGCAGCATGGTTGGGAAAAAGTGTTAATTATATTAAATCTATAGGCTCAAAATGGAGTTTTGCCTACGGGAAGTCGCGACTCGTCTTTTTGGGAGTGTTTTTACCTAAGTAATAAGAGCAACCCATGAATATCGATTTTATTTGAATGTTTGCCAATTGCATCTAAACTGCACTTAATATCGACGGGAATAGTTAAGGTACTTTTACAGATTTATTACACTTCATTGGGGACCAGACTTCTCTAAGACTTACTCGTGGCACGTGGAAACCTGATGAACGTAACGTTCCAAATGAATACACTTTCCGAATAACACTTTAGGACATGACCTTCTCAACACCAAAATTAAGAATCGACTCCGTCCAATACGCATTAGTTCCACTTTATTAGAAGTTCCGTTTATTAATCACATCATTAAACCAACCAGTGTACCGTGACACTTCGACACTGCGCTGCCAGTTGTAGATTATTCCGACAGTGGTTATAGAAGCGGTCTCATTAGGTTGGTGTTTAGATGTAATCTGACACCAGTAGTGACTTGTCATTGGTTGTGACGTGATTATCAAAACATTGCGTGGGCAAAGTGACGAGATGACGACGGACAGCGATCGGATTCGGTGCTCCAGCTTTCGATACGAGCATGGTAACCGATAGGTGTACGTAATACTTGTGTTAGACTGAAAGCGTGTTCAGTCACCGACGAATTCCTGTTTTAGTGGATACCTTATTATAAAGGTAAACCGGGTTTAGGTTCATTACATGAATGGGTTTATTCAGGTGTACGGAGTCAGGCATTCCTATGTCTTCGTCGTCTTTTTCTTCACTGACCCGATTAAGAATGTTAACTTTCTGTAAGTTTAAGTTACATACTCGTATAGTTATCTTAATCACCGTTTTTTTAGTTTAAACTGGCATGGATCGTAACAGACAGTCGGTATAGACCAGCTACAATTGCTATTTGGATACAATTCGCCACTGTAATTTATTTGTATGAAGAAGCAAAGTACGGGTTAGAATCCTTACTTTTTCAAGATAATATGATATTTATCACATGTTAGGTCTGCATCAGTATCTGCTGATGAAGGTAATCATCCACATCCACAGCAATTTCATTTTACACACAAAGAGGAGTATTTCTAAGACTAACCTACAAGTATGTATTGTGAGTATATGCCCATGATATTCAGTGAAGGCGGAATGATCTTGTTTTACTGCGCGCCGGCATGAGGGCCGTAATGGTGCGCCCGCGCACACAATAGAACAGTAAAGTGCGAACGTCGTTTATGCCCGCCTGCGGTTTGGAAATTAAAATCCAACTCGCACGATCCGACTATCGGGGTGAAAGTGTGAAGCGTTCGAATGTTATTTTGCCTTTTGAGAAACGAAAACTTTCGCATAGGTATACACATCCTGTATAAGAAACTCAGATAGAAAACCTCCAATATATAATGGCGGCCTCTACTTCGACAGCTAATACCAACCGGTAATAAACTAACCGATTTTTATTGTACATAAGAACAACCCCGATTAAACTGCTACTATTTCTATTAAAAAAAACCGGACAAGTATGAGCCGGACTCGCCCACCGAGGGTTCCGCACATGGCACGGTTAACTCGATTCAAAACTTGGACCGCCGTTCCTTGAATAAAGACCCTGTTTTTTTGTGATTTAATAAAAAATATAGTTCAGATTTTTGCCTGCGGGTACCCAGTGTCCTATAGATGGCACATTTAGATCGGTCGGTCGGTCAGTCGGCAAGTCTGTAACTATAACATATACAAAGATCTATTCTTCGGAACCATGTCATCAATTTTAGTGACAAGAAAAACTGCATACATTTATTTAGTTTTATGTCATGGGGTATAGCGGTTAGCGATACAACAAGGCCGCTCCTGCTATCAAATTAGTAAGAAGGTGATTGACTGTAGCTGGGGTGTTATTCTCTCAAAAACAACGGACGGGCGGAAGAACGAGCGAAATCGCAGCGGCGTGTTTAGGTAGTCCCTTCAGAGCGAACAAAACACATTTTAGCGCATGTACTTTCAATTAAGCAGCCTTAAACGTTCGATCCATCGGCAGAAACCATGCTGCTAAATTGAAAATGCATGCGCTAAAATATGTTTTGTTCGCATTGACGGGACTACTTAAACTCGCCGCTTGGACATTCACTCGTCCGTCCGTCCGACCGTCGTTGTTCAGAGAATCACTGCCCTAATCGGTCGGCCATCGATCAATACCTATTGGGATTGCATGGACGTGTTGATGTTTTCTGCATAACAAACCTTAAGTTACATTAAATATCAAAATGCAAAATACGATGAATAATTTGTCGATAAAAACACTTGTCGACGATTGGATGCGGGTCAGTAAGCTTGCTCCTCGAAATGGTTTGTGGTAACATCCTATATATGATTTCGACAGTAGTAAAATTTTGTTGCAATTAATTATCTCTAGGTACTGCTCGTATGTAAAGGATGATTTAAAATCAGTAATAGGTATTGATATCAATTGTAATTCAGTCAGTGTTTGTTAAAAGCTAAAACAACGTAGGAACAAGTTGGTACTTATTTCTAGTCAGTATGTAGCTTGTAGCGATAAATCTATAGAGTAAAGGGAATATATCTAACGGATCAATTACGCGCAAAGTGTGTATCGATGGCGTAGATTAATATCGAGTAATTAACCCTTTATCGATTAGTTAATTAGTATATACGCCATGCTATTAAGTACAATAATGTAATGTAGTTAATTGCTTTTTTGTATTTAAAAATCATGTACAGTTCCAATAAAGCTCTTAAATAGCTATGAAAAGCGACGAAGGGAATAATGGTACAATAATATAATTATTTCAAATATTTTTTATTAAAACATTGGTAAAAAATAATCTAAAGGATGGGCAAGTGGCATGACATTTAGGAAAATCATGAATTAAATTATATCGCCATCCCAACGAAACTTTAGGCAGTAAACATTTTATTGTAAACAAGGAATTCCCGAAGGATAACAAATAATTTATGTTTTAACAAAAAATACATTTTGTTATAAGTAGGATTTGTTTAAATGTGAGGTGAATGTCCGCCAGTAGGTACCTAAAGCACTAAAAAGTACAAAATATAATAAAACAAACTAGGGTAATGGCACCAGTGTTGGACACTTTTAGCTGACAGGCACCAGTAATGGACACTTAACACTTAATTTCATACAGTCGTAAATTAATTGTTCAAGTGACCATCATTGGTCCTAGTTCACTGGTTCCGACACCCTAGTCACTTCTATGTTCTATGCTGAAAACCGTTAGCAGTTGTTTCTTTAAGAAGCCTAAGTATATACCCGAGTATATTTCAATATATTAAGACAAAGTCAAGCAAACTTGATAAATTAATCAACTAGAAAAGTATCACCCGCAACCTGCTTTTGATTTATATTATTCACCCAAAGACCGAATTGGTAGAAGCATAAATACTATGTTTAATGCAAACAATTGAATTGATTACAAATACGTTTCGATTAAAGTAGCTCCACAACAGTTATATGAAACCAATTGGTAAGTATTAATTTTACAGCACGCTCGCAGTCTTCACGATACAGTAAACCGTTTAAAACAGTACGCCGGTGCGTGAAAATGCTTCGTATGCTTAGGCACGGATTTGTAATTTTTTTTTGTATTTAAGTAATTGTGTTTTTTTTTATTTATTATTATTCGGAGGGATTTGAACTTGTAATTTTTACACCTCCTACATACGAAGTGGTAAAGGTTTTTGACACACTTCTAAGCATACACTTTTACATTATCCCTTAATTTTCCACTTTTTTCGATAGGGCGGTGTTTTTATTTTTTTGCTGATTCAATATCAAAAAGCGTTTGAATTCCCGACCTTTTTTATTTTTGCAAATTATGGGTCTATACGGTTTCTAGACATCTGCTCTACCAACTTTGTTTATAAAAAAATCCGCTTTTCAGAACTCGTCGCGATGATTTTTTTTCGAAGTTCTAAATATATAAGACGATATCAACTCTCGTACTTTTAAAAACTCAACTTTGGCTTTTATCTGCAAGCTGCTTTATCTGTGTACTGCGCACAAACGCGAGTTTTCACATTCGTGATTTAGAAACTGTTCGTCCCTCACCGCAAACGATTATTTTGTTTATTGCTGTCGCGGCGTGACTGCAGCCTTAATCGCGTGATCGTTTAACAGAGATTTTCTTTTATTACCAACCTAACGGAACGTGCATATTTCATAAATCGGCCTACGGGGCTGCAGCGCTTCCGTGAAAAGCCTACAAGAATCGAGCAACGTGTAAATACTGCAGAAGGTTTTTTTTTTTTAAAAAACGTGCATTTGTTTTAGGGGACTCCTTTAATTAATCTCACACGTTGCAAATAACTCTGCACATTAAAATTTCAAGTAAGTTGAGAGGTATTGTGATATTTCTAAAACATCGAATTGGTTTGGGACATCCTTATTTGTGTACGTATTCTGAATAAAACGATATGACACAGATATGGGCAAAACCAAAATAAAGTTTCCGACTGACGCATTTCTCACTTTCACAAATTCAGTAAAATATCTAAAGAATCCAGTCCGGTTTTATTTACTTTCAATAGACTGTGCATATTGGAACCAGTGACTGGAATAGTATCTACCCCAGGAAAGTTACGTATCTTTGTAAGGAGACACAACAATGTAATAATTTGACGAATATGAAAAAATGTATTGGCAGGATAATAACTATATTTCCCATTATTCCATCTACATTTATTATATTATGGCCGGAACAGTAAAATAAAAAGCAAATGAACTTGTTTTAATTGTGTAAAAAAGAGCAGAAATGTTATAAGTATTATTTACTTTGAAAGATTTATATATTAATTAATTTTCTTTCAAGTACTTATAAAATCCACCTATTTTTGTAACAGCAACACTAATTTTGGTCCTTGTATCTCTACATTTTCACCATAAAAATACTTAAAGCATTATTTTATTCAAGCAATTTCCGGTATTATTATTTGGTGGAGTCAAAAATAAGTTACATCACATTGACACAGGGGGCCTGGACTTATACGTAGAGCTAATTTATCTAAACATATCACATGTAAAATCCAAAATATACTAACACACTCGCGTGAAGGAACATGCGTGAAGTTTAGATAAAATTGGCTCTACGTACTCTAACTTTTTTTTTACCCTTAGAGACGACTAACCTGTTCCTTTTTCAAACGTGAGTATGAAAAATCGTCACAAAAGGAACGATCTAACCGTCACTGACTGTGAGTGCAGCCATGATTGCGCCAATTCAATACAAACAGCTTAAGTTGTGCTCATGTTATTGCCATTAGTCAAATTAGCCAGTGGCCGCTGAATGGGCTGTAGTTAGGCTATAGGACACTGGGGCATTACAGAGACGGCGCGATTAGGATCCGGGTAATAATTGGTTAATCCGGGCACGGTGATTTGCACCCGCCGTCTAATAACCGGGTTATTGATTTTATTGACCTTTGGGCTCGATTAGGTTTTGAAATTTATGCTGGTTGTCTCTGTGTTAAAGTTTAGTTTGGGAAAACTAATTACGAGAACTAAAGTTTGTGTTTTATTGGTTGATCATTATCTGTGTTTGTAGTGATGGGTTGACATGTGGTTCAATGGAATAAGACAGATGTGTGACAAAAAACAACGTCGTTTTGGGGCACCAACGCCAAAGTTGACAAATAACTAAATTTAACTGGCAATATTATTTTTGGAAACAATACCACACAAGGTAACGTTTTAGCATCGGTAATGATTACTGAATATGAGTTTGGTAATAACTGATCACCAAAACCCAAAAATTGCTTCAATAATAGAGATACACACCAACTAAGCCAGAGGATCCCGATCACTTAGAAGTCAGCGCCAGTGCTGCAACAGCACCTACAAAAGCAAAGCTACCAATAAAAAAAGCACTCACCTCTCCCACTCCTCCCCACAAACCGCAGGTCGTTAAACTTGGCCACCCTATTCTTCATGACTGCGGTGTAGTTCTTCAGCTCAGCACAGCAGTTCTCGTCGTTCCCGGCGCAAACGGTGACCAGGGTACCGTCGAGGACGTCCCCCAGGGCAACCACCTTGAACCCGCCGGGGAGGGTCTTGTTGGACCGCCAGTGCTGCGGCAGCATTGAGCACATGAAGTTGGGGCTGCCGGTGCGGACTGTGGACAAAATTGGTATTGGGATTGCTTTTTAATGGCGAGGAGAAGGCGAACACGCACACAAGTACACAGCGGGGCTAGACAAGTTGCCATCGTTCACGAACGCTAGCGTTAGGTGGTCACTGGGTTCGTGAACGATGACAACTTGTCTAGCCCCGCAGGCCCACTTGATGGTAAGTGTGGTATGGTGGGACCCATGAACATTTGTATTCTTAAGACTAGAATCTCAAGACTGCAATCCTAAAATTGCATTTACTATGCTAGTTATTTCAACTGTTTTCTTATATTATAATTCGAACTATGTGATCGTTTATATTACGTTTACTACTAAGCTTACTTATACTTATTTACAGTAATGATTGGAATAGCAGAGTTTATTTACCTAAAACTGTCGCATATTAATTAAAAAATACATACATACATACCTTCACGCCTGTAATCTCATAATGGGGTAGGCAGAGCTACAGAATTACCTACAACTTTTAAAACTTGTTGATTGATGAAACCACATTTTGCACAAATAGGCTAAGATGTTTACCAGGGTATTAGTGACAGGTTGCAAGCCCATCAGCTAACAGTACTACAACTACAAGCCTATATTCCCCTAGTCGCTTCTTACGACATCCACGGGAAGACATGGAGTGGTACTATTGTAGCCCGGCAACTACGCAGGCTTAGAAAATATATGCCTAATAATTTAGGTACCTACATATTTCTCACCCCTACATTGGTAGGCATTGGCCGAACAATGATTAATATGTAAACGTGAAAGCGTGTTATTCATCCGTTTGTCCTGTTTAAAGGTCGAAAAGAAACAACGGATTGTTTTTTTTTTATTTCACGTCGTACTTAGTTGGATATGAAGTAATTTATATTCCAGGGAAAAAAGATACATGAATTTTAACCCGAATGACGTCGCAGGTAAACATTAGTACCTATAACAATACAAACTGAACAATACATTGAGATTTTTGATTTGAAGTTAAAAGCCGTGTCGGCTACGTGTGTAGATGCCCTTAGTCTCATGTAGTTTCAATTAATGATTACTATAAATATCTGTTAGAAAAAGTACAAAACACTAACCCTTGAGTGTTAATAAATATATAAATAAATACATATAACTAGCCAGTTATCACGCGGTTGGCGGCTAATTGGGCACGCTTAGATAGTGTCTGATAGTACCAGGAAAATGCTCGCGAATTACAAGCAAAGAGAAACAACTTAAACGCAAACGCAATACATTTTTAATCTTGATTTACGTCTATATACGGTTTAAAATAAAATTCAATTTGATTTAACTTATGTCTTGTACATATAAAGGTGAGCTTTGTTGACCGTAAAACTAAGGTCATAATGTTAAGTATTATGACCGAAACATTGTTACGTTTCCGGAGCTGGGCTTTATTCGCAGTAAAAGATAGCAAATGTTAGGATGAATCAGGTACCTGTTTAAACGAAAAGGCGCTAGCCCTATCCGACCTTGGGGCCTACTCCCAAAATCGAAGTTCGAAGCTTAGTCGTTACTGTCTCTTTTACTCAAATCTATCGTTTAAATGAGTGAGAGCAAGTTTAAAATTCAATGCTTAACAGTAAATCATCTTTGTAAAACGATTTAACTAAAAAAAACATTGAAAAAGACACAAACATACTACTGGAATTTAGGGTCAAAGGGACTGAAATTTGTTCTGAATGTTCCTTATAAGACAGGTTTACCTAGTTTAAGGAACCGGAACCCAACTCCAAGCCTAGTCAAATATTGACTACATACATAAACTCACGCCTTTATTCCCAGAGTGGGGTAGGCAGAGAACTTCTGTAACCACATTTTGCACTTTTAGGCTGTACCTACTATTCTGCCTATAGGTACTTATTTATCTTATTGCCACAATTATGTTAACTAGGCTAGATACTCAAGTAAATTTCTAAAAAAAACGTACGTTGAATAGAAAACCTTGCCAAGTGACTTGCCAGTGACTTGATCTACCTTGTTCATCTCACGGGAATAGTATTTTTTCAGGATAAAATATGTAGTTATTCAGCTATCCTCATTCCAAATGTTATGGATATCCATCGTCTAGTCGTTTAAGGGTGACAGAAAATAGTTTATATATGCCACAAAGTTAATAAAAGTACCGATGCAAAACGCATGACCACACTAGGCTAAACCTGTCTCGTGGAATCTTAATATCCTAAGGTTTCGCATCGATAATACTAGCATGATTTGATAAAACATAGATAGAAAATAATCTATCAGTCGAATCGAACACAGTAAAACCACTTTTAAATTCAAAATTTCGTTTAATACATTTTTATGTACGTATGTACATAAATATCACTCATAACATAAATAATATAGTGGGAAGGTATATGAAGTGCATTTCATTTTAAATATAAACATTCATCCTGCTTTCCTGTAAACTCATGCATGACTTTACAGGAAAATATTTTTCGATGTCTCTAACATTAGCTGGAAATGCTATGCGTGAATAATGACTGAATTTGCAGACCAAATTTGGAGTCAGGAAAACAACTCAGTAACTATTTTATAGGACCAATAGTGGCTCAGCTCTAACTACTTTAAAATAATATGGTTTTATTGCATGTCAACGTATACGTTGACGAGTAAACAAGCCAGTAGAAAAACTAACCGTGTAACGGTCGGGAAGTTATAAAAATCATTAGTAGTGGTACCTAACCGCGGTTTCTATATTTACGGAAGTTGGTGTCTATACAAATTATAGAGCCGCGGGCGCAACCGCGGGGAGTGCGGTCGCCGGGGGCGCGGGGGATGCGCCGGCGACGGAGACGTGACGCGCGCGCGGATGCTGGGCTCATTTTTTATCAGCTCCCGTATCATGATCGCCTTGATCGTGGTGGAAAAGCATCCCGCACTAACAGTAACCGAGTAAAAATGTAGAGCATACTTAGAACCTTGTCATTGACATACAATGACAATGTCATTTCTTGTTCAGGGCCTCTATAGGCACAATCATTTTTCTTTTGACATGTTATCGTATTGTTTTAACCTTCGCTGCCATTGCTGTCAAGTAAATAAGAGTGAAAAGCAATACGGTTTTACCTAGTAGACTAGAGTTACAGTTTGATCTTTAATATACAGTGTGTCCAGGATATAGTGGCTAACCTTACAGGGCTGGATAGCTCAGCACAGGGGTGTCGAAAATATGACAAATCATGTTCGGTAAAAGTCGCACGGAAAAAGAGATATCTCAACTTGTCAAAATTTTGTAAATGCGGCACCAGGGTTCACCGTTTTTGATGCCATGAATTAGAATTTTTCAGTTTCGTTTGCTGTGAAAGAAAGCTGATTATATTTGATTTAAGACACTATATCGAAATTAATAAATAAATAGCAGCTTTTGAATTTTTTCGTCTAATTTAAAGTTTAGGAATCTGAGTTTCGGCAAGTATCCCGGACATAACAATGCAATGAAGTCCTTAACATGTCTTCTTTGTAATTATATCATTGTTAAGTAGATACATATGGTAGGTTCAAACCAGGGGTGTTATTCTCTCAAAAACAACGGACGGGCGGACGAACGAGCGAAATCACAGCGGCGAGTTTAGGTAGTCCGTCAGTGCGAACAAAACGTATTTTAGCCCGTGCATTTTCAATTTAACAGCATGGTTTCTGCCGATGGATTGAACGTATAAGGTGCTTAATTGAAAAGCGGCCTTGGACATTCACTTGATCGTCCGTCCGACCGTCGTTGTTCAGAGAATCACTACCCAGGAGCTTAGTTTGGGACTAGGTCAATTTGTGTGATATTGTCCCCAGGTAGGTGATTCTCATAAACAACTCGTTCTTGAACTCGACGCACCAAATGTTAACCAGCCATTTGAAGTTGTCGGTTGTCGTGTCAGAGCGTAAAACCACATTTAAGGGCGAGCATTCTCAGCTTACCAGCTTTACCATTCGAGTGGCGAGCTCGTATGACTTCGCTGACTCGATCGACCGTTGGCGTTGGACAGAGAGCTATTTTTAAGATAACAAATCGCACTAGACCGGTATTTTTTAAAAACCTTCTAAAAAAGTTTATTTTGTCAATTGTTTGCATGAAAATCAGTACTGTCTCGCTCGAGACGTGGCCGGAAAAAAATAGGACATGTTTTAAGAATATGGTGTTTAATCAAACAAAATTAAAAATGTGAACATTTTAAATATTATGTTTAAACCTTAGAAACACTTTTCTAAACTCAGCTTCTAAATCAGTCGACCACCTTTTATTGTTAACTTAATGTCCAAATAAATTAGCATTAATGTTTGGTCATCATAACCAGTTTTAATGCTAGCTATCTTTATTGTTGATTTTAAACGATTGTGATTTACTCAGTCTGAGGGGTACCTATATGCATATGTATTATTTAGGTAACAAGGTTATATGTAGGTAGATGGTGTTACGAACAAATGTCAGAGAAAAGTAGAGTAGGTAATGCTAAGGCCCAACACATTACATACTCGTATCATGATCATTTACAGCGGCGTGCCTCTGACCTTGGGGTTTTAAATGCAATGATCGCTTCTACTCGCTAAACTGAACTACTTTTGTTCTGCAACATTAAAAAAATAACTTAGGTTTCGATAACTAATTGATGTTACAGTCTAAGTGTAAAATCAGTGTATTATATCATGGCTATATAATAACAATCTCATGGTACGGGGGCGACATTTCCATGGTACGAGGGCTAAAAGGAAATGGAGAATTGGATGGCGTAGATTGAAAATTACATTAAACTTGATTTAAAAATTAAAAATTAATTCAGTAATTTTTAACAACTTACAAAATAAAAGAAGTTTCGGGAGTAGAAGCAAGGTCCGAGGCACCTGTATATTCAAGCGAACATGTTTTGTAATTGTTTATGTGCAATAAGAAGTTTACATACATACAATACTACCAAAATGAATTTTTTTTCGACAGGGAATTGTCATCTACCAGCGCGGACTTAAAGTTCAATTACCTTTATATAACGCAATTTTTAATTTTGTAAACAAAGAAACATAAACTAAATTCCTATTAAGAAAAGGTTTAAATTAAATTACCTTGATTATGTACAGCCTATTGCTGTGCACACTGGGACTTACGATGCTATGATATTTTATTAGGTTATATACTTAGCTAAGATATAACCCAAAAGCGTCAGTGTATAAAGTCATTGGTAAAAAAAAAACAATTACCTGTATTACACATCATTACATAATATCTGTTCTCGCCCGCCGGGTCAATGACTGATCTGGCAACAGCTGTTGAGAATTTTCCTTATTTACTTATCTGATAAGATCCGTTGACCACAATATGGTTGCCGAATTACCTAATACGTGCGAATACAAATTACTGTCAAAACAGTAAGGTAATGGACGAAGACGACAAAATTACAAAAACACAGCAGTATTACACGGCTGTGAGTGAAGCTATATTTTTTCCCTCTTAAGTATTTAAATTAAGTATAATTTGGGCAGACGCAAAGCAAGCAAAGGAAGTTGAAAAAAGTTGACGCTCTAACATTGTCAAAAAAGGTACATCAAAAAGACTTCCTAGTTTTTAGACTAAGCAGATCCAGTATTCGTAGTTATGTTAATACCTTAATTACGTTTCACTACTCATACTGAAAACGGCAATATGACCATACAAACTAAATAGCAAAGGGAACGGACCTACAGACAGGTTAAGGGTCTCCCCAGACCTATCGACGCGGAATCGGCTTGAGCCGGCAAAAATAAGTTTTATGTCCACGCAATAAAATCGAAAACGAAGTCGTTCCGTTCGCAACGCCGAGCCGGGCCGAGCCGAGCCGAGCGATACCATTTTCATTCTTACTGCACGGACATAATCTTTTTTCTTAACGGCCCAAGCCGATTCCGCGTCGATAGGTCTGGGGAGACCCTAAGAATAAAGTGACATTACATTACCCATCAACCGGCTTCAAATGAATGAAGAGGCTACAATTAAAAGACTCGGTCGGTATCTAACATTTATCTTGTATCAAAATATACAATTAAAGGCGATTTTTTTTGCCTTGAAATATCTTTTTTTTACGACCTACAGGGTGACACCTAAGACGTACCTAATACAAAATGTTATTTTCTGGATCTACATACTCATGACTACGATCAACTTTTACTATGGGACTAATATGGAAATCGGTATAAAAAAATAGTGCCTGCCATACTAAAAGGAATCAGCCGTTATCACAATTTGTATGGAGACATCGATTTAATGTTTGCGTTTTCAAAGTTGGCTCCATATTGAAAGATGATCGTAATCGTGAGTAGATTCAGAAAATAACATTTTGTATTATGTCTTAGGTGTCACCCTGTATGTATATTAAAAGTAATATATTCTATGCCATGGACCTAGGCTTGGATTGAAGTTAGTGATTATCGACCGTGGACAAAATGTACAGGATTGACGTAACCTGATGAGTTATGTCAACTCCACACATTTCGAGTCATTAGAAACAGAGACGTTAGCAGCGTTTGCATCTTGGTTAGGTTAGGTTAGGCTAGGGGCAAAGTAAGGATGCGTTACACTAGTTATCGATTTTCGACAGTGCAATCGATAAAATGTGTAGGATTGACGTAGGCTGATGTGATGACAGATCGCGTCTACCGCTTATGTCAACTTCACACATTTCGAGTCAATAAAAAATAGGAACATTACAAGCGTTTGCGTCTTGGCTAGGGGCAAAGTTAGGATGCGATACACTGAGTTAGCGATTTTCGACAGTGCGATCGATAATCGGATTGACGTAAGTTGATGACTCAACTCCATACATATCGAGCCAAGAGAAAAGAGAGACGTACCACCGTTTACTGACCCGTGATCTAAACATTTCTACAAATGTTACGCATAAAGTCAATTAAAGGAACGTGTTACTTTATTTGACCATGAATTTGTTGTATTGCCATATGTTCGACACTACTCGGTATCGCTTTCACTTTTATGTTTCGAGTTTTCCTGTCGCCTGTGTCATATCATGTCATGACTCATTCCAATTCAATTTCTGTGTGTATAACCCGTAAAACTGCATATTTGGAAAATAAACAAAAACAAACGAAGGAACTTACGTACGTCAAACTATACTAATTGCGGATTGCTTTGGTATAGTGTACTTCATATTTTAATTTGTTGTACCTACATAATTCCCATGCGTTTTGTTCAAGATTACCTGTGTAGAGACCTGAATGTGATATATGACTGAACATTGTATTTAACTAGAGTACTTATCATGTACCTACTGCGTTGCGATACATTGAATGTTATCAAAACGTCCATCGAATAAGGGAGGGATATTTTTAACACTTAGGGTCGTATTAATAAACTCATCTTGGCTGAGATGCCCGTCACAAGATACGTCAAACCATAGAACACTGTCATTTTTGGCGCTTCTCGAGACGAGCATTAGAGTTGAGATTACTTTATTAATAAGGCCCTTAGACATTTTGTGATGTATGTATATGAGTAGGTAATATACAATTAATAAATAATTATCAAAGGACCATCTCACAAATTACCCCTGTCCCAAACTAAGCGTTAGGTTAGGTTAGGCATAAACGTATAGAGAGATACATACGAAAAGATAGAAATACTCGAGATCATCACATACCTAAGTATTTTTCCATACCAGGGATCGAAACCTTAACCGCTGGCTTGAAAAGCAGAGCCAGTAACCACTTGACTAACCGTGTCGTCAAAATAGACTGTATTGTTGATGCATTCGTTTCTATTTCGAATTAAAACAGGATAGAAAACCGCGCGTCTAATGTTAACAATATATTACAATTTAAAACAGTTTAAATAACCAAAAACACCATTATTCGAACGGTAATAACAGCAAGTCAATACCACGCAAAGCCGCAGCAAATCGCTAGTCGGTATGAGACAAAACCTATTACAATTAGCGACAATCACCTCGGGTTAGGGCCGCCGTCCACCGGACGCACTCATGGTAATGAGCTCGTTGAATGAGCCCTAATGAGGTCAGGGGTTGTTCGACATAACCCGCCGAATATTCGTTGGGAAAAGCGGATTGCTTTGGTATAGTGTACTGCAATCCTAATAATGGGTGGATATATTTTGTCAATTTGGACACCGTAGTGCACAACTGCGGGCCTAATATGGGTGCGTTTATCGCGGGACAACTATGGATTAAGTATC
The DNA here is from genome assembly GCA_963966035.1 of Acleris laterana. Taxonomy (NCBI): domain Eukaryota; kingdom Metazoa; phylum Arthropoda; class Insecta; order Lepidoptera; family Tortricidae; genus Acleris; species Acleris laterana. The sequence continues at coordinate 10,786,002 of OZ014451.1, forward strand.
CGTCACTTTTTGACACGTGTACTTATTTACCTGTCAGAAGGTGATGGATGCCTTATCCAAAATTTATAAAATGTGGATAAAATACCCGTCTCTATCTGACACTTATATTGCACGACGGTGTGTCACGCGATAAACGCAAACATCTAGGCCCGCTGAACCTGCGCATTTACGGTCGGCTTTATAACCAGCTGTTCACTTTAGTTCCATGCCACTTTAACGTCATAAATGAACTGCTCTGGCTGTACTAATATGTCGTATGCGACCAGCCCCCTATTTTACGATCATGACAATGATAAGTGACAGGTGACAATTCGCTATACATTACAAAGTTAAACATTTTTTTTTTTTCACATCAGTGGGGTACATATACTGAAATGTCACTTGTCACCTGTCAGTTTCAGGGTTGGTGAAATGGCTGACTGTACCAATTCATTTTTAATTCCAGTCGCTAACAGAGGGGAGTTATAAGTTTTTTCCAGGTCTCAATTTATCCTACTTGGCGTTAGGCAAAAAATTGGTAGGTTAAGGTTATGTTAGATTTGTAGCAGGCCCGAACCCAGAAAGAGCGCTCCGCGAAAGCGGAGCTCCGTCGATACTCGATACTGCATATTGATTTCTGGAATGGGAAAAAATGCGACAGGGAAAAACGCGTCAGTGGAAAAACACGTATCAAAACTTAATAGGGGAAAATATAGGAATATAAGCTTTCCTAATAAGCGCTAACATTTTCGGGAACCGGTAAATATGTGTTTAAATGTGTGTATACAGAGCTTACGAATTATTTCAAACCCTTTCACCATTATTGAACCACACGTATGAGATGATGGTCTATGCTACCCCATAAAAAGACCCTGTACGTCAAAGGGACGAATATAGGCTGATTATTTTGTATTATTTAATTTAGTGATGTCACAAACTTAATTTGTCTATACGATAAATAACAAAAGTTAGAAATATCCAGGGTCAAATTTAACGATGTACATTCATTCATGAATGTATAAACACTCGTTGACAGTCATTTATTGACGTATTATCGAGTTTGTGGTAATGCTTCCGATTTCCACACGGTCCATTTCTTGAATGGAGCTCAGACCGACGGACGCTATTTTGGGCCGTAGGGTTATGATAAGTATTTTTTCATAACGTTATTCCTGAATTTGGAACGAAACGTGTACAAAAAAAAAACTGAGAATTTTTTAGATCGCGTTGATGTCTTTTCCTTGAAGTGCATTTCTTACAAGATAACAATCTACGGAACGGAATTAGTACCTACATAATATGCATTTAATGTACCTATTTGTATATTATGATATTCCTATTAAATTTATAGTAGCACGTTTCGTAGGTTTCTTTACTACGAATGGGGATAGTATTTCATAATTACGGAATAAATAGAAAAATTATTGACTTATATTAAAAAAATAATTATGGCTAAAAATATATAGATTAACATAAATTAAGGATTCATGTTTGATCACATTTAAACCTTATAATTTGAGTATCAAGAAGTTTTGGTTTATTATTTTTTCATTATAACGTTAAGGCTAAGGCTCGTTAGACGCCAGGGTAGTGATTCTCTCAACAACAACGGACGGGCGGACGAACGGGCGAAATCGCAGAGTTTAACTAGTATGTATGTATGGCTGTTAAAGTTGTTGGTAATTCTGTAGCTCTGCCTACCCCACTCTGGGATAAAGGCGTGACGGTATGTATGTATGTATGTATGTATGTATGTAAACTCTTTATAGCACATAAACAATTACAAGACATATCTGCATCAATATTAATGCCTTATACGTTCGATCCATCGGCAGAAACCATGCTGATAAATTAAAAATGCACTTGCTAAAATATGTTTTGTTCGCACTGACGGGACTACTTAAACTCGCCGCTTGGACATTCACTCGTCTGTCCGTCCGACCGTCGTTGTTGAGAGAATCACTACCCTGGTAACCTGAAACTGAAACAAATGATCTCTCTTTGAGAGCACACTTCTTCTAAAGGGATGGCTCAATTAATAGAAATTAATATTATTTTAAGTTTGATGTACCCGTTAATACAATAATTGTTTTTTTCTACAAGCTTTTACTTAACTTGCACTGTTTATATGTAAGTCAATTTTGAACCACTCCCCGTTAATGGAATAGGCTGAAATTTGGAACACATTATATAAACCCGATGACAATGCAATGCTCTCACTAATTAGTCCCCACGATGGGTCTACGTTAAGTGTCGCCACCTTCGGGCCTTCCAACTCCAGCATCAGATCAGCTCTTTGACACCATTAATATAATGAATGGGACTAATTAGTGAGATCTTGATAAGCCGAAAACGAATTTGCAAAAAAAGTTAGAGAAACTTATTGGAACTGTTATCACTTTTTACATGTACGTACAGAAAAAAATATCTATCTATCTATCTTTCAAACGCTTGAATCGATTTTAGTGATTCCTTCGCCGTTTAAAAAAAAGGTAGACCTTTCAAAACGAAAAATGTTATTTAATTGTATAAAAAAACCTATAGAAATGATTCAGACGCGAGAGCCAAGCAAATTGAGAAAATCACTATGAAATGTAAGTAATTATGTACGATGAATTTAATAATAGCCATTTCTAATTGTATTTCAATTATAGCTAATGTATTGAAACAGGGCTAGTTTTGCTAAGTTTTGCTTATAATTACGGAATATCGTCATTTTATACGAAAATATCGGCTACTTTTTATCCAAGACTAGACGACTCCGCGTAGAATTAGTTTCCCACTCCCCCCCTAATTTAATACCTTAGGGGAAGAATTTGCAAAAAATACCTCCTAAGATATCCAAGAAATATTTCCTCCTTTCAAGTCTAGCAGTTTCGGCTGAGCGTTGATCGATCAGTCAGCCAGTCACTTTGTTCTTTTATATATCCAGGACAAAAATCGGAGTTTTAAAAAGGTAGGTACAAAGTCTGTGAAACTGTCTATCTGTAAATGCAGGTTAAATGCGATACCCCAGTGCAATAGCAATGAGAGATAAGTTGTTAAAAAAAATCAGGAAAAAAGTTATAAAACCAGAATTAGGTACATAATAAAATAACAAAATAAATGTATGTATGTAATGTATTCCAAATTTTGTAGAATTTAAATTACGCATGAGAAGGAATCGACATAATCTGCTTTGAATTGAATAATTATACAGTCCAGTTATCCTATTAGGAAAATAAGTGATTCACGGTTATTTACATTTAACTTGTTTTTCTCAACACGCAATAGTATAATACTACCTCAACAAAGAATAATACTGAAACTAAGGGAGATCCCCTTTACATATTTTTTACCAAGGGTAATAAGTTTTTTACAAATTAAGTAGCGACAAGCTGTCTGTTAATTAGACTACTTTTGTTTTGTTGTCTAACAGTTGGTAATGAGACAGTTTTATTTAAAATTTTCAACTTCTTTGCAAAATATATACTTTATGGTTAACAGAAAATGTGGAGAGCTAGTAACAAAATTACTTATCTATAGATAGGTAGCAAATATTGTTAAATGTGTACCTAGATGGTGCTCACCGAGGTCGGGGTGCTCCGCTAGCGCCTCGTCCACCACGGACTGCAGCCAGTAGGGCTCCAGGTCGGCCATGTCACGCCGGCGCCGCCCCCGCGACTCGTACGGCAGGTGCATCCTTCACTGCGGCATCACAACCACACCACCCCAACTACCACCCACTAATCACGCAATGAATACAGTCTTCTTAGTTCACTTAAGGATTCACGTGTACACTTTCCCCGATTGTTTATTATTTTGGTCCTTCGATGACAAGATTTGGCACTCGTCCAACAAGATTTCCCTTTTGTTGATTTCTTTTGTTCATTACTATACCAGTCACAATAATGAGTATTTCAATCAATTACTGGTTCCGATGCTAAATTCGTTTAGTATTGGTTTTTAATTAATCTTTGGGTGTTTAATTAATTTAATAATTCAGTCTCTTTGATGGATAGCAAGAAGTCTCTTTAATAATAACTTACTAATTAAATACAGTTTTAGTTGATTGTTTATACCGAGTTAAAACTCGGACAGAGTCATATACCTAAACAGTTCAACACATAAATTCACAGTAAAAAAAATCCTGAGTCCGATGTAGCATTCTAGTTTGCAGACCTTGGAGATTTGTGCTTCAATTTAACTTTCGTCATCTTAGATGAGTCACTCGTCGAGGGCTAATCGCGAGTTTGTACAAATCGGTTGACATTCGGGAGGTTCCGGCCGGCGTTCTTAGAAGTTGCGTGTGCGCCTGTCAACATCAGCTGTTATTAATTGGAGGTTTTCCGCGCTTGTTGCGTCGGCGACCGGTCGCGCGGCGAGTGGCGAGTGTCGGCTCGGGTCGGAGGCTGGCGTGCTCCCGCGGCGCGCGCTTGACTAATACTGAGCGCCGTCACTCTGTCACTCGCCTCCATTCTCTGCGGTCAATCTGCGGTCTGGCCAACGCTTCATTTGTTGGGAAAATGCTTTACCTCCCTCCCGCTCGCACCAACGCTACAGCAATGCAAGAGAGCGAGACGCGACCAAGTTTTACCATTAAACATTTTTGTTTAGCTCCATTGTTGCGGGCTATTATGAGCTTTTCCATTTTGTGGAGTAGATTGTATCTCCTCTGGTCTAGGCGCTGCGGTTTGCGAGGAAAGAGACATCTATAAAGCTCGGCGGCTTGTCTTGAGTTTTTACTTTTCCGCTGAAGCCTGAAGTCTTGTGAAACTTATTCAGCTGTTCAAAAGTGGTTGATGTTGCTAATATACCACTAACGCTAATAGTCCAATATGATTGCACTGGTATAATGTTATTAATGATGTTTGTGGTTTGGTTATTGTATCAGGCACTCATTATGTTTTTAACTAAAAGTTGAAAATAATTAATTCACCACTGCTAATATTGAGTATATTGACAACAAATCTTCAAATTTGACATCATTAGTTGCGCTACCATTTGTGTTTGTATGATACTTACACAGGGTGTATGAACGTCTTGGTTTCGGTCAAAGTTAGCTAAGACGGCGAATGGGCGTGCCGGCTAGGAGAGGGCGTGCCGCGCGGCGCCCCGCCTCCGTCGCGAAGACGCGCAGGGCTAAAAAATGCACCTGTTGCGTTATGCATGCGATGCGATGCAGCCGACGACTGTCAACAATCACCCACGAATAAATAAACGTTATGATACACACATACAGGGTGTCTAAGAGGTAGTAAATTATGGCGCTAGGGGATGTGTAACTCATACTGTTATTTTCCAGCTTTTAACAATTCCAAATTTTATAGTAGGTCAATTAACTCAGGTTGGTATTCTTTTACCTTTACTACGAACCTAGTTCAGCTGGTAATTAACATTTGCCAATCTTTATAGGAATTTAAAAAAAAAATTACCGTTAGCCTTTTTGTTTACCCAACCCTATTTCTTTGGGTCTTTGCAGGACATACGTCTTGATTGATATGGACTTATTTAAAAGATGAGTTAGTGAATTAGTTCTAAAGGAATGTATTATAAACGGTGTTGACAGTAGTTAACAAAAAGTAGAGTCGTGTAGGAGGCATTTTTCATATGAAAATATATTTCAGCGGTATTTATTTCAAGTCGGCTTGCCTCGGCATAGTACTGAGAAAATTTGTTGTTTTATTAAAAAAAATGTTTTTGTAAACCGTGTTGTTTTTGTGTCAGTATATTTATTATCATTTTCATTTCAGTAGAATGGTTAAAACATCATATTGCCACGAGGGCAAGTTTCAGGAGCTTAGATACTAATCGCCTCTCTTGCCTAGTCATTTAATGTTTTGTTTAATGTAACAAATTAACCTTCCTACAAGGTCTAAAGTAAATCTTGTTGTCAAAGCTAAAGGGACTACTTTAGACTGAATATATGATGCACTAAAAAATACCTTTTCTAAAGAATATACAGCTCCATTATTACCCTTTGGCTGTTGGTTGTGTCATGTAACATAGGCATGTCATGCAATGGAAAGTGGTACCTGAGACCAATACTGCCCTGCTAAGACCAATGGCAGTATCTCAGACAAAACTCCTGTAGCAAATGAACCTTATTATTAATGCAAGAGGATCTGCTTCAGCTATTGAATGTGAGATACTGTTTATTGGCTTGTGAGGGCAGAATAGACATTCGCAGTCTTTAAGACCACTATCCGACTGTAAATACATTGGCAACCACTCAGATGGTATGTGTTTATGATAGTTATTTCACCAGTTGTCTTATCTCCACACCGGAACAGAACATTGTGAACGCTGTTGCTTAGCGGTAAGTTATCCATGGGTCCCAGAATACTTAGGTGGTAGTGATCAGAACCCGCACAAGGTCCTACCACTACTGAAACTTGTTGCTAAAGCAGTTGGGCACGAGCAAATAATTTAAACTCTTCTTTCTTTAGATTTTAAGTACCGCACCTTTTCCACTTAAGGATCTAATAGGATATTGGTCCTATTTCCATAGTTTGCTGGTTTTTGTACTGTACTTATGTAAGCATTTGTCGAACTCCTCGATTTATATCGATAAAGGGGGCTTTTTAATGCTGCAATATTTTATTTAAGTTTTGGAACAACTTGCATATTTGTTTTAAATTATATTTGAACTCAGGAAATCATTATAATAAATACATAAATAAATATGGAAATGAAAATGAAAGTGAAAATGTTTAAATGTAGTGTAAATGTTTATGTTTATTGTATGTTTTGTTTAAGGTCTAGAAAGTAAGTTTATTTATTATGTACGTTTTAGGGTGCGGCTCCACTGAGGCGGAGATGAGCGGAGCTGTGCCAATATTAACCAATAGAAGGCGCATGCGGCACAGCTCCGCTCCACTCCGCTCATCTCCGCCTCAGTGGAGCTGCAGCCTTACTCTGTTTGTTTTCCAAATAAAAACAAAACATTAATGAAACCTTACAAAAAGTAGAAGCAATGCAGTGGGTCCAGTGCTAGGGATCCCTGTGTTACAGGACCCGATTCCGTATCAAGAACAGTTTTAATTTGTACAGGGTCCTACGTGTAAGCCAAAACCGTATCGACAGGTTTACTTCCGAGACAGCCTTTCACATCTTTACCTTTATACAGTACTTTACCTAATAGGTAACCAACACTAAGGTAAGTCTAAGGCTAAGGTGGTAAAGATAGTCATAACTTTTAAAGAACGAACGACTCTTGATTTAAGCGGTGAATTGCGTGTTTCACACAGTTTACAGTTTAACCATGGTTATTTCAGAATATGTGCATGATGTATACGGGGTGTGTTATATTCGTTAGAACAACTTTAGGTATAATTTCACATGCTATAACGATATTTTATTTAATGTCAAGGGTATTTTGAGTAATTGGTATAATTTACAAAACGAAAGTGATGGTCGTGGAGCGATGAAACTATAACAGAATGCGAAATAATTATTGGAGATGAAAAAGTTGAACAATGAGTTTGTGTAAATATTTAGGGTAGATGTTTGCAAGAGATGGAAAATATGAGAGGGATAGGTATTGAAAGAAGGGTAAGAGCGTGGAATATGATCAATGAGGCGTTACACTCAATCTTGGCAAACCAGATCATATCAAGCAAGGTTAGCCTTGCCATTGTGGTGTACTGTCACCAACATTGATGTACATGGTAAGTAGTGAACCATATGTATGGCAGAAGAAGAATCAAAGTAGGATTAATTCAGTTGAAATGAGAACTCCGAGAAGTATGTGTGGAGTTAGGATGATGGATAGAGTTAGAAATAGCGAGATCCGAGAACGAAGTGGATTCAATCCAATCCAAGTGGATTGAAAGAAGATTTAGTGACAAATTTAGAACAGGGTATGCTAAGGTGGTTTGGTCGCTTAGAAAAGAGGAATGAAAGAAGAGTTACGAAAGAGGTACGGTGAACGAGAATGAGTGTAGATTTCGTTAGGGGACGCCGAGATGCATCTACAGTGGTCAGATTTACTATGTACTTACTGAATAAGGGCCTAATCAAAAGCACCCAAAACCGACGTTACTGTTATAACCTCCACCTTGTATGCCTTCTAGCTGACCAAGCAACCCTATCAGCAGTAATCCCTTCCAACCGACCCTAGCTTCTTTATCCAGCCCAGTGCATCCTCAGTTGTTCCCGAACCGCTAATACCTCTATTATCCTAAAAGGTCGTGTAAGTACTTGTCTGAATTTAAAGTGTGTGTTTAATAAATATCTTTTTTAAGAAGGCCTTGGTGTTTTACATTATATTATAACAGTACGTGAAGTGAAGAGGTTGATGGATGTAGAGGAAGCAAAAGTTGTATGTTTAGACCGGTGCACCTGGTATTCTATAATCTCTGCCTGCCCCATTGGAAGACAGGTGTGAAGTATGTTATGTATACATATATGTTTCCGTGGTATAATTTAAGCGTGTGTATCATAAACTATTAGTATAATAAACTTATAGTATAATAATAATAACCCAATATCTAATAGGTATAAGTAATAACGAGACACCGGACAAGGAAAAGGTCAATAACTCAGGCTGCGATAGTTGTTAATGTAATAACCTAATAACGTAACGCCACAATTCATAAATTCATAGAATGAAGAAAAGTACTTTTAAGCTATGCATTCAAATTCTTATCTGACCGTGCACAGTAAATCATAGAAGCATAATTAACCCCGTTGGGTGATTCAATCGGTTTTGAGCTCGACGTACATATTATTATCCGAGGGGCTATTGCCTAACACACTGGTAATCGCAATCGTCTTCATTTTTAAAAATCGAGGGCTTGTCTGCATACAAAATGAAAACAATTGTTTCACTTTGAAGGCGATTGCGATTGCAAGTGCGTTGGGAAATAGGCCAGCCGGTGAGTTGAAGTTGTTCTATCGCGAGAGTGTAAAAGTAACATTTGAGGGTATTCTCAATTTACCCGCTTTAGCCGTTGAGTGAGTGGCGCTCATAATGACTTAGTTCACTTAATCGACCGTTTGACAGAGAGCCGTTCTTTACACGATAACACCGGATCTTATTTCCATAAATAATACTATGAAAAAGAATCTTCCTTCGCATTGACGTGATACATTTATGAAAAATCGCAATGCGGTCAAAAATAGGATTTATATTACAACCTTTTATTTAACTTGCAATGTATGTATGTAAGGTCAAATGTTGCAAATTAAATTTGATCTGCTTCCCGGTTATCGATGTAGCTGATTTGCAGACGCCTTTAAGTCTGATGACAATAGAATAATATCGTACCATCGAGCTGATCTGATGATGGAGACTCAGGATGGCCATAGGAACTTCAAAATTACACATGAAAAACCCGTCGAGTTAGGGCTTGTTCGAATCGCTTTGACGAGTAGATGACAACTGTGCAAAAAAAGTACAGTCGGCAACAAAAGTTTGTCCAAAAATTCAAGTTTTGACAGAAACTTATCTGTAACTGAGTTTTGAGAGTGTTCATTGTGAATTCTCTGTACATTACAATCTTATTTTAAAAACAAGTTACTAGACATTTTCTTTCCGTGTACCCTTCAAATGTAATTTACCTACACTGATACTACAATTATCTTGTGTCTACTTAATTATGAATGAGTGGTTAAGTGGCGATGCCTTATCTCGTCCTGTCCAAGTGTCCCGGTGGTGACCATAAACCGCAACGTCACTTTTTCCGCCCGCCGCCACCGGAACCGCATCTGCGGCTGGAGCTACAGGAATCAATTATTTAATTATTACCATCTTACAATTCTTTTTTCTGTGGTTAATTTAACCATTTTGATTTGTTGGCCGTTTTTTGGGTCGTGTAGCAACAATGTTAAAAATATCAATAGGAACGTCTAGTTTGATTTTGACAACAACTTTGGAGACCTACTTTAGGTTAGTTTTGTTAAAATAAATAGACCTAAAACTGTTTTTGTATTATTTTTATTTCGATAATAAATATACAACGTCACCACCCAACCATACACAATATAACCAATACACCCTTAATATACTAACAATATGAAAAACGCGCGTCTATTCTACACGGTAAAACCATATTGTTTTTGACGTGGTCGTTTCCGTAATGTCGACGCAACGTTTTGATAACTCTTATTTACTTAGCAGTAATGACAGCCATGTTAAAAACAATACAAATGCAAAAACAATGCCATGCTAGAACGACGTGTCGACGTGATTTTTGACATAGTTTGTGCACTACAATGACAGAAAGATAGCAAGTCAATCCTGACACAGTTTTTAACCTACTAATTTTTGCCAGCGACTTCGTCCGCGTAGAATTCGTAATTTTGACCTTCCACGGGAACCATTTTGTCCAGGATATTAAGTAGCCTCTAGGCTATTCCAGATTATAATCTATTTCCGTGCCAAATTTTACCCAGATCAGCCTTCAGGCGTGATTGAGTAACAAACATCCAAACTTTCACATTTACAACATTAGTAAGATTCTTAGGTTACAGGTTGTAATTTGGCTTAGAATGAAAGTTTTTTTTAATCCTAGGTAGGGTGAACAAGCTATCAGAGGGCCCAGACAAGATGCACTACGCTTACCTAGCGTTTCTATTCGTTTAGTTTTTAAACCAATCGCGTCACTGGAAGATGACGTGATACGAAAAGTCACGTGATGTGCCAGTGACGCGATTGGTTTAAAACTAAACGAATAGAAACGATAGTTAGCGCAATGCATTTTGTCTGGGCCCTCTGGTGTGAAGTGATCAATCACCGTTGCCCATGGACACCTGCAACACCACAGGGGCTATTTGCCTAACGTACTCGCAATCACAATTGTTTTCATTTTGAAAATCGAAGGCGTGTCTGCATGCAAAATGGAAACAATTGCTTCACTTTGAAGTCGATTGCGATTGCAATTGCGAGTGCGTTAGGCAATAGACCAGTAGGAGAGGTATTACGGCTGCGTTGCTGGCCTTTTAGGAAAACAATAAGCTCGTCTCTTCAAGCATTGACTTGTTATCTTCCTTTTACTGAAGGTTATTTGTAGCTGCATCCCTATTATTCTTCTTCTTTAATTAATGGCTTTCACTCCTGTGTATTTCGCCAATGTCAAGTTATTTATAGACACTCCCATGGACTTATTAGAGCAATAAGTCCGTGGATATCACACGCGAAGACAATTGTTCGGTAAAAGAGAATTTTCTCCAATGGACTAAACAGAAGCACATGGGGTTAGCTCCACGCGCTTCTGTCAAGTCCGCATCCCTATTAAGCATTGTTTACGCATTTGACAGATCTATTTGAAGTTAAGTAAGAATAGTGATGATATTTTGTCCTTGAAGTCTCTGCCTACCCCTCTGGGAAACAGGCGTGATTTAATGTATGTATGTTTGTATTTTGTCCTTTTCTTTTCAATTCAACGTTAACATGCTTTTCAACGTTTTAGTTAGTGGTTTACGAACAAAGCGGCAAGTCTCCGAGCTCTGTTAGTAAACACGACTGTGGTCGCCGCCCGCCCCTGACCTACGTGGTTACCTCTATCGATCCTTGTTGCTCCTACCACATTCATTCATTCATTCTGTTTCTTTTAATCGAGGAATTTATATTAGGTCTTAGGGTTGGCAACGCATATGAAAGCTTTTTGGATATCAAAAGTATATGGAGATATCAGATGTGTGTTCTCTAGTTTATATTATCCATGACCATCATCATCATCATCATCGTCTTTCTGTCCGTCTGAATTTTTTTCTAGAATAAGATATATAGCCGCGATTTTAATATTAAATTCAGACATTATAACAGAAATTCCATTTATCTGAGTAGTAAATAGTGGTATGTGTGTCTGTCTGTGGCATCATAGCTTCCAAACGAATGAACCGATTATGTCGCGGTTTTATTTCAAACAAACCTAGTTTAATAAGAATAGTTCTTAGCTAGGTTTCTTGAAAATAGGTTCGGCCGTTTGGGAGACATCAGCTCCGAACCAAGAAGTAAACCCATTTGTGAACATATATTAATTTGCATCATTCCTGTTGAAATGTATTTAAAGTATAAATTGTAGCATCTAAATAGTTAATTCGATACAATTTCAAAATAATGACTCTCAATATTGCGATGATTCTACCAATGTCGAAGTTGGATGATAGGTATGTACCTATGTATGAATGTAAACTCTTTATTGCACATCAACCAGTACAAGACATGTTTGCATCAATATTACACTACCATTTGAGGTTGTGTCGTGTTCGGAGCTTTTACGACGTTCGGTTCGGTGTATAAAAAAAAGGCCGCTAGCACATTATAAACAGTAGTTAATCTTCTTATAAACTTTTTATAAACTTCTAATAAAGGTATATCGCGCGGCTTGGATGTGTGCGTGCCTCGAGCGTGCGCGTCGCGAGCCACCACAAGCAAACTCAATAGGACGCACAAGCCGGTTTAAGTCGGTTTTAGTCGGGGCCTCGCAGTCGGCCGCAGCGTTTGGTTGCGTGCGTACCAATTAAGTTTCAACTGATGCGCATCGACGCAACCCTAGCGCTCATAGGGTACCTAACAGAAACTCCAACAGGACTGGGGACGAACTACTTTTACATTTATACTAAGCCGTTAGTTACGTGATGCATAGGACGGCCCTATAGTCATTTGTCATCCTCCTTAGAATAATAACAATACCCCTATGATTATTACTATCGTGTAGGTACCTACGTGACCCGTGCTGTTTTCCTTATGACGTTAATCATATCATAAACCACAATTGTATTTTTTCAATGAAACATTTGACCTAAATGGAGTTAGGATTGTAGCATGCAAAAACAATCAGCGCGGAATATGAGTACTTTTTGATTGAAGTAAAGCTTGGATATCCTACAAGGCTAGCTGCCTAATGAAATCACTTACTAACAGGACACACTGAACTAACCTAAAAGTTGGGATTATCTTCACTGTTAGTAATACATAACAACACAGATATCTACATAAATATATGGATAATGTGATATGATAACTTATATGTAAAAGAGATTAAACAGTTGAGTAGATGGGAGGGATAAGTTCACCTTTATACACTTTTTTCAATCCAATTTTTTTGGTTTTATTCTTCTTTTGTACAATAAAGTGTTTACATACATACATAAACCGTCCGGTACAATGCAAACTATCAAGCTCGTAACTCGTAAAAAAAGCGACTCGAGTTTTCACGAAATAAGTAAGTAACACTTGCTCATGTCATTGATGTGGAGTAATCTCTTAAAGATCTCTGGAAAAATCATGTCACGGTTTGAATTTAATGGTGCATATTGAGGCATTTGCGCGCAAGTTATATGCATTGTGTACTTGTAGGTAAACAAAACAATATGGTGTAAAGCGCAAAATAGATTGGCAATAAATATAGCAGAAGCAATAGGTACATAAATAAATTAAATCACGCCTGATTCCTAGTCCCCTGTAAATAATCACATTAGTTGTGTAGGTATTCTTAATCTTGCTTAGGCCCGCTTGCACGTAAATGTTAACCCTAGGTTAGCAGGTTAATTCATTTGACAGTTCTTATATGAATTCGACATTCGTGAATAACTTAACCCGGGGTTAACCTACGGCTAAATTTACGTGCAAGCGAGCCTTTTAAGTAAAGTTCAAGTTAATAAGCAAAGTGAATAAAAAACGCTTAACAATATGATGGGACACCGGTCATTACTATACTTACTAGACCTTATATTATTTTATATATTTCCATTCAATTAAATTTTATTATCCTGTAAATAGGATTTGCGTATCTACACATTTGTACGAGTATGAAAGTTAGTAAACTGCACCCTTCTAATTCACTCTCAAAAGTGAAACGACATAAATGCAACTGAAATTGACTTCTATTTTGGACTTAATTGACACCTACCAAGATTCAAATAGGAAGTATTGAAAGTTAATTCCTTTTAATTTTATGAGTGTGTGTGCCTGTGATCATGCCCGTCTTGGTCGGGCCCTGCCGTAGGGCCCTGCTAATCGGGTTATGTCCTAAACAGCCTAATGAACGGCACGCGGCAAGGCCTAAGCTGCCTGATCTCTATACAATCTTACTGCCCTTTTGTGCAAGGCAGTTTTGTTTTGGGCTTACGTCTGCGGTCGAATTAAAAGTAATTGTTTTTTTGTATGTGTTAACGGCTGCATTCAGTCAAATAAAATAACGATGTCGTCCCTTAGTGTCCATATTTCATTCACAGGTTTTAAAAAGGAACATGTCAACTGTCTTTAAAATGTCTCTAAGTAACCTACGGCGGTAAGTAAAATTGCTCCGGGGCAGTTGGTGATCGATTTTGATTTCTTGATTACTTAGTTATTTTCAGAGTTCCGTACCAAGTACGAAAAACAGTAGGTACTCTTATAAAATACCTAACTAAGTATATTGTCAATTTGTCCACCTGTTTGTTGGTACCTAATTATATTAAAATACATTTAACCCCTTACGTAAAAAGAGGGGATTTATATAATAAGTTTTACCTCCGTGTGTCTCAGTTTCACTTTGATATAGGTATACCCCTATGGCAACTTAGGCTACGCGCTGATTAAATTAAATTGATTAGGCATGGATAAAAACTCACCCTCAGTCATTGACTCTCATTATTTTATATCGCTAGACAAATACAAAGAGATTTAATATTGTACATTTAATGATTATGTACCTAGATATACTTTTGATATTCAGTTACCAGAGTGTAAAAATTATGTGCATTATAAAAGGAGTTTTGAATAGGTATAATGGTATCAAAATATATAACTTTTTAAATGAGGACATAAAACAATGTAATAATATTAATGACTTTTCTAGAAAATTAAAATCCTGCTTGGTTACTCGACCATTTTATAATTTAAATGAATATTTTGATAAATTCTGTGAATAATAATAAGTACCATTATTTTTATTTTTAAGTTTAGATTAATATTTTGCATGCCAACTTGTGGTAGAGCATACCTTCATGTATTTAAGCTGACATGTATATATAACTACTAGCGACCCGCCCTCGCTTCGCTTCGGTTTATTTGAGTTTTCTATAACACACGTACATAAAACAAAATTTATTATACATAAAAACCTTCCTCTTGAATCACTCTATCTACAAAAAAAAACCGCATCAAAATCCGTGGCGTAGTTTTTAAGATCTAAGCATACATAGGGACAGACAGCGGGAAGCGACTTTGTTTTATACTATGTAGTGATAACACCTGTGTATGTTCTTGCAAATAAATAATTTCAATTTCAATTTCAATATCTCCGGACAAATATTTCTTTAATAAAACGTATAATTGGACGTAGTTTTGCAAACGGGAACCAACCCACAAAGATTTTGCAAACTGGAACCAACCCACAGTATTGAGCGTTACAGTTGACATTTTACTGTCAAATCTTTGAGGGTTGGTTCCCGTTTGCATAACTACGTCCAATTTGGATTGTGTTGTAGGTAGCTTGGCAAAAAAAAGTTAGACGTGGCGAGTTGGTGACAGTGTGACCGGTGGTAGGGATTCTATAATACCTAATCTCTAATTCGTGATTCACTTCAAATCTATTCTAATCTCCGAACAGCGGTCTGCTCATTTTTCCAAAACATATTGCATGCGTCATGGTTTTGTGTGATACATATAATTTACTTGAATAGCAGTGCCATCTATCATATTTTTAATCAACTGTTCAATTTTATACCGCCATCTATGCGCAAAATGCGTAACTACTTCGTCAACTGCATACAGAAATTCTTAGCAAAGTAATAAGTTCGCACTATGTTACGTAGATGGCAGCACAAGGCTATGCTTTCAGGCGTTTACAGTTGATTATGACGTTCATAGATGGCGTTTAAATGCAACTCTATAAAAGGTTCGAGATTTGGTGACGTTAGCGAAGTAAAACAATAACTTTAGAAGTAGATACGTAGGTATATACATGGAGTAATTAATATATTTTTCACCTCAGCAGCTCAAACAAGCAGGTTTTGCTGCTTAAAAACCGTGAGCAAAATTCAATTTTGCTGCGAGCGAGAGGCAGTAGCTTTTTAATTATTTTTTTTAAATGCCTTGAGCAGTGCTGGGGCTACTCACAACATTCGAAAAAATTGAACTTCACTTTGTTCTGTCACTTTCACTTCGATAGGAAAAAAGCGAGAGATAGAAACAACTTGATTCGAAGTTCGATTTTCAAATTCCACACATAGTAGGCCCAAAAAGAAACGCACGTTCGGATGCACACATAACCGTAAAATTGCAAATAAAACTATCTGTTGAACTTTGAAATGTGTTTATTATAACTATTTTATACAGTAGGTACAATCATTTTTTTTATTTAATGTTTTGAAGACAAAATTAATGAAAAATAAGAAGTTATGTATCTACATAATTTTGTTATCGTTTTAACAATCTTTAATTTCGTGACATAAACCGCGGGGGCAGTTTCAGAACGCATTTCAAAAATAGCGGGATTATTGTACTTAAAAAAAAAAGTAATGTAATGTAAATGACGATGTAATTTTTGTTAATTTGTCCGCCATAGCCAATAGCCATAGACAAGGCCTAGTTAGGTTTTTTTTAAAGCCACAGACTACATAAAGCTGTATAAAGTTGTGTTTGCACTACGGCATTATCAAGTTGAGTGACAGGTTTTATCTGTTTCATGTTTATTTTTTCCACTTTTTATTTTATTAGTATTTTGCAAAAATGCTTGTGATTGATGCATATGCGATCGTGTCGTTATTTAGTCGTGTATTCACCAAATGGTCACAACGGAAGACCTGCGTTGGCCCTACCAGCTTCACGCTGTGTTGTTCTCGCTGCTGAGGTGAAAAGTTGTATGTCTCACACGAGACCAAAGTTTTTTACGTCTCGTATCTTTGAATCCCTCGCTACGCTCAGGATTCTAACCTAGAATCACTCGCTACGCTCGTGATTCAATAATAGAATCCTTCGCTTACTCGGGATTCAAAATCATCACTCGCAGCAAAAACCAACTTTGCTCTCTTGTTGAACAAATAACTATTTTGCGTGACTTATTTGTTATTGTAATTATTAGTTACAAGTAGGTAATGAATTCAATTTACAGATAACATAGGTATAACTACAGTTTTATTGATACTTTCTCAGTAGGTAAGTATATATTTATTACAATTTTAAACGAGATGATTTGTTGAATACGTGGCTAATAGTGTTTAGCATAAGTAGTATATTTAGGTACCTAGTACCGACTAAAAAAGAAGTGAAGAACCTATTTAATTCTAATCTATACCTACCATATTAAATATTTATATCCAAACTGATACGTTAACAAACTGAAAGACAATTACAGCGTAAACAAAAAGTTAAATTAAAAATAAACAACGTAGGTACCTAATAGGTGTACTGAAATAATATTTTCGAATCTCAATTCTTGACGGAATGAGATGGAAGAATATATTATTTTATTATGTAGTACAAAACAAATTTAACGCGATCGCAGTCACAGGCATTGATTATCTGATCATAATAAATAAATAAATAAATAAATAAATAAATAAATGCACTTTTATATTACTTTAATAGTTTTATTAAAATATTTATATGATAATAAAAAACTGATGTTAGGATATCGGTAGGGTTTATGCTAGAAAGTAATCACCACTGCCATTAACACCAGAAACTCCATGTCGTGTTGCGACAATTTAATGAAAAGAAAGGTGCCTAAGTAGTAGAAGCTTTATTTAAAGATTACAAATAAAAGTATTAAAAAATTCTTCATTTATTCACAAAGAACACAGTGAATTTCCAGTAAATACCAAAGCACTCGCAAATCTCGCAATGTATAAAGAGATTAAAGGCGAATATAAAAAGAAAGCAATGAGATGAACGGCGTGGGACGAGGTGAAGAGGTGGAGTGAAACTGCCGAAGGAGATAAATAAATACGTGGAGCACGAGGTGAACCAAGGGTTAATTCTAATCGGGAAAATAATATTGCTTTTGACATGTTATCGTGATATTTTTAACTCGACCGCCGTTATTGTCTAATCAATATGAGCGACTCAAGTTCAATTCTTTGTTGAATGGCTACTGTCCAGTGGGACAATTCTGCCAGTGTCAAGGTTGGAAGCTACACGTGATCGGTAAAAATGCTTTTCCAGAAACAGATGCTGATTCATCAGTTAAGGAATCTAAAAATAAAATAAATTATATACATTAACTACAACTACAAATACTAAAACTAAAATTAAAATTTACAACTTAATATTAAAATCAATAATATACTTAGCTAAAATATATACAAAGGAAGTATTTACAAAAGTGAGGACGTAACTAAAGCTAGCTGGGCGAGAGACGAAATCAGGAAGAAAGTTATATAGAGAAACTGGAATATTGGGACAATTGAAAAAAATATGGTCTGGGGTTCCCTCCTCGAGACCACACTCGCACAAAGAATGATCCCGAACACGGATCTTCCCCAGAAAAGAGGGTGAACAAATGATGAGCGACTCATAACGTTGACAATAGGTACGATGACATTCCAATAACAATATGGTTTTGAGTAGAATAGAGCTCCTGAAGAGTTGGAGAGGCGAAGGTGTGCGATGAAGGTGGCGCGCCGGGCAAGCGGCAATGCCTCAGGAAGGAAGTAGAGAAAGGAGAGGATCCGGTGGGAGTTCCAGCGAGTAGTACCACTCTGGGTGCCGTGTAGGTTGTGAAGACGGTTGGTTTGCTCTCGGAGCTCTCGGTATGAACAAACCCTGGGAGGCCAACACTCCCGGGTGAAGCAGCCTGATGAGGGTGTAAACAAAAGTTAAGTTACGTGGTTCACTTTGAAGAATGTGAGCAAGAATTATAATAATTTGAAAAACTTTGCGCTATGGAAAATAGAAACCAAAAAGAACCTTTTTAAGACAATTTCTTACGTGCTAATGGAATTTAATGATCAAATTTCGTAATTTTCTCTGCAGCTGACTGTAATACGTTTATTTGACGATTTAGGTATCTTCAGTAAATGGTCAATTTACATAATGGACATTTCGGTTCTTAGTGAATTTGCGTCTCTGCACATTTTGCTACAATAGACGTTTCGGTACTGAGTCGTCTGTTATATTTTAGCCTAATAAAGTAAGTTTGAGTTTATTTATGAAATACATACCTATAAATTTTCAATTCCTTCAATATAAACTTTGCTTTAAAAAAAAACAGTAACAAACAAGTAGGTATTTTCGAAACCGTGGCTTATTCCATGAATTCCAACATCACATAAAACCTGAGAATGTTGTAATCGCGTCTCCGCCCACAGAAAGAAACGCATTGACAGTAAATATTTGGATTGTGCGATTCATAACATTTCGGAATGCTAGAAACATTAATTTCTCGGCCGTGGTCACGCCCTCTGTTGGGCACAAAGCCGGTCAGTTTCACCAAAACTGCAAATTGTTATTTCCACGCCATTAAATTCCTAAAACATTTTCTTTAGAGAATTAAACATATATTTGAACTATTAATCTTGTTTGTGAATGGGTTCCGCGGCAGATGTTCGCTTTCGGGTAGTGGCACAAAGTAACGTCTTATTTTTTACTTAGTTATTTTATTTATTAGATTGGGCGTCGTGTTCGCGGACGCGTCTTCATTCATGCCTGGTCTTTTTTATTATTTGCGATGTTAATATAATGTTGATACTATAAATAAACATAGTCGAGTAAGAAACTGCTCTATCACTTTTGGACCTTAATCTCCTATAAATAGAGTCGAAAAGTCATTATACTACTTAGATATCTTAGGCCCCCTAAACAGCTTGAAGATATTTAAAAACAATGGCTAAGTTTAATAACGATGTTTCAGAAATATTATTTGTTATACCTCGCGAATCTTTGAATAACATTTCTATGAAATGAAAATGTTTTTAAATTCGACTTTAATTGACAGACTCATTCATATAATTTTATTTAACTTCATATCCGTTTACCACTGTTATCTGTTTATTTTTATTTTAGATTTATAAATGTTAGTGTAAAATCCAATTTCACATTTAAGATATACTCGGCGTCAAAGAAATCGCAACTTTTCTAAAATTCGTTTCAAGCGATTATTATTCCTAAGATAGGTACTTACTGTATCTTAGGAGTAATAATCGCTTGAAACGAATTTTAGAAAAGTTGCGATTTCTTTGACGCCGAGTGTACATGCTATACAAACTGTAGTGATTGCCTCGTAGAGAAAGCTCGTAGCAGTAAAGTCCATCTTATGTGCACATTTTTTTTAAATATTCTAATCTTACAAAATACCAATTTTTATTACAATTTCACACCCCAAAGACTTCATTGTATTGGGATCTCAACAATCACATTTTTAACTTACGATACGCACGCCCCCGCTACTTCTGCAGTCCCACATAAATTCTTATCAAACCAAGCAAAAGGCGTTTCGGTGCCCTCGTCGTTCATTGTACGCCGGCTGTTTTCAATCAACATTCGCCATTTATTATCCTATATATGAATGGCTTGTCGCATCGCGCCCAAACAAAGCGTTCTGAGGTAACGCGACCAGTTTACCGCGAGCCATGAGTCTCCATTACAGGAACCTTTCCTAGTGCATAATGTACTAGCACAAGAGAGATACCAGAGGTCTCTGCGGGCCGCTGCTCGCTTTATAATACGTTTAATGGCCTGTAATGAATGGCATAACATCCATAAAGCGACAATACGGCCACTCGAACATGCCCTTTTATAATAATACTTGATTTATTAACTATGCCGCGGATCGACTTTGTTTTGCACGTGCTTCTACGCAAACCTCGCAGACAATGTGGCAGCCATATCTATTATGTTTGGGATGTGAGTCTTAGCTATGATAGCTTTGCTATTGTTAGCTATTGAATTATGTCTCAATCACAAGCTTGTGGGCTTGAGAATCTTAACGTGTAAAGAATTTTATTTAGCATAATTAAATTGGAGTTTGCTTGGTTCGTGAACGGAAATAATTTCTGCATTCGACTTTTTCCGGAAATTAAATACATAATTTGAATTGCACCGGTATAGATATCGATTTATAAGTAGGTACGCAAAAGGCGCAAAAGGTGTAAATATTACACTTTAGGCTTTCATCTAATCTCCTTATACATACACATACATACATAAACTCACGCCTTTGTTCCCAGAGTGGGGTAGGCAGAGCTACAGAATTGCCAACAACTCTAAAAACTTGTTTATAATTCTGTAACCACATTTTGCACTTTTAGGCTAAGATGTTTACCAGTGTATTAGTGACAGGTTGCAAGCCCATCGCCCCGATCCATCGCATCCATGCATCGATCCTTATACAATACACAGCCAACAGCCCACACACACACACACACAGTTGTAGCCAAGTATAGTACTCTCCTAGATTTTATACATTGTCACTCGCGTTTCATATAAATAACGTGTAATAAGGAACTAGTAGCTATACCTATGCAAATTTTGAACACCGTGAATATTATTGAATTCTTAAAAAAAAAAAAAACTTAGATTTAAGCTGTTACGTCAAATAAAAGAAGATACGTTGTGTTTACTAAACCTTGTCGTACAAAAAACATTTTGATCTCGATAGTCTATCAAAGCTGAGTTAAAAGAAGTGGCAAAACAACCCTACCGTGTTGCCAGGATTATAAGTGCCTCGCCACAAAGGCAAAGGGATTTCGCGATTGTATCAAATGTTTGATCAAGCCGTACACGTTTGCTCTTTTCATTCCATCTTGTTCCCCAATCAAAGCCCACAAAGACCGACAGATGTCCAATAGGTACCTTTAAGTTTTTTAGAGTTTGTATAAAACGTATAAAACGCATTCATTGCGAACAACACCTACGTAACAAGGTATTGTCTGGGATTTAGACAATTCGGGATAAATGTGACGTGAAATCTGTTCTGTGAAGAAATAATCCACTTAGAGAGGCATGTCGTCGCTTTTTGTCAAAATAGAGCTGTACGGCTCATTGGGTTGTAAAAAATGTCGCCGCGGGGCGCCCGCTGCGTGCAAACAGAGCCGCACGGTAGTTGCTGCACTTGCTCGCAGTGCGGCGGCGATCGGCGACAGATGGCGCTAGTATGCCTTTTTTCTCTTGAATCACACCCCTTAAGTTTCCTTGTATAGATTGTTTTAAATTCTGCAGTCATTGAACACTTTTAAACAATGTCACTCAGATGTTATGGGTATAAATTAACGCACAATACTCACCTAGAAAATGTTTTAAATTCAAGTTACGACTCTCAATCTTATGCAGGCCTACAATAAATTTGTTGTGAACTTTGCGGATATTTATTTTTATCCTTGACTCTACCTTATTTATCCCAAATGTAGAATGTATAAGTATCAGTACCCGTCTTATTAGAAAACTATGGTGATCCTAGCGGCATAGATATGGTTATTTATGCCTAAGGTTATTTTCACTTGGTGACAATTTAAGGATATGGCCCTTATAATATAACGCATGTACTATAATGTAGGTGAACTACGTGTACTACGTTTGGAATATACCTGTTATAAGACTAGCGGGCCTAGTATGGTTGCGTTTATCGCGTGACAAAATGTGTATAAAGCATCCGTCACTCTCGTACTTATACATATACTTACGGTAATGGTGGCCGAGTAACACTACCATAACACCGCAAAAGCATTATTCTTTTACCCACATTTACCCAGTAGAATAGAGATGCTGTACTATGTATAAAACGGTTAAACAAACTGACAGTTCACAGGGTTGCCAACCCAAAATAGAATGCCATCGCGAAGTCCAGCCGCAAAGGCCACGGCGGTTCGCCATTCAAACCTCGTTCTATACTTCTATAGTGTGTATTCGGCCTTTATAATAGTTTTTGTCACCCCCAGCGTACCATTTACGACTTTTAGCGTTAATATCTTGTTTGTATTTTGATTTATGTGGTGTTCGTGTGAATTTGAGACTCGGTTTTTGATACAAGTTCTAAGTTTGTTTAGTTAAAGGGACATATTTTTATATTTTCAATAAGCATGTTTAGAACGAAAGCAGTGCGGTAATGGCTGTGATGAGCATTAATATTTTTATCTTTTAAATAGATTACAGGTACAATATTCACAATATTCTTAAATGCATTTTTCTACCCAAATTGAAGAAACATTTAAAATTTCCAGGTGGCATTAAAGACGTTTTCTATTTATACGAGTTTTCTACCCGTATTTTTAAGTATTCGAAATCGGCGACTCGAGGAGTCAGAAATGTGACAAATAAAGCAATATTTTTATATCTCATCCAGAATCGGTTTCTAATCGATACTTTCTTAATTTCCTGGCCAATCAAGACCGAGACCATGTCGTATAAATATTAACAGCCTTTAATAAACCTAACCAGCTTCAAACATTAATTTGCTTAGTAAAGTTCTTCATACCAGAGCTTTGTTCCCTTGCACTTTTGTCAACGCAGTCCGGAAAGCTATTGAAAAATTGTGACCAAGTAATGTTTACTTAAGTTGTGAGCGAGTTCTGCGTCTATTGAATGGGCTGTGGGCACTTAAGGGCATTTAGGACATGATTGATGACGTGTTATACTCGTGTGAATCAGCCTTATCGAATTCAGAGTGATTTACGATCCGGTTATTATCGGACTTTTATTGATTCGGAGATTTATCACTATGGCAACATTGAGACGGAGGCAGACACACATCTTTACCTGGGGTTTTAGCTTAGTACTTTTTTGCGAGTAGCTACCTACTAAAAATAACGCCTATTGATACCTGAGAAAAAAATAGTAAATACGCATAAATACGCTGGTATCGTCATCTTGGCATTTTTGTGCAAAACGTGATTACAGAATTATTAACAAGTTTTTAAAGTTGTAGGCAATTCTATAGCTCTTCCTACCCCACTCTGGGACCGAAGGCGTGAGTTTATGTATGTGTGTGTATGTAAATAATTTGATATTAACAGTGTTTGCTACACCCGTTTCGGACAACGACTGTGGGAACACGTCATTAATGGAAAAGACAGTGCAGAATAATGTCTTTAATTCACAGTTGCGCTAGTGTTGTCATCTTGTGGATTTGAAATCTTTTTTTGTCCTAAACAAACTAGCATTCGGGTTGATGTGAAGTAATCACCACCGCCCATAAACCACAGCTACTCAAGAAGAGTTGTCGGTCCGTTGCCGGTCTATTGGATGTAAATCTCACCAGAGGTCACGCGCGACTATGTCCGCGGTGAGTTAATTTTCCACTACTCGATCCCCTTATTGCCGTTGGGGGTAAATTTTCCAGAAATCCTTTCTTAGTGCACCTAGGGATGCACATGGTGTACAGGGGATACCTATCAGATACCTAGGGGATACCTAATTAAATACATTCCTGCTAAATTCAACGTTTTTGTTAATTGCGTTGTGTGTCAGTCAGTAGGTCAGCTAGATAGATAATAAATACAGATAGTTGTAGTACCCTACATGTTCCTTAATAGCTAGGCTTAGGCAAATTAACTTGATGAAGTATCTAAAAGGGTTCGCAAAATTAGATTTGCATGTTATTTTGTCACTTACTTAAAATTATTAATCATTTCAATCAGTTTGACTACCTACTTACTTAACGTTACTGCAATAAAACTCCACGAATAATAAACTGTTCCCTCAATTTCCCTTCACCCATAAAACCAAATCCGAT
The DNA here is from genome assembly GCA_963966035.1 of Acleris laterana. NCBI lineage: Eukaryota > Metazoa > Arthropoda > Insecta > Lepidoptera > Tortricidae > Acleris > Acleris laterana. Next base: position 10,810,559 of record OZ014451.1, read on the forward strand.
ACAAATCTATATCCACCAGTAAGTCGCACCAAAGTTTATGTCGCGTGGGATATCAGTTTTCCGACTTTACCCAATAAAGGGTAACCCTGAGCCGGTAAGTAAACAGAAAAAAGAAAAGGCTTGCGCGGGCGACGTAACGGCTAAATCACGGTAAGCCCCAATACGAGGCGCGCCGCCCGGCGGGACTCGCTTAAGCCCTTAAGTCCCGTAACCCCTTTAAGTTCACCTTCCGCCCGACGAATGGGACGAGTCCTCTGTCGCTCTTTTTCCGCGTGCTACCAACTCGGTTACACATTCGTTGCCGACATCTGGTAATTGTATGTAATGTTAACATGACATGTGTGTCACAGGCGTTTAATGTCTGATCACATTTGACACCAAGGACTCTATATCGAGTCAATTTTATATGGAAATCAGAAAGTCTAGCATTGACCGTGTTAACGATGGCTTTCGATTATGCGAGCGATGAGGTAACGATGGAGTAACATTAAAGTTGATATCATCCGATTTGGTTTTATAAGGTACTTGCTTTTGACATTAATTCCATATGCGTAGAACTTGTTGAACTATAGTTATACATAGGAAACCGTAAAATTGTCTTCGTTGAAAAAGTCCCTGTAATGGTACTTCCTAAACCAAGATATCAACTATCCAACTCTGTGTCAAAATCCATCTGAATATTTACAGTCCAGTGTACAGTGTAAACTTTCACACTTTCTTTTTATATGACTAAGAAGTGAAACATAATAATAAATTAGACTTAGCTGCACTGCACCTCGGCATATTATGTAGCAGTTAACTTATTAAAAGAGATTTACATTCAAGACGGATGTAACTGAACATACTTTTATAAAGGTATATTCATCAACGTACAAACATACGAAAACTTTGAATTTCTAGTATGAAAACCAGGTTTCCTAATTCCAAATAACTCCTGCACTTTAAAATCTGAACGCATAGCAAAATGACGTGACAAATGAAAAGGCTCGTAGTTCCTAAGGTCATATTAGTGCCCACGGGCCCGAAGGCCGATAAAGAGAAACGCGGGTGACCCCATCGCCGAACTACTTCCAGGGCCTTTACACAAATTGATTTTAAATGGCGATTTATTTCCGCCCCATATCGCCGATCCGATCTTCTATGAGTTTTACGGCTGGCTTTACGTGGGTTAAGGAAGTTGACGTTATAAAACGGTTTATTTCTTTTTCAGGGATCAAGTCCTGGCCCTTAATTATGGAGGATTAGAGCGGGCCCAAAGTACGCCGGTTCGTTATTACTTAAACAGGTTTAATTATTTGCTAAAGATATGATCTAGTCAACGTATACGGTAATAAGTTCGATTATTAAACTATGTGACTTCATAATAAGGCTCTTCGAACGCATGGATGCTATCTGAAAACGCAAGTTCAGAATAAATAATCGTGCAAGTACAGTGAACCGGTTAAAATCGTAAGAGACTTCTTACATAAATAGATACATAAACTCACGCCTTCATTGCCAGAGTGGGGTAGGCAGAGCTACAGAATTAATAGACTTTGTAATAATTGAATTTTAATATCATTTTGCCATATTTCTATAGTGGCCAATGAATTTAATTGGTTATGTGTACATTGTCCCAGGTTACACAAATACCTACTATGAGTGCAGGTTATCGTTGTCACATACATACATACATAAACTCACGCCTTTATTCCCAGAGTGGGGTAGGCAGAGCTACAGAATTACCAACAAGTCTAAAAACTTGTTAATAATTCTGTAACCACATTTTGCACTTTTAGGCTAAGATGTTTACCAGTGTATTAGTGACAGGTTGCAAGCCCATCGCCTAACAGTACTGTACGCCTTTATTCCCTTAGCCGTCTCTTACGACATCCACGGGAAGATATGGAGTGGCACTATTCTAACCCGGCAACCACACGGGTTATCGTTGTTGTAGTCACTAAATAACGTGTGTTTGTGTGTTCTGATCATTAGTTAAGGTACTTGCAATAGTAGCAATGCAAAAAGCATTTATATTGGCAATTAATTATGTTAGAAATTACAGAACAGAAGAAGAAAAGAAATAATTTAAATGATGAAATTTGACACAATACATTTAAAGCAAATTATACAGAATGGCAAAGTTTCGAGTATCTATAAAATAGTGTCAAATAGGGTACTCAGCATGATGTCGTGGCGTAGTAGACCACGACCAACGGCGCTGTTTTTCAGTGGCTCCTGTTTGAATGACTTCACGAAACCCAGTGTAAGTACCAACTTATTGTAGAAACTTTTGAGGTTTTTAGTTAAATTAAAAGTCGTAAAGCTAGTTACTATGTTCTGCAATTTAGCGATATAACTTTTATAAAACGGCTCAATAGCTGCAACTCTATTTACCAACAATTCCCGTGCAACCGAGGAACAAGTTCGAAACCGATAAAACTCCCGGAATGATAGAAGTTAAACATGATGAGACAAAGCCAGGGCTCGGTAATTTACAACCCCGAAGGCGTAAACGAGTTATAAACTAAAACTCTACGACTTTTTACCAGAATTCAATGCATAACGGGCATTTGAAATAAAAGTTGGCAGTTAGAGTTTTACCCTTTTGCGAATTTGCGCAAATTACTTTATGAGAAAGTACAATAGGAGTTGAAGGTTTTTTTCTATCGTTTACAAATGCATTCGTTCAGAAACGAGTGTTGTGAGCTTTACTGAGGATCGTTACTTTTAAAATTAAACAAGCCTTTATAAAAAACATTAGGTAAGTACTTACTTATCAACAGAATTATTTATTCTTAGGAGATTTATATAGGTCAAGATAAACCACTCAATTCTTAGAAATAAACAAGCATTTTACGTTGTTGAGTGCATAAATAATGGTTGATCATAACGTTATTTGGGTGAATTGCAAAAATATTGTACATAGTTAAGGGCTTAATTGAGGCAACGTTAACTTTCTTCAATTGTTTTTCCTTTGTGTAACGAAAGTTATGCATATGATTATATGACTAATCTTCGTTACACAAAGGAAAAAGTTAAGGATTGTTAAGGGTTTTTTAATTGAGCCCTTAACTATGTACCTACAATATTTTTGCAATTCACCCATTTATCGATGATTTTGTAGAAGACAGAGATGCTGTACTAATTTTCGATATTGACTACGTGGCATTAAACAGTTACACAAACAGCCTCACCACTGGTTACCTCCGATCGGTCAGATTTTACAGCTGTCCTGTCCGAGTGGCCAGGCAGTCGCGGAAGGCAAACCAGTGGTAGGCAACCCTTCGGTGGCGGCGCGTTTGTCCCCTTTACCGACTTTATTTACTACCCCTTCATAATTGCGAGGGTTGAGCATAAAAACATTTTTTCTTCCCCGCTAAAAATTTCGCCAATTGTGTTTTATAGCCGAAACAGATTTTTAGCACACTATTAGATGCAATAACAGTTATTTTTATTTCTGTTGTCGCTGAGACAATGCAAGAAAGTGCAATAAGCCTTTTGGCGAAAGTTTTTTGCTAACTATTAAAGTAACTCTTTTAGGGTTTTGTTTTTTGCAACAATTTGCACATTTCGACCTTGATGCTTTTCATAACGGGAGTTTCTAATTTCGTAAACCTACTAATAAATTCAGACAAATGAATAAACGTTCCAATCAACTGAACAGTATTCAATAGAGTTACGTCTTACGTCTATTTTGGAAATACTTTCTTCTTAGTCTCCTGATGACGTCGTACACAAATATTTATCAAAAAAAGTTTTAACAATGCTGTCTCTATTATCGCCCAACAATAAATAACCTTTCGCTTCCAAACTTATCGCAAACGTAACACGAGCGGCAAAAGTCAAATAATAAGGTCTTAATAAATCGATCCTCACAGCGGGCACTATACCTGCGCCGGCGTCGATAATGACGAAAACGACACCAATACTTGGTAGAGTTGCCAAAAAAAATGCAGATTGAGACATTTCTCGACCGCAAAAGGCTGGAACTCCGGGGGGTTGCACCGACTGTCAGCTATTTCAAGTTTCCTGGCAAATACCAGTCAGTACTGATGTTATAGTGAGTAATGCGTCGGTAAATGGGCAAGGCGCTAGGCGGTGAGAACTTTAGGATGACAATGGCTGTTATCCAAAAGTAAAAAAATAAATAAAGATTTTGCGGTCAGTGGTTGCACAATGGGGGTTTAATGCAGGTGAATACGATGTTCGTGTTCCAATTAAGTTGATACTTAATTCGAAACGTCAGGTTGCCTACCATAATAGTAGTAGGGTAGTGTATTAAAATTAAAATACTTACATTGATACACGGCGACTTCCGAGAGAGAATTCTAAATGATCATGGGCTGGCCTATGAAATCTCTAGACTACCCGACGGTATTAAGTTCTTTGGACCCTAAACTCTTAAGTAGGTACTTAAAGTTTTTTCTAGCGTTGTAAGATAAAAAAACCTAGCCACCGTCATTAATAAATATTTAAGTGACGTCACCGCCGCCGACGTTTTAATTTGCGGCGCAATCCCCTAGTCATAAACAAATCAACGTACAATTTATTTGCCTATAAACCAATTAAATGCAATCGCTTCCTTGTAATTATACTCCATAACATAATTTTTTATGTTCCGTAAAACCCCGCCCAAAAGGCCACCTACAAACTACTTTAGAGATATGATTCAAAAAGACAAACCAGTGGCCCTTGCCACGATGCCTCGCTAACTAGCGTTTTTATTCGTTTCGTTTAGAAAGCAATCGCGTCACTGGTAGATCACGTGACTTTTCGTATCACGTCATCAACCAGTGATTGTATAATGATTACGATCAAGGAGAGATGCTATGATTATCAAGTAGCTAGACTGGCTACTATATACAACGGAGGAGTGCAATATCATAAGGGAACCCTGACCCATGGAACGGTGTCACAGTGCCATTATAAAACAATTTGTGTGACACATCTTACGACTTGAATCATAACGTCACTGTGACACAGTTCTATGATAAAAAAGATAAAAAGATAAAATATATTTATTCAGTAAGTAGGCCGCACGGGCACTTTTACACGTCAAGAATCTACCAGCGCTTCCCAAGAGGAGACACTGCTGAGAAGAAACGCCGCAAGAAACTCAGCAGTCAGTCATTTTTTAAACATATTACAATGGTACTACTTAATCTAGCATTATATAAAGCAATAAATATTAAATTCAATATAATATTAAATAACATGCGTAGATCAGCAGGAAAACATGCCAAAAATGTTATGTGAGAGATAAAGGAAGAAATAGGAGAAAAAAAAAACTCACTTACATTTGTTTATAACTTATAACACGGTGCAAGATGACCACATAAAAGTTTCGATACGGTTTCCTACATCAATGGTGTCCCCTAGACAAGATAAAGCTTTTGCAATTGATCAAATTATTATTGACTATGTTTCGGGTTTAGACCATGCATTTTTGTCTGTTAGATAGTCCTCGACCTTATAATACGCTTTTGACATTAACGACTTTTTCAAGTAAGAATTGTTAAGTGCTGGAAATGGTAACTTTAAAACTACGTCATGGTGGATCAGGGTTCCATTTAACTTATACTTAGTACCTACAAGACAAGTGTTTTTTCTTTTTTCTACGCATAATCTAGAGCAGCGAGTGTAGTAAATGTAGAAAATAAGGAAATGGCGTAATTAGCAGGTTGTACTGACACGATAGTTAAAAGCGAAAAAGCGAAAAAGCGATTGGTCTGAGATAAATCGGGAAAACAATAGATTATATAATTAACTGGATCGGTTCGGTGATAAACGAAATTAAACGACGGCTAAATGTGTACTATTCCGGAATTAGTGCGCCGCTGGCTCGGGCTTACATGTCGTGGCTATTTTTGCCACTACTGCAAACTTGTATGAAAAAATAATCTGGTCAAGTTTTTTGGCATTTTTTTACCTACTTTATGTTGCTATCATGGTTATGACCAGTTTATGAAAACTCGATCGGTGTACATTCTAGCGGAGGTTCTTCATTACATCGTAAATCATAAGACCTAGGTTTACACGTGCTTCATGCAGTCAGTATGACAGCCCTTATTTGGTTGTAAATAAGGCCGATATAATTGGCAATCTCTTGTGGATATGCCAAATTTCAGGCTAATTAACCGAAAGCTATCGCTTTTCAAGTAGGTACTTTTACATTATTACACTTATGTAATAAATGAGAAAGTAACCACGTGTATGTGAGTAAGTAATTATGTTAATTTCTTTACGTTGAAACGACTGGGTGGATTTAGATGCAATTTAAAAGATAAAAAACACTTTTACACGTCAAAAATTTACCAGCGTTTTGCAAGACACCACTGCTGAGAAGAACAACGCAAGAAACTCAACAGTCAGTTTGGAATGGAAATAGCTTAATACCCTGAATTAACACACTAAAGAATACTTTTTATCTCAAAAAAAGCGACTTACTAATTAAATAGAGAAAAGTCGCAGGCAGAAACTAGTAAGTACTAACATAAAACACAATACAACAAGTCTCCTTAAATGAATTCATTTCGTTGAGCTATTCTAATTTGTCAATCATTCAGATGAGGGTTTTTAGTCGTATATTACCAGGAGTTCAGAACTTGTAAGGGGTCTGCTCCGAACTGGCTGGCCTTATGGTCAAATAGATGTTTGTTGAAAATGAAAAAAAAAAAATTAAATCTGACCTTCACGGTCACGATTAGGTTTGCTATCTAGGTGAAGTTATCTTAACTTCGATATTTGCAACCAATTTTGCATCAAATGTTCCAATGTTCATATAAACCTGTCGACGCATGTAGTCCCTCCTCTAGCCCTATATGCCATACGCGCGCCTCGTCGGCGTTCAGAAAGCATCCAAGTCGCGCTCTCGTGAAATTTTATCGCCTCTAATGGCTATCCCAGGTGATTTGTAGCGCGCAGTGGAGCCGGGCCGTTAGCTTCAGCTATAATTATTAATAGCTTCTAAATGGCTGCTTGTTGAACCGAGATTTGGGGACAGGTGTGATTGTATGGCATCCTCTTGGATCACCGACGATCATTAGATCAACTGTACCATTTTATCAAAGGATATTGGGTAAGTTTGTATGAAGACAATTGTATTTTTTTTTTCCAGCGGCCACGGATTAAGTTATTTAGAGGATCTCTAAATAGACAAATATATATTTAATTTATGGCGTTAAATAATATCGGAGCGGAGATATTAAAGATTTAAGTATTTAGTTTTTAGTACTAAAAGTACGCCCAGGTATGAATATCCCAATACCTCGGCTCCGATGCACTTACGCCTATTTACATTACATAACAAAAATTATTGTGTTCATTTTGAATAATTCTATCAAAATATTCATAATATACAATTTTTACGAATGGCCGCTTACCTTGAAAATGTATTACTTACAAATGACAACCCTTTTTCCCTAACCCCTTTAATTGTTTTTAGGTTTTCTTAAGCATTGGAAAAGGTTAGGCCTCTTACCACATAAAAAAAAACTGCACGTGTAAATGCCTGTCAATGATATGAAAATTCGGGAAAGTAAAACATTCTATGAATATATCGGTGATTCAAGGGACCGAGATAGTATGCTAGATAGATCAAAGCAAAATATATCAAAAAAAAACAAAGTCTAAAAATAGCTGGCTTGATTGATAACTATTAATAAGACCATAGTAATCATATTCGAACTTTCTTAATATTTTGTCATATCATAGTTAACACAATTTTGCTTTCAGGAAAAAGTACTTCCTACAGCATTCGTGTGACGATCTTTTCTATAATTTAACGTTTCTACCACCACACACCGCCTAAGAATTAAACCTTGGTTTGCATACTAAAGTCGTAGACGTTTTATTCGTTCAACTACATATTTCTAATGATATTTGCCAATTAATCATGATTCATGACATGACGCGTCGAACTAAAACCTCCATCTACCTATAAATAACAGATTTGGCTGCAAAAGGCAAAAAACTAAGGTGTAAAGTGAAGCTTCATCGGAAATATTTTATCACACGAATATATTTCTCGTATTTATAGTTAAAAGATCATTTGTTGAAACGGAGCCAAATTTCCGGCGAGCTTTCAACGGAATTTACAAAAAGCTCCATAAATTGGCAAATAATCCCCCGCATAACGCAACCTTTGTTTGGCCACACGTGCTTTTAATATCTGGCTCGGATCGGACAAAAGCTCGGCTAAGTCTTTGTAACGCCACCTAGAGTAAACATTGACACTTGTAAAAGTTTCGCGTTGGAGATTACTTTGGACCGAGAATTTGGGTTCCGCAGCCTATTGTAATTTTAGGAAACTAATTTAGCTACTGAACTTACTGGAACTTTTAAACTGATATTTAATGTAGCTCCTTTGGCGTATCAACCTCTTATTTTGTAGACGGTTAAAATACGAAAAATTAAAATGCCGTTTTAAGCACCTACATAAATACTCACCTCAATACAAGTACCTATAGAAAGTGGATGCTGTAATGGGTGAACGGATTTGGATAAAATTTTAAATGGAGATAGCTTATGCCCTGTATTAACACACAATCTTCTTTTTAACACGGTTTAACAGATTCCGAGGGAATACGGGATGAACGAATAATTCGGCGCGGACGAAAACGCGGGCGGAAAACGCGAGCTAGTGAATAATAAAATTCTATAACCAACCAAATGCCAGATTTAAATCGAACAGGGAACCCTAAAGCATCTATTTCACGCGCTACCCAAAAACTTCCGCACCGCGAAATATATACGTGTTAATAAATTTTATTAAACGATACGACGACAAAGCGTTCAATTCCATTGTCGTGACGACAATCCGTGACGAATTTGTCATGGAACTTCCATTGTCTGACGAATCCTGATGCCATGAGAAGGAAGCTCTTCCGGTGACCGGGAATGCTCCCGGCGATATCTTCCATCGATATTTTTTACATTTTACTTGAAAACACGATCCATTCATACGTGGAAGTGATACGGTACCTGCTATCTTACTTAATGTTACGTGATATCGTAAAAATACAATGAGGGTTTGTTGGAAAGAAGCTATTGGTTAGTTAGATAAAAAGTTTGGTATGTTTTGGGTTGGATTGGAATTTTTTTATGTTTTTAAATACACCATGAACTAAATTCTTCAAAAACAAATAAGCAAATATGCACGCAGTTTTTTTTCGCTATGATAAATATATTAGTTTTAGATTTGTAAGGAATAATATTTATTTGAAATAAGTTTCTATCCAAAATTAAATTTTTCGGATAAGCGTTTTTCCGCTCAGACATTTTCTGCTTTTAAAACGAACCCCAACTCGGCGGGTACATTATTAACTAGCAAAGATCCCGCCGCCACCTTCCTACTCTATCATCAGATCAGCTCGATGGCACCATAATATTGCATTGTCATTGGGTTTACACATGTATTTCAAGTTTCAACCCATTAAATTGACGGGAACCGGTTCAAAATCGACTTGCAAAATTCCTGGACACACAAGTGAAGTTAAATAAAAGCTTGCAAAATAGGTAATGCTATTACTCGTATACTTTACGGGTATCCACTAGTAAATACTGCCTACCAAAGTCAACGACCTTTGTTGTAAGCGCCATTTTTAATTTTATATCGTATTGCTCGAAAAGTATCGCTAATAATAACGGCGAGCACTGGTCGCCGTGAATAAATGAATGTGTGTAATTGACGCACGGAGAGATGTCGCTGTTAGTCGCTTGTCGACGAGTCTGTTTGCATTTGTGTATAAATACGACACATGGTCCTTCGAGCCGGATTGTACGTGATCAGGGAATTCTTTTCTGAGGGTATATTTGGCCTTAGTACATAAAATTTTTACTTTTATTAAATATGTATGTGTTTATAATTGTTTTAAAAGTCCGTGCGAGTTCTACTGAATGTATTTAAAATATAAAACACAGATGGCGTTATATGAAACCGAAAATAAAGATTACAATTTCTTCAAAACTTTCATAACACTCATAATTTATATAATTCACAACATTTGAAGATCAATATCAAAATGATGACCTGAGATTGGCATGGCTTTCAAACAAAAAGTCGAAAGCTTAGCGCAGTGTTGATAATAATTTACACGAAACAGCGTCAAAACTACCCATCGATGCTTCACTGATAGTTGCTGGTCAAGTTATGGATGCGTAAAAAACCAGGATCAACTCGCTTATTCGACATCGCGAAACGGTGAAATGTTTATAGTTTTACACTTCCGTCCTCGTCTGACGTATTCCCGATGAGTGAGACGGTCGAGCGAGGTTACGTACGGATTTGCTGCTGTTGTCCAATTGGTTTAAAGCTGAGCTCAGCTGAGGAGAGTATTCTGATTGTGTGGGGAAAATTGTAACAGGATTGTTGGCCTCTATACAGTTAGGGTTTAGTTTAGGTTTCAATTTAGGGCTTAAAGCCAGTGGTGAGTAACGTGAGGGGGCGGCGATTGAATGCAAAATTGCGTAGTAGGCAGTACAGTCGACTACAATTATGTGTATCCACTTTTGGGCCTTACTCCACTGAATTAAGGTGCAAATGTGTAAACATGTATTTGTTATGACTGTATTGTTCAAGTTCTCCCTATGCTTAAGCATATTGATTGAGGCCCGTAAGAGTAAAAGTTTAAAAACTGACCTGATGATGGAGTTGGAAGATGGCAACAGGATCTGTATTTTATTTATTAGAAAAATACCGACTTTGGATTTGTTAGATTCATCTCGATTTAGATTATACTTCTTCTTACTAATATTTTGGATCTTAATCACGCTTCAGCCATTGAACAAATTGGGTTCAAACCAGGCACACATATATACGTTAGGTCCTGGAATAGGACATAGTATAGCTTTTATCCCGGAAATTTCAAAGATCCCTCGGGAATCACGATAATTGAAATCAACGGACCAAGTCGCGGGCGTGTTTAGTATAATTACAAGACCTTTATCTTTCTCGCTGAAACCATATTGTTTTTCACATATTATCGTATTGTTAACGTTACAATAGCTCTTATTTACTTCACAGATATGGCAGCCCAGACCGGATAAACAATACGATGTTTTAGGTAATTAGTATAGTTGTACCCAGTAGAATTGACCAAAAAAACACACGCATGTATTTTTCAGGTACCCTGAATACTCCCGCGCCGATATGACGGACATATGGCTCGCCGTTGTTAGCCCAACATTGTATGAAACTTTTTGTCGAAAATCGGCGCGTGTTCCAGTTTGATGGGAGTTTGTTTGGATTGGTGTATCGCGATATTCGTAACGAACGACTACGAATAACGTTATTTTAGGTCATGCATTTCAGTGCCACAAACTTAAATTTAGGTTTGTTTTATATGCAAATTAGGAAGTGTGGCATTTTAAGGGTTGCATGCTTCTTTGAACCTATACTTACTTTGATGCGGTACTTCCCTTAGGTCGAATCAGCAACTGTAATTTTTTTATTAGCTACTAGCTTCTGCCCGCGACTTCATCCACGTAGAATCCGATTATCGTAATTCCCTCGGGAACTTTAAAATGTTCCGAGATGAAAAGTAGCCTATGTGATAATCCTGTGTGTACGTATGTATGTACGTTTGTTCCTATATCCTTACGTAACTACTCAGCGGGTCAAATGATTTTGATAAATTATATTTTAACGTCATTAGGTTCGTTGTGATGGCGCGGGTGTCACTGGGTACAAACAATTATTAAAAAAACAGTTTTTTTAATCGGATTTTATCTGTTTTAATGTTTTAAACATGTATCAAAACAGTATCCAAAAGTGTGGTCGGGTTTTTGAAACTTGATCTTTATTTATTTATCATCTTGATGTACTTATCATTCACTAACATGCAGGTGAGTCAGGTGTACCTACAGTGTAATTAATTGTAGAAAATGAACCAATGAATGCACATCTGGCTGTAATGAATAGATATCGTTGCGATCTTTGACAAATCTTTTACATTTTTCAAATTAGATGTCTACTCGTACTAGTCTGTAGATGAATTACTTACATTAAACGAAAATAATATTTTTTTAATAAATTTCAACTTCTAAAACAGTTCATCGAAACACAATTTCGCCCACTTATTTAATGCCCTGGCTGGACTCTATCCGAACCCAGCCTAAATCCCCTATATAGGGACGAAAAATAAACGCTAATAGTTGCGGGGATAGATTGCGGCCGCGTCGCGATTCTTTATTTTGGCTCTGGCGCAGCTTCAAAATCCCGATTCAAAATCCTGCTACACGGTTTTCACCTTCTCCCGCTTTGCCGCGTCAACGGCATCCCATATTCAAACATAATATGACCCATAAAACCATGCCCCATACACAAATCTATGGCGAACAATCATAAATCCGGAGTTTACGTTCGTTGTCCCAAATTATGCCATCAAATAGCACCTACCACCGTTTGAGTGAGACGTTTCGCCAAATTTCCATACAAATCGGTTCGCCATGGCAGTCACAGTTCATAAATTTTGATTTTAATATTTGGTCTCACCCCTCGGGTATCAATTCGGCGACTCCGCGACTAATCGCACGACCGAGTCTGGGGACGCGGGCTCAATCGCGTTGTGGACGTTATTTATTACAATTACGTGGACTTACGAGTTACATGTTACCAGTAAATTAGAAAAAAAATATTGAGTTATATCAAATGTTTTTTTTATAAGGTAGCTAAGTTAGAATATCACAGCCAGCTTGGCTTACAATAGTAAGTCACCTTCTTACTATCTAGTGGGATGTCAGCTCCCAATTTCCTCATTTATTTTTCCTGCACCATGTCAACAGAATGCAATCTCATTTGAATTTTTCAAAATAAATCAGCGGAGGTTGTTTAAAAAATCGTTTATCTGCGCCCCAGTTGATTTCCTCCGACCATAAGCCCGCACACACTGGCAATAACGGAGATAAGCGCGATGGAGACGTGCTATCTCCGCCTTATTGCTATGTAAATAACCTCCATTGAATCGCAGATTGTCGATACGCCGCCGCTGTGGCAGCGTCTTTATGGTGCTGTCATTTACTGCCTTAGGAGCCGCGGTTCCGATCAATTGGTGGCCGAGGCTTTAGTATTGTATTTATTCTGGAAGTTGCTTCGTAAAAACATCTTTTACAACTTGTTTTGAGATGCGTTGTATAACAAACGCTACGCAATGCTACGTCGTAGCGCCGCGTAGACCGTAGATTTTTTTAAAGAACACAAAACAGACTTTGATAAATTAGACATGCTAGTGTAAAATATGAGTCCATTTCCATATAGTCCGTAACGGAAGCGAGCACACGCGGTATCATTCGGCAGATCTGTCACACAACTCCAAGCTCGCTTACAGGTACGGTCGCAATCTCCGATCGCAGATGCGAAAGATAAAACCGTATCATTTGCTTAAAAAGCCCCATAAAATTACAGAATACAACAATAACACGCTGGGACAGACAAAAACGCTCGACAATGCTGTGTTTTTTCCCGTCCGCATTATGGGATGATCCGTCATTGTGAGCTCACAGATGGCGCTGATAAGTGGGCGCATCGCTTTATTAAAATAATACAACCAGTTTGTTGTGAGCCCGTGAAACTAATACCGTCCCTATGTTTATTTGGGTTTGTAGAGGGGGAGATAGGTCAGGGTTAGTTGGTGATGATGGATGTAGCAATACTATCGGACGTTCGGATCTGAGGTTCATTCAGAAACAGCGGTGTGCAGTGGTTCGAGATATTTAATACCTTCCCACGAGGACTTGGGGCACGCTTTGGACGTGGGAAGTAACCTGGTAATCACTCGAACTAGGTTTCCTTTGGACAGGTCGCGCGTGTCTGTCGGTTTCAAATTATAATATGCTTGAATTGACACGAGGGAAAGTATTTTAATCGTTATTTATAACATTTAACGAACCTAGTGAAGGAGTAATAATTGATCTATTATTCATACTCGTATAGTGTAATAAAAAATCACTTAACATCTTAAAGTATGAATGAATGAATGAATGATATTTATTTTCCAAAGTAAGTCACAGTATACATTGCATGTTATGTTAACATTGGGTAAAAGTCAGTTAAACTAGCATAAGAACGTGCGAGTGGGAGAGAAGTAGGGTAGAAGTGCCGTGTGTGGCCACTAGCTTTTTTGCCACTTAAAATTGAAATGCATAAATAGTTAAGACCGATAATCAATATAAAGATAAAATATTGTATATATAAAAAAAATGTAATGCTTGAGACATTACTTAAAATTAAGAGTAGTCATAAATGGTCTTACGATGGCTAAAACTGGTACTTCTACCCTACAAACCCGATGACTCTTACCGTTTATATTGCTGTTGGTACAATTAATAACCGATCAAAAATATTGCACCTTTACTTTCGCAAATCATCAACATCATCGTCTTGCCCAAAAGACGCCCATACTGAGGCCGTAGCCAAGATGCATTACGCTAACTACCGTTTCTACTCGTGTAAACCAATCGCGTCACTGGTAGATCACGTGACTTCGTATAACGTCGTCAACTAGTGACGTGATTGGTTTAAAAACGGAACGAGTGTAAAGACGCTAGTTAGCATAATGCATCTTGGCTACGGCCTCAGGATATAATGTGATATAATGCCTACCTTTAAACTACTAACAGTATCTCATAAAAGTCATAAAAGTCACCCGACATCCCATTTAAACGCATACAGCCTGCCCGAGCCATACATATACTCGTACCCATCCAATACATACGTATGGTATGTTAAGAGCGCTTCGAACATTTATTAAAAGTTACAGGGGTAGGGCGGCCGCAGGAGCCCTAATTAAGCCTCTTTTTACAAAAACCGGGGCCCCTGCTCTTAATGAGACGGCAGCAGCCACTAGTGTGGATTTCATGGCCCCTTTTATATATTGTGCGGTGAGATTAAAAAAAAGTATAAGAAACCTTTTTAATGATATGGAAGTAAGTATAATCTGTGGTTCTTGTTGAAAGTGTTATGGAGCTTTTCTTATGTAAAAAAAAGAACAGAAAGGAAAGTACTATAAAAAAGGGTGGACTGAAATAAGAATGACTGTTGGTTTGCAGGGATAAACGTTTTATTTTTTTATTTTAGCTAATACATTGTATGTGCCATGCACGATAGTATAGGGGTGAAAATATGTAAACACTAGCGACCCGCCCTCGCTTCGCTTCGTTTTATGTGAGTATGATATATAGCCTAAAGCGTTCCTCGATAAATGGGCTATCTAACACTGAAATATTTTTTCAAATCCGACCAGTAGTTCCTGAGATTATCGCGTTTAAGCAAACAAACAAACCAACTCTTCAGCTTTATTATATTAGTATACTCGTAGATAAGCAGTCGCCGTTCTATCGACTCATTTTCTTTAAAATTTAAAGAATTAAAAGCAAACACGGCATTATCACACTAAAAGTAAAGTGCAATAAGGTCTATTTTAGACACTACAACCTTATTGTACTATAGTAGGTACCTGTTTTTTTTAAACTTCTGTTCTATTTTTGAAAGTTATGCGTTGATAAAAACAGGTATACTCTTTAAAGTCTTTCAGTCAGAAATAATTTGTCTATTATATCATTGAATATCATTGAACCTGGTAGAAGTACCTTAAGTTTTTTTTTAATTTGACTACACTGTCCACAAATTTAATTGTGGAGCCACTACGAGAAACTAATAACGTTAGAATTGATCATTGGCTTGCAATATTTGCAATAGAGTTTTAACAGCTGATACCTTTTTTATAATAAACACAAGTATATTCCGCCAATCTAACATTGTCTTGTGTCCGTTAAAGGTAAACGCAAAAGTTAAACATATCAAAGCTATCTATTATCTATAATGAACAATAGATCACTTTAAATGTTGAGACACCAGAGAACCCTAATAATGTCAACGTTAAGTCACACAAATTAAAAAAGTAAAAAAAAATATATTGACTATGTGCGACCCTTCTATTAATGTAGCTGACTACTTATACAGGGGGCCTAGTCAAGATCCATAACTCTAAGTTTTCGATTATCGAAAATCGACAAAATTAGAATTGACGTAAGCTGATGACCGATCTCGTCGACCGCTATGTCAACTCCATACATTTCGAGTCAATAGAAAACAGAAACGATAACAGCGTTTGCAACTTGGCTATGCCTATTATACCAGCAGTTTCAGACAAATCTAAAAACTTGTTGATAATTCTGTAAGCTCATTTTGCACAAACAGGCTTAAATGTTTGTTGTATATTAGTGACAGGTTGCAAGCCCATCGCTTAAAAATATTATACCAAAATTATACACGTCATATATTGGTAGAAACGTTCTGTGAATACTTAAAGATGTATTATTATTTATTATAACGAGTAACGAATATACTATCAGTTGTGAGTCAAAATGCGGCGGTTGCCGAACGATATTTAAATTGTACATAGTTTGGGATTATGACACTGTTACACTCAAAAATAATAGAACATACAATCTCGGGCCTAAAGCAAACACAATCCTCCTGTACATTACGGTTTGGCCAAAGCTGTAAGTACCCCCTAAGTCAGGGCTTGACCCGAGTATCCCTTATTAGCCGGCGGGATCAGCCCGCTCATCAGCAATTAGCACGGCCCTTAAATGTTATTATTATCTTTTAATCTGTAGCATTTTTAAGCTGCTTTCTTTAAGCAGGGGGTCCTTAACAAACGCTACGTTCCAGATTTGTATTTGAGAAAAAAATATGTAGGTACTTCTGCGTTTAGAGTAGGTATGCAAGCCAATTTGTAAGTGGCGCACTCTATATTATATAAAATGGTGCACAATTGTGACCCTAGACAACATGCTTTTCGAGAGCGTTATCGTTATCGAAAATACATAATATAGGATTGACGTAAGCTGCCGGATAGTCGCATCGGGCGTTTATGTTAATTCCATACAATTTGTGTGTTTAGCCTCTATGGTCTAGATGTTTGACGTAATGTATATGATTGTTGACTAATTCAAAAATACATTAAGAAATTGTTACCCTACTCTTATACATCCCCATGTCATGTTGTCTAGGTCCACAGGGTAATTTAAACGTTATTTTAGAGATTGTAAAGTTGCATGTTTAATTCCAGTCCTGACCACATAAATATGTCGAAGTGATTCACTCAATATTGACCGTATAACACCGTGAAAAACGTCAACAAGAGTAATAAATACTATAATTCCTTATTTATAACTTAAAACAATACAGAATCACCTTTTACCTAGCTATAAAAATAATACGGCACTTAAAACTCTCCAACAATAAACCAACTTGGTAAACACTTCGCATATTTACCTACACGTTTGCCCCGGGAAAGGGGCAAGGGGGTAAGACGAACGTCTTGCCCCCTCGGGCTGAATGTGGCCAAATTGGGCGAGCGGAAACCGAACCGCCCGCGACTTGACCGGAACCGGCCGCCCGCCCACGGCCCGCCTTGGGACGAGTTTCCATTGCGATAAAATTAGTCTTTCATAACGCAATACTGCGAAACGAAAAATGAAATGATGAGCAAAATGCACCTTCTAGTAGGTTAATCACTAAAGTGTATTTTGCAACTTATTTTATTTGTTACTTACGCGGTATTGCATAACAAATAAATGAACAATCTATCGCTTATTATGTTAAGCATCGTTGAATGAGAAACATATTGAAATGGGACAGGAATAGATAATAGAAGAAAATTGCTACTTACATAAACATAATCTGTGCTCACATTAAATTAAAACGTGAGGCACGTTTGTCATGAACATAATTCTATAAAATACTTGTATACCTATTACCATATTTTATAGAGGTAGTTTGACTTTTTTCGCCAAGAGGACATTTAAATGTTATTTTTATACTAATCATTTGTTTAAGCAATTGCGTAACCTAATCACTACATATTATAAAACATACGCCCCCGCCGCGTCTGTCTGTCTGTATGTTCGCGATAATCTCGGTAGTTTTCGAGATTATCGCGAACATCGCGACGGATTTTTATGCGGTTTTCACCATAGTCAGATTTTTATTTCCGGAAGGTTTTTGTGTACATTAATTCTGGTTTATGTGCGGGTGTTACTAAAAAATCACATAAACTGAAGCAAACCGAGAGCGGGTCGCTATTTATTATGTAAAATAATTTTCTACTTGAAATCCATCTCTGGCTATATAATTAAATTAATTAATCACTGGTAATTCACTATGAATAGGTATGTATGAAAGTCACAAAAGTGAGATTTAAGCACTAGGTATTTAATGACTTTAGTAATAAATGTCGTGTCGTAAAACAATGGGCCCATGCTGTTTTTGGGGGGCAGTTTGTGCAGGTGAGCGACAAGCCCGCGTTTATTGGGGTAGGACTAATGTCGCTCGGGTTAAGGCTTCGTACTATATACCAGTGCTGTAATTTAGGCGATTACGTATAACCGTATTATAAATAATCCAATTATGATTCCAGTCCAGTAAAAAAATATTTTTTGATTTTCTGGTTTAAGCTCGATGATCGCTGACCGTTAACAAAAAATATTTGGGTTAAAGAGAGTAAATAAGTAAGTTACAGTATACATACATTGCATGTTATGTCAAAAGTACAAGGAATTACATTGGAATCGTCAAAAATATACACAAATTTTAATATAATCAAAAATTGAAATAAGAAGTCAGGATAACAATAACAATACAGAACAAAGTTATCAAATTCTTATCAAATCCATCTAGCTGTTTCAGCGCGTGACGACGTACCGAACATACACACGCACTCACGATTTTTCACATTTATAATATTACTGTGATTAATCTTTAGTCTTATGTAAATTAACAAGTCCAAACCGACCAAAACAACAAGACATTAACCACCTTGTTAAATAAACTTTTATTTTTTTTGTATTATTACTCCAAATTCCATTCCTTATAAATTCCGACCACACACCTCAAGCCATCAATAAGTCAGCATTAGGAGTTAAATCTGTTTGATATCCATTCATATAAGATTCAAATGTACCAGGCGACCATAAACAAAGAGAGGGCTCTCAAATCCTAGCGGCCATTGCTGGGCGCACGGGCCTGGCAGATGTGCGCGTCCTATTCTGAATACGAAATGGTCAACGGTGAGACGTAGACTAATTCGAGTCTATTGCTCGACAATTAGGTATACAAACTACAATTGTTCTCGTACGGAGTGCTAACCATCAATCCTTTGACATGATATTTTCCTATTAAACTATGTTAACTGTGTGTTGTAATACGAGTATAAATAAATGAAATAAGAGAAAACTCTAATAAATGTCACATTTTGGTTGATATACTTCTGTTACAAAGCGTTACATAGAGAAAAACTGCGTTACGTAATTCACACTAAAATCTAGGATCCGGTTAAGTAGGATAACTTCCCCGTCACGTTCGACACGGAAGTCCGAGAAAGGTCCCGAATAGGTCCCGGGCGCATTGTGCGAGTGCCATTGACTTTTGTCGCGTGAATGACGTGGTCAACGACTGGCATTTCTAAAGGGCGCTCTTCACAACATTTATCGGCCTATAAAAGATTTGTCCACAATTCGGTCGCGAGTGGCTACCGGTGACACATGTGATGGACACCCCATTCAAAACAGTTCTATATACAATTTGTCGTTTGATATTTCAATACAATTTTATCACTCGATAACTTATGAATTATGAATCAAAAGGGTCCGTTTATGATACGAAAAAATCTAAGCAAAGCTTGGTATTTCGAGTTAAGGCTTGTAACAGACGACAAATTTAAAGCATTCGAAGCAAGCGATAGTCGACACACCCTTTTAACGGCGATCGACGTAAAAGCGCCTCATCAAACGTCCATCTCCCGGTCGCCTTTGGCTCGTTTCGCGCCGGGCGTCGCAAAAAGAACAAGAGTACGTGCTGACCCGATCATTAAATAGATTGATGGCACCTGGGCGCAAGGCTTGAGCGATAAATAGTGGCGATTCGGGTAATCCTGCCGGCGGCCGGCTGGCTGCCGATGGGCGGCATCCATTCTCTTTATTGCACAGTGCTTTATGCAGCCAGCTCTTGCCTTGACTGCCGAGGCACACCTGACTTATGGCCGCTGCGTAGCTCACTCAGCTTACTCCGCCTAAACCCATTTATGGCCGGCCTGTGCTCAACATTTGTTCCCGCCGTTTGAGATCTCTATTGCCATTTCTTATCGGTCTAGCGTGGTAAAATTAATTACGCTGTCGTTTCTTGAAATGACGTTTATCATCAATTAAGGGCCGAATGTTTATCTGTTTTATGGTTTTTTGACAAAAAACTTTGGCGTCAGTGGGCAAAACAATGGCAAATTAGCGATGACGGTTAAAAATGAGGTTGCGCCGTAAACCGGCGACGGCGCGGCGGCTCGTTATTAATTACCCTACGATTTGACAGAACTCTGACACTTCGCACCGTTTTATTGAGAGGCCGGTTGGTTGCGTCGGGTTTACAGTTTGCTGATAACATCAACATGTTAAGTTTAAGGCTGTTAACTAGACTGGTAGAAACAATTGTTCCGAGATTGGCGTCATATTCAGCGTAGATGCATTTTCACTATTTAGATATAAGTTGCTTTAGTAGGTAATACCGTAGATCACAATCGTGATTTGCAATAACCAACATAATCATCATCATGTTCTCAGCTAAAACAACCAATTGTTTACTGCAACCTTAATTAACAGCAAAAAGACAGAAATGCATTTTTTTAATAGCTGTCCTATTGCAATCACATAAGAACTTTTAACTTCCTGACATATTTTTCAGTTGTGTCCAGAAACCCAAGAACTGCAGATAGACCATGATAATCATGAAGATAACATAACACATGACTCAACCAGGTTTTTAAGATATGCATGAACATTATCCGCTTGCATAATATGCAAATGTTTACAAAATTACCCCCCCAATCACTAAAATTAGAGTATCTCAGTAGCAACCTAGCAATAAAATTTCGAATCATATAAAAGCATATCAGACTTCCTCACCTAAACACACTGTTTATAAAACATCATACCGCGTTATCTCTCGCCAGAGCGTGGTGACAGAGCCGTCTAATGAATGGCTGCCGCACAAAGGCGCGTTTTTATCTGCAGACGGACGGACAGACATCAAGATCGTGCGTTATGGATATAGATGCCAGCTGTCACTGCTACTTAATACATCGCATTTATAAGCGTGTTTTGCTTACAGACATAAATTTCATTGTTGGTTGTTTCATCTTCAAATACGATGAGTAAAATATAGCGGGTTAGTTCTTGATGAGTGCCTATTTTTAATTAACTTTTATTTTCCCCACTTGATTTAGGCTACGAATACTCATGCTGCCTTATAAGGGTTGGCATAGACGGACTGCTTGAAGCGATCAGGACCGACTGCCCCGTGGTCATTAATGGGCGTCTGTCTGGTCTGAAACTTTTAACGCTAGAACCTAGAGGTTCGTATTGAAAGTGCAGGTCCTGACTGCTTCAAGCACTCCATCTATGGAGGCCCTTATCGATGTTAATAAACGTGGATAAAACATCAGTCACTTTCTGACTAGTATGTAAGTGCGGGAGTGATGGATGGATGCTTTATTCACAGCGATAAAGGTGGTTATAAATGGAGGTTGCAAGAAATTGTTGCGGGATGCTCGACAGTGCTTACTGGTACTTTGCCGCTGTGCTCAGAGACATTTTAGAGACAATTAATTCGTTTCTTTTTCTAACTTGTGTATGAAAAAGAAACGACTTAATCGTCATCTACATATAACTCTGATTGCGGCCGTTGCACATGCAAGTGTCTTGCAAGTTACTGTCAGACAGCCACTGTCGGACATTTCTCGCAGTTTTCTTGCAGGTTTCAAGACCATCATTGAGGAGACAAAAAACTGCAAGAAACTCCACATTAGAAGAGTAAGCAACTCATATTGGAACGACATTCTTTTTCAAATGTGTTTTGCAATATAAAACACAGATTTTTTACCGCAATATGGCCATAGCATTTTCTAAATTCCTCTACAACGCTTCTAAAAATGCATTTCAAAAACAAAACCAACTTAACCTTTTAATCCGAAACACCGTTCTAAATTCAAACTTCATAAAGACTAGTAGCTCTATAACAAACACTCGAACCGCATTTCAAAAATGGAAGAGCAAATATTGAGGCATGTGTCGATAGCGCATCGACGCGGCCCGCGAAACCCACGGAAAAAACCAAAACCGCGCCGGACAATCGAAGCGAACTCATAAAATATGTATCCTGCCTGGCTTTTCAAACTTGCAGTCGTACTATTTTGACCACGATCGGGGTTTTTCCATGGCGACAATAGAATAAAAATGATAGCCTGTCCCTATGCGGATATCTATACAAATACGCGGTCCAAATCGCGTAATACGTCGCAGTGGGAATGTTTTCATGCGAAAAGTACGGCTCGACGGATAGTGGCAGTCTGATGACTTTTTTCAGGTCGCGCTACTTTTTATCGCGGTAAACTAATGATTTATTGTCAACTTTGTATTCGTAAATAGACAATAGAAACGGTATTATTAGTGTCTAGGGAATCCTGGGAGCAAGTGAAATCATTTTTAGACTAGGTGAAAAATGTACTACGAGCAGTTTATAATAAAACTGTAAACGTCATCCTAGCGCTTTCCCTCGCTTTTCAACAGTTCGTTCGTTTATTCGTGTGAAGTAAAAAATGATATTAAAATCCGCATCTTTCCGCTATTTTGTGAACACGAGTTACATGAAACATACTTACCTAAGATATAAATTTCCCATTTTGTGGTTTTAAAAAATAAGCGCTAAAAACGTCAGTTATATCGTAAATGTTGACTAATGTGAGGAGTGTTTTTTTGTTGAAATGAGTTTTTCAATTAATTTTGGTTGTTGAAAATATTTACCTGGGCGTAAAAATTTGGTAGCACAATATAAGAACAATACCATTCCATTAATGTGGTGCTCTGGGGGGTTATTATGACAAAGCTATGCAGTTCATTTTACTGTGAGCGTAAAAGACGGAGCTATGGCAGTTACATAACTCTGTCTTTTTCTCTCAGCGTAAAATGAATGGCACAGATAGGTCATAATAACCCCACTGATCCTTTCACTGGATAGTTTTCAGTATTGTGTAAAAATGGTAAACATCTTCGCCTAAGTGAGCAAAATGTGGTTACAGAATTATCAAAAAGTTTTTATAGTTGTTGGAAATTCTGTAGCTCTGCCTACCCCACTCTGGGAATAAAGACGTGAGTTTATGTATGTATGTATGTATTGTGTAAAATATAGGTACCTACAGTCAGCATCAAAAGTAGCTAAGCAGAATAACATGCTCAAAATGATCTCTCTTCTTCTTCTTCTTCAGCGCATATGCGCCCACCGTTGGGCATACGCCTCTCCAATTTTCCTCCACTGGGCTCGATTTATGGTGGGTCTCCCCCAGATCAGGCCTGCGGTCGAGCTGATGTCATCCGACCAACTTGCTGGGGGCCTGCCGACTCCTCTCTCCATCTCTCTCCATACGTTTGCTCCATCTCCCATCGTTTCGGCGACACATATGCAGCCCAGGCCTATTTTAATTTGGCAATGCGATGGCCTATATCCACCACTCTCGTTTCGAACTTTGTCGCGGAGAGATATACCGAGCATGATGTTAACCATCTGCACTGTGACTGGCCATGTTTCGCACGCATATGTCATGGCAGGTAGCACGCACTGGTTATATACTTTTTGTCTTCAGCGACTGGGGTATCCTGGGCTGGAACACATTCCGCAGCTTGCCAAAAGCAGCCCTGGATGGCAAAATGATCTAAACACGACGTATTCCCTTGACAATAGAGTCAAGTGGAGATCATTTTCTCTTCTGCTGATGACTGTACAATGATCCAAGTACGTTATCGATATTGAGTCGCATATAGGTTATTTTTGTATTTATATAAACTTTATGATTAATGCGTCTACTATCGACCTGAAACTCTAAATATTAGTACAACTCAGAAAATTATATTGATATAATTTAACTAAATTGCCCATGCAATATTACGATGTTCATATAAATTCAGAAGCCTTTCTGACCACTTTGCTATAAACTCAAAAAAAAAACAAATATGATTCGTATAACTGCATATCACCGTAAATAAAAGGTTTTTTTTGAGGTGCCGGCTAAAACACATTCCAAAAAGTGTTAAAATCCTAACACGTCGCACAGAACGTGTGAATTCATTAATGTTATTAAAAATGCACATCAACTCATACAGGCATATTTCGCAACAGTCAAAATCAAAGCCGATACGTTTGCAGCTGCATACGCGGATGCAAATGCGGGAGGGGTGGTCAGTATGTGGCGACTGAAAAGGGTTTAAGCGTGTATGGGCGGTGTGGGGAGTTAGGTCGTTCTGGTTTCGGGCGGTGGTGTTGTGAACGCACAGTTGGCTGCATTGTGTGCCTCCCACGGGCCCCGCGCATCCCGCTAGAGTTTGTTTTTCGGAGCAAATAGCTATAGCCTTGATAATGGCCTCGCGGGGCGCGACTCGTCTGCGTGTGTTGCTCTGCTTTAGCAAAAATTACCATTCTAAATTCGAGATGCAAGGTTTGTTTTGGCACTAGTAAGCCTTGATATAACACAATGTTAACATCATCATCGTCATTATCATCATCGTCACCATCATCATCATCATCTTGCCCCAATCAATTAGGGTCGGCACAGCACATCACGAAGTGTGGAATTCCTAAAAGAATTTAACATAATTAAGCTCGATGTTTTTTTTAAGGCCTGGAAAAGGTAAATAGCACACAGGCCATCTTACGGTCAGTAGTTTCAAAATGTTCGGGTCAGTTTAGCTCTGTAGGAAATGTTATATAATCAATATCATTGTAGAATAAATTCAATAGACAAAAATTAAGCCGTCGATCCATAGTTTATGGAAAGCGTAAGACAGCTGTTCCAAATCGGAAATCGCGAAACCGCACCCTTAATACTCTTTACTACGCTCATCACTGTGCTTGGTTCAACATACGAAGCCGAAATTAAGAACGAGTGAATTGTATGTGGTTGAATGTTTGTTTAAACTGCTCATTCGCTTAAACTAGTCATTTTAATTTTTAATGGAATCAATTCTCATACAGAGCATACTCCCCGTCGATGCCACCGAACTCGAGTGGCGGATGGGTTTTGATTTTTGTAGTTTCGTATTATTTGCGTATTTATCCACCCGCCGCCCGGCAGATACATTTATTTGCGCCCGCGCCCCCTCCCCCCATCGATTGATCGCGATATCATTGTGATAATACGAGCAGCGCGAGCGGCGCGGTTCCGTCACGCTGCTCAAAAATATGGCTGACGCACCGTAATGACTGTAAAATCGACCGCTGGCTCTTCGACTATATTTATTAAAAGCACGTGCGCGCTTTATGGAAGTTCAATTTTCGACGTTATCAATTATTTTACCTTTTAATAAATGTGCAGGTTTCAGCTACGGCGATGTGGGTCCGTAATGCGCGCTCCGTGGAATTGAGTATCGGGACTTCGGGTACAAATTTCCAAATACGTGTATTAAAGTGGTTTGTTAATTTTTTGTAATCCCGGGTGCACAAAGTGGGCTTTGTGTGTATCTGTGTCTATCTGTGGTATTGTAGCTCCTAAACGAATAAACTGATGCGGGCAAAGTTTTTAGGTTTCTGAGCTATACAACCGTGACTCGCGTACGAAGGATTCCGTCCGATCTATACAGCAATTAGACACTTAACGGCAATAAACGGCAAAAAAAACACGTTTGTTGTATGGAAGCCCAAGTTAAATATTCATTTTATTCTGTTTAGTTGTTATAACGGCAACAGAAATACATCATCTTTGAATCTTCATAACATTTCAACTGTCTAGTTATCACGGTTCATGAGATTAAGCCTGGTGACAGACAGACGGACAGTGGAGTCTTAATAATAGGGTCCCGTTTTACCCTTTGGGTACAAAACCCTAAAAATCTAGAGGGATAATCGTGAAGAGCCCATTTTCGTGACATTATACCTTGAATAACTTTAGTTACGACAGACTTGAGATTTTATGTGACTTTTGAGACAATTTTTATGTGGCTTTGACGAAATGGAAATAATCGAGTGGCCGACCAAATCCCCCGATATAAGAATGAGAGTAAGCATTACTTAGTATCAATTTCACCAAACGATGTTAACCTTTTAACAGACGGTTAGAGCGTTAATAGCTGTCCAAATGTATGGAGTCGATTAACATTGATTAAATTTAACATCGTTTGGTGAAATTGGGACAATTAGTATCCCAAAGCTTACATACGCTGCCTTTATACAATACTGCTACAACTCAAAAAATGATGACGTTGTAAAGAAAACTTTAAATAGAAAGTGTTCTGAATTTAAATTGCAACAGCGACTCATTTTGAGATGCCGCACTATTTCATAAAGGCAACGATTTAGGCTAATTTACAGTTTTATAACGTACTAGCGACCCGCCCTTGCTCCGTTACGGTTTATGTGAGTACTAGCGACCCGCCCTCGCTTCACTTCGGTTTATGTGAGTTTTCTGTAACACCCGTACATAAACCAGAATCTATTATACATATAAACCTTCCTCTTGAATCACTCTATCTATTAAAAAAACCCGCATCAAAATCCGTTGCGTTGTTTTAAAGATCTAAGCATACATAGGGACAGACAGCGAGAAGCGACTTTGTTTTATACTATGTAGTGATTGTACGTAAAACCTTCCTCTTAAATCAATCGATTTATTGATGCAAACCGCATTAAAATCCGTTGCATAGTTTGCAAGATCTAAGTGTACCTACATACAGAGGGATCAAAAGCGAGATAAGCGACTTGGTTTTTTACTATGTACTCGTAGTAACAAAGATTTACCTGTGGCTATTCATAGGCATTTAACATCGTTTGTAATTTAACAAAACTTCGTTGAATATAATGATAAAAACACGGGCAACTAAAACAATTTAGAAACCGTCGGCACCAGTGACAAATTTTTCACACTATTTATTAAGTGCGAAACGCACGCATTCTCTATCAATCATAGTAAAACATTCTGGGTAACTCGGTGGCACAAACAAACATGGCCTCCACAAAACATGCAAATGATCCTTGACAATGCCCTTTATGTAAATGAGATACCCAGTAAAAATATTGAGCATACTTAGAACATTGTCATTGTGAATGTCATTGTCAGTGTCATGTATGTCATTTGATGGTCTGTTTGAAATTTACTATGACAACGCACTAAAGTGCTTAACATTTTCGTTCAAAGCTAGTTTTAAACGGCTACGGTTTATATTAGACAGATTTTTTGAGCGTTTGATGACATCCGAAGGCCGAGAATTTGGTTTGTGCTGGGCCGAGTTTTAGTTTAAAATAACAAAAGTACTGTGAGATGGTTATTATTGTGGGAACACATTTTTTAAGTGAGTGATAGAGAACTGAAAACGGTTGAACTTGGGTACGTTTTTTGCGTATCGAAATGATTTTAAAGTTTTTTTTTTAAAAGTAGCATTTTTGCTTTGTATAAGAGTTAAATTTCGGTAAGTTGTGTTGTTGTGTTCCGGTTTGGGGATAAGAGAGCCGGTGAAATGACTAGCATAGAGGCATTCCATCTTAGTCCTCAGGGTTGGCAACGCATTTGCAGTCTTAGGATTGCACTGCATTCTTGTGAATGCGAAGGTCTATGGGTCACAGTTTCCACTTACCATCAGGTGGCCTGTATGCTCGTTTGTCTACTCTATGCCATAAAAAAAAAAAAAAAAAAAGTTTAAACAATATTCAAACTCAAATTCAAACAAAACAAGGGACCGATTTTTTTGCTTGCCGTTACATTGTAATAGGTACGGTCGGCGAAGAAAGTGTTCTACCAGTTTTGACAAAACTTTCTGTGAGATCTAATTATTGCTAAGGTTGACATTCGTCACTGTCATAATATTATTGCAAGGGAAAATCAAACTTGATGACGTGTAAATGAACTTCAACCGTAGGGTGGTAAACCATATTGAATTTTTTGTCCGACTGTTCTAAGCTATTGTATTCTTAACAGTGTGATTTAAGTAATAAAGAAGTATGAAATAGGTGGTTTAATTCGATTTAATTAGGTTACATAGGTTAGTTTTTGGTTGTTCTAATTTTCCGGGATATAAGTAACTATCATTTCAGTCATTTCAAATTAACTACCAAACTATTTTATTTGAAAAACTTACTTAGGTTATAAATATTTACATTTAGGGCTGATTTTTCAATCTCTAGACAACATTACCTGTCAGGTAAATTGTAGCTCTGTCCTTTTCTTTGTCATAAGAAAGACAAGGACAGAGCTACAATTTACCGGACAGATAGTGTTATCTGGAGATTGAAAAATCAGCTCTTGGAAATATAACCATCATGCCCAAATTTTAAAAGATTATAATTATATCCAGACAAAAACAAATACTATACTAGACTATATATTATATTTTGTAATGGTTTATTTACCCCAAAACACGACGCATCGTTATATTTTTTTTGTGTGGTCTATCTCTATAACAAAGTTAACATTGATCGTTTAAAGGCGTTGAACCTAGAGAAGGAACAAAAAAATACACTTACGCATCGCACAACGATTTAAAAGTAAGGCAAATCTGCACACACGAATCAAAAAATATATAATTTTCGAGTATACAGTTTGACAGCACGCGTGCAGCTTCCCAAACAGAACCCCTAAGGTTCACCATTCGCATATTCAGTCGGTTATCAATTCAAAAGTCGGCATTATCCGAATAATGCGCAGGGGCACGAATAAAACATTTCAATTTGCCGATCCGGTTACCGCCGGCATTGTGGGCCTGCGGGACCCCAGCTACTAGTAGTTTGGTTACTGACAAGAGCACAAGTGTTACAAACTTAGATATTATTATTTAAATGCTTGTAAAAAAAACATTGTAGCATATTTTGTATGCGTGTATTGTATCAATTTTGTATAGGTTATTGTTTTTGATAATGAAATCCCCTTTGTTTTTTTCGTTCTTACTTAACTGTTGTAAAGTTGTATACTGTGTGTACACACACATATTTATTGCTACAACTTGCCTTCAATCATTAAGAGCTGATTTTTTAATCTCCAGATAACACACATGTCAGGTAAATTGTAGCTCTGTCCTTTTCTTTGTCATAAGAAAGATAACGACAGAGCTAAAATTTAACTGACATATAGGTGTTATCTGGAGATCAGCCCTAAATCATTAACTATTATTTCCGTATTTTTTAAGGCACCAAAGAAACAAAATAGGTGCCTATTCAATATCTAATCTTATAATAATCTTTAGTAGTATAGCTTGTATCTTAATATGCAAAATAATAATGACCTTGTCAAATTTCTAACAAAAAAAACTTTTGGCTCTAAAAAACAACTTTAACCGAATTTAAAAGGTCCCATTTCTAGATAATTTTAACACCACATAACACCGTTGCGGCCGAGTGTCCCCACACTGGCTACCCCAAAACGCAGTGTATGCTTGGTTAAGCCCGCGCCTCCCCTGGCAAGAAAGGGGTAGTTAGCCGCTATTGTCTAGCCCCTGCGCCCACTGACAGCAGCCAGCAATGGGTATGCGACAATTGTCAAATCAAAATATTGCGAGAATTAACTATTGTTAATTGTAACATCTAAATTGTTGAGTTATGGAGCTGTGGGTGAAATTTGATACTGGTATCATAGTATCATCATCAACTTAAAAACTTTGGTATTACTGGAGTTGTATTTTAAAGCACCTTCTATGTTCTAGTGCCCTCTCCTTTCCGCTGGAACTCATGATGCTTCAAAAAATATGTTGATAAAGATTGCAATTACTTGTTTAAAAATTAGCATACTCGTTTAAGCGGAAATTAACGGAACATACCTTCTTACATACATACATAAACTCACGCCTTTATTCCCCGAGTGGGGTAGGCAGAGCTACAGAATTTCCAACAACTATAAAAACTTTTTGATAATTCTGTAACCACATTTTGCACACTTAGGCAAAGATGTTTACCAGTGTATTAGTGACAGGTTGCAAGCCTATCGCCTAACAGTACTACACGCCTTCTTATAATTCCATATTAAATAAATGACTAAATTTTAATAAAGCAGAAAACATGAAGACTTTACGCTTTGAGTGAGCCTTCCGATCTAGACTCTCCTTCTCCTTTTGCAATTTTAACGTGTTGATCGTAGCTTGTGTGTTATCGTTCACGTACTTTTCAAATTAGAGTATTATTTATTACTAATAATTGAGATAGGAATGCGTAATGTTTAATATCCTATTTTTATGGAAATCCATGCGAACATTTTCTTTTATACTTTAACTATACATTATATTTTTCAACCGCTCTCATCCTGTGAACTCAGCTTGGAGAACTGCCTACTATTCAATCTCTGACGCCAACCGAGGGGGGCCATACGTTTGACGTGGGTATCCTTGTATCTGTGTGTCTGTACTTATGTGGCATTCTAGCTACCAAACAGTTAATCAGTTTGGACCGATTCGACCGCGGATTTTTGTAATAGATAGTTAGTTTAATAGGAGTAGCTCTTAGTTTAAAAAGCTTTGAAGAAGGTGTCGCCATTATCTTTAAACATTATAAAAAAATATCGCTTCCCACGTTCTATCCTTGATTGTTCAAACTACGCAACAGATTTTAAATGCGGTTTCCATCAATAGATAAAGTGATTTAAGACAAAGGTTTTTATGTATAAAAAACCGGGCGGGTCGCTAGTTATAAACTCCAAATTGGCCGTAAGGAATATGACATGTAATCTTTGGGAAAATTCGTAATTCTTAATCTTATTCTTAAACCCGGTGATTTGGCTGGCCACCCAATTATTTCCCTTTCGTCAAAGCCATGTACATAGTTCCATAGTTGGCGGCAGCGGTCCCGCGCCCCAGAAGACGCGCTCGGGAAACACTTAGCTTTGTTGACACTGCACTTTAACGCGATTCCCGGGACACTTTGATTGGTAATTGCTGTTAAGAGGATAAGACACGTGGGATGTCGGCTTTATGTTGCCTGCTGTTTAGTATTTAGATTTTAGTTACAGGGTTTTGTTTTCAGGCTGGCTTTGTGCGCTCTGAATTAGTTTCAGCTAAAATATTTACCAAAATTACGAGAGATACGTGAAATTACATGTGCGTTTCAAAATATGTATTGGGAACCCGGAAAGACCGAGTTTGGTTCTTGTATAATCAACAGCTTGAATATTTGAGTGATTTTAGTACCGTGTCAAAATGATAACGTCAAGTCGCGAAAACCAAATGACGTCACAAATAATCACAGGATTTCTGCAACAGGGACCTACAGGTGGCTCAAAGTTATAGACTCATTTACTTTTATAAACAAAACTCGTATAGATTAGATAATCGGTCATAATCGCACATGCAGTATGTAAGTTAAAAAAAAACAAGCAGATCCCAACCCGTTCATTGATAATTGCGGCAGCTGTCCTTTCAAAGTTTCAGACACGTGCTGAAGCTCATCTTACAGTTAATCCAATAACAAATTGCAACTGTCACGAAACTAAAAACTTGAAACCGTAAAGAGGCGCGAGCGTAATGAATGACCCACCGTATTATAACCGGACTGCAAATCTAGTTTGGAAGGGGAGTGCGGGTAGTTCGGTGAGCCTCCACGGCCAGACGCTCACCGCACTACCGCGTGCACCGCTCCTGCCACAACCAGAACACTGTAAACACCCAAGGATACCATTACAAACTGCACTCTGATGTAAGCAACGTACAGTTTGGTATTGGCTTGTGTGTAAATGTTAAAGATACGCTGTTTTTGAAGCGAGGGTTCCTAGAGATCGCTATAACGTGTTCTTTGTCGCTTTGGCCACGTCCCTCTCACACAATGGCATACTTATTAGGGATTTAGTCCAGATATTAGTTGGGGAAGGCATTGTTTGGATTTTAATAGAATTCTGCGCCCCGGGTGGTTGGGTATACGTTGTTAGTTGTTCTGCGCAGTTGTTCGTCGTCGAGTAATTACAGACGTCACGTTCAATCTCAATTTGGTAACGTTTTGGAAACGCATTAAGTCTGAGGATCAATTTGTCTTGACGTAATTATTTTACGTTTGCCGTGATTAATGTTTCGTGGGATTGTTTTGTAGAATGTGTTTGCTTATTACGTAACTCGTTATCTTTTTAAAAGCTGATAAACTTTTATTATCTCGACATTTATTGATGTAGCGTTAGGTGTGCCAAATATCAAAGTTTATAGACTAATGTATCAGATGTTATGTTTCCTAATTCGTTTTTATGTTACGTGTATTATATTTCCAGTTTTTTTTCATTCTAATTTAATCTAAAATTAGTGTTAATTTTATCAAACCACGGCTTGACTACTTTGACTCGAGCCATATTATGTAATGAAATTCGGTGAGAAGAATTCCATTTTAAAGTAACCCTAAAAAGGCTTATTATTAAAATAGGGTTAATGCAGCTTGCATGGAACAACAGATATTTTATATTATTAAAACAAAACTAAAACTTTAGCTCAGAAATATTCCCATTCATATTGATTAAAATGTCGGGAAAGGGAAAAGATTTAAGGCAAAAAATTTCAGTTTTACCAAGCCACAAATGTATGTTATTATTAAAAATGCATTGGTGTTTACGTCAAGCTTTAATGTCAGCATAAAGGTGGCATCTTAGATAAAAAATATCTTTTGCTTTAGTTAGCTGACGGTATTAGTAAAAAATATACTTACGCATAGTTTATCGTTTAAAATGCTATGTCCCGAGGCACATTGATTCTATATTGTCCAAGGCAGATTTTTTACTGACATCACATGCTAAGATTGTCCCCATCGGATATTTATAGTTGGATGCGCACGGATGTTGGATGCGGGATGCACGGGATGCACCGGCCCCTCGCGGCATAGTGCGATCGATCGATGCCCCTCGATCGCGCCCCTTATTGAAAATTATAACAATGGCACACCGCTCTCTGCTGCCTCTCTTAACACTCACTGATTTTCGGTCATGTAATGTGGATAAGACTTAAGAAATATTTTTGTTCGGTTGAAATATTGTGGTTATAATAAAATATTGGAAAGTTGTGAACATATTAAGTTGATTTTATTTTGTTTTAATGGTGTATTGGTGTAGAAAATAAAGTCCACCTACTACTTTATACTCTCAGTTAATAGTTATACGTGAATAGTGATTATCTTATAAAATAATCGTTGAAAGTCTCAGTCTCTATATTAGATAAATTCATTTGAAATATAATCTTATGTTGTTATTAATTGGTTGGGTTACTCATATGCATGGAATGGGAAAATATTGCTACCGGTACTTTAATGTGAAAATTAAGATGCGACCACATCGATAACCGGTACTTTAATGACATGCAAATGTTTTTTTTATGTGAAGGATGGTTTAATGTCAACATTAAAATACAACTACAGATAACAGGTTTCTTAATATAGGCCATTTTGCGTATCGTTTCTATACATATTATAGTGAAGTTGTGATATGGATGTAGAAAAAGAAATACCTACAAACGAAATGAATACAAAAAAACTGATCTCTTTATCTCTGTAGAAACCGCTCAAAACTATTACACAATTTTTCAATTCCGGCAAAAATTCGCTGCAAACGCGTATCCATAACGATCAGCGGACGTGTTAATATATCGGGGGAGGGTTGTAGGGATTATAATGAGGTGCAGCCCCACTAAGTATTTTCGACATGCGTCGCCGTCACCCGACAAACATTCGGAGGCCGGGGCTAACGAGTCCGGGCCTCACTCGCAAATTACGCGCCAGAGTATTTTAAAGTCCACATCACAAGCCGCGCGTCGATAAAAATGGCAGCGCTTTAACACATTCCGTACCTAGAACTCCATATCGGACCCACTTTGTATTAAAGTCATCGAGCTTGGCACTGAATGTCCCGTACGTGGACATTTCAAATTATCGGCCCGACAGACTGGCTGCATAATGACGAAGTTATATTCGTGGTTATTATACGATACGCTTATGCTGCACGCTACTTACAATGCTTTTATCTTTGAAATTGAATAAACTTTGTAGTTTATTAATAAAACAAAGGTTTAAAGTGATACCATTATATAGCTGTCTGAAATTGAAATCTATAGCACTTTGTCACTTTTCCGACTCTTAAAGTTCTTTTTTATGCTGGGTGAAGGCGGACTAAAACGACTTCTTATGCATTAGTGCACAGTTTTCTTCTTTAAGACAGAACCCCTGAAGCCCAACAACCTACAACCAGACACATAGTAAAAATCCATAAAAAAACTTATTACTTTATGAAATAGGTACTTTGTCTTGCTTGTCTTCTGTATATCTAAGTAGAAAATGTAAAATGAACTTTTGCAGGCCTATTACTAATAAAACTCTGGTTTCGTGTTGTCAAACTCCATCAAATTTGTAAATAACTAAAGGTTAAATCTCCACCAAGTAATCAGTTCTTAAAGGGAAAGCCCTTTCGTAGAAAGTGCGTAAACTTCTTATTTCTATTTTTATCTTACACTTTAAAATTTACTTTTATTTACAATATCACTGCTTCGTTTCTTCGCTATCGAAGCGCAAAAAGCTAATTTTATTATCAAAGTGAAAATAACTCATTTTATCCTCCACTTCAATATTTGCCCTTAGGTATCCGCCCTAGCCAAAGTTAGGGTGGATACATTCTGTCTCGGATAAAATGGCATGTTTTATGTCTCTGTTGTACAACCAAAGCAGTTTAAAAAGTAAAGGCATATTGTATTTTTGACTAGAGCCTTATCAACATTAAAAATGATCAGCCCCGGCACGCGTCCGGTTTTTTATCCGGCTCACCTCACCCAGTTTTTCCGACCGTTCGAAGAACTGAGATGTTTGCTAGGAATCTCTGTTGCCAAAACAGTGGAACTAATGCCATTATAGTGTCGCGTGGGTGCCATAAACGAGCCACAAAGCGGCCAGTCGGGGATGTCGTTAGCCCAAGAAATTCCTCATTGTGTCACTGTTACTGAGAACGTCACTTAAAGAATCCAAGCCATTGTTGTTATTGTGTCGCTTTGTTTTTGCCGTTTTGTTCTACATTGTTTGATTGTTAGGGAGTTAAATGTAGTTAAGTGTATTGTGCGTGTTGTGGGCGATTTCACGGTGCTGCGGCCGGCGTCACGGAGCTCGTTTATCAGAGTCCCGGCTGAGGACTCTGTTAGTCATAACCATACATTATGCAGCGCTGTGATTTGTGAGCCTCGTTACAAAATAATGCCGCTGAATGCTCGCTGCCAAATTGGCTATAAACAGACTTTACCGACGCAAAACTATTAGTTACAATGTCGGATTCGATTAAGGTTGCAATACTACCACTTCCGTAATTGTCATCAGCTGACTATCGCTGTAACACTCACACTTACATCTGACAGTATTATGTCTAACTCGAAAATCCTATACCTACCAAGAAATGGTCTTTGTAAACTCTAAGTTATATCTATATATTAATCTATTTCTTAGTGCGTTTCCAAAATTGTAACGTAACTTTTAAAACCTTGCAAACGAGTTTCAATTCCACCCTATCGCCTGCAATAGTGTTCTAACATCTCGCTATATCTAAAACCATTGCCGCTCCCGACTGTCGGTACCGTCTTTAAACAATGGCTCGAAAATGGGTCATGTTTTTACCATTTAACAGAAGCTGTGCATTGCTAACGTCACAAAGAAGGCTAACAAAGGCTAGTAACACCAGTGGCTGTCCCTGCAATTATTATTTATGACGAAAGTGGCAATTTGTTGTACACAATTAACAGCGCAAAAATTGTAGAATGGTTTTAGCTACCTTCTTTAAACGTGCTTTAATGGTCCTAGATTTTTTCATGTTAATTAAGCTTTAGCTTTCTCACTATTAAAAAGGTAACCTTGAACTTAAATAGTCAGAATTTGAAAAACGAGCTAGCCGAATTGGCTTACAATTCTGAGTCATTCTAAATGTTTCTACAGGTTCCAAAGTTTACCAAACAAAAAACAAAAAAAGTCAAACATTTCATAACCATACCAATACGTCAATCAAACAATCTCAAAAATCACAACCCGTTACTCTGTACTCTGTAGATACCTACCCGTTATTGTTTACTTTTACAATATCACCCCGAAGACGCGGCTAACGGCATCGACGTCACACGCTCCCCGTTATCTTCATAAACCAAACGAGTAACGGTCCCATCTGAACCATTTTCGAGCAACCCTTTCAAATTATGAATAAGTAATTACACCGGGCACCGTAAGATATTACAGTTACACAAAGAGTCGCGTTAGCCGGCCTTGAAAGGGTAGAAAGTAACAGGACTCGACAATGGACTTTCTCCGAGAAATGCACTACTTGCACACAATCACTTCCTAGTTGCCGTGACCAAAGTTTAACTGGACTTATTTTTGAAAGAACAACGGTAATAACTGTTAGGAAAGTGACGCGTTGGATCTATCTTGGTTTTTTGGAGTTATGCTGACTGCTAGATTATATAATAATTATTATAAAAAATGGTATTTTTATTATTTGTGCGTAACTCTACGGGAACACCTCATACTTACTTTAAAAACAGATAATGCTAAAGGCGCTTGTATCGTTTCTCAAAGAGCGGTAATGATAAAACAACATGAGACGCTATCAGTTTTTGATATGCATATCAATATTTAAATCAATTTGCTATGTACAGTTAGATACATTTGTAAACCGAGTCACCTAATTCGACAGTCTAGTGATAAGACCTTACTACAGCGACAATGTCACAATAATGTTTGAGTATTGACAGTGTATCGTATTCCTAAATCTCACTAATGTTGAATTGAGCCCCGAGTAAGCATAGACGCCTTTGCTTGACACGTTCACACACACTATCAACAGCGACACATCACTTACACCCGTGTAGCATCCGAGTGTTGTGTACAATCGCACGTGTGACACAGCGATTAGTGCGGGTGCCGTGTTCACCTCACGGCTAAGTCGGCTAAACGCATGCCAAATATTGACGGAGCTGCTGCCTAAACTGATTGGAGGCAATGAAGGTGTGTAGTGGGCTTAACGAAGGATTATAGTAAGTCAATGTTGACTTGTTTGTTATTGGATAAAATAGTTCTTTAAAAATATGATTTTGATTACTTTATATTAAGCAATGTAAATGGGCTAAAATCAACCTGAAGTTCATAACCTTGATTCCTCTACCTTCCCTACTTTTCCTTACTTGTTCCATTATAAATTGCTGCTGTAAAATACAAACGTGATCTTAGTCACAATTATCAAGTTCTTACAACAATTAGGCGAGGATAAGAGAATCCGCGGAAAAATCGGCTTCGCGAACACGCCGGGAGACTACCAGTAGATAGACTCGTTGGTTTGAGTAGGACAAATTCGGCCTTTAATCCGACATACGCCTGTCCCTAATTCGACGTTGATGGTTTTCTACCAGAGGTGACTATCTCGCATGTGTAAACCTAGTTTAAGGCATCCTTCTATAATGTCAACTGCAGGTACAAATACGTATTGGACTATAACAATATTCAACACACTATAAAAATATTCATTAATTTTGGCGAGTTAGGCACAAACACTGTATTTTAATTATCAACTTTAGAAACAGTAGCTAGCACTTTTTTTAATCAGGTAAGTTAATACTTCTGTAAATAAAAGTATGAACCTAAGTAATTAGTAATTACCATTACCAAGGCCTTACAACAATTACGCAACAACGATTAATCGCGGATAAAAGAATCGCCAGATAATCGGCTTCGCGAACATGTCGGGAGACGGGATCACCGCGTCCTTAATTCGCCGATGCGTACATTGTTGGTTTATCGAGGGGTCACTAACTTGCACATAGTTCTAGATTACGACTACCTTATATTATGTCAACTGTACACATACATATTTGACTATATGTCCGATAACCTCACGATATTTAGGTATATTTAGCAACTGTAACTTGAACAAACAGCTAGATTCAGTATTATCATTGTAGTAAGTCATATGTTTTTAGAATGACTGTTGAGATTCTTGCAGCTCTTCTTCTCAGCAGCGTTCTCCCTTTAGGAAGTGCTGGTAGATTATTGACGTGTAAAAGAGTCCATTTGGCCTTCTGACTGAATAAAAATACTTATCTTTATCTTTAACAAGTTTATTCTTAAAGTTATTAAAATTGGCTACTAGCATTTTTTTTAATCCATCAGGTAAGATCATATCCCTGCAAACAAAAAGATTACCCTAATTACCATTAACAAGGCCTTACAACAATTACGCAAGAACGATTAATCGCGGATAAAAGAATCGCCAGATAATCGGCTTCGCGAACAAGCCGGGAGACGGGATCGACTCGGCCTTAATACGCCGATGAGTAAGACAAAGTCGGCCCTTAATCCGACCTACGCCTACCGCCTTGGTTACGGTTACGTTGCATCCGAACAAATTTGGAGATTTCTTATAGAACTTTGAACCTTCATTTGTTTTTACTTTACTATAAGTCATTGCCATATGTTCATAACCATTTTATTATAACTGCCCAGCGCTTCTCCGACCCCCGCGCCTTTCCCCTCTCCTTTAAAAACATCAATCTTACGTGACATACCGACTTGATGCGTGTAACTGATAGCCTGTGTGTGCGGTGTGTGATTAGTGAATTCCACCTATCCCGCGGGAACAGCATAGGATACAACACCCAGCTCCAAGGTATGTACACGCTGACCTGACAAATTTTACGACCTTTCCCAAATTCTTGTGTGCCCTATTCCAATTACGAACATTTGGTAGCAGAGCGTGGTTTGATCCCCTCTTTAGATCAGTCTAGTACACTACTTAAATACTTACCCAAACTTTCTTTCCACCAAAATCTTATTTGGTGGCTAAATCTAATTGTAGTGGTAATTGCATGCATTTTAAAACGTTTAATTGCATTGACGAGTCACCTAACGCCCGGCCGCCAGCCTGTTTTTTATGCATTCTCGACCCATAACTGGTTCCCTGCGCTTATCTTTTATCTATTCCTTCCTTGTTTAAATTTGCACCTTGTTGTCAAGTATTGATGGTTATAGCTTCACTGTTTAAGTAATTTGTTTGTTAATATTCTGTGGCCAAGTTGAAATGACTGACCGCGGAAATAATGATACAATTAGGTCTGTGCTATACACGGAGACTGCAGATTATCGTAAGTCCGTGGGCACATTAAGATTGACAAGTGACTGGATTGCAAACATGCACCAACTCCTTAATACCGTGGATCATGCGCGACTGCTTATATTCCTTAGCGAACTCGACGAACAGTATAAAGAGTTCCGTGAGGCCAGTGCCCAACTCCTCGGCGGACTCGACCAGGCCATCGATGTGGAGGAGTACAGTTACGTTCAGGGACTCATTAGGTCAATGCGTGATAAAGTTGTTGACATTAAAATAAAACGCAACGAAATTATTCCTATGGCAACTAGTACCCCTACCCGCCCAACTGCTGATAGGGCCACGCTAGTGGGGTTGGACCTTGATCGTCCTCGTCACCAGAAATTGCCTGACCTCCCTATTCCAAATTTTAATGGTCGCCCGGACGCTTGGATTAGTTTTATCGACCAATTCGATAGTGTCGTCGATTCTCGGACTGACCTACTGCCAACACACAAAATGCACTATTTAATGAGCGCATTATCTGACGAACCGAAACGCCTGATACAACATTTACGTGTTGAAGCTGGTAACTACAGTGTAGCCCGAGACCTACTCAAACGAAGGTATCATAATATACGGGTTCTTGCGGATACATACATTTCCCAAATAATGACCTTGCCCGACATCAGCCACAGGCTCACTGGCCTGCGCGCCTCATTTCTCAACCCCTTGCTTACGGCGTACCGCTGCCTGGAGCGACTCGAATTGCCGGTCAGGCAGTGGACCTATATTCTTGTCCACATTTGCTTTGGCAAACTCCCAACCGAATTAAAGTCCCGTTTTGAGCGTCGTCATGGTGACGGTCAGAGAGACCTCCCAACATTTGACCAATTAATTACATTTTTAGAGGAAGAATGCCGCCATCACGACAATGTCGGAAATACCTCCATAGTCGATGCCTCGCCCTCCTATCCTAGGAACCAGCCCACCGCGGTAAACCCACGCCGCTATTTGGTCGCTGAAGCAGACTCACGCGTACCTGGGACGCCTAAATGTTCTATGTGCTCTAGCCAATCCCACTACTTACGTGAATGCCGTGATTTTTTGGATATTTCCCCACATGATCGTTCAAATTTTGTTAAAATAAACGGTTTATGCTATAGATGTTTGGATAAGCACCCAATAGCATCGTGCGCACGCGATTATCGTTGCAGTACTTGCCGACGCTCAACGCATCATTCTCTCCTGTGCTTTAATGACCCTCGTCACCCAGTGTACCCTTCCCCGGAGGCCCCGACGTCTCGGTCGGTCTCCTTCCATCGTCAGTCTGAGCCGGGCCGCCCCGGCTCCCCGCGCTCTCGCAGGGGCGGGGGAGGTCATTACTATGCGCCCTCGCGCCCGAGCCCCCGGGCGACGCCGACCGCCTCGCCTCGCGCTTCTCCCCCACCCGAGCCATCCCGAACGTGGCACCATGCTGCTGCTCGTTCCCCAGCCCGAATCTCTTCCCCACCACCTCGTCGCAATCAATACTCCCCTACCCCTACGACCAGTAGAGGCAGACGTGCAGCGTCCCCCTATTCACCAAGGCGAGCTCCTTATAGTGATCCTCGTCACGAGAGTCAACAATAGCTAGACCGCCCTCTCCCGTCCATATCCCCGCCTTCTCCCCCTGTCGTTGTAAATACTGACCTTGTCCTACTCCCTACTGCAATAATTCATGTGAGGTCTTCCAGCGGTTATTTTATTGCAGCGCGAGCACTTTGTGACACTGGTGCACAAGGCTGCCTCCTTACAACTGATTTAGCTATTACGCGACTAAATATGCATCTTTCACGTCCAGTGTCTCCCGGGCTTGTCCGTGGCATCGGTAACATACCCTCTGTATCCGTGCGCGGCTGTGTTTCCTTGACCTTTAAACCGGTTAATACCTCCTCCCCAATAGTTAACACAAATGCCATGGTAATTGATACTATCGCCGGGACACATCCTGAATTGGAGTTACCGCTATCAATCCAGTCGTGCGCTAAATCTTTGCCTCTTGCCGATGTTTCATTTTACCAACCTAACTCAGTCGACGTCTTATTAGGTGCTGACGTACTGGGCTCCCTTTTGCGCTCCAACATAATACAACTTGAGCCTAGCGGCTTAACTGCTATATCCACTGTCTTTGGGTATATTATTTCCGGTCCTGTTGTGAACTTAACTTCCCCCGAACCTTTAATGACTGGCGTTTCCTTATCTCAAGTAGTTGAACGGTTCTGGAAAATAGAAGAACCCCCTGAGCTATCTCAAATAAATCCACAGGACGTTGAGTGTGAAAATATTTTTAAGATACACACTACACGAAATCCGGACGGT
This sequence comes from Acleris laterana, assembly GCA_963966035.1. Taxonomy (NCBI): domain Eukaryota; kingdom Metazoa; phylum Arthropoda; class Insecta; order Lepidoptera; family Tortricidae; genus Acleris; species Acleris laterana. The sequence goes on from OZ014451.1 coordinate 10,851,970, forward strand.
ACCTTTGTTACAAGATTGCCCTTCTTAAGTAATAGACTCCCCCTCGGCGGCTCTCGTAGTATAGCAGAAAGAAGATTCCTTAACCTAGAAAAGCGACTACAAATGGATTCCTTACTCAGATCTAAGTATATAGAGTTCATGCGTGAATATATATCTCTAAACCATATGTCCTTATCCACTGTTGACCTCCAAACAAGAGAACATTATTTTATCCCTCATCACGGCGTCTTTAAATCGGGAAACAAAGAAAAAATCAGAGTCGTTTTTGACGGTAGCAGTCCTACCACTAATGGTGTATCCCTCAACCAGTGTCTGCATACGGGTCCCAAATTGCAGCGTGATATTTCCCACATTCTTTTAAATTTCCGCAGACATGCAGTCGTATTTGTTGCTGACATCCGCATGATGTTTCGTATGTCCTGGGTAAATCCCGAAGATAGGCGTTATCAGCTGATTTTGTGGCGCGAGTCTCCGTCTGACCCTCTTTGCGTTTATGAACTCAACACTAACACTTACGGTTTGCGATCCAGCCCCTATATTGCAATCCGGGTTCTTCTTGAGTTAGCTGAGCTAGAACGCGATAGATTCCCCCGAGCCGCCGCTGTCATTGATACCGACATATATGTCGATGACTGTTTAACCGGAGCTGCCAATCTTGAAGAGGCACGATGCCTCAAGTCCGAACTCGAATGTTTAATGCGGGCAGGTGGGTATGACTTGAGAAAGTGGCTCTCTAATAGACCCGAGCTTTTAGACAATGTACCCAAGGAGCACATTCAACCCCTGCATACCATCCAAGACGTCGAGAACCCCCAGACAGTAGCAGTCCTCGGAGTTCAATTTAATCCTGTGACTGATGCCTTTACTTATTCCTCCCATATAGACTTTGATGACCACCCTACAAAAAGGAAAGTTCTGTCGTTGATAGCCAGAACCTTTGATCCTTGTGGTTGGATAGCCCCTGTTGTCTTTAAGGCCAAGGTGTTTATCCAACGCCTCTGGCTTTCTGGTCTTAATTGGGATGAACCTCTTACTCATGAACTGAAGTCTGAGTGGCTAACTTTTGCTAAAGACTTGGTCAACATCGACAAAATATCGATCTCCAGGCGTATTGCCCTTGATGAACCATCGTCATACACGCTTCATGGGTTCAGTGACGCGTCGGAGGCTGGGTTTGCTGCTGTCGTGTACCTACGAGCCGTAGACCAACAGAATAATTGCTCCGTCCACTTGTTAATGTCCAAAACCAAGGTTGCCCCCGTTCGGACTCGTTTAACAATTCCAAAGATGGAATTGCAAGGAGCTGCGCTTCTGTCAAAATTAGTTCAACACGTTACCTCCTGCCTTCAGAAAGTAATAGTGTTGAACGCTATCTACACCTGGACGGATAGCAAAATTGTTCTGGCCTGGCTTAACACTTCACCGTACGAGTTGCAAACCTTTGAAGCGAACCGAGTCTCTCAAATTAATAATTCTAAGTTTCCTTGTACTTGGCGACATGTGCCGGGAAACATAAACCCCGCCGATTGTGCATCCCGTGGTATGTCCCCGCAAGCGCTCCTACAACATAAGCTTTGGTGGTCTCCCTCGTGGTTACTAAAACCCTCCTCTAGTTGGCCACAACATGAACCAATTCAGCCCACTGAACTTCCTGGACTACGTTGTCTCGTAGTCACCAGTGTAAGTCCACCTCCCTCCCCTGATTTCCTGCTGGATAAGTTTAGCTCGTTCCAGAAGTTGATAAGTGTGACTGGTTACATTCTGCGGTTTATGCGCAACGCTCGCCCATCTCATAAGTACCTATCAGTGAATGAACGTAGGGCCGCACTTTACTTCCTTATTGAGCGAGTACAAAACCAGTCATTTTCTATGGAAATTAAACTTCTTAAACGAGGCTATACAGTTGATTCCCCTATTCGTAGATTGAATCCCTTCCTCGACGAAAGCGGCCTTATACGAGTTGGTGGACGCATAAAACATGCGGATTTACCTTTCGATGCTCGCCACCCACTCCTACTCCCTAAAAGTGGCAGCTTTGTAAATTTGCTAGTCTCACACTATCATAAGGAGAACTCGCACGCCTCACCAGGTGCTTTAAGCGGAATAATTTCCCGCGAGTACTGGATTCTCTCTGCTCGCCGGTTAATCAATACCGTGGTGTTTAAATGTTTACCTTGCTATCGTTTGAAAGCCCTTACTAGACAACCATTTATGGGTGACCTACCTAAAGATCGGGTAACCGCTGCGCGCCCATTTCAAGGTGTAGGCACGGATTTTGCTGGGCCATTCTACACTAAAGTACAAGCGGTTCGAAATAGAAAGTTGGTGAAAACTTACCTGTGCGTCCTAGTGTGCCTCGCGACTAAGGCCGTCCATCTCGAGGTAGTCTCCGACCTCACAACAGAAGCCTTCATGGCGGCCCTTGCCCGGTTCGCTTCTCGCCGCGGTCTCCCTTCCCTTATTCGTTCGGACTGTGGTAGAAATTATGTAGGAGCAGATAATCATCTCCAAGACGTTTACAAGTTCTTTACCCAAAATACTGTTATGCTAGGGTCAGAAATGGCCAAACGCGGAATAACCTGGATTTTTGATCCTCCTACCACGCCACACTGGGGTGGCCTTTTTGAAGCAGCAGTTAAGTCTGCCAAAGCCCATTTGAAACGCGTCGTTGGAGATACTCCACTCACGTACGAAGAGCTTACGACAATTTTTACAAAAATTGAGGCGGTTCTTAATTCACGGCCTTTATGTCCCTTATCGCCGGATCCTAATGACCTCGAGGTGCTCACGCCTGGTCATTTTATTATTGGACAGCCTTTAACTGCAGTTCCCGAGTATCCATTTCAAGACGTCAAAATCAGTCGGCTTACTCGGTTTCAGCTTGTGCAACAGATTACGCAACATTTTTGGTCGCGATGGCATGTACAATACCTCTCAACCCTGCAAACAAGGCCGAAATGGACTACCCGCGTAGAACCCCCTTTGGCGGGTGACTTGGTTCTCCTCAAAGAGGACAACGTTCCCTCGTTGGAATGGCGTCGCGGTCGTATACTAACTGTACAACCCGGCAAAGACGGCGTCGTGCGTGTGGTGACCGTCAAAACCCCCACAGGTGTCCTGACCAGACCGACAAACCGAATTATTCCTTTGCCCATTGATGAATAACGCTTTCGTAAACATACTCATGTTTAGGGCGGGGGTATGTTCATAACCATTTTATTATAACTGCCCAGCGCTTCTCCGACCCCCGCGCCTTTCCCCTCTCCTTTAAAAACATCAATCTTACGTGACATACCGACTTGATGCGTGTAACTGATAGCCTGTGTGTGCGGTGTGTGATTAGTGAATTCCACCTATCCCGCGGGAACAGCATAGGATACAACACCCAGCTCCAAGGTATGTACACGCTGACCTGACAAATTTTACGACCTTTCCCAAATTCTTGTGTGCCAAAGTACTTAAACGAAATTAATTTCTTAAAATTGTGTTTTTTAAACAGGATGTGTTTTTCTACACCTATGCCAATTACGGAAAGAATTACTTTTGGGATTCACTATTTACGTGTAGTGAATTTACCAAAAGATATTTTTGTAGTTTCTAAATTTTTCTGTAGGGTTTCGTAAAAAAGTTATAGAAGATAATGATACCTATAGTTGATGATGATTTGGTAAAACATTAGTGAACCCAAAAACTGCTGGATACTTTGGTTTTGGTTGTGATGTCATTAAAAAATACTGTAGTTCTTCTCTTCTTTTTTCCAATCTATACCTACCCTACAGTACCTACTTAAAATGCAGCATATGTAGGTAGGTACTCATATTCTCTTCCTTTTTTAAGAATAAAGTATCAGTGTTGTTTTTTGGACGCGGTGTAAGAATACCGTAAGGAGTTCCATCTCTCGCTATTTGGGGAGAAGATTGCGACGGATTAAACGCCTTACTGCGTTTACCGTGTTTTTCTCCGTGCCGGTAATCTACTCGGTATGGTAACGTGAGAACTGTATTAACAAACAAACAATGTGATCAAGATTTAACGGCAGTGATTTAAAAAGCTTTAGTTGGTTCCTTTCGTAAATTTTATTAACATGTTATAGCGAGTTTATGACTTACATGAAGGAAGGTGTAAGGTGAATTAAAATTGGTGAATTTGATTATGGATTTGTAAATAGATCGAAAAGCAATGAGAAAAAAACGGGTATTTCAAAGTCTCCACAGTCAAAATACACAAATTGAGATAAATTATAATGATAAATGTCATAACAATATAAGTAAATATGAATATTCGATTGGTGAAAAGTTTTACACAATACATACCTATTTCGCAAATTTCAATAAAACCGTCACTAAATACTAACCCAACTAGGCGTTATTCAGTTGTTTTTTTCGACATGTCCGCGGGTGGAACAAATTGAAATTCATTAGTGGTCCGCTCCGCGAGAGGGCGTTAAGGAAAATTAACGAGGCACGTATGAATTAACACCCGAACAGTGGCTTGGCGGTCTGGTCAGAGCCAGGGCTTTGAAAGGTTCAGTACTGAGACCAGTATTTAAACAAAAAATTGCAACGGAAACGTCATGCTGTCGAAAGGTTTGCAGGGTTAATTTTGACATGGTATTTATTTCAAACAAAAACAAGCGGAGAAAATGGTTCTCTGCCTTTTGGCCGAAATATGTTTGGCCGAATGTATCGTTTCCCAACTGTTTCATTTGCCAACCCGCTTATTTTTCTGTAACTGTAAATATTTCAGGATTTTTATAAAAGTAACCTAACCTAACCTATAGGTTTCTACACGATAGTACTGAAATTAATCCTGAAATATTTACAGTTACAGAAAAAAATGCGGGTTGGCAAATGAAACAGTTGGGAAACGATACATTCGGCCAAACATATTTCCCAAAAGGCGGGATACCGGAGAAACTATCATAAATTTATGGAGAACTAGACGAGCACACAGGCTTGATTGTAAATGGGATATGTGAACCATAAACATTTGCATTCTCAAGTAACTAAGTACGTCTCTAAATACCCCTTATGTACAGTTTTAAAACAAAGATTAGCTCATTTTCGTATTAATTTGGGCAACAGAGACCTGCCTAATTATAAACCTGTCAAGCGAGACAGCTCTTTTCGGATCAATAACAATACCGACTCTAATGAAATGGAAAAATCGAGTTCGATGACTAGTTGCTGAGTGTTGGGGTAGGCGCGGTCGCCGTTAGTAAAACTGACGCTATAGGTATAATCTTAACATAGTATAAAACAAAGTCGCTGCCGCCGTCTGTTCGCTTAAATCTTCTAATCTGCCCAACGGAATTTTATGCGGTTTTCATCAATAGGTAGAGTGATTCAAGAGGAAGGTTTTTATGTATAATCAATTCTGTATTATGTAAGGGTGTTACAGAGAACTGAAATAAAGCGAAGCGAGGGCGGGTCGCTAATAATTAATAGTGTTAGATACACAAAAAGTGTTTTATATACTGGATATTTTTATTAATGATGTCTACTCCAACATAGATTGGAGATTTTTGGACTTTTCATCCTTTTTGTTGTGCGTCCACTAAAATCCTGTCAAATTATCAAATCAGAGGGGCTACTGCTCAACGCACTCGCAATCGCAATTGTTTTTTATTTTGAAAATCGAAGGTTTGTCTGCATATAAAATGAAAACAATTGTTCCACTTTGAAGCCAATTGAGATTGCGAGTGCGTTAGGCAATAGCGACGCAAGTTCAAGACTCTAATTCTAACTTAATTTCAATAATATCATTGGTGCAAACGTTTTTAGCACTGTGATAGTAAGGTGAAGGGCAACCGAGTGATACTTTACAGAAAGTCTATTTTACGCAGTAAAGAATTGCGACATATATAATATTGTCAACGTTATTTGAGTATTTGAGCTCATATTTACTTGATACTAATGGCGGCCAAGTAAAAACCATACGATAACATGTCAAAAGCAATATGATTTTATCAAGTAGAATAAAGCCCTTGATAAATAACTAAACCCTCAATAAAAAGGAATAAATGGAAAACCGCGGTCATATCTATGGGCTTCGGCGAAGATTCGTATTGGCATCTACTACTTAATCATAAAGGAAGAAAAATACTTACATACATACAAAAACTCACGCCTTTATTCCCAGAGTGGGGTAGCCAGAGCTACAGAATTACCAACAACTCTAAAAACTGGTTGATAATTCTGTAACCAGATTTTGCACACGTAAGAATTAAGTGAACGTTATTGCTTCTAAAACTAAAAAAAAAATGTTTTTTTCTAAAAGTTTGTGATTATTGTGCATAGGCGTCTTGATTCCGCACGAGTCTGACCAGACATCTGATACATCAACTAAGATGTAAGTTGAATCACTAAAGAAGATATTTTACTTTCTTCCTATTTCTCTGTTGTATGTACTATTTGTTATTTCCTGAAATTTTGTTAATTTGTCTATCTTTCGGCATTGTCTTCGCTTATTCTACTCCAAGGTTAACTGGAAGAGATCCCATATGGGATAAGTTCGCTTATGTACATTATTTATATTGATGCAAACATGTCTTGTAATTGTTTATGTGCGATAAAGAATTTACATACATACTTATACATACTTGCTGCTGTTACTAAAAGTTTTGGTTGATGTAACTACCTGTATCGTAACTATGGTATTCATTTTATGTCAACGAAGAGAAAATCTCTCTTGGGCGGCTCACATTTTTTTGAGTGTAGCTAAAAGTCGGTTTCTATTAAATATCGTTAAATAAAAACAAAATATTTTATTTTTCCCCGAACTACAAAAAGGCACTTGAATTTAAAATCCCCACAGTTCCCACTTTTCACTTACCGCGGCTCATTCGTATTCGCGGCGGCGCTTCCAAATTGAGTAATGTCGCAGGCGAGGTGGGGAAAAGTTATGATAAGTAAGTCCGAAGTAGCTGGCTGCCGAAACGTTGAGAGGCAGCGTGTGTCGAACTTCATAATACCTGTAATGGGTAATTTACAGTGAACCAGCGAAAGTATGCCAGCAGTAGAAGTACATTAACGAGTTGGTTTTCACGTTTGAGGCGAGAGCTATTGTAACGACGCAATCTACCTACTAGGTAATTCTACTGGCATGCTTTTGCTGGATCAATATAAATCGAACATAATTTATGTATAATTGTATCTCTTAATGATATGGCCAGAATATTACATTTATACTGAAAGTTTTGTTTATCGATGCATTTAGTTTATTTTGATCAAAAATACACTTAATATCTATTCTTGTCATTCCCTATTAACTCCTAAATGTTAAAAAAAAACGAGTCTTGTAATTATGATTTTGAATAAGTCATGTGGTAACGTAATATAGGTAGTCATTTAATAAGTCAATCAAACCTTTCACGTCATGTAGAATACTTAATCTTCATGTTTTTGTTTTTTTCGTTTTTCCCGCCTTAAACATTGTTAGTATGTAGGTCAAGTTCTCACTGGATAATCGTAGGACCAGCAAGAGTTTTAAAATCAAATTTAATGCAAAATCGGTACATCTTCATCTTTCCTCAATCCTAATGTTGCAAAATATTTTCCAAGTTCTTCAGAATATGTACAAAAATGGCAGTTATGGTGTCTGTTTCCTTAAAAGACCTGTAAGTGTGTCCTGTATGTGTGGTTTCTTAAAGGTGTTATTATTTACACCAAGCAGTAGCAGGACTTTATAAATTATAACGCTTCTCTAATATTGCATACAATTAAGATGTATCCTCAAGACAGTCTAGCACTTGGCGGTATTTTAAGCAAAATGTAAAAAATTACATAGAAAATTACACTTTCCATACCTAGTTTGTCAAAAGTAGGGTTGGGGTAGGACCCCTACATTTTTGTAAGACACGGCAGATCCTCATTTCTAGTGCCAAGATAAAGGTATAAGTAAACACAGGTTCATTGATGTACATAATACTTATATTTCGCCTCCAAAGTATTCTACTTTTCCCTAAGTAAAGCGTTAGAATGATAGAGGCAATAATTTCCCAACTTGGGCCGACCGGTCCCGCGGCGGTTGCGGGCCGCCACACCTCGGCTTGTCCAATCAGCGTACGCACAAAACATAACACATTGCTACGCGATTGATTTTACGAGACAGGCACCCAGGCACTCTATTCCGATTTGCTTTACCCATCTTGCTACTTTATCGTAATCATATTGTTGAAGTTATGGTCTAGCTAGATACTCACTTGACTAAAAAGAAATACAGAGAGCCTTCTTGTTAACATCTGTATCTAAAATGTTACCTATGTTCGTAGTTAAAGATCGCACTCAAGAGAACCGTAAAATTAGGTATATTTTAAAAGTATAAATGACACCAGTTATTACTCTTTTTTTTCATCTATATTTGACATAGATGCGCAAATTTTGTTGTTTATTTCGCCACTTGTGTAATCAATCAAACCAAGAAAAGTACTTACATCGTGTACATGTTTATTGAAATTTCTTCCTTATAGTTCAATTAGTCACTGTTGGAAATATTTCATAAATCCTCAATGATGAGCCTTCTTTCTCTTAGCAATAAAACCAACCTGTTCCCAGTCCCGTTGCTCTTTTTTTGCGACAGTTTGTTTAGTTGCACAATTTACATATAACAGTAACGGTCAGAGAAATGCCGTTAACTGCCACAAAAAATGCATTAGTTTTGGGCTCTACTTTTTACCAATTTTAGGGCAACACCTAAACAAATAAAGACATTTTTATATTGCTGCAGAGCAATTTTCATTAAAATTGGTGTACCGTTACTCTACGCAAAAACAAGCAATTTGTTCCGTTTAAACAAGGGCAAGGACTATTGTTTATTTTGGAAAGTAATTTGCAAACATTTCTTTTCATTCCACATTTTGGAATGTTTCATTCTTCTATTCGCGAACACCATTTGAAATGACAGTCCGAATCAAAATAAGGTCTCTCAATTAGCCAGATTTGCTCTCCGCATAAACCAAAGTCAATAAAATTCACCTTTCCGGGGCCAAGGGGCATTACCCGTAAGTCCGCTGCAAGGGTCGGGTTGAGCCCTCGTGTAAATCATAACAAACATCTTGCCTAACCCTTCGGTCGCCGTCCACCAAGTGGCGTTAATTGGTGACCCGGCTAGGGAAATTGGACCGCTGTACTTGCTTCCGTGACTTAATGACTAGCGGCCCAGTGGATGGACTACGGAACCCGTTTAGGCGTGTGCAATTTGTGTATGCGTCGGGGGTTAGCCGAGTGGATTTGGTTCGGTGTGAATGATGTCTAGGTACCTATATGAAAGCTTGTCTGCTTCGTACTATGTGCGAAGGTTGAATTGGTAGCGTAGGTATGTCTGAAATTAGTTGATAGCAGTTTGGAGGAGAGTAATAAAATTTATATGAGGTAGTTCTTGCGGTACGTGGACATAATTAAATTTAAGTCAAAAGAAACGGTCTCTTTGAACTCAAATTTGAAAACTCCATTTTTGCACATGGCGACATAAAAAAAACTGCATTACGAGGAAACATTTGAGGCAATAACTGGGACAGGTACAAAAAGTCATCAAAAAGAAACGCACGGTAGCTTTCTTCTGGCGAGGATATTTTTATAGCTCGGGTTTGGTCCAGCCGTATTCTAGAACAAAGGGTTTGGGTTGATTTTATGATTTTTATTGCAGCCCTTTTAGTTTTGCCGCTTTTCTAAGTTTACCTACTTTCTCTTTGAAGTTTGTGCCGCAAACTAAGTTAACGTGCTGGAACTATAATAACTTAGTAAAGGTTTTTGTAATTGCTTCCAATTTTCGTATATCATCCTTACCTGACCCACAGGTACGTTGCGCATGAAGAACTATAAACCATAGAGTTCAAAAATAAGATTTTAACCTAAATGATCAAATATAAAGACTAATAGGTAATAAGTTTTGTTTTTTTGTTAATCTTTTAACAACATACATACGATACAAGTTCAACGTGTGTATCTGATTATCTGTATGACAGTGTACACATACGTGTCTTGAACTACATTTAAACAATCAATGGTGTTTGATTTCATGTAACTAACGACTTAGATGGTATGCGCATGTAAAATAAAATAAAAAAAAAACACCTCAAAATGCGTCAGTTTTATTCGGCAAAGAGAACATACAAACCAAAATGCGATTATAAAAATTAGCCAATCGAGGTGGCAAAGAAGATTATTCGCGTTCGGGGAATCTCATAATATTGATTTGTTTCATCATCGTCGGCGTTTCGCAGATTTTCACATTTTTCTTGATTCGGACGTGGAATAAATATTAATAATAAAGGAGGGTTTGCCTTCCGAATTACTCGGAGGAGGCGTAGCGTGTTGACGACTCCTAATTTGGCGTAATTTGCATAGATTATACCGGCTCGCTGAGTGCCAATCTTTTTAAGTGGCCTCTTGTACTCCCGCCGCGGCTCAATAATGTATATTTATATTTCAAAGAGATTTCCGTTTCTGAAATATTTTAGTCTTCGTTCTGCTTTTTGGTTACGTGGTTAGTTTGCTGTGGTTTGGTTTTAATTAAGGTACATGCGCCTTGTAAGGCCCTTTTTTTGCAATGTTGAAATAAATAAAAAAATTGAAACAATTTAAGAAAACAAACTTTATCACAATATTGCTCATTTATTAATGAATCTAATCAACATAGGAATCAACATGTTTGATAAAATTTCTTTAACAAAACAATTATTTTTAAAAACTTCTAAACTGGGCTTTTTTAGGCACATTATGTACTTATCATGGCCCAATATTAATTACGTAATTTTTAACTGCTATCAAAGAAAAAAATATATATAACGCAAAACTTAACATAATATTTGAGATTCTTACATAATCAGTCTGTTACAATATTTTTTTTGGTCATAAATTGTACGGTGGGCCATGTTAGGCTTACACAAACTTAATCTAAATACAATACAAAAATGGCATACTAAAATGAGTAAATAACACTTTTTTGCCGTTATTCTAATAATAAATTTCGATAAAAACAAGGTTGTTACTTTAAATTAAAAAAATAAAAATTTCCTCCGCAATTCGGTGGGCCTTATTAGGAGTACGAAAAAAACAGGAACTAACAAAAAATCCAAAGCTTAACAGAGCATTTTTCAAAAATAAAAATAAAATTAATTTTCTCTTATAGTTTCCAAAGTAATTGATATTCTATAGTACCTAATAAGGCCCGGGGCCCTGGGCCATCTTGGATACCCGAGTGGTGGGCCTTTATAGGGACTTTACCAGGTAGCAAGAACTTGCTTCATTTAAATGAAAATTAACAAATAATACAAACAACACTTACCTTCTCTGGAGTGCCCATAAGTCTAAGAAACTTTGTGTTTACAAACAATACGCAAATGGATGGTTTTTCTTAAAAAAAAACAAAAAGTTTGTGAACAACAGGTTTATAACACGTAAGCCGTTTGTAACGTCACTGACGAACTGTCAACCATTGCAAAGATGGCGGCTCCCTTCTTTTAATATGAATTTGCAATTTTGTCTATGGTACTGACCGAACATGGCCGCGAAATTTTAACTCGTTCGTAGTTATAAAAGTATGAAATTTTGAAAGTGGGCCATCTTAGGAACAGGGCCATCTTAGGCGCAAGTACTTTGTTTTGGTTTACTGAAGGGTAAACAGGTTCATTATATAAAATTGGTTGTACGAGTTAATGTTAATGAGTTACTAGAGAAAAGTTTCAAACAGTAATTTCAGGTCTTACCTATTTGTTTGCAAAATTGCTTATGGCCCTTTTTAATGTTTCACAAGAGCTTTTACTCCATATTGTATTAGTCTATTCTGCTATGATATTGATATCGTTATCACATCGTTGACATGATGACTGAGATCGCTTACCTTACCTGTTCGAGATAATAGAACATTAATGACCAATTATAATATCGATATCGAAGCAAGATTGGCCACGCCGCATTGAAATATAAAACCCTGGTTTATATGGCACGAGCGAAACAAACGTCACCACAACTTTGTGAATACATTGTTACATTTATTTTTATCATGGCTCGAATAAAAATCAGCCTGTATGTATTACTCGTATATAAAGGTACCTATTTTCTTAACACGCATACTTCAACACTTTTATTTACTTTTACGTAAATACATTATTTTAGTCACTTTTTTAGTGTTAGTTCATGTACTCAAATTAGGGTATCCAATCACTTGCTTAACAATGTTTCACAAATTGATTAATTTCACAAACATAAATTTCCAATTTTTATTTTTTCCAAACTGTCAATATTTCAGGATCTTGCAGAATCCTATAGGGTAGATTAGGTTAGTTTAAAAAAAAAAACTGAAATATTTACAGTTTGTGAAACGTTTTTTATAAATGATAGTACACCACAAATTAGGCTTCTGATTATTTCGACATTTCGGCAATAATGTATTATCTCATCGCTCTGTCAGACTTCTGGTATGACTGATGACATTATAACTGCCCTTTTAATGAATCTGTGGAAGCATGTAGACAGCCGTCCGCGGCGCAAATATCGCCTAATCCCCTCCCTTTCCAAACCCACCGTTATCTCATGTTATTGTTCGATATTACCCCGTTTTACAGGGGTGGTGCGCGTAAATCAAATTTATAGCCTTTTTATACAGGCATTAAATTTTTATCAGCCTGATTTCTTTGCATTGTCCGGCCGAGTCCGGCCCTGTTTGATTTTTGAGTGGGATCACATGGGCGATTTATTTGACATTCTGCGCGAGATTTCCAACGTTAAAATAGACCATAAATAAGGTATTTTGATTTATGACTACTTTAAACATGAAGTTATACGTACTTATATGTTTTGGATTTAGATGATAACAATATTAAAAACTTATTGAAAAACAATGAACTATTTCTTAAACATGCACAAACTTATTAATTACATATTATCAATATTTTATTTTCGTGAGTATATTTACATACTATTTAGTAAAATTTAAATAGTTATAGTTTTTTTTATGCAACTACTCTTGATTTTGTATATTGTAAAATATCGCAGCTGCACTAGTCACAGATCGTGTTGCAGTTGTATACATATCATATCACCTTAGGACCTTATGTTCTGTCATAGTTTAAAAAAGAGTAGGTAATAATGCGTGTGTGCATGTGTGTTTGTGCTTGGGGTATAATGACTTTGGCCCGTATTAATAAACTCAGCTTGGCTGAGATGCGCGTCACAAGATACGTCAAAGTAAACGACAAGCCATAGAAAGCTGTCGTTTTTGACCCGTCTCGAAACGAGCATTAGAGTTGAGACTAGAATGGAAATGAATAAATCATTTTGCATTTCATTTTAATTTAAAGGTCCCAATAAACCGCCGCCAACGATTAAATTAAAACCCCTACCGATTTCCTACATTACCAAAACACGTAAATTTAATTTGCGTGCAAATGGCACATACATAAAGTATAATACACATATGTGTGACATTTAGAGTGTCCATTTAGATTTTTTCGCGCGAGGTAGGGTGCAAGAGGGGTAAGTGCGGGGTGGGTAGGTGGGAGGGGGTCTTCCGCTGAAACGACTGAAACAATAAAAGCACGTGGCCCGATCTTATCGATATGTGGTGTCGCGCTCCGGCCCGCGGCGAAACCGGAGTTAGGCGGCGGTTTCACTCCACACACAATATCGTGTGGTTCATCAGTATCAGCGTTTCCGTGTGTCTGTGAATGTGTGTCTATATATGTGTCTGTTTCCGAAATGTTTCATTTGCCAACCCCCTTCTTTGTGTAACTGTAAATATTTCAAGTAGGTAAGTTTAGGTTAGTTTTTATAATAATCCTGAAATATTTACAGTTACAGAAATTAAAGCGGGTCGGCAAATGAAACGGTTGAGAAACAATACATTCGGCCAAACATATTTCTGCCAAAAGGCAGAGAAGAGAACCCTGTTCTGTGTGTCTATCTGTGGCATCGTAGCTCCTAAACTGATGAGGATTTCTTTGATAGATATTTTTCTTAATCAGGCCTTTTTCAGCTAAGTATCATGGAAATCCATTAAGCCATTTAATAGAAATTAGTTCTGAAAGTAGAAGTCACCCTTATATCCGATTTTTAATCTAAGTATTTATTAGTTACTTTTGTATTCAATTTTGAAAAGGTTTTGAATAATTTATAATAATAATCACGAGATTCGAATGAATATTGACGCAGTGTCGTTTTTATCTTCGGCACAAGGAGCTTCACGAAGTCATTTCACACATTGTACGAGTACGTATTGCACGTAAAGAAGTTGTGTACAAAACTAATATATAATTTTAAAATTCCAAATATAGAGTGTCGAACGGTCTGTCTGTATTACAACTACATGCAAGAGGTCATTTACTTAAGTGTTTCACCTATGATTACTTGTTTAAACGGTCGCCAGTGGTGACGTACGAAACAAAGCATAATTTGTACTATGGGCCACATAAAAAGGTTAACCCTTAAATTGGCAGTGTATCTAATAATGCACATACTATAATGTTCACTTTTTTTATTTTTTGGTCACTATTTTTTTTATGCTGATTTCAAATCAAATAGGGTTTGAATTCACGACTTTTTTTTTTTTTGCCAATTTAATGGTTAAGGTCAACCAAAGGTCAATGGAAAGAGCTATTCTCGGAGTTTTATTGCAAGATCGAATGAGATATGATGAGATCCACCAAAATACCAAAGTTTCCAATATCTCAGCGAATTGCAAACCTCAAGTTGCAGTGGGCTGGTTTTAGAGTGGTGACTGATGGCTAAGGACTAAGGTTTAATGCCTCACTGTCTGTCTAAAAAGTACACCACCTAAAAAAAAAACATTTGGTCAAACTCTTCAAGATACATCCAAGACAATAGACTCTTGAGCCTAAGAACTACGTGATTGTACGTAAATAGTAATAGATAGATAGATATATAGCGTTTATATCGGGTATTGACCCTTATAAAACTAAAAAATTCAAAATACACACTGTAATAAAATATGCAGTTACGAGTTATTCCAACTCACACACAGGTCGTTTAAAGTAGGATAGACTTATCAGTTATCATGTTAGTCGAATCAGCGAGTTATAAATGCTCATACTTAGGGCCCTATTAATAAACTCATCTTGGCTGAGATGCCCGTCATAATATACGTCAAACTAAACGACAAACCATAGCACACTGTCATTTTTGACGCATCTCGAGACGAGTATTAGAGTTGAGATTGGTTTACTAATACGGTCCTTTGTGTACTTGGTCACAACTGCCACAAGGTTCGAGCGAGCACCGAATGTTCGAGCGACATTTATACGTTCGTCGCAACGGAACCAGAGCCTGGCCGTAACAGCCCGAGGCGGGGTCTGCTTCGCGATAAAAAATCATTTGCTGGAGCCCCAGCCTTTGTCCGACAATTTTCCTCGTCCATTCTAAAACATTGCCCACCTGTCACTCTTGGGAGGTGTAATGTGAATTACGCCCGGTGAGTGGTGACACCTATGTGCCCATTCCGTGTTTTCAATCGGGAAAAATGGTTTACATTTTCATTTATTAAATAATTTGTTGGGTTTTAGGGAGGCAAGGGTGGTCGTATGTGAATATTTGTCGTAGGTTGATGGTTTATGTTTATTAAGGCGGTTTATTGTCCTAATAAAATGACTTTCATACGTCAAGGACTTTGTACACACGTCATCATCAATATAGATGTTAATAATCAATGACTTAAGTACGATAGTTACTTTAGTTTAAACAATGTGAATGATTTTCGTAAATTCCTTTTTATGTCTATGAAAATTCGAGACATAAGTTTCATATTACATTTACATTTAACTAGGCCGAATGTTCATGTAAACATGATTAGGGAACTGAGTTTATAAACATAAAAATATAAACCATTAAATTTACCTTTCATTATAATTATTTAGATCAACCCAAGTTGAAATTGTAGATTGTAAAGTACTATCCTAATGATGTTAAAATTTTAAGAGGTCTTTACAATTAATTAAGACATTTTTATCCAAATTTTAGAAACGTCTTTGTAACGATCCTATCGCCAAAAGCTCCTTAACATTGTCCTATTAACAATGTATGCGCTGCTTTTCACGTTCATTGTATTTATAACTTTCATTACAAATTTCAAACAGAACTCACCTCGGATACGTTTCGGTATACATGAATGCAGGACTACATCGACTTAATTACAACCTTTAAACAAAACACCCTCTCGTTTCTGCATATAGCCGCCATTGAAGCCGAACACCCAACTAGCGTAATCAGTCATGCATTCAAACACGCGCTCAAACAAAATTTCAAATTCAAAATACGCTCACTGAGGCGAGCCGGCGCGTCTGGCCACAAGTTTTTAATACGGCCAAATAGGGTGGTCATCGCGCTAAGGCTGCGTTCAGAAATTACAGTGCTTTATATACTGTATGGTAGGTATCATTGGAACGAAAAAATAAGGAGATTTAAGAGGATCGTGAACTGACGCACAATTCGAGTAGCTGTCAAAAAAGTCCATGCAAATTTAGCTCCTGGCGAACGTTTCCGATTTTTGAATATGTTGTGTTAAGTATTACGAAGAACAGTGTAGATATTATGGAAAAATAAGTCAGTACGTTTTTTTTTTCATTTTTTTTTTCAACTATATTTACTCGAAAAGGAAAACGCAAAAACTTAGTTTTGTAAATAATTTTAAATATTCAGCTTCACAATCCTCTTAAAGTCCCTAACTTTTAGGATTAAAAATGTAATCTGTAATAACTTAATAACTATCTTGAGGTTTCTACGGTAGCAACAGGGTGAATATTTGGCGTTTCAACCGCCGCCGTCATTATTGTTTTCGCATATTATTCAATATAAACTCAATAACTTTCTTGTTTTTTTAAATTTTGACATCAATAATTGCTGGTAGTTATCATTATTTTCGTCAATGTATTAAAGAGAATAATGACGGCGGTTGGAACGCCCGAATATTCACCCAACAACGGGTATCTTTAGTGCATTTAGTGTTCATGTTGGTAAGCTTGATCATTCTTTACTTTTGATTAAAAACCGGTTTAATTGATTTTTACTGAGATTTTAATTCTTTATCATAAAAGCCAATAAATGCATGCATGTGAAACCGGAATGGAAATCTTTTAACAGTTCACAATTAAATCCATTGAAAATGAAAAGCTACCTTATTTGTTTGTTGACTCTTGGTGCAAAGGGAATATAAAATTTCATCGTGTATTTCCGTAACATACCCAATCGTATTCGCGTAATTTTTCGGGTGTTCAAAAAGCAACATAGGAAAGCTACGTAGAGAATCGAGATGCGAATCAAAGGGGGACATAATGAGGGAGTTCTTTTCAGTGCCCGATGTGTACATCGGTACGTGAGACTATCCCTCTACGTAGATAATAATATGCGCCTTCGGTAGAATTTGTTCAAGCTTTGAAGCTTTGAACTTTGAACGCATTACGGTTTAATACAACCAATTGACAGCCTTTTGACATTTACTATTATTGATTATTTGTATTATTTATCAATTGAGTTTCATCTACAAATTTTATTGCTAACACAAAAAAAAACTATATGTATTGAAAATCATTATGATATATAATTTCCATTTATATAATGTGTACGATCAAAAGAATTTATCTTGTGGAAAGACCATTCATATTACGATATGTGTTTCGAATAAGTATTCCTGTATCCGATATTTTTTTCAAAAACTGTATTTAATTGCTGTGTAACAAGTATATCCACCGTAAGTGTATTCACATAATAGTGGATATATATCCACCGTATTCTGAGACATTTTAGAGAAATTAAACTCGTTCCTTTTTCTGAAAGTGTACAGTCGACTACAAAGAGATGTATCACTTTTGGACCTTATTACAATGCAATAAGGTGAAAAAGTGAATACACGTACATGTCTTTATAGTCGATTGTATGATAAATCGCCACTGAGGAACGTCTAAATAGTCATTAACTAACTCTGAGGGAGGCTATCAATATCAAAAATAAAGTCTCCAGCAGAAAAATTATGAAGAGTCCCTATTTTTACACACACACATAAACTCACGCCTTTATTCCCAGAGTGGGGTAGGCAGAGCTACAGAATTTCCAACAACTATAAAAACTTTTTGATAATTCTGTAACCAAATTTTGCACACTTAGGCGAAGATGTTTACCAGTGTATTAGTGACAGGTTGCAAGCCCATCGCCTAACAGTACCTACTACACGCCTTTATTACCTTAGTCGGCTTTTACGACATCCACGGGAAGACTTGGAGTGGCACTATTCTAATCCGGCAACCACGCGGACGGTTTTTAATAGTTCAATGTTCAATACTTGGGTAACATTCGCGTTAGATTGCCATGATTTAAGACCTATGGGCTATGGAGCTGTGGCCCTTCCTAATCAACTCAGCAAATTCATCAGTTTTAAAACATCAAAGCTACCTAAAACAATCACCGTGCATTGTCAGTGCAGTTTTCCCGTCGCTGGCGTCATGCTATCAATTGTGTTTGCGAGCTGATCCGGTTAGCTGATTGCGCCCCCCGCGGTCGGCGCCTCCTCAAACACGCGCCGGAGACGGTCAACCGACGGTGGGGATGAGGTTTAACAAACGTTCGAGGAGATTCTACCGGTTATGATTTTATTAAATTTCTCGAAATACAGGGTGAGTCAAGAGAGACTGTACTTGCTAGGTATGCAATTTTGAATTTATGTTGATGAGATAATTGTTGATTTTACTTTGCTTCTGGTATGGTCTTTACAGGAAAATGCGTTCAAATTCAAATTCAAATGATTTATTTGTAAATATAGGTAAGAAGGTGTTACAAAGTCAGTTAATTATCAGTACTTATATTTTGCCGCTAGGCACACAAATATATGTCAGGTCATGATAGGGCATGCACCAAATACACTTATAATAATTCGTAACGTACAAGGCATGGGACGGCACGAAAGTAGGTACTATTATATTACATAGTCGGTCCTTAAGTTCTGTCACAAAGGTTTAGTCAAATAAAACTATTTTTTGTTAATTTTTTAATTTTAAAATAAATTAAATTTAAAAGCTTAATTAAAGTACATTTTTAGGAACTAATCATCATTCCACATAGTCGCCGCAATTTCCGATACGATCTTTTAACATTCACGTCCGGCACCGATTAAAACACGCACGAGTTTTCTAAAACTTTCACTTTTTGAAAACGCTTTAAAGATTAGTCTTTGTTAACCAGGAAAATTTTCTATTTAATATTATGAAGCTTCTCATCTCTAGGTATGTTCAGAGACCAGCATTATTATCTTAACGACACTTAAAAACCAGCTTATGAAGCACGAAAGTTGGTCTGTTTTCGTATTTCTGCAAATTGATGTGTAATCGTAAGGTCAATTTAATGAGACATGAAGATTGACCGGAGTATAAGCGGATCTTTAGTTGCTTGGAATACATTCGTATCAGTATTTAAAGATAAAAGTCTGGTCAATATGTCACGCAAATTTCGACTCAATACGAGAACTCTTACAAAAGTTGTAGCCGTTATCAGTATCGTGGTCGTGCGTGTTTTGACCCTTGCTTTCCTGCCCCGAATGGGAATGCTTAAAGCTCGTACACCAAATTATTGCAATAGTAACGAACTCAAATTTCACTTTTTTTATTATATGTTAAATAAGGTTTTGATTGATGTACTACAAGTTTATGAAACTTAATTATTTATTTTTAAAATTATAATAAACCTTTGTGACAGAACTTAAGGACCGACTAGGTACTTTTAGTTAGGAAGCTGTATCAACCATTCATACTAATTACATAAATGCAAAGTTCTCTGTTTGTTTGTTAGAGTGTTACAATTTATTAGCAGATAAACCGCTGACCGGACTTTGATAATTTTTTTATCATCATTATCATTTCAGCCGAAATACGTGCACTGCTGGACAAAGGCCTGCCACAAACCACAAAAAAAAAGAAATTTTGTTATGAAAATATTTTAAAACTCGGGAAAGGACATAATAATGGCCCGTATAATTTATCAAGTCCCAAATAAATGGTACTAAATGACTTCTAAGTAGACAGAGTCGCGAGTAACAGCTAGTTACTAATAATGCAGAGCGTCTCGATAGCCAATAGGGTGAGACTTGACTTTTGATCGTAAAATTGATACCCTTGAAGCCGGCGGTCATGTACCATGAGTAACTACGGTCACTCATTTAAAAAAATGTGCACGAAGTCGTCAATGTAAATAGAGATGCAAAGTCATTTCTAACTTGTAGGAAACTAAACCTTATTCCTGTAAAATATCAGATTGAGTTTGGACCTATAGTGTATACTTTTAGGCATTTATAAAAATGTTAACAAAACAACCACGTGATATAGTTCGTCAGCCAATATAAGTAGACAGTGTTCTGCTTCTATTGGCTGCCGTCAAAGTCGTCGTACCTCAAAGCTCGATAAAACAGTTTTGATTGGTTGTTTAACAAAGTCACGTGATTTGGAATGTTAACATTTTTTTAAATACCTAAAAGTATAGACTATAAGGTGGGTCATAAATTTAAGTCGTTGACTGTACATTATCCGTTGCTCATACGATGAAAAAAAACATCTAGACTACATATTAGAATTGGAAAGTCTGATACCATTTTAGAATTAACAACTGTAGGTAAGGCGGTTGGAAAAGGTATAACTAGTATTTGGTCCTGCAATGGTCACAAAATATGGAAAAAATCTCAAAACTCGGAATTTTATTTACTATCTTTGAATAGTTTTCATATGACCAAAATAGCAAAAAGAATTGGACCCTACTCACGTATGAAACTGTACTCAAAAGTAAACAATATTTGCGACATTAAAAGTAATTCTTCTCGAGAGGCAAAGTTTAAAGTTCTTAATTGGCTTTGGACGTTGGACTACAGGGAAACGGAAAACTTCTTAACTTCACATTAAACTTTTAGTACCAGAAGCACCCGCGCTTTCACACATACACACACATGCACGCACGCGCACACACACACACACACACACACACACATACGCACACACATACACACACACACACACTCACTTATAGACAAACACACACAACACACATTATCATTAGTACTGTACCTTCATTGTTTTTTGTTTTATTTAACCTTTTTGTTATTTTTATCTCTGCATCCATGTTCTAAAAACTTTTATTATACTTTAACGCTCGCACATCTGTTTGAGTAATCGTGTGTAGTGTCACTCTACAAGACAGGCTTCGCCTAGTGTAGGTGTCACAAGCAAGAATTTATTTGCTCATCCTTACAGTGTGGTGTGACTTATTCTATAAGTAACGTAATCCCTCTGAATGCATTGAGTTTTAAATGATATTTAACTTAACATCGACTATGTTCGCGTTTTGGTACTGGCGTGAATGAATGTCTACGCAGGAGGTGACAGCAGGACGTGAAACTAACCCCGCGTAATCCTGTCAAGTTCACAAGAGAAAATATTCTATTACCGAAGAATCGTCCTTGCGTGTAATAACCCCAGGGTTTATTTTTCTAATGAGTCCACGGCGATTGTCTATAACTGGACGTTGGCAACATCTTGCTTAAAGGAGTAAAAGCTATTAATTAAGAAGAAAAAGAATATCTATGTAATATGTTTTTATTATTGACGACGGGTTGGCCTAGTTGATAATGACCCTGCTTATTCCCCTATGGAATTCCTCATCGTCATTTGTCCTAATGCATAGTTTGTCCGAATTTTCGTTTATCCTAAAGCCATTTCCGCTTAATATTTAAAACTTTTTAGTTTTATTATAGCACAACCCTAATCTAACCGAACCGTAGATATAATTGAAAAAGTTGCCTCACTCATCTGAAAACCAGTTTAGGTCAAATGAAAATTCGGAAAAATAATGTGTTAGGACAATCGTTGTTAGGGATTCTGAGGGACACCCGACCCTGCCTACGAAGCTAGCGGCCCTGGGTTCGAATCCCGGTAAGGGCAGATATTTGTGTGATCAACGCGAATATTTTCCTGTCTTGGATGTTGTCCTGAGTAGTTATATCGTTGTCTAGTACCTACAAGCCTTTAGAGATTAGTTTGGGACTGGGTCAATTGGTGTGTTATTTATTTATTATTTTAATGAAAATATACATGATGTAAGTAGGTAGGTAATTTGAGGTTTAATTGGCATTGACATGTGCTCTGCAGATTGTGCCTTGTGCTCTGCCGCAAATGTGGTAGATGCGTAGACATGTTGTATTTAATCTTAAATCAACAAACAATGACCACATGGTTGCCTATATCATTACCTACATCTAAAGTCATTTATTTATTTCAAACGGACTCATAAAATCCATACATTTTTTCGTCCGTGAGTATAGTTACAACGTCGAAATTCTATTGATGTTAAATTATTTTTTGTAAGAGGGAAGATGTGGGAAAAATAACGAAAACGTCGCTTTGGATTTTTAGAATACTCTCTTTATCTCGTTTCTAATTACATTTATACAATCGGTACGATTATACCTTTGACAGACCATGACTATATCTATCTACACTTTGTTGAGACAATAAATACCTATGTTTATGTAAGTACAGTATTTACATCAATGCAAGTCTCTGAATCCTTACAATATAACAGTAATCAGTCATTTTCAAAAAAATCGTCACTTACATCTAGTTGGATTTAAGGGTTCGTCACTATGAAGAATTTATCTAATAAAATATTTTAAAAATAAAACAATACTTACAATTATATCTGTCGACAAGCATGAACACATGTGCAATAAAATTAACAATTGTTCGCAGTACCTTAAAAGTACCTACTATTTCTATTTACATACATCGGTACCAATCTAGGCCAGCTAGAAACGCTACATCACAAATCTTAAACGTGCTAACAATAAATATTTCATATAAATCAAATTTTAATCTTTATACCTTTATATATTTACAAGCTCATGGGTTTATCACATTTTAACAGTCCACTTCGAAGAGCGGGTACTAGAAATAAGTCAACACTTGCGGCACTAGAATAGTCAGTATGGCCGCCAAACGGATTTGTGCGTTGGTATCGTGCCGTTGGAGATCTTGGTGGAAGTGGGGCTGGTGGAGACGAGGCGAGTGGTGCGCGAGGGGGGCGCCTTCAGCTCGTTGCGCGGCCGCGGGCGGTCCACCACCGTGGAGTCCGCCGCTTGTACCTGCTTCATCTCCTGGAGCTCGACATTCGCAGGCCGCGTCGGGTGGAATGCAGACTTCACCACCTCTATAGGCTCCTCGTCTGACTCATCAGAAATCGTTGCTTCGTGTGTTGAGTTCACTTCCGACTTAGAATCCGCTTTGGAGCGATCGGGGCTACCGTTGATCATGCTGCGCGGACTGCCGCTCTGTCTACTGCTTGTTGGTGATAAACGTGCGCTAGAAGTGTCCAATGATGACACGTTACTTTGCAGATGTCTCAGCGCATCATAAGGACTGATGCCGTTTTTCAATGTTAGTTCCGGAGGCAATGTTTTTAACCCTAAATCACCAGGATGCGGTCCAAATGGAAGAAGTCCATTTGCTGGTAAGAATGCACCGGGTGGAGCAATCAGACCGCCAGCTCCTGGAGGTAAGTTGGCTAGAGCAGGAGGGAACGGGAACATCTCCGCTCCTGGTAGCGGCATTGGAGGCGCCAGGGTTCCACCTGTTGACAAGAAGAAACCAACGTTAACATTCACTCAACTTAACATCAGCTTTTTACGACGGCTACTGTTGCTGATTTGCGAACATGACGTAATATGAGAGACGGCTCCCTGGGGATGGCCCCGGGCGCGCGGGTGCTCCGCTGATTCCCCGAACAACGAGGGTGCATAATCGTACTAAGGATAATGTACAATCTGTAGGCGTTTAAAGGCGGCTTCACCGAAAGGGATGTTTTTTTAGCGCAATATCGGGAGGGCGAGGGTGCAATATTTATTTATCCGAACGCGACATCGTCTTTTACGGAGCAGACTACATGTCGGGGTAATTCGGCAAGATACGTCTCCTTTCTGTTTAGCGGCGGAGTGATGTCGGTGCATTAGCGATGCCGAGCACGCGTGGACACGTGTGCGCCGCGGCGCGCCGCGTAGCGCTCATCGCGATAAGGAGGCGGCGTCGCGCCGAGCGCGGACAAAGAGAACTCCGAAAACGAAATTTTCATTAGCAACAGTGTCCGAAATGTTCTTGTGCAAGCTTTGATTCTCGATACCGTGTAAGAGAAGCTGGCGCATAAAAAGGACACGATGCAGGCGCAGATTGGGCCACAAAGGGCTCGGAGGTGGTACAGAGCCCGCTCTTTTGCACTTTTTCTGTTCCAAGCAGTAGCAGTGGTGCACAGACCACTTTAAAGGCAGTGAGGGTGGGAGGGGACGTAAGTAGGGGGTAATTTGGCGAGGTGGGGGCCAATATCGGCGTCGCGCCTGATTGAGGTGATCCCTGCTCGTTGGATTTGATTCGGTTTTTGCTTTGTCCGTTATTTTTAATTAGGGCTTATTGGTGTTACCAATATCGTATAATATAGCGATTCCAAATATAAAACAAAATATTGTAAATCGAAGATCGATACGATCTAACTGTAATCAATCTTTGTGTTTGAGACTACACCCGTACAAACGGGACAGTGAAAAAAGATTTTTGTCCAAAACGAAATTACCTACTACAATCAAACAGAGCACGTATATTCCGGATCAGAAATTAGGTGTCTATTCATTTTTGACTTTATGAATCCGGCTGGCAAACGAAGCTAATGTAGGTTTAATAAAAGTCTGTAGGCGTTTGAGTACAGCGCTCCTCGCAGCGACGGAAACAAAAAGTGGCTGGTGGCGCGGCCGCCTACATTGGAATAAAATTGACTCCACACTCTCTCGAACGTGAAGGCGATGCTTTTTTAACCTCTTTGTATAGGTGCTCCCGTTTCCCCCTCCGGACTTCAACGGGTGGTTTTGCTTCGGTCGGGGCGGTGTTGTTTTTCAGCGCTCAAGAGTTGCTTCTTTTATTTGAGCCGCTTTTGCGCGCGGCCTTGAGGGGGTACTGTTGCAAGCAACATGTTTTGGAGTGTTGTTTGCTAAATCGGGAATTTTTAAATTAACAAATGCCGTACAAAACGATTCATTGGAAGTTTTCGGAGTGCTAAACACGGGGGAGCTCTGTTTGATCCGGCTCGGGGCTTCGCGCGAGAGATTTGTTATTAACGAGCTGCTCTAGTGCTTTCGCGTATCCTGTAAATCTTTGGTATTTTAATGAAGTTCTTGCGGTACGAACCTTTAATGAGTGCGGCTTGGTCTCGGAGTTGTGGTGGCCTGAAGTAATCAGCCCACGCGTAGTTGAGGTAGGCCGCATCCAGCCAACCGGGGTTGAGCAGGAACGGGCTGAACGCGCCCGGGTGGCCGTAGCCGTAACCTGCAACAAAAGGAGAACATGTTTAGCATTCCGGTTCAGGAAAAAAACAAACTAACAGCTGATGTAACTCGGAAGTGGTAATGACTTGGGTGTAAATAATGGAAAAGCAGCTAGCTTTTTATCAAGCTCGATAAAGGGGATCAAAATGTAACCAACAGCGCTATTGAGCTCGTGGGTAATTCCTATTTAGTAGTGAATGTGATTGTAGAGTCACGGTCTCACGTCCGCGAGCACTAAAGTCACAAAGGCTGGCCGTAAAGGCGGCGACACACGGCCCGCGCTGTTTACCGAGCTATAACAAGGGGCCTGTATACAAAACGCGCCGGTTTACTACTGCAGTTAGTCGGTTCCTCTGTGCCATACGTTTTTACGACCCTCCGCCGTCACGTTGCCATCGCCTTTCAACTAGCGAAACGCGTTTTTATTTGTTTAATCAATAGCCTACTAAAGACACCACTGCCGACGTCTTTTTTTGTTTTATAGCATTTTTAATCCAGTCTCAATCGATCGATATAGATCAGGTGTAAAGATTTTTTATTACGGGATTAAACTGTTTACGAGCTCTCCATCTACTTTGTCTTCGATGTAAACAATGCTTCTTAGCGACTCTTGAAGTTTATTGTGCAAGTTGTGAGAAGGTTGCCTAATTTTAAAACTCTTTTAAACAATGTGTGCGCTGTTTGTGAAATTGACGATCGGCTTTGACGTTTTTATAGTAGCTTAAAGCGTTGATAATGCAAACACTTTGTAATCTATAAACACAATCCTTTGGCGGGGATTAGCGAGTGTTTCGGGTGTCGTTACGGAATCGCGGGTATTTTAAATTAAGAACGTGATGGATGGCCGCCGCTGCAGCAATCGCCGAGCGGGGCTCCCAACATCACGGAACAATAATAAGTTAAATGTGGAACTCGGAAATGGCCCGCTCCATTTGTTAATGCCAGTATTCAATTATATCCAGTTCCCCGACCCTTTACGTATGCGGGACTTCGAATTATTAACAAGGGTAACCAGAGTAATTCTTAATGTCCGCTCGTAATGCTTCAAATAAATATTTTGACTGTCGTTAAAGAATATGCGTTCTGGTCGAGCGTGGTTGATTCGTTGTTTTACTGCGGGTTATTTGCGTCTTGGATGTTGGTGAGAGAAAAACAAAAGAACATTCGTTAATAGATGGTGAAGAGAATTTGAAATCAAAAGCCATCGCGGCCAAATTGGTACCACCAGACAATAAACGCAAGAGAAATACGACTTAAGTGTCAAATGGGCATTAAATAACGAACGAGATGCGAGTGTTGTCACTCGTAAATTAATGTGGAAGTGACAGCGCGTTAAATAAATGGAATCAGAGTGTTATAGCTCATAACGCGGACGGTGTTGGGACTATAGAAACTATTAAAGTGTCCATCGCTATTTATATAAACAATTTGACTTGTTCAATTTCTGGAAATGCGGCTAAAAATAAATAAATTAAAATAATAATAGAAAAATAATTATTTTAGTTTGAGCCTTTAGTGCCTTGCCCTAATGAACTTCAATCTTTAACTGAGAGTGACAAGTTCGATTTAGTCAATGACATGAATGATCGAATGGTTCAAATTTCTAACCATGATCTAAAATTTAAATGACCGGCTGTACCCCGGTACCGGAAAGTCCCTACAACTTCTTGAGCAGCCATATCTTCGGAGTAGCGTCCAGATCGCAGCTCAACGCTGATAAATCCACAGTATGACGAGGTGAGGTTACGAGGGTCGCTGCGTGTGGGTATTTAGCAGCTCAGGGACATAAAATCCATATTTTAGAGCCAGGGGAGGCGGGGAGATCAAACGGAGTTTACGAGCGACCCGAGATTGTTTACATCTGCTACGGCCGTGGCCGCACGAAACTTGGTAACCGCTGGAACTGCAAGTGCCGCATATTAAACACGATTATTGTGAGGAAGTTCTGTTCATATTAATTTTGGGATCGCGGTAGGGTTGCAAATACTCCCTTGGCTAGCGCGTACTTCGATTTGATTTGTGACTTATTGCCTTCTCTGGAAATCAACCATCTATAACAATCAACTGAACATGCTGAACTGAAATTTGTTCTTCGCTGATGTCTTTATGAACTAGTAACGTTTCTCTCAGTGCATGAAACTCTTTATTTATTTTCTCAGTCTTCAGTACAGTTAATGAGCCCGTAACTGCCTAAGCCGCGACGCCATTGATAGCTTTATTAACTTCCTTTGATGTTTATCGCCCGAGGATGTTAGTTTTTCCGCATGTCTTTTTATTATTGGCCGAAGTTTGGGCGCCGTATGTTTATACAGACATCTCGGTGAACGTTGTAACATCAGAAATAGATTTGTGGTGTCAAAACATTTATAATTACAGTTGATTTGTGGAATGAGATGGCTGGCGGGAAGATTAAGACTGATGGCTATTTAAATGATAGGTAGATTTCTACCAGTTTCTTACCTAAGAGGGATCGGCAATCTCCGATTATGTATGGAACACGAGCGACAAATACACTCTCAATTGCGAGTGCCAGAGTTAAAGCCCTAGCCAGCCGTATGTTATTAAGAATCTAAAAGTGTTACTGTACCTTGCTTTATTCAATAATGTAGGTATACCATTACAAACTTAATTATTAAAATATTTCGAATATTTTCAATTAAACATAGACTAACTAATGAAATTAAAATATATCGGGTCAAAACAGGTACAGATACATACATACACATACATAAACTCACGCCTTTATTCCCAGAGTGGGGTAGGCAGAGCTACAGAATTACCAACAACTCTAAAAGCTTGTTGATAATTCTGTAACCACATTTTGCACACTTAGGCTAAGATGTTTACCAGTGTATTAGTGACAGGTTGCAAGCCCATCGCCTAACAGTACTATACGCCTTTATTCCCTTAGCCGTCTCTTACGACATCCACGGGAAGATATGGAGTGGCACTATTCTAACCCGGCAACCACACGGGTCCAGATTAGATCTATTTTTGGGAGAAAATACAATCCACCGCAATCGTAAAAAAACTAAAGAGCAAGCTTGCATGTTTATTTAGGACCTCCTTTATAAACTGTTTCACCAATCTTTCTGTCACAAACAAAGGACCGAGCTCCCGTATTGTCTCAATTTAAGCCAAGTATGTTTAACACGTGAACATCAATAACCATTTAAGTCCCCTGTCAAAACATTTAACTCTTAAACTCTAAGAGCAATCGGGTTATTTCTGGAGACAGTTAGGATTATACAAGGCAATCGTTGTCTTTAAGTTATCTGTTTCACGTAAGTTTTGGAACAGTTGCTTTGCATTTGAAGTAATTTAGACGCCTTGGAATTTTATTTTCAGCATGTTCGTACCTACTATGCCTACCCTTGAAGTAATTTCGACAAATGAAAGGTGAATGTTTCGGGAATAATTAAGATCCTATGAGTGCTCCAATTAAAAGTTTTATATCTACGAATACGAAAAGAATACGAAGGACAATTATTTGTTAACCTCTTAATGAGTTTAATATAAATTGAGAATACGCATATCGCTGATAAAATATTTAAAATTTTACCTCTGACTAGGTTCCATCTAGTAACATTAATTTGACGTCATACCGAGGATTACCTAGGATTAGTGGGCATAAAAAGTTTATTCATTTTAAATGGCTTATATCGGAATAAAACTATTTCGACTGCGGTGAGCGCCGCCGCAAGCGGCCGCGGACTGGCGCGCCGCCAGCGCTTGCGCAGGTTTGCTAAATGCTCTCTTTACAAATGTTTTATTTTTTGCCAATTCAATTAGACTATTGTAACGTAGACTGTTTGATTGTAAGTAGGTAAATGGAATTAATGTTGGATCTACGAATTAATAAGGTGCTATTTTCACGCGGTCGATTTTTCAATATGAAAACCGCTATAATGCAAATTTCATCGAAATTGTAAAAGCCGTTTTCGAGAACGTGATTACAAATGCATACGTCATATACAAATATTGCTTAATAAATAGTAAAGCATAGTATAAGAGTAAAATTCAAAGAAGAACGAAAGTTTAAGAAGGTAGGTAAAAATTATCAAACTCAACTAAAAGTTTTTTTTTATACCTATGTAGTAGCTCTTCATCCAGGGTTCTCTCTTGTTTTACCTACAATGGAGGAAATGAAAGAAATGTGATTAAACTTACTTTGTTTAGTCCTAGGTTCCCTAGGTCCATCGACGGTGACTTTGATCGCCTTCGTGTAGGAGGCGACCTGGCTGGGGAAGGTGCTGATGGTGATGGTGAGCGAGAACGACTTGCCGCGGCCGCTGCGGCCCACGAACCTCAAGTCGTTAAACTTGGCCACCTGGTTCTTCATCACGGCTGTACAGTTCCTCAGCTCAGCCATCACGTTCTCGTCGTTCCCAGCCCTGATGGTCACCATAGTTCCATCCTGCACGTCATCCAAGGCTACCACTTTAAACGCTACCGGCAGGGACTTGTTGGAGCGCCAGTGGTTCGGCAGCGCCGAGCACAGCACGGCCGGCGACCCCGTCGCCACCAGCTCCCCGTGGCTCTGCCGGTAGTACTCGTGAATGTGAGCATATACATCCGCCATGTTCGGCGAAGGGCTCGCGTGCGGAAGGTGCATCGACTCCAGCTTAACTCCCAACACGCCACTGAAGTCCTCTATCACGCCACTAAAGTCGCTACAAACACTCGGGAAAAGTTTCCAACACGCGATCAAATTCGAAACTCGCGCGATCGCTCCGGAAAGTTGTGCGAAGTGCGGGCGCGAGACGTTGTGAGCGCCGACTGCACCACTTGTTGGCGCGCCAAGACGGGGGACCGAGAAAAATAACTGGGCGGCGGGACGCCGGGACCGCAGCCGAAGACTCACGACGCGCGCCGAGTGCGGAGGTCGCGTGCTCGCGGGGACTCGGTTTCGACTGATGACTGCGATACGATACGACGCGACTTTTTCCGATGGTCAATATTTTGCGTTCGCGCGGTCGCCGCCCCCCACCCGGGTGGCGGCCCCTACGTCTCGTAAAAAGCGGGAAGGAGACGAAGGGTGCGGCTGCCGCGGAGCCGCGGCGGGAACGAGCGGGACGGTCGCGGTTGGTCTCTGCGTTTTTATAAAAATGCTCATTGGAGTGGGACACTGTGGTTACAGGCGTCGAGTGGGAGAGGGATGGGTGGATTTTTTTGAACCGCCGCGGTGACGTATCGCGAGGCGCCTCTAATTAGGGCGCGGGGCGGCGGGAAACCGCGGCCGTGCGAAAACCTATCAACGAGCTCATGAAAAATTATGATTTTCATGTTTGGAGTCGGGAGCACTCGCGGGGTGGCACTTCATTTATGGCGAAGCATGCGAGCTATTTCGGTGACAGGGGTTTTTGATTGACGCCTTTAATTGTCATATTTTAAGGTATTTATTTATCGGCCTTAATTAAAAAATATTTTAAATCTCCGACTGAGTGTTATGATGTATGACGAATCACTCTATTGCTATTGGATCCGTACACTTCGATAGCACATTTTTCATTTCATCCGACATTTTCCTTGATTTTTTCAACTACCGAACCGACACATTCACTAAGGTACATATTATTTCGTAGTAAGTAGGTAATTTATCTAATAACCGCTTATTTCAAATAAAAAAACCATTGGTCATATTCTTACCTTGAAAATTAATAACCGATTTCGTTGGAAAGAAAGCGCTTGTAAACAAAAGTGGTGGGCCCGTCGTCGCGTGCGGTTAGCCGCTGCGGGAGCGGGACGGCACGGGGGCGGGGCCGGCAACACCTTCGCCGCTTTCCCGCGCTTTCCGCGAGCGAAGTTTACAATGCACGGGAAACTTTGTTTGCGGATTGTTTTCGATGCGAGCGCATCATTCATTTGTTTCGGTTTGATTCGAACAATTTTAGCGACTGACAGTCAACTTGATATATTTTACACATCTGAGTCGCTTTTTTACGCATCAGTCAGTCGGCACTTGGAGACAATTGTCACCTTAAGCTCAGTCCAAGTTTAGATAATGATTTAGCTACCTTGTAAGTTTTTCTGTATGTCATTTTCTCATTTGTAATTAATACGTGTAGCATGACTGTTAGTGTTAATTAGGAGAATTTTAATAAATAAATAAATAAAACTTGTTCAAAGTCCCATATAGGCGAAATTTATTATGAGCCTGAATGATTGTAGCCTATTAAAATATTGTTATTGGTGAATCTGTATGTACCTATAACAATTAGACTCGTTGTCTACTTAGTAAAAATGGAATATGAAATAAGTAAGAAGTGCATCCAAGATAAAAGAAAACATTTATATTGACATGCGTTCCGATAACTGCAAAGGAAAACAACACGTTAACTTAAATTCTCGGAATAAAGGGTTTCGTGAACTTATTAAAATTGTAATAACCCTAATAAATATACACCATTTTATTGGTCCGATTGTTGTTATCTAAAGGGTGTGCGTACTTCAAAATTTAAATCTATACACCTATTTACGATAGTTTTTGATAAGGGTTCGTGCACTGATAATGCCTGACCTACCTGGATGTAGGTACAATGACCCAAACACCGCGGCACTTTCAAAGCCCTTATCTTTGTTTATATTGCAGTATCTATTATACAGGGCTTAAACCTCAAATATTTTAAGGTTGTAAAGTGCAAACTGACTCGGTTGTTTATGGGAGATAATTTGCGAATGGCGAAGTTTTGGTTTTAGGGTGTCTTATAGGGGACAGGTAGTCGACATGTTGGTAATAAATCTGGAATTTTACTGGTTTGGTGTGCACGTGAGGTTTAAAAGTAAATTAACTTTTTTACTTTATAAATAGAGTAGGCATTTCAGGAAATATTCTAGCTGCCTCCTTATTTAGTGATTTGATTAATTTCGTTACGATTTCTGGAATTTGAAAGTTCATTTGAGGTACAGTCAGGGTAAAAAAAAGTTCGTCACTTTTCGACTCTATTTCAACGCTGTTAAGGTCCAAAAGTGACGAACCTTTTTTTACCCTGACTATACCTAAACGTACGTAAATGTTTTTGATAGCGGTACCTAATGGTAAAGCCAATAATTATTTGGGATCTAACTTACACGGTGCGTTGCTCGTCTTTCTGTATGAAGGACTTTACCAACTTTAGCGACATTTTCATATAAAAAGGTAACTGTATTAAAATAGAAAATTAACTTCTTCTTTTGCGTCTGACTGTACATGCAGTACTACCTATCATTTTCTTTACAGTCACAGCTTACTTCGATTTACAAAAAAAACTGCTAGATTCGAGTAGGTGTGAGAGTGATAAGATCGTTAAAATAGCCAGCCGAGGGCTATAAAGGAAACAGAACAGGACTTCAAATGTTAATGCACGATAGACCCTTGTCATAATGACAGCATCAGAAATTAATTCTTGGTTTTATGCGACAAGATTCTATAGCGGTTCATCAATTAAAGTCCGTAGCCATACTTATACTTTTTTTATGTCAAGGAGAAAGCATAGCTCGCAAGCATCCTTATGGTTAATGGGATTTGAGACCGACATTATATTATGGTATGTTCACTGTGGTGAACATTGTCAAATTAAGGGTGTATTGGTGTATTAACAAGATATAGGTACCTACCCACGGCAGTTTTAAAAGAGCGAGACCACCTGACATGGGTCTACAATGGACATAATGGGTCTACAAGGAGATATCAACCTCAACCTATATTGTTTTTTAATTATGACGCCAAGTGTGCATTAAAAGATACTTTAAATAAAACACAAATTAAATGAAAAAGGCTGTAATTGCATTGCCAACCTCGAAGAATAAGGTGAATTGTTTATGCTAGTCATTTTACAGCTTGTCTATTCCCACGTCGGAACACAACAATGGGAGCACTGCTGCTTGGCGTTAGGTTAAAGGAATAGTGGTACCTATCCGGGTGGACCCTGCACAAGGCCACCACTAAACCCCTTCCATCACCACATGGCTTATCAAATGCAAATCGAAATGATAGAATTGATTTAATACCTAAGCGAACTAAGTCTAACTAAATCTAACTTGGTTTCATTTCCGGAGCAAATAACGCAGCCAAATGATTTTCCTACAGCGGGTTATCTATATGAAGTGGGTAGTGGGTAGATTACAAATGTTACAATGGAGTTGTACAAATAGTGTGAAGTCAATATCGTGCAATTTATAGTCAAGTGTAAAAATAAGTAGATACCTAGGTATATGGGAGAACGCAACATCTCAAAAATATATAAAATATGTCCAAATGCACCTTATTCACGTGTAATAAGAACTTAGTAACGTGTTCAGGGTAGTGATTCTCTGTAGTCCCAACAGTGCGAACAAAACATATTTTCAGTGCGTGCATTTTCAATTAAGCAGCCTTATACGTTCGATCCATCGGCAGAAACCATTCTGCTAAATTCGCCGCTTGGACATTCACTCGTCCGTCCGTCCGACCGTCGTTGTTCAGAGAATCACTACCCTGATGATAATCATGCTTATAGCGGTTTGTTTCCAAAACATTCAGCTTTTTGATTGTTTGGTGGTTAAGAATTAAATAGAGGCCATCCCTTCAGTTACTGGCAGCTTTTTAACAATAGATAGGTAATTATAAGGCATGGAATTTGGTGATATTTAGGTAGACGATTCAATTACCTAGATGCAAAAATCTTTAGGGTAAAAAAGGTTTTATGGTAAGACTTTATGTGTTTATATGTCACAGCAGTGTTTTCTCTGATGTTTTAAGTATTCTCAGTAAAGATAGGTACTCTATACAAAAATCAAATATCTGATTGATATCGGCGACCTATCGTAAGTCGGAACTTTCGTTTCCCAATTGTTCCATAAGCTACATTATCACAAATTAGGTACGTAGTACGCTTTTTGTGAATTCAAAAATGAAGGCATAATAAATAAATCACAAGACAGATTTATTTTTATTAATATAAGAAGTAGATACATAGGTTAATATTAGATAATTAAAAAAATGTAGTAATTAAAATTAACATTGATAAGATTTTTGTTTAAAAAACAAAGTCATCTTTTTTCGGAGAAAGGCGATTTCGCAAGTCTGTTTGAATAAGACGTGCGCTGGAAAATAGTCTCTCAGATGCGACAGAACTCATTTGGAAACTAAAGTACCTACTTCTGCGCATTTTTTTTTAAGTTTGGGTATAAAACGTCATTGCGCCAGAAAACGAATGGATCTGCATCTCTTGATAGGTATATTGGGACGTGCCTCGTATGCAACGAAATAGACGCGAGGCCAAAGCGGGCGGGAGAGACAAGACACTCACAAGCGCGGGGTTTCCCCGAGCATAGTTCATGTCTCGTTTGCAACGAAATAAACGAGACAAAACGCTCGTTTACACTACATTTTTAAATTAAAAAGTATCGTTGAATCGGTCATAAAAATATCGTCGATACCGATATATCGGCTAACCCGAAGTATCGCCGATATATCGGTATCGGTATCGGTATCGGATGCATCGCTAGTATTAACATTCTCCGAGTAGGTACCTAATAGCTTAATAGGCAGCTCAAAATTATTGTAAGGTCATCTGTGGCAGGTAGATAAATAAAATATGGGTTATATTTCCAAATTAATAAGGGTAAAAAATATAAAACAAAGTCCTCCGCGATAGACCTTATCAGCCCCACCTCGGCAAGCATTTAGCCCTGCAATTAAAAATAAACAAAGCATTAGAAAGCTCAAATGCGCCGCCCAAGTCAAACAATTTCACCCGATTACGGTCATAAAAATAATATTGTACGTAAACAAGGAGCACTTTGAAGAACGCCGGCTCAGCTACCGCGCGGTTGCATCAACCCCCGTAAAACTGTATAACAATGCGCCAGCGCACAAAGCGTTTCTTCAAAGACCTTTTATTTTGGCCCAAACATTGGTATTGGGGCATTGTCGACCCCCTTTGTTAACTATTTACCGACTTTTGGGTTACATCGACGTCGGAAAAAACTTGGGTCTCAATTGAGAATAGAGTCATCGAAGCAGTGACAGCAGCGCCTCGGTAGCGGATTCGATGCTAATTTAAAATGTTAATGGTAATATGTGACGAGAAGTAGCGCCGGAGTTGCACCGGTGGGGTACAATTTTATACTTATGACATTAATAGAGAAAAGTCAACTTTACCTACTACGATAGAGACCTTAGTAAATATACCTACCTAGGGTTTCAGGTTAATAGATTTGTACTAATAGAACAAAACAAAGCTATGCACTTAATTCATTTATCAATTAATCATCTTATATTTTTCGACATACGAGTATAATAGGTAGGTAGTACGTATGGATGTCATAGACATGACTTTGATACGAGTAAAAAGCTGAGGCAAAATAAAACAAGCGACTAAAAAGAAAAAAAACAATCAAATCATAAACCGATCACACTGTTCAAATGGGGAAAGTGGGGAAACATTTGAAATATAAATAATGATATTGGGTAAATGTCGCAAATTAATATCTGAAACCATACCAGTACCAAATACCATTAGATACCTACACCATTTTGGGACAAATGGCCTTTTATCTATGCCAGTAATTTGTTCCTATTGGTTTGTCTATTTGTCGCGAAAAAATGATTACAATCGATTTTGTTTTTTTTTCTACTCCTGTACTTTTATTAGTCTTTTACATAGTCACGAACACTATTATAAGAACATAGATAATATGACTTCAGAAAAGTCTATAACTCTATTCCCCATAACAGCTCTCGGTGTCGTAAAGTCGACCTAACGATACGCCACAGATTCCTAAGTGTAGCCTGTTAGTCATATTTCCATTCCGTCAATTTAAAAACAAAGTAAACCATAGACACATATTTTGTCATTTTCTTGTTTCCCGCTCGTTTGTTGTTCTTTACTTCGTTCGTTCGTTTGTAAGTTTTTTCGCTTAATTTTGCATTTCATTTGAAACCTAGTCGTAGAAAAAGTATTGTATGCAACGGTGTATAACTAAGTCAAAAAACACTCGTGGCGCTTTCCTTTACGATGTTCGCCTTCGGCTCACATCGTAACTCACGCCACTCATATATTTTGACCTCTCTTATACAACTATTGCATAAACTACTATAATAGATTTGTCAGACGTCCTGTGTGCTATTTGCGTGACTTTTCATATCACGTCATCTACCAGTGATGCGAGTGGTTTAAAAACGAAACGAATAGAAACGCTAGTTAGCGTAATGCCTTTCGGCTCGGGCCTCTTGAATAGCATCCAAGTTGTTACAACCAAGCTATTCTCACTCAAGCTCCTCAGGATTACTTAGAGACCGACTAAATAGACACTAGCACTTTCAAGCTCCAACACAGACACTCCAGAACTCTCAGTGTACGACAAAACGTTTTAAATTGCTTGACAATGCTTTATCGAATCGTACAGCCCAAAAGTAATACGTTTATACAAAGTGTGCGCCACTTACGTCGTTTTGTTAATGCGGTAATGTAGCGGAAATGCACGTTACAATTGCCCCAAGACCCAGGGGCTCAATCAAGCAATCAGGCTTCGGCTAATTGCCGCCAAATGTCGGCGAACGTCGGTAAATGTCGGTGGATGTCGGTGAAACGCTCTTCATTTGAAGGGTTAAAGGTGGGTTGTCGGTCGAAGGTGTGGCAAGCTTATACAAGATGTTCTTTATTAGTCATTTAAATGATTTAAAGAATTAGAAGTGGTGTAATTGGGGTGTTTATCTTTATTACAGCTTTTCGGTGCTGGGGTGATTGTATTTATTGAGATTGAAACACGTGTTTAAATATTAATGAAGTAATAAGGCATTGGATGAAACGTATTGAAATAATTATAAGGTCAATGTATAAAATTTCATTATTATAATATATTTAATTAAATATCAACCCAAATCTTAAAATTATCAGTGTAAATAGTACCTACAAAGTTCACTAACGTGTTACGTCACGTTTTAGTCACGGGTCTAGAGATTCCAAAGTTGGGACGGAAGTTCCTTATGAGGTCTAAGGTTATGTATGACAGGGGATTTTTGGAAATTCAATCCCTAAAGGGTTGAAATAGGGGGGGAAGCTAATTTCTACGCGTACGAAGTCGCGGGCATCCTCTAGTACATTATACAGTCGCTACCGATTGTTTAACGCAACTAACTGTTATTAATCTCAGTTCTATTTATCTTAGATGATTAGTTGTAATTTCTAATGAACCACTTTACCATAATATTATAACTATGCATTTTTCTGGTTTCAGGAATGAGTAAATAATTTATTTCCTCGTCCCAAGTTAAACTTTTCAATATTTACATTTGTTACTTCTGTTTTCTTAACAATTCCTTACGAACAGTCTACATAGCCACTTACGTTTTCTACAAAGTAGGTACTTACCTAAACACTATAGTGCCAAGTGCTCTTTAAGTTTTAGGATCACAACACAATATCCTTTTAAAAATACGTTGCACATTTACAATGCTTTTGTAAGGCATGCACATTATAGAGCCATTACCGCATTAACACGTTCGATACCAAACCAAGATATTGAGTCATTTTGCGTGTTAAAAGGGGAGCCACTGGCACCGAATGATTTAACGTAAGTGTTCTTAAGTTAAAGTAGTAAGTCGGATGTTTAGTAACGTTATGGCAAATGTAATACACCGGGTGAAGTGAGACGAAAGTGAAGTATTATGTGTATTTAATTGGCCACTTTTCTTAGGAACCGTTTCCTGCTTGCCGGATGTTAATGGTCAATTTGAAACTATTGAATTGGTTGTACAATGGGATTAAAATGGGTTTTGCTTGTATGAAGGCGTAATTAAATATTTTGTGCAAGGGTTGTTGAATATGCCAATCAATTTATTAGTGTCTAAAAGGTTTAAATTCTGTCGACTATGTTAAATTGTACAAAATAGGAGGTTTAACTTTGTAATTCACAATAGAATAAACAAAATCTGACATTAGAAGCTGCCATATTGTTTTTTCATCAAAAAGTATTTATAAATTCATCGTAAAATAAGATGTAAGTAAATATTTTTACTTACCCTGAACAAAAATGATCTGAGCAAGTTATTTTAGGGTATCGATTAATCTGAAATATCAAATTATTTACAATCTAAAGAACCGTGACATTCTGAAAAATAAATAAATTTAAACTTTCAATCATCTAGGACTTAATACCATACTGAAGGTACTCATAATTTACCAAAAAGGGGTTGGAATTCCGTGGTAATTTTTTTTGTTCCCGTACCCAAAAAGTGTGTTTCCATATTCAAATAACGGATTGAGGTATGTGTGAAATTCCATACGAGGGGAGCGGGGAGACATGGAACTCATTACTGGCACGTGACACCCCACTCTCCCCTACAGTTACATTTGGCAATGAGTTATTGAGTGCACTGAGGGCGCGGGTGTTACAGTATTAATGTTCGGTTTGGACGAGAAAAAGGTTTTGATTTTAATTTTCAAGTGACAAAATTGCATTTTTATGTTTGACTGTTAGGTATTTTATAGGATTTGTTTTGAAATTTTTAGGTTGGTTGCTGACGTAGTAATTGGTACCTATAGATTCTTTCTTCTCTCTCTTAGGTTGGCCAGGTATGGCCATGTCGTGAGAAGAGATGAAAGTCATGTCACGAGAAGAGTTTCAGTGTGAGTTGGGAGGGTTAATTAAGCAAGAGGAAGACCTAAAAAGAGATGGATGGATTGAGTGAAGAGTGATACGAGAAAGAAGGGACTGAACGCTGAGATGACGACTAATAGGGATGTGTGGAAGGAAAAAACATGCTGAGCCGACCCCAGATGATTGGGATAAGGGCAAGGTGATGATGACACTCGACTTACCAAAAGAAGAAAAAGATATCTATTCGGTCATTTTGCCGTACCGAGAGAAAAAGACAAAGCTATATAAATGCTTTAGCTCTAGTCTGTCCTTTACGCTCAACGTAAAATGAACTGCATAGCTATGTCATTATAACCCCCCCGGTCTTATTCAATGGTCAAATTTTCCTGTTCATATAGTATGTTTTGTTGGTTGTTTGCTATGATGATACATCTATGTATTGAAAAAAAAAAACGTTTCAGAGTCTAAGGATACCGTAGTTAACAAAAAAATGTGGTCAATTTAATTAGAACAGTGTTTTATTGACAGTATCTTTAGAGTATGTATAGTTAAAGGATTACTAATATATTTTATGAGAGCTGGGGGGTTATTCTGACATCATTGCAGTGCAGTTCATTTTACGGTGAGCGTCAAGGACAGAGCTATAGCAGTTATATGGCTCTGTCCTTTTCTCTCACCGTAAACTGAACTCCATAACTATGTCATAGGTAATAACCCCCCTGTAATTTTATGTGGATAGATAATTAACGACTCTACAGTTTTGTTTAAATATTCTCTACATAAAAAAACCTATAACAATTTATCTTAGTGCGTAATATTAAAAAAATGGGAATACTTTAAAATTCCGAATTAGGTAGTTTTTCCAAATATTCTTTTGTCCGATTTTTGTTTTCGAAAGCTGTATGTTATGCTGGGGCCATTTTAGATTTAATGCATAATTCAATTGCTAAATGCTATTGCTATTACTATAATATAGGTTAGGTTTCGTTTTATTTACTTACAGCGATATAAAAAAATAAGTTTTCTACATATTAAGTACTAAAACATGAAAAATATAAATTTTGATCAATGCGGAAGTACCTACACCCGAAAAATGATTGTGTACTTCGTCTTAAGTTTCGCACATTCTCCGAAGAAAAAACTAAACAAGCGCGTAATTTTAATTTAACATGGATTAAATTATATAAATGATGTCCCCAAATCACCTAATAACACCGTTTAACACAGTTTAAGCCCCCAACACACGCTCGCGAGTATATTTATTCTTCACCTCACAACCGACACTCAAACCCAATTTATCAACAAAACATCAACAGCTCGTATTGTTAATTGCGCTTGATTGATGACGCAATTCAGGGCGTCAAATTACCCTACAAATGTACAGGGTAAAAGCGACAAAATTTTACGCTCCCACCGTTTACCCCCGCTGTATTTTTCTAATTGAATCATGTGTGATTTATTGTTGGTCTGATGATGTATCATTCTTTCAGCGGCAGCCGCTCCCCACACGCTCCGCAGCCGCTGCCCAGCCGCTGTGGGTACGATGTGAATCATATCCGCGATTTTTAACTGCCTCCCCTTTGAGCAATCGATTTTTTTACGTGATTTTGACAGTCACTGCAGCTGTTATTTGAGTTTTTTGGTTGTGAATTTGTCATGATTTGTATTATTTCGTAGAACAAGGAAGTACCATACCACTTCACGGGCATAAGCGTTTACCCAGTAGAATAGCGGCCCCTGTATGTGTATACCTATAGATTTTATAATTTGACAGCGTGAGATAAGGTTAAAATAACATGACGTCGAAGCATAAACGCTAAAACTGCCAGTATTAATATAATTTCATGGCTTTCTTCATAGAGTCACATTATCCGCCCTCTCCTTGCCCAGACCTGAATATTCTAAGCATTTGTATGCTTCATTTTTAAACCCAACAAACTGGTTTAGTAAAACCACTGGCTAGAGAAAAACACCTTCACAAAACGCAAGTAAATCAGGTGTTGGCATCAGTGTCAGTGCACTCTCATCAGAGCTCATCAGCTAAGCGCTGCCGGCCCGCCGCGCACATTGTGTGAGGCGGCATTGTGTGCGCCCAGATATGCGATGTGAACACAGTGTTACATAGCTGGAAAGCTTCAGCAAAATGTTCTTGCCGTGTTTTTAATGGCATGGAGAGGGCAAATGGGCTCAAAGGCCACCTGATGGAGAGTGGGATTTGTGTTTTCGATATCTCAAGACTACATTCTTAAGACGGAATACTAGGGGTGCAGATGCACCTGTAAGAAATTACTACATTACTTACTGTATTACTACTATAATATTGGTGGGAATGCGTACCCTGAGGAGTAAGATGAAATGCCTCTGTGCTAGTCATTTCACCAGTAGTCGTTTCCATACCCACAACACAACCAGGCACTACACTGAGGTAACTTTTTTTTGGGCAGGTACAATTTGAAACAATTCCAATGATAATATTTTATTTTTAATTTAATCCTACGGAACTACTCTGTCGCCCTTTCCTTGATGTAGGCTCGTAGGGAATTTGACTTTATGTTTTATTAGACGCTTAGGTATTCACAATAATCAAAATCTTGTTAGGCCTTGCTTACTATAGCATCTAAAATAGGTGGTCTGAAAATTTCCCAGAGAAACACGACAAACAAGTTCTTCACGGACAAAGTCAGGGGTAGAATGAAGTGTACCATAAACTATAATATTTAAAAACCGTATTCTCTATAAAATGAGGGCTACGCAACTCGCGCGCATTTCCGCTTGGGCGGCGGCCGACAAAGCGGTGACACCCCTAATGCCCCGTGTGCCAGCCCTGCGTGTGTTGTGCTTATGAAGCTCTAGGGTTGCCAACTGACTGCAGAAATTAGTGGAGTCAAACTTTTTCTGTCAAATGGAAAGTTACGTAACATCGTTTAACCGTCATACGTTTAATAAG
The DNA here is from genome assembly GCA_963966035.1 of Acleris laterana. Taxonomy (NCBI): domain Eukaryota; kingdom Metazoa; phylum Arthropoda; class Insecta; order Lepidoptera; family Tortricidae; genus Acleris; species Acleris laterana. The sequence goes on from OZ014451.1 coordinate 10,893,818, forward strand.
TCTTATTGTCAATTATGAAGACTCAATTATGATTGAAAAAAAAAACAACAAAGTAATATAATTTATGATTATTTATTTTATATTACTTTAAAAAACATACCTGTGGAGGAGGTAATTGAGTTCAGTTATCTATCACGATACTTGTTTTTTTCGTTAAGTATACATATTTGTGTCCTGACTAAATTTCAAGTCATAGTTTACAATAGTGTTAAAAACAGGTTCCGCAATCGTTAACATCCTTGTATTAAAAAATAATAATCTAGGTACGTGAATTATACAACATTCTACAGTGTGTAAATTTCATACGGGTATATATTTTTACCACAGTTATGCATCCTAATTAATATAAAAACATGTGAATCGTTAACATAACTTGTATATATTTTGTTCATACGAACTAGTTCGCTACTCAATGTAGTATAAATAGTTCAATTATCCCGGTTCGGGACAAATCGGTTGGAGTCGTAAAGCGATTGAAATAACAGACTAAACCTCTAAATCAATACGAAAAGCGTACGTATGCTTTTCAATCAATGTTATTAGACCAGTGCCATACAAATGTGTCAATAATGTACGACATGGTATGTGACGGGCAATAAGATAAATAAGTAAATACGTACATAAACTTGACCACTGAGGTTTATTAGGCGTCGTTACATGTGTAAACCAATAATAACACTAAATAATATATTTTTCATTAAAAGAAAAGAGGTAATTTCTACGATTAATACCACAATAACATTAGTTTTGATATTATACGGTAACTCTGAACAGAAGTGAGAATTTTCAGCTGAACAAATACATTCCTGGTTGATGGACCCTTTAAAAACAATTAAGTACACTAAATTTATTGGGGCTATTAACTAAATTCCTTCTTTACCTATAATGATTTGTAGAGCTATAACCTTCGTTTAGTTTCAATATTTGCCCGTATGACATTTACCCACTGTATATGTATTTCGCTAAACAGAATATCAAGAATAACATTACTATACTTAGTAAATAGAAACTATTTCCTTGATAATGCATGCTGCAACTTATTCGGTTTGATCAGTTACTCTTAATAGAATTCTTACTTCGTCGTTACTAATTTATCGTAAATGTTTTTTTAATTTACATCGGCAACCCTGTCGCCGAGGGTTGCCAACGCCGGCCTCATTGAGAGCGACGCGACGTCACCTTTGGCGCGTCTTTTATTTGCACAGCCCTTGATTACTGTGATTAACAGCGGTAAATTAATACAAGGTGTTTTGATTTCAGCTCACAAACAATGTTTGATGTGTTATGGGTGTTATGGCCGTTTCTCCAGCCTTTAAGGGAAGCTTAAATACTTTTAAGTGTACCTAGTTATTAATAGTTTGTTATTAATGGTGATTCGATGTATGAATGTGGAAATAGCGAAGGTTTGTCAGGATCGTAGCAAGTGGGCAGAAGTGGTCTCTGCCTACCCCTCTTCGAAACAGGCGTGATTTATGTATGTATGTATGTTATTAATGGTTTAGGTTTATCTGACTTTTTGCCGATGCAGTTGATCGTGTATCGATTGCTAAAAGAAGTATGTATGTATGTAAACACTTTATTGTACAAAAGAAAAACCATAACAATACAATTCATATAAAAATATGTACAAAGGCGAACTTATCCCTTTAAGGGATCTCTTCCAGCCAACCCTTGAGAGATTGAGAAGAGTGAATGGTTGTGCAACGAGTAAACAAGGGTACAAGAACAAGAATATAACACATTTAGTAACCGATAAAACTTATATAAATAAATTTAAAATAAAACTACATTCAAATACCTACATAAATAGATATAGAAATATACATATTAATATTTAAATATACATACATATACATACATATAGAAGTTTACGCTAGGTTTCGCTTTGCTTCGGTTTATGTAAGTTTTCTGTAACACCTGTACATAAACCACCTCTTGAGTCACTCTATTTATTGCTGTAAATTGCATTAAAGAGGAAGAAGGAGGGGTGTAAAATTGACTAGGACTGAGATCAAATATTTAACGGATGATTTTTTTTTCTGTGTAGAGTCGAAGGTATTCGCTAAACAGCCATCACGTCAAATATAATGTACTTATATATACTGACCTTATTTTCAGTGACATAAAGGCGTATAGTACCTCAGTTTTTGATTTTGGTTGCATCATCGACGAACAGAGGTTTCCGTAACAGGTTAAACCAAACACATTCGAAGTAAAAAACCACAGGGGCCTAAATATGGCTGCGTTTATCGTGTGACAAAATGTGGATAAAACATCCGACACTTTCTGATACGTATAATTACGAGAGTGACGGATGCTTCATGAAAATTTTTGATGGTTACCATGGTTAAGAAATCTACGATATGCCCATCTTCGACCACATTGTAACTAAATTTTTGATATAGGTAGGTTAACGTCATTTTAGACGCACAGAGGTTTCCGTAACAGATTAAACAAGCCACATACCTATTCGAAATATAAAAACTCTGGCCAATAATAACGGCTACACACCCACATAGCCACTTTCACACACCCTTGCCCACGCGCATAAATAAATGGCGGCAATTGGTCGATCGTAATTACTAACCGACGGCGTGGCGTCAATGGTGCGAGACACCACGCTCAGCTGCGTGTTTTATATAAATGTATATACTTTATATAGGTAGGTACTGTTTGCCTAGAGTTAATTCAAGAACAGTGTGCAGTGTAGTACTATCCTGAGCCCTACCGCAGTACTCAAACACTTTTAAGGGCCGTTTTACAAGCTCGTATTTACCATGCTGCCCTTCACGATATACGTCAAAGTAAACGTCAAACCATAGAAAACTGTCATATTTGACACATCTTTAGAAGGACATTTCAGTTGAGATGCAGTTCAACACGGTTCTTAGGGCTTTATTAATAAACTGAGAGGCTATTGCTTAACGCACTCGCAATCGCACTTGTTTTCATTTTGAAAATCGAAGGCTTGTCTGCAAACAAAATGAAAACAATTGTTCGGCTTTGAATCCAATTGAGATTGCGAGTACGTTAAGCAATAGCGACGCTGATCTCGACTGTAGGTAATTCTCGTCTGAAGCTGCGCCAAAATGACAATGATGATATCTTAAAATAGGTGAACCAGCGAGTTGAAATAGTCCTGTTAGAGCGTAAAAACATTTATTATTGGGACGTGTATTCTCATAGGTAGCATAAAACTCGCTTGTATGAATTAACTCGCTCGATCGAGCTTCCGACAAGAAGCGATATTCAGAGAAAAACGCCAATTTTTGGTTTAATAAAAATACGGGGAATCTCTTAAGACTCTTAATACCTAAAATATCAAAAATACTGACTTTAAACAGTGATCCTAGTGGAAGTTATTTAAGTCATTTGCGATAGCCAGATAGTGGCAATTACGAGACTCCATCTTACCTACAATATTTAACCCTTAATAACATAAATAAAATAAAATAAAATAAATTATTGTTTTTTAAAACATTCATTTTATTTTATACTTTTCATTGATCATAATAAACTGTTATGTAGTCCCACTTCTTAGTTGATATGAAACTTTGAGACATTTCAAGCACGCCGCAAGCAAGATCTTGTGCTAGCACAAGTTGCCCGCGACTTGTTTGTCGCTCGGATCGAGTTCTATCTAGTCCGTAACTATAGAGACGCACTGAGCGACAAGCGAGAAAGAACCACTTGTGCTACCGTGCTAGTCAGTTTATTACGTCTGACAAATATTGTCACTGTTACATCAGTATTACAAAACTCGCATAGAAACCAACATTTCTAAATTAATATGTAGGTGAAACAGTTACGGATCCAAATGTCTTCAAAAACATATCGACGACCGTAATCTAAATTGACGTAAGGGACAAATGGCTACTTTTCAGGAGAGCCAAAAAACTGTTTTTTTTTTCATTTTAAATTCATATTTTTTTTGTTTGTTTACGTATCATGTAACTGATAATAGCCAATTACTTATTTTCTTTAACCCTTTAACTACAAATAATTCAATTTATCATTTAACGCTTAGTTACTGAGATAGCATGTCCCTTACGTCAAAAAAAATAATTCATTATGTCCAATACACCCTTCTTCAACAGTTGACTTTAGAGTGAATTTGATGTATCTACAAATAAATTGAAAGAAACGAAATTAAAGTGGTCGTAACTCCATTGAAACTAATCAATGACAGGGCGTAAAAGGTACATGGGAAATTATCTTAGGTGAAATAATAAACCAAAACATAAAATGTAAATGTGTTATTTATTAGAAAAATTAAGAGATCAATCATGTAAGTATAGACATAATTTGCCAGAGCTCGGAATCGCAATTATGTAGTGGTACTTGTGTGTTTACAGGACTTTCACTATTTAAATCATCATTTTTCTTTTACTATCGGCAATATACAAGGTTTTTAATTAAAGTGAAGTGTTGTGAAGAAGTAATAGAGATGAGACAATTCTTATGAAAGTTATTCGTTGCTCTCGTGTTATTGTAAACGAGTGTTTTTATAATATATATTGCAACGATACATCACTATATATTATACGCCATTATGAGCTCTCTTTAATACGTCGATAGCCAGTAACAAGTAATAAAATAAAACAAAATACACTATTCGGTGTAAAAACGATTAGAAATGTAAAAACATAAGCAATTTGAATTCGACAGGATCAATTAGAACTTAATAATAGTAGTACAATTAGGCCAAATGCTATCTTAATAGGGTCGAAATACTTACTGGTGTTCAGATACCAGCGTTGTATAAACGGACCAAAAATTCTTAAAATAAACTTAATAAAGGACCAAACTATTGTTTAAAGTATAGATTAGTACTTTAAACAATAGTTTGGTCCTCTATTAAGTTTATTTAACAAAATAGCACACAAGTAACTTAGTTATGTCGCAATACCAAGAACGAATAGATACATTTTAATGTATTTAGAAACGTAACAAAGTATTTTGGTTAGCATAGCATTTCTAAAGACTTGCAAAATAATATACCTACATTAGAAGACACAAACACGGTAATTGCATGTAGCCGAAACCTTGATATTTTATTAAATAAAATACTTACTGCAATAACTCTTCTCGATCCCGCAGTAATTTATTGCGTCGAGCTAAGAGTGATTCAATACTGTTCCTATTCATCGTTATCAAATCTCGGTTGCCTTCCTTATTATTAAGTACTTAAACGTGCGTGAAGACGAGTGCTCGTGCAAAACAGAACTGAGCAAGCAGCGGCAGCACTCAATTCAGTGTAGCCAGGTGTAATTTGAAAAACGAATAGTTTTTTTATCAGTCGAACATACCTTTGAATAAACGATTATAAAACTGTTTTTTTCTTGTTCGTATGTATGTATGTAAACGCTTTATTGGAAAACTAACAATTGAATTATGTATAGAGTATTCTCATTAAATCCATTTTATTTTATTTCTATTGAAAAATTATAGTTGTCACGTGTCGTGTTTATTGTAAATACTTTATACTCTGTTTGCACAAACAAACAAACCCTTGGAATATTATTTTAAATGCATTTATAGCCATATTTTCAATCGAAGTCCAAGGCTCAAAAATCAAAAGATTGTCAAGAAAATTCAGTAGATTTCCTAAAAATCAGATGAAGCGGCAACATTGTCAACCACTACCAGGAGCGACATGCTCCTTCTGCAATGTTTTTGATACACGAGGTGATAGTGAGATCTCTTTCACCCTCAAGCCACTTTAAGTGCGTTAGACTAATTTAGCTATATTGACGAACACTTCGTATGCCATCTAACGAAAGAGATAACGCTTACATTTTTGGTAATAGTTAAAATTTTGCAGCTATGTTTTAATGTAAGGGACGGTAGTTTTGACATTTAACTTGTGAAAAAATGTCGTATATACTTTTAGCAAACATTTGAAACAATTACAAATTACCGTAAGGGTCACTGTTGCCTTACATTTGTGAAAGCAAAACTGCGTATCGTACAATTGCTTAAGTACAGAATAGTCTTTTACGACGTAGATAAATTTAGAAAATTATAGTTACATCTAATTGTGATAGAATGAATTTTGTTTTTGTAGATAATTTTGAGAACGTTAAATGATGTATCGGACCTTTACTTATTTAATGGCTCCTTACAGCGTTAGGTAAATTGCGAAGATGAATGTTACACCTAGAAGGTAATGAACTTTTTTTTATTGCTATCGATACGTCGTATTTGTTTGAAATACGGAGTCAAAGTAACATTTTTTTAAGGCTGTAAGGGGCATGATTTTTAAGGCTATTGAGATGTCACCTATACCAATCGATAGAGAAAAAAAAACTGAACAGAACTCCATTCATAACTCATTTTCGCCATTTTGTCCCTTACGTCAATTTAGATTACGGTCGTCGATATTATAAGTTCCTGCTCTTCCGGCGGAAACGCTGCAACAGTACCCGCAGATGCCTCGTATCATTCAGATCGGTTGTAAACCATTCCATCATTCGCTGTTAAAGGCCAATAAAGACATAAACCGTCTCCTGCGGCTAACCTAATGATGCCGTTCGGATGCCGTTTAAACAAATAAAATGTTACGCCTTTTACGATTCCGTTCCGGGTCCGGAATAACTGTAACAGGTGGAATATCGATTATAGGGATCCGCGGGGCGAAGACCCTACAATATGTATACAGGTCTTCATTTAATTTAATATCAGGAGCAATCTCACACCAATTGACTAGTCCCTAAGGAAGCTCTACGTTTTTACTATGTAAAATACAAAGACACGAACTTAAGAACACAGAAAACATCTAAGATTCAGGACATGCATGCATCAATATTCGCGCTCAATCCACAAATAATTGCCCTTATATGGAACGGAATCGAATCCACGACCGCTAGTTTTTAGGTAAGGTACTACGAACTAGGCTTATCGTGTCGTTGTAAATAAAAGGTTTTATAACAATACCAAAGACAAAGACAAGCAGAGTGGCAAAGACATAATTGGTAACAATCACGATTCTTCAACACTGCTAGAAGAATAATAAGCAAGCTTTCTACGTCATTCCAAAATAGTGAATGTTGCTTGCTTAAATTAACACTATTTGTTGAATAAAAAAGTAATTGTTCATAAACTTCTCTTACTAATGTGAAAACCACTCTTTTTGCGGTGTACAGTGAGTTAAACTGAGAGACGAACCTTTTTGCCTTTGTCACAAAGTTAATAAGTGACACATCTTCCTCGATCCTAAGGCATTCTTGGTAAGTCATCAAGTTATTATTTATTTCAGCCACTTATTCATCCTTGTCTGCAACCACAATTAAAGTATTATTCGGGCGCTATAATTCAAGAACCCTTCTTTTAAATGAAGAATATTCTTGACCGTTTTTTAAGGAGTCAGCTGGCGATTTAAAGTTCTGCTTAAGCAATTAACAACGATTAACATTCAACCTGTTGTTATAATTATCAAATACGAGTTATATTAGATAACGTCTGTTGCGTCTACACGAGGTTTGCTAAGTTTTTTTTTTATTAAATGATAAAAAAACATTACGAAGCAACCGACTTCAGGATATATTCGTCGAAATTGGTAAAACAAGTGACTGTAATAATATCAAAGAGACGAAAATGGTGTTTGTTTTGTTGGTTAGTTTCTTCTATCGTCTAGATCTTGATTGCTGTGAATTTTGCACAGATTGTGCCCTGGAGACAGACAAAGAGGACAACCCGACCAAATCCTGAAGGACCAGCGTTCAACTTCTGCATGAATGGAGTTGCAAAAAAGTCAGTTTATAACAAAGTTGAACGAACAAAAAGAACATCTGTGTCACCGTTATATTACACAATTGCAAAGTTTTTGACTGTACTTAATAACTTTCATCATCATCATCGTCATTACCGTCCACTGCTGGACATAGGCCTCCCCCAAGGTTTTCTACAAGGTAGGTTTTCCGGTCCTGCGCCGCTTGCATCCATCGGTTCTCCACCACCTTCAGAAATGAGATCTACGCGAGAACAACAGTCATCGATATAGCCTTAAGAATTGCTAGACTTGAGTGGGCGGGGCACATCGCTCGCAGAACAAATGGCCGATGGGGTCGAAGACTTCTCGAGTGTAATCACTTTTCTACAATTTTAAAGAAATATGCCAGTCTTCCAACGATACTTAGTATAGAATACCAAGTTGTTTGTCTGTTATCTACGAGTAAAGCGCGCCTGTGGATCACTCACGTTTCGACGGAAGCGGTGGCGGGCCTACCGATATCGCACCACGCACGGGAGCTGGGAGGGATAATGATAAGGGATTTAACCTTGGGTATGCTAAAGCGCCCAATCAGAGCCCAATTTGTAACTTTTTTGTTTTTTTTTTATTAGAAAGCTCGGGCCTTTAGGGCCGTATTAATAAACTAATCTCAACTCTAATGCTCGTCTCGAGATGTGTCAAAAATGACACTGTTCTATGGTTTGACGTTTACTTTGACGTATTTTGTGACGGGCATCTCAGCCAAGATGATTTTATTAATACGGCCCTTAGACTTCTTAGGACTTAAAAAACTGAATTTAGAATATCACTTAAATGTTGAATGGCGTCGTCAATACAGTATGTAATACACTTGTCTTCTAACATAGCTTGCTATTGTAAGTTGTCTGTGTGTTATCTGAAGCGCGCCTGTGGAGAATCACTCACGTATCGGAAGCGGTGTCGCGGGCTACCGACACCGCACCGCGCCCGTGCCCGGGAGCTGGGAGGGAAAATAATACGGGATTTCATTAATAACTTAAACCAATTCTGAGGACTAAAATACTGGATTTACAATAATATCACTAATATTACATCACACTAATATTATAAATTACCTATGTACCTATGAGTTGCTAAGTTTGATTCTCCTTCACGCTAGATCGGCGCTACGGATTTAGATACAACTAGTTTTTGCGCGCGACTCCGTCTACGCAGATGTGGTTTATTGCCTCTCCCTCGGGAACTGTCAAATTTGCCATGATAAAAAGTTGCCTATGTGCTAGTCTAAAATATAATCTATCTCTGTTTGAAACTGCGTCTAGATCCGTTCTGCCGTTTTGGCGTGATAGAAAAACAAAATATTAACTGCCAAAATTTTTCATTTGTTGTATTTAATTAGTAATAGAAAATAGTAAGATAAGCTTAGGAATGGGAGCTGCTTAAATCAACACACGGGCTAAGACTAGTCCCGTTGTATGGTTATAGAAATCTGAGATACCGTGATTACATTGCTTAAAAATGCTTGGGCAGGATGAGGATATTTAATGGTAGTTTTCTCCACCCAGCTCCCTTACTCAGATCTGCCAGCTCAGCTCGTGATGCTATCAGCGCCGTCAATTGCGCGTGCCAGCGATCTCGACTCAGCAGCGCCGGAGCCGCGACTTATCTCCGCGTGATCGGGCGCTTCCGAGCGGCGGGCTGCTTACACGATGGGAAATAGTTTCGATTATTGGGGAGTATCGATTTTTGTATACAGTATCGATGATGCTTGTGACTTGGTACGCATGTCATATGTTACTCGGTATTATATTTAGGATAATATTTCTACGTTGAATCAAATAACGTAGATGATTAAATTCAATATAAGAAACAGGATCATTGGGCTATTGCTACTTTTAAGTATCATAACATAACATAGTAGTAATTAATATATAGTTCATTAATTAAAATAAATAAATAAATAAATATCAGGGGACAATGTCACACCAATTGACCTAGTTCCAAACTAAGCTCTAGGCTTGTACTATGGGTACTAGACAACGATATAAATACTTATATAGAGAAATATATACTTAAATATAAATAGAAAACATCCATGACTCAGGAACAAATATTCGCGCTCATCACACTAATATCTGCCTTTGCCTTAATTGAGTCATTAGTATTTTAAAATTCAGTCATTTTAAAATATAAAGGATAAAATTACGATTCTATAAGCATCAGCTTCGACAAGTAAATATCCTAGTATTAGACACAGAAAAAAAACGACCTAATGTTCTATCTAATAATTCTTAATTACATCAATGGCTCCAATAATAAATACTACCCTAACTCATTATGCATAAAACCATCCTCCAATGCATTCGTATAATTTACCAAATGGCTTGACAGCTCGATGCGCGTCTTCCAGAATCGATTATCGTTTCACGGTTAATTGTAGCATGTTACTTTTTGAACGCCAACTCACCAGACTTGTACACAAAATGGACCCGATATGGAATACGTGGCACCCAACGTGTCTTAACATTCGACGCCCCATGACCCGCAGGCATATAAAAAACACGTACAGTTGTTAGTTCAGGGCTGTGAACGTAAAACAAAAACTCTGCCTTCTGCCTAATGGGGCTATAAAGGAGGAATTACACGCTCCGGTGGACGACCGTTGTTTTGAGACCGATGTTTGTATTGGTTGTGAATGTGAGATGTAAATATTCTTGTTCGAAAATTGAAAGTTTTTTATACAGAGAGGTAACGGACATATTTATTCAAGGATTAAAAATAAAATAAAATAAAATAAATATCAGGCGACAATCTCACACAACCCTACCAAACCTAGTCGGGTCATACACAATCACAAAAACAAAAGTTGTCTCTCCTGTGGTCAATAGTTAAGGGCTCGTGTGCATATAAGTTACGTTTTTATTTGATAGGACTAAAGTAGACGCCGTTTATGCGGATGTGGGTTCCGTAAGAAAATTAGGCCTTAAACACGTTAACTTCGGGCATGTCCACAGGAAAGACGGGAACCTAAATCTGTGTATGACCCAGTCCCAAACCGAGCTTTAGGCTTGTGCTGTATGGGTATTTACTAGACAACGATATATAAATAATACCTTTATAGAGAAATGCATTCTTAAATAAATAGAAATCCTCCGAGAGTCAGGAACAAATTACTTGCGCTCGTCATACAAAATATTTGGGGATCGAACCCGGGACCGCTAGAATCGTAGTCAGGGTCACTATAAACTTGGCCAACGCGTCGTCAAATTGGGACGACTATAGTGATAATTGGGAAAACGGGGGAAGCATTTCGTCAAGCGTTTTTACTTTGCTTATGGCTGTAAAATATGTAATAATACGGTTGTTGTTTAAGGAAAAAACAATGTTATTGTACTTTTTCATATCTAGCCTCTTCACGTACCAAACGTTATGGGCACACAAAACACAGTGCTATCTGTATAGTCTATTCCATATAGTAAGTTCTCCTAGATCCTAAAAGATCAAGAGAGGTTACATCAGATCTGTTAGGACTTTAGACGTTCTATAGATTCAAGATATTATTTTTACTTGGTGTACAGTTGAAGTCATAAATATGTTTACACTTTAGTATCTTGTCTATTTAATGTCATGTTTAAACTGTCATATGAAATTGTCATTGCCATTAAAGTGACAAGGTACTAAAGTATAACTATAATATCATAATCATATTATCAGGGGACTATGTCACACCAGTGACAATTGACGTAGTCCCAAACTAAGCTCTCGGCTTGTACTATGGGTACTAGACAACGATATAAATACTTATATAGAGAAATATATACTTAAATAGTTACATAGAAAACATCCATGACTCAGGAACAAATATTTGCGCTCATCACACAAATATCTGCCCTTACCGGGATTTGAACCCAGGACCTCTAGCTTCGTAGGCAGGGTCACTACCAACTAGGCTATCGCGTCGTCGAAGTGTAAACATATTTATGACTTCGACTGTACAAAAAGTTCTACAAAAAAAATCTTGAACTTTTTCAACACCTTTTATCTAAAAAATCCGCAGTAGCGGATAATCTAAAAAACAGGCTCCGCATATTGAACTCTTTGTGACAATGTCGTTTTATCAGGGCCGATAAGGGATCCCATATAATGCGGATGAACTTTGCCAAGACAGCACAAATAGGCGCTTTGTTGCTGTATTTTGAACTTTAGTTGTTGGGGATAGAGGCTAGGTATTTGGAGAAGAGGGTTGATAGGATCCGCGAGTCCCGCGATGCGACCGCGCTCTGCCCGCATCGGTTTATGACTTTTCTTTAAGATTCAATTCACAGTGAAGGTTGTACAGGGTGTTTCGGAAGATTTTTTTTTTTTTTTATTTAGAATAAAACTAAAGTCTCTACAGAAATGTACCTGTATGAAACCGTAAGTGAATAAAGAATTAAGAGTGGCACTAAAATTGTAACCCAATACTTTAGTAGAGCCTTAGATACGTAAATATAGGCTTAGGCAGTGGCGACATTTGAATTTCCTGCCTGCCTAAGTTTAGGTCTCCTGTCAAAAAGACATTCGGTTCAGAACGAGATCATGGCTTTTAACAGTTGAAACTAGGCCTTAGACTTACTTACAAAGTTATTGTAAACTTATTAAGGACAGAAAATAAGTGTACTCGTATTTTTTTCGGCACAAATGTTCAAAAAAGTACATTTAACCCTTACATCACCATATTTTTCAGAGTTCCATTTTTGGCTTTACAAACATGTAAAGAATTCCAGTTTCAGCTCTGAAAATCGACGCGGTTCTGCAAAATCTGGATTTCCCTGCGGTTGCCAAAAAAATACCATCGCCGGCGACTCCGGCCGATAACGAAGTCCACGCGGATTGGAAAACGACCGCTTCAAAACTTGAAACGGCTGTTACGGGGGACTCTTCGATCGTGGAGCGGTTTGATTGAGTTCACCGTAGTTCAAGGGAATGGGAAGGTTTAGGTTGAGAGCTGGTTTAATGATAGTGTTTACAAGATAACAATACTGGGTTTGGTCGTTTGATGGAGAGCCTTCCGTGAACAACACCGCTATTAGCTACTTAGCAGCCCAACACACTATGGGACGAAAGCCCGGTCTAGGTGGACAGAATTATTTTACACTCTTAATCGGTTCTAACGGGTATGTTCATATATAGTTTTTTTTTTTTTTTTTTTTTTTTTTTTATGGCATAGAGATGATATACGAGTACACAGGCCACCTGATGGTAAGTGGAAACTGTGACCCATAGACATTCGCATTCACAAGACTGCAGAGCAATCCTAAGACTGCAAATGCGTTGCCAACCCTGAGGACTAAGATGGAATGCCTCTATGCTAGTCATTTCACCGGCTGTCTTATCCCCAAACCGGAACACAACAATGCGAACACTGCTGTTTGGCGGTAGGTTAATGGATAAGACGGTAGTAGCGATCCGGACGGACCCTGCACAAGGTCCTACCACCCGCAAATAAAAATAAATAATAATAGTTTGTCTAAATAGACCAAAATTTAAAATAAGTGTCTTTTTTGTGCAAATATTAATGCAAAAATTAAAACTCCGGTGTAAATTGACCTTTGTATAGGAAGAATTACTACGGTAAAAGAGATCAACTAAAATTAGATGCAACAGTGCAATTACGGAGTAGGTAAGCAAGATAACCAATTAGATTAAAGTAACCGTACAAATCTTCAATCCAAATAAATTCAGCGTATTAATGTAAAAAAAAATATTAAAAAAAAAACGTATTATATCTTAAGCAGACTCAGGTCCATGTCAATACTGCTAATTATGAACGCTTCGGTAAAACAGCTTCACACGTCGGCGGCGGCAAACAGTGCATATCGGTGATACGCAATCTGTCAGTTTGACGAAGGTCATGGGTCGGCTACAGCCGTTTATTAAAAAAAAGTTATGGCTGTCTATGGCGACGGGTGGACACGTGCCGGAACACGCTCATTTATATATTTTTTTCTTTTTCTCGCGCTAATCTACCGATATTGACGTAGTGGGCAAAAAAATATTAATGCAGGTAAACAAATTAAATAAGTACACATTTTACTTTTGACACTCACTGTATTCTAAAATGGTTTTCGTTAGTGTACCTTTTGCCTTCCTTCTGTGGCATTTAAACTAGACTACCTACGACTCATTAACTCTACCGATTTTTTTCAAAACACAATACCTAAGTGTAAACGTTTGAAATTTAATTGTTGGAGTAGGTACCTGGGTGACGTACGTCTTTCCATAAATAAATACAGCCTTTACCATCAGAAATTGACTATTTTAACAGCTATTTATTTCATTATTTCCGATTTATACTATTTGTACTCATTAACTTTTACTTGGTTGGTACTTAACCATCCCTCATTATGATACATACCGTACAGATTTACGTTGAGATGGCGGTCTTTACAAGAGCAGGCAACTTTCACTCTTGTTCAGAGTCACATAGAGTGCTAAGGAAATAACAAAACAGTGGTAAAAGTTATTACATTCCATACTTAATTGTAGAATTTAAAATACTCTTTTAAAAAATAAATTTAGAGTCAGTCAACCATGCTTCTAGCTTGTTATTTATTGCGCAAACTATACACACAAATAAAGTCACGGCCACAAAGGAAACCTTATTATATCATGATAAAAATTTCATCGGCCAGTTAGATTAAGGCAGCTTTGCGCTTTATAGATTCACCATCATAATTCGCACAAAATAAATATCAGTTTTAAAGATAGGTACTAATTGAAAGTGTAATATAATAGAGACCATTTTAACTTTCCATCAACCTAATTTGTACTTACAGATTTCATAAAACGTAAGCCTATTATTAAGCACGGCAAAAATACTCGCTTCTCCTACGCTGGGCAGTCTCTCATTGTTAAGTAGACGTATCAGTTTTCTGCATGACATTTCAATGCTTGTCGAATGCCAAATCTCGAACAGATGTTTATTCAGCGCATTCAAAAATTATCGCAACAAAAATCTAAATCCATACACCATAACTAATTATATCCACCATGTAATAGTGTGTGAGAGAGGCAGCATTGTTCAAATACGTCTTTTGTTAAAACCCGTATTACTAACCTACTTTTGGGGATATTTTGCCCAAAAAAGTTTGCTTGAGATATCACGGTTTTTTGGTTTTGAATGAGAGTTATGTTTTCCTTTGTTGTACCGGTGTTTAGGGAGTCGGGAGTCGAGTTTGGTTTCGGTAGTTTTCTAAAGCTTGGTATTGATACCAAACAAACCAGATAAATCGAGATTAAATCCCGAAGTTCGATGTTAGATAAATAAATACGCATATTATTTAACCATAACTTAATACCACCGGAAAGTTATATTTAAGCACATCTCAATGTCTCTCTTTAGTTTAAAGTTTGTCATCAAAAGTTGTTGGTTTTTTTATCTCAGTACCGATTACTAGGAGGTAGGTCGATGAGAGACTAAAATATATTTTTTAGTCTCTCAACGACCTACCGCCGCCAATAGTGTTCACATTGTTTTGTTCCGATGTAGGGTTGAAAAACCGGTGAAGTTAGTCAATAGTAAAAGTTGTAGTAAAACATTTTATTCGGCAGGTATTTTTTTAAATACACTCGTTACACCCACATACTACACTCAAACCACGCCAATAGCTTAGAAAAATCAAAATACGCAGAACTGGCTTGGTGGACGGCTACGCTTCAGTATTAGCCTTTTTCTGAACGCTACTAGTTTTAGGAGTCCAGTGCCCGCTGTATTACAAAAGTTTGACGGCGAGTCGATCGGCGGTATCGATTGGGCTCGCTGCATTCAATTTCGAGGTGTTATTCTGTCTCGCGTATTCGTTACCTTTCGACTCGATGTTGAAGTTGGTCAACCATATTTTGACTCCTAATAGCTATTGTTATAAACATGTTCAACATTTATGTTATTAATATGAACGTATAAGACCGATAACTTTTGATTGAGCCAAGTCACAATGTTACAAAGATCCAGGTCGAAGGACTATAATATACAATAGAGTGATAGTCCTACCCTGAAGGTTGATTGTTGATTTGATTATGTTTATATTTCTAGCCTTGTAAGCAGGCGTCTTGTTTTACAGTTTTTTAAAACGTATTACACATGCATATATAATTATGTACCAGTCGACCAAAATCTACTTAACACCTTTTATATACTAACCTGTGTAAGTTCCAGGATATATATCGTGCCCCAGGATACGATCTATGTCCTTGCCAAAACTTCATTATGATCTGCTCAGCTCTATTTGTGAAAAGGCATAGAACAAACAAAGTTATTTTGGCATTCGTAATATTTATTGCTTTTGCCCGCGACTTCATCCGCGTACATTTTGATTATCTTTATTCCAGACCTTTTATATTTTCCGGTATAAAAAGTAGTCTTATGTGTTATTCCAGGGTATTCCATTATGGGCTATCTCCATATTGATATTGCAGCGTGAAGAAGAAACAAATTTTCGCATTTATAACATTAGGGATGTATTCCTAAGTACATAGTACTTATGTGCACTATACTCTGATTATTCTATGATGCGTGTGACAGCTCAATATAAACACTTATAACACTGATTTCTTTAACTTTACCTATACGAGAATAATACATCGGTACAAACCTAGCGACGGCGTCGAGGAATTTAAATAATTAATCGCCTATTTTTAAACACATCGCTTGTGTTGTTTGATTACAATTACGAAATACGGCTCTCACATTAATCGTCTTAGAATAATCAGAGTATAGTCAATTCGACATAGACCGCAGAGTTTCGCGTGTGAATTATCACGTTAGAGAATGACTCGGCTTGTTTATTTTTGCGATATCGGACGGATGTAGGTTTTCGGGTTTTGCGGTGTGTCCGTGTGCAGTTAGTTGTGTCCAGGCGTGCGCGAATAGAATCGTTTTTTGCTTTTTATTTTAATCAACAAACCTCTTTTACGGGGTTTATGTGCACGGGCACGCGCGGTTTCGTAACAACAGAGACGCGATCCTCTGGGATTTCTGGTTATGATTTCTATTTATTTTCAAAAATGTATGTTTTGATAGTGTTTGCTTATTACCAATTGTGTTATTCGATTAAATGTAATCAACTTTTTGTTTCCCTTTGCTTCACGTACGAGTTTCTTTCTCAGGTGTAAAGTAATGCACCAGATTTTGATCTACAGTTCGACTTAAAATTGCGTTCAGGAAAGTGACAATCAATATTATCTAACCGTAAAATAAAACTTATAATATTTGATATCAACTATGTGGTATCATTATTTAAAATATTACGTTACGATAGCTTTTAATTACTTACCAGTAATGGTGGCCGAGTTAAAAATAAAACGATAACACGTGAACGACAATACGTTTATAAATTAGTGCTAAAACATACAAGGGGTTAAATTCAGATAAGAAACCATGAGAGATAACCTTTTTTGGGATGCTGACATTAAGCGCACAATTCGAAATTGTTAAACAAAACAGTTACAGAGACAGCCAATTGTCATAGAAAATCAGTGAGGAATAGAGTCACTAATCAAAACCACCAGGGCTTCAGCACACCCAGACAGTGTTTGCGGGCGTTGATTCAATAGGCTACGTATAAACCCATTCATTGCTGCAAAAGCTCTGGCTAATGAAGGCTGGGCGGGGCACGTAATTCGGCTACCGCGCTCAGTGCCCAGATACGAGCTCCACGCATAACTTTGTATAGGAAAAGTGAGCCTTGGCACTGAAATGTTAACGTCGCGGGGACTCGGAAAATATTTTAAATGCGCTATTTTTTAAAGGTATAATGGAAATTGGATTACAGTTCGTACCGCGAAATAAGTTTATGTTCGAACTAAGAAACCTTTGCAAGGTTTTTGATTTGAAATACAAATCTGAATTTTAGTGGGGACAAAATCAATTATGGTACAATAAACAAGTTTCTTATTGTTATTTAATTCAGCTTTGTTACAATAACTTATTATGTATCTACGTACAAAAATAAGTTGCTTTATAAATAACTGTGTAGCGAAATAACTGTAAGTAAGTATTTATTTATTTATTTAACTAGCGACCCGCCCTCGCTTCGCTTCGGTTTATGTGAGTTTTCTGTAACACCCGTACATGAAACAAGATTTATTATACATATAAACCTTCCTCTTGAAACACTCTATCTATTAATAAAAACCGCATCAAAATACGTTGCGTAGTTTTAAAGATCTAAGCATACATAGGGACAGACAGCGGAAAGCGACTTTGTTTTATACTATGTAGTGACGAGAACCAACAGCTTTTACAATTCCGATAGTAGCTTAATGCTTATTTAGCAGCACGATGGGTCGAACGTATAAGGCTGCTTAATTGAAAATTCACGCGCTACAATGTGTTTTGTTCGCACGGACGGGACTATTTAATCTCGCCGCTTGGTATCACTCGACAGTCCGCACGACCGGCGTTGTTTACAGAATCACTACCCAGCACGATAGCGATGGCAAAGGCAAGGCAATATAATGAAATATTCGAGAAATCAAGCTAGAGTTAGGTTTACCTTAACTGAATCCATAGTAGGCACTAAAAGTAGTGATATGTAGGTATAATAAATAAAAAAATATATCAGGAGACAATCTCACACAAATTCATCTAGCTTTAAATATAACGCTAATAGACAACGATAAACTTACTTATACTATAGAGAAATACATAGCTACTCGTACTTAAATACATAGAAAACACACAAGGCTCATTTCAAAAATATTTGCCCTTACTGGGATTGCATTGAACCCAGGACCGCTAGCTACGGAGGTTGGGTCACCATCAACTAGGCCATCGGAGAGTTGCCAAATTCGATTTAATTTCGGACTGGATTCTTTATCAAATTAAATCAAACGTAGTACGTATAGGTAGATACAGATATTCATTTCTATAGACATACATACATACATACCGTCACGCCTTCATCCCAAAGTGGGGTAGGCAGAGCTACAGAATTACCAACAACTTTAACAGCCAGTTGTCAATTCTGTAACCACATTTTGCACAAACAGGCTAAGATGTTTATCATGTGTATATTAGTGACAGGTTGCAAGCCCATCGCCTAAAAATACTACAAGCCTATAGACAGATTTCCTATAAGTACTGAGTATCAATAAATAACGCGCTACTTTATCCGATGAGACACAATGCATTACTACGCATGAATAAGCAACATAATATCTGCATAAAACTATCGGCCTATAGACCCATTCGTTGTAATTCACTGACAAACGCATAAAAAAGAGCTCCATCAAGAACAGAGGTTGTTATGCAGTAGCTATTGAATATTTTTTGATTAAATAAATGTGAAGAGATACAATTTTTTTACAACGAATATTACCAAAAAAAAAACTTTTCTCGTACTCAACTTTTTTATTAACGAAATTCGTTTTGTGTTTCATCTTGGGATTATTCCATTGCAACTCTCTGCAATGCAATAATTGTTCCTTACCACGCAATATACTTGCAAGTAGTAAATAAGAATATAAGTTACATTTGAATTCCCATACTGCTCTCTTTGGTTTGCTTACTCAAAAATATCACAATTATGGGTCGAATCCCATCTGCATACAACCGATTTCTGTGACCTTCACGGAGCGTCTATCTGTCCACCTTAATCGAAATCAAATCAAATACCAAAATGTATATTTT
The DNA here is from genome assembly GCA_963966035.1 of Acleris laterana. Taxonomy (NCBI): domain Eukaryota; kingdom Metazoa; phylum Arthropoda; class Insecta; order Lepidoptera; family Tortricidae; genus Acleris; species Acleris laterana. The sequence goes on from OZ014451.1 coordinate 10,913,200, forward strand.
GGACTAAGAAGGCCCATACATAGATAAATTATATAGATAGTTACAAGCGGCTTCCGTTTCGTTTGCATAAAATCAAACATTTAAGTACGCTTGAAAAACATAAAAAACGTTTAACATAAAAAACAAATTGTATAATTGTATCAGGCGTACGATCAAATAACATAACGCTCATTATTTATCATAACGATAACTTTCATGTTGTTATGTATTTTAAGTAAATTTCTTCTTACTTGGTTAGTTAGGTAAGAACTGTGACCACGTTAGTAGTAATCAAAGACGTTTGAAATGTCAACTTTAAAATTTTATATGACATTATGATTTAAGGAATTATACATTTCGTTGATACGCATTAATATCGTATCGTATAAATTTTGTATAATTGGTTTATTTAGGCATCGAAATTATGCAATAGGTGTTATGCAAAATAAAGTTTTGTGTAGTCGTTTTACTCAAATCATTATATACCCCTTACAGACTAACAAACATAATAATAAAAAAAAACTTACCATAGTTGTTACTAACATGCAAAATAATATTAGCAACTTTGTCAAAGGATAGGTGCGTGCTGGACGAAAATATTCTACTGATTCTACAAATAGCGAGATATTCAGTAAGCAAAAAAGATTTTATTAGTTACCTAGGATAGCCATTATCATCAACGTGATTATCTTGATACAGGCGTCTTCAAGGATCAGTGTGACTAACAGTCTCACTCTGTTCTCGGTAACTAGATCCTCATGGCCTTAACAAGATCATCGGTTCTGGAATCAGTTAGGGTCGGGTTTAATCCGGTAATAATGAGTCTGAATTTAGTTGATACTCTTTTAACAATTAACATTATTTCATGTTAAGATTGTCTGTGATCATAATAAAGGTTTACTCATATTATGGCTGCTGATTAGTGTCCCGTGAATGCCGAAGTTCTGACTCCTGGGACCCGTTGCATCTAAATAAGTCAACGAATTGTAACTTAACGTATAATACATTGTATGCTTCTATAACCATACCCAATTATTCTTTTTTCGACTTCATTCTTTGCAGTCTTATATGGTTACTAGCTGATTAAAACATAGTAACTTTGTTAAAAATTATTAATTATTTTCGGGTACTAAAATTACTCTACAGCCGTCACTGTCCACACGCGGTCCCCGATCCGCGCGGGAGGTAATTATGCATGGCCGCTTTTTAGCGTCCAATACCCACTATCGCTACCCGGTAGGTATATAAATCGCACAGGGGTTAAACAAAATGAAACGTATTGTGATAGCCATAGAGACGATGACAGTCTTCCACTCATGCCATGATCTACCGCTACCGGCAACAGAAATACAGGCTACCGAATACGTAAAACATAAAATGGCCGCAACTAATGATTTCGCATTCGCGCACGTACTGAATAATTACTTACTGTCGTACTGAGTGATAAATATGTAGTTTGATTTTTGTTCCTCATGTTTGGTTCTTTTATTGTTTTTGTAATTTTAATGAGACTTTGGCGCTTTGGTGGCGGACAATTGAGTCAAGTCATTTCAATTTCTAGTAATCGGTGGCTTGTAAATAATGAAGATCAATAGGTAGACCAGCCATTTTTTGGTCTTAGAAACATTTCCTTTATCTAAAGTGTTACTAGTCTCCATACAAAATATTTTGAGCTACTTCTATTCTTTTTGAAATCGCAGAGTGGCCACTGTGACACCAATATCTTTAAAAAAATTGAATACTTACGCTCAAGCTCGAGCTCACAATTCATAATTGAAAATCACACATCAACTTTCATCACAAAAGTACCAAACGAATAACCATATTTTTTAAGCTAGAACTACATTGCCAAACTACACTTCCTAAACTCCTAAATGCCAGCTCGGTTTTGTGGAAAACCTAATTGGATTAAAACAGTGCCATCTGTCGACTAATCCGCGAACTACGTGGGTTTAAGCCGTGAGCTCGCGCCACGGCTTTCAGAGTTTCCCCGCGATGGGCGGAGGGCGCTCGCAAGTGTTTTTTCAACGAATCTGAAATAAGTACGCTCAGTACGGATAACTACGTGGAAGGGATGTGTAGTGTTGCTGGAAATAGGTGGGCTTATATTAAATGACAGTTACGATGACTTACATTTTGCTCGTGAAATGGATCATATTATTTACGCTGCATAATATGAGCTATGAGTTTAAACATAGTTCCGTGAAAATTATGATGATTACGTTACTTAATATAATTCATATAATTTACTGTAAAAAAAATAATTAAGTTGCTAAAAACAATGCAATTTTAAATGGTATTTATAGAATACAAGCTGAACGATGTATTGAACCTAAAAATGTGTTTAGCTCTCCTGTCATAAATTAAGTTGGCCATTGTCTAATCAAATGTATAGGACTAATTTTCATTCGAAATATTATGATTATGATGTATACTTGATATCTTTTCGTGAACCGTTGTCAAGTTGTCATCCCTCTGATTTGCGCATAATTAGCTAATAGGTATCTGGGACTAGTTAATTATAGGTCGAATTTTAAACTAAAAATAATAATACTGACAAAGAATTAAACTAACCTGTAAAGTGAAATAAAGCTTTCAAAATTTGATTTAAATTCGTCTTTTGTATGTATGTATGTAAACACTTTATTGTACAAACAAGAGATAACAATTATAAAATAGACAAAAATATAACAGGGATGTACAAAGGCGAACTTATACCTTTAAGGGATCTCTTCCAGTTACCCTTTGAGCTATTGCGAAATAAATCTTTTAAGTAGGTTGAGTCAAACTTTCAAGTGTTTTTGGTTGAAGTTCCACGATCACTACGAAAACTTCCATGATCAAAATCAATTGATCACGATCCAGATTTAGAAGTTGATTGATGAATAAATCCCTCTCATCAAATAATTTGCAGACACTTTGAAATAAATATCGGCTGAGTACTTTTGCTTGTAAATGTAAAAGGATCCGTTGATTACGAACAACGGCAACACAGACACAAATAGACAACGTAAATAAAATAATAGTAAATAAATAAAAATCATGGGACAATGTCACACAAATTGACCTAGTCCCAAACTAAGCTCTAGGCTTGGACTATATGGGTACTGTACTAGGCAAGAATAATCATACTTGTATGTTTAGAGAAATGCATACTTAAATACCTAGAAACCAATCTAAGACTCAGGAACAAACACTTATGCTCATCACACCAATATCTGCCCATACCGGGATTTGAACCCGGGACTGCTATCTTCGAAAGCAGGTTCACTACCAACTAGACTAACGAGTCGTCAAAGACTTAGAGAGACTTAAACTTAAGAGATTACTCATATGAATCCCTCACAATAACTCGTGTATTATCGCATATTTACTCACATGTCCGAGCGGAAGTATAAATCGGCGCGGGCGCGGCTACAAAAACCGAGGAAGGGTCGTTGGTGGGCCGGTGTCGGGTTCACTTCCCGGCCGTGCTCCGAATTAACCGTGTTTTTATTGCTTACGGGATTAAATAGACCTACGTGATAGTATATTCCTTGGGAGTTAGTAATTAAATTAGGTAATCATATATTCTTACGCAGTACAAAAAATAGATGAGTACTAAAAGTAAGGATAGAATCAATAGGACTATGTAGGTACCACCTATAGAAGTCTCTTCAACGTTGAGAAGTAAATTGAGCACTGTCGTATAAAGCTGCCTAATTGTGATTGTACGGGCTAAAATTAGCCGGTTAATATTACCTGCGTCAAGTTGAAAAGTGATGCGTGTAAGAGAATATCACCTATAGACGTCAATCCACTTACCATCAGGTGGCCTGTGTGCTCGTTTGTCATCTCTATGCCATAAAAAAAAAAAAAAAAAAAAAAAAAATCACTGCAATTGCTTTATATAAATTTTACGTAATATTAATTAACCGTAAAACAACACAATCACGCTAATATTCAAACGACATCCTTTTCACCCTTATTTGTCACCGCGCTCACTTACACCCGGTCAAAAACGTCATTATTAGTCAGTACAGTCCTTTTATTTCACACTCGTAGCTGTATTACTGCAATTTCAACCTCAATGCTCAGAAGATTAAAGCTTTCCCAACAGCCTCTCTGAGTTACAACTGTACCCAAACCTCTGTCAGACGCATCTCATATTTCCCGGGTCCATCTGTCTCTCAATTATTCACCAGGGAGGACCGTTTCCGTTCAAAAGTAATGGCGGGCAAACGCGGAATTACACGTTACACGTGTAACGTCACGTTACAATGATGTTACCCGGTTTGAAGAGCCGTTAGCTGCAATCGTTTTGTGTAACGGCCTGTGTTGTTGCGATATGGGTTTGCGGTCGGCGGAAAAAGCGGTCGGTTAGGTGGAATTGTTGTTACAGGCTTTATTGGGTTGTACTTCCAATTAGTTAGATCGTAGTGGACATTACGTATGTTTGTGAAAACTATCCAAGTCAAAGTTTCTATCTGTATTTTGTTGACTGGGGAAATTATTATGTCAAGGATTAGCTGTAAGCGATCACCTTTGTCCTTGTTCTAGAATGCCTATTTTGATTATTTTTTTCTTGTACAATAAAGATTAAACATATACTCATACATAAGTACAAGTAGGGTTCGGTCGGTATCAGAGATGCTTATGATCATACCACTAACACCAAAGGAATCTACAAAGCATTGTTTGAACCTTGTATCTATTTAAGTAGGTGCTTGTTTGAGGAACAAAATAAAACTTTGTATACGAATGCCTGGCGATATAACTTTTTTAAAGCATAAAGAAGGCCTAGCACTCAGATCACCATGTGGTAAACGAGCCCTGAGGCCTCCCTATAAACAATTTCCAATTTAAGGTCTGCAAATACACTGCTAACCCTAAGGAGTAGGATACGGAATACCTCTGTAGATGCTAGTTATTTCACTAGTATCGTTACTTCTACACGTAATACAACAGTACAAACACTGCTGCTTGATATCTAAAGTTGGACTCTTTAATCCTGGCTCCCTTGGACAATATCATGACGAACTGATAGTCGCTGTACTGCAACATTCCATAGATATCTTGGCTATAAATGAAACGTGGTTGCGCCCTGATGAAGAAGGCAAGGCTCCGTCTGTTCCGGGGTACACTCTGCGCAGTGTTCCTCGGCCGAGCCACGTGCGCGGAGGCCGAGGTGGCGGCGTTGCTTTTTATGTCAGGAAGGGAATACATGCCCGTATCTGTGAACACCCAGTCTGCCCACAAGTTGAGCAAATGTGGCTTAAATTTAATATAAATGGTTCTAAAATGATTTTAGGTACTGCTTATCGACCACCCTGGTTGAATGTTGACATTTTTTTGAATGCTTTGACTGATTCACTGCATAACTTTTCGCACTACGATAATATTATACTTTTGGGAGATTTTAATATTGACCTATTACACGTAAATACTTTAAATTCAAAAAAACTACTTGATTTTCTTAAACTGACTAATTTAATACAGGTTGTAGATTCACCCACACATTTTACAGACCATAGTGAAACACTTATTGACGTTATTTGTACTGATGCCCGTGTTCGAAGCGTGCAGAGCGAAATAATTGGTACCAAAACATATAACCACGCTTTGGTAACATGTGAACTTAATTTAAAAAAGTCTAAAATTCCTCCAAAACATATTTTATATCGACCCCTAAAAGATATATTCTTTGAGCAATTTGAAAAAGACTTAACGGCTGTACCGTGGCAAAGTCTTATAGTTTTACTTAACGTAAATGATTTAGTAGCTGGTGTTACTGACTTTATTACAAGGATATTTGATATTCATGCAACAACAAAATCTGTTTTGGTTAAAGGTCAATCTTATCCTTGGATAACAGAAACCGTTAAACTTATGATGAGGTTAAGGAACGAGGCTCACACAAAGTACCATAAAACCAAGATGACGGCAAGTTTAGACTATTACAGACAGTTTAAAAACCTTGTAAATTCGGCAATCGAAAATGAAAAAGCAGCGTACTTTAAGCATCATATTAATAATAATATAAATAATCCTGTTAAACTTTGGAAAAATTTGAAAACCAATTTATTGCCTCCTAAAACAGAGCACGATCTTCCTTCTCACCTCTGCTTCGCAGAGGAGATAAATAAACATTTTCTTAATGTGCCCGAGTCCAATGCCGATATATCATTGTTAACATACTATGAGACCCACAGGGCTGGTAATTCTACTTTTAGTCTCAAAAGCATTAGTGCCAAAGATATTTCACGGATTGTTCGCGGTCTTAACTCAAATGCTAAAGGGGTTGACATGATCTCATTAGACATGTTACTGTTGACATTGCCTCATAGTCTGGATTCTATAACATGTATTGTAAATTTGTCTATAACTACAGGAATTTTCCCCGATATGTGGAAAACAGCTATTGTGCGTCCCCTAGCTAAAAATTCTAATCCCATATCTTTTAATGATCTTCGGCCTATTAGTATTCTTCCTTGCTTGTCGAAGGTTTTAGAGAGAGTCGTAAGCCAGCAACTTACGAATTACTTAGAATCGAATTGTTTACTTCCAAAGGGCCAGTCAGGCTTCAGAAAGAGTCACAGTACGGCTACATCGCTACTTGATGTCACAGGAAACATATTGGAAGCGCAGGATGCGGGTATGGGAACGATACTGGTTTTACTCGATTTTTCTCGTGCCTTTGACACTATTAATATCTCCGTACTTCTGTCTAAGCTGGTTTATTATGGTTTCGACGCTCCTACAGTAAAATGGTTCAGTAGCTACCTCCGTGGCCGATCCCAATATGTCGAAATTTGTAAAAGCGATGGTTCTACATCATCTTCCCCACTAGCTACGGTTTCTAAAGGTGTACCTCAAGGGTCTATCCTAGGACCATTACTTTTTATTTTGTATATTGCTGATATTTCAACAAGTATAAGAAACTGTAGATATCACCTTTATGCAGACGACCTGCAAATATATTTGTCGTGTAAGCCATGTGATATCAATACAGCTGTAAAGATGATAAATGAGGATTTAGAAAGGATCAACCAGTGGTCGCGCTGCAATTTGTTAATGCTAAATCCTGCTAAATCTAAGTTTATCATACTGGGGTCCAAGCATCAAATAGGGAAAATCAAATCTCATAATCCACAGATAGTTTTAAGGGGAGATTCTATAACGAGAACCGAACAAGCGCGAAATTTGGGATTGATAATCGACAGTGAACTGCGATTTGAATCCCATATTTTGGAGGTTGCCACAAACTGCTTCTACCGTCTTAAAACGCTTTACAAGATGAGAGATTACCTCAGCGTAGACATGCGTATAAGGCTGGTTGAGTCTCTTATTTTGTCAAGATTGAACTATGGAGACACTGTTTATGGTCCGCGGCTTTTAGCTAGAACAAAATCCTTAATTCAGCGGGTGCAAAATGCTTGTGCACGTTTCTGTTTTAGGATACCGGCTAGAACCCATGTCTCCCCGTACATTAACCAAGCTAACCTTTTAAATATGTCCTCTAGGCGCTATTGTCATTTTGCTGCTCTCTTGTTCGGTATCATTAAAAGTCGCAAACCACCCTACTTATTTGAAAAATTAAGCTGGTCTTCTCGAGCTCGGCTTAGCCGCCTCGTTGTTCATCGCCACTATACCAAAGCGTTCCGGGGCTGTTTCAAGTACGCAGCGACCAAGATCTGGAACAACCTTCCTCCGCCTATTCGTAACATAACAAACATAAGTAGTTTTAAGAACAAATTAAAAGAGCTAGCTTTGTCGCTACAAATAGACGGTTGCACTGATCACTTTTTATGATATGGTTGTCTTTGTGGTTTATGTTTAGCTGTTATAATTTTTCTTTATTTTTGTGTTGGATAAATATTTAGTTATAAATGTAAGCAATTAAGAATGCGTTTAGAGCGTTAGATCTCACTTTGATCTCACATTGTTATGTTTAACACTTGTGATCCTATAATTATTTATCTAAATTGTGTTACTTTAACTGTGTGTCCAGAATGTTTTTTATGTGTTGTTATATTTCTTTTGTTGTTTTGTTTTTGCTATCCTACCTTCTCTTACGGGTCCAGCTGAAAATCAGCGCTGCGGCTCCGTGCCACAGCACATGCTGAGCTGGTACTCCGTTTCGGCTAACTCATTTTAATTGTAATTAGTTATAAATAAGTTACTTTTGTTTTTTGTCTTGTCAAATACTTGTGTGTTTTGTTTTATTTAACAGCCGAATAAATGAATCTATCTATCTATCTATCTATCTATCATATCAAAGTTTAAAGGGAAAGATGGTGGTAGCAATCTCCGCGGATCTTGCACACGACCTACCACTAGTAAACCACGGTCAAATAGCAAATGTTTGTTAGTGGTTTTGGCTTGTTGTCCTTAGCAATCCTGAATAAGATTTTTTTTTGTTCATTAGTGAAGTACGCTGCGGAAACAAAACCGAATGTAGTTTTTGCAAGTTTTTGCTTGCATTTATGTTTTATAACAGTGGCATTACCCAAAGTCAACAAGCTCTTCCGCCGGCCCTTCAGTCCGTGGGCAGCGCAACCATTTCCGACAAGGAAATTTATGGATCACGTGTCGTCGGTTCATATCCCGGTTGGGGCAAAAAATCGGTGCCAAGCTGTCTGGCGTAACCATAGACTTTTTGTGATCTGCCTTGGTTTTAATGATGTGAAGTGATGAGTGTTATGGAATTAACTTTGTTATTAGCGAGTGGAAGACCACCGAGCTTTGTGAATGATGTGGCCATTTTTTCGAAATTACTCAAGTAAATGATACCATGATTTTTAGCTACCAAATCAACTATTGAAATGTCACTGATATAGGGTTGGTCAAACCTCTATAGGCACTTAGTTAAATTTGGAATCAAGTTCGGCTCGTAGAGTCCGGTAATGTCTTAATGTACTCGCCATGCATGTATCCCTAGTACCAATATGCAATAAATATGGTACAATCGTTCATTCATTACATCCTTGCCTGCCTGTTCGCCTTTGTATATCCCTGTTATATTTTTGTCTATTTTATAATTGTTATCTCTTGTTTGTACAATAAAGTGTTAACATACAGACATACATACATACATTACTAAGTATGTCGTCAAAATATGTTTTGTTCGCACTGACGGGACTACTTAAACTTGCCGCTTGGACATTCACTCGTCCGTCCGTCTGACCGTCGTTGTTGAGAGAATATATGACTACGAAACCATACATGACTACGAAAAAAACTGGGCTCAGAGAGTATTTCTATCTAAGAAAATATATGAAACTAGCTGTTCCCGTGTCCACTTTGTTGGGCAAAACATTTTTATTGAGTTAATAATTTTCCCGCTAATTCCCGTTCCCGTGGGAATTTCGGGAATTCCTTTCTTAGTGCACCTCTACGGTACCTAAGCTACGTCCCTTCCAAATTTCAAGTGCCCACGTTTAGCCGTTTAGGCTGTGCGTTGATATGTCAGTCAGTCAGTCAGTTTCTCCTTTTATATATTTAGATAAAGTGACAAAACATGGATATCTCAAACGTTATTATTGAGGTAACGTTGAAATAAGCTTATGTGAGTGCTATTTTGATAGTCAAGAAACATTCATTAACATTTAATAATAAATTCAAACGTAGAAACTTACACCATTGATACTGATGCCCAGTATTGAAAAAGTAATCAACCTCAGTCGAGTTACTATTATTTAACCCTAGCAAGCAGAGCACCCATATTCCCAGTGCTATTTGTAAATACCTTCTACCCCATTGTTTGCAGACGCTCATAACATTTGACGTATGCGCGTAATGAAATGGAGTGTGTATTTATTAAGTTAATTAAACCCGTCTTGAAGAGGAGCCTCGGTCGGGGGCGATCGACATCCTCGTCTTGCTTACAGCCTGGTACTTGCAGCTAAATGTCAACTAGACGTAAGTACATTCAGTTTTGTATATTCAACTGCCGTTTCCTGTTTTTGTAGCATTGAGGATCTTAAACGTATTGGAAAATGATCAGAATATATACAGACGAACCTATTTTTATCATAAAGACCGTTAATACGCTAGTTATTGTTCTCGTATTGCTTGTACCTACATGGAAAGAGGTTGCTTATAAATTATAAATAACATACAAAAGGAATTTAAAAAAATTGAAAGAATTTGCTGTAGGCAAGACGTCGTGAGTTGAGTCTTACCTATGTCAAATTCGTGAATTTTAAATGTCAGGTTACCGTAAAATGGGGTGAGTAGGGATTAAGACGTCAGTAGGGACACAACCTAAAATAAGTTATAACTTGTTACAAATAAGAGCAATTATTTAATGGACAATTACGTTACGTCAATTGGAAATAATTTCAGTCTTATGATTAGTAACACATGCTTCATTTTAGATTGTGTCCCTCCTACTCACCCTGTTTTACGGTAATTAGTTTCGGTAAATAATTGATTATTATGGAACTTAAATAACTAATGTTATTGTTTAAAAATATCGAGACGAAAGATATGCACTGCAATGACTGGAACTTAATTACTTTTTCTTGTAAAGTAAAAAAAATACAACGAGAACATCAAACAATATTTATTTATGTTTATGTACTTATAAAGCCTTAATCATCTTAAATTGAATAGGGAGCATTATATTGCTTAAAGCGCATGCGAAGAATTCTTCATTTTAATAAATCATAACAATAATGAGATATTATTAGGGAAGGAACTCGTATTTAACGTTTGAAGAATCGACATACTACGTCTAATGAAGCGGCAATAGGGTTGTCACTTGTCCTTAATCTGATTAAAAGATATAAATATTTATTAAAATAAATCCAAAGTATTTGCTTACAGTAAATAAAAAGAACAGAATTAAGATTTACTTATAGCCGCCCTCTAAGGAACATTTGTTCCTTTCATCTATATAATTGACTTGGCAATACGTGTCTGCCGGTTTTGATTATTAATTTAGCTCGTCTATCATTTTCGTCATTACATATATATAAATAGTATAGTTAGATATTGCATCAAAATAAAGGAGGTCTCCTAGGGTTATTTATTCCTAGGTTTATTTATTACATACGTAGATTGCTTGCAGTTTGCAGCAAATAAAAATTTCAACTTGCAAACATTTGTGAGTTAAATCTTGCCTTAAACTAGTGGCAGTTTCAGAAATGAAATTTCTTGATTAAATTGCACCATGTTTTAAAACAAATTGCCGTGGTGACATGTTTTATTATTTCAATAGGTGTAGTCGTATATAAAATTGTTATTTAATTAAGTGGTTTAGAAAGTATCAGGAGTTTTTTTTTGAATAGGTATTTTGTCAGATTAACGATGTAATTAAATAGATAGCAATATTACTGAGGATATCTTACTTATGTATCAAGTTTTATACCTTTAACAATCAATAGTCAAATTATCTGCAGCAAAGAAAAATTTTAACTAACAAGTTTCTTAAACAAAATAATGGATTCAAGACCTTAAGTTGACAAGACCCATGAACTATATTTTAAAATTTGTGCGTAAAGAATTAAATAACCACATAAACAAGAGGCAACCCTAGCCATGCGGAGCTCACTTCATTAGCGGAATATGTGAGTGCGAGGCATCGCAGATTAATTTTGAAGAGAATTTTCTTCATTATGTATGATTATGCCTGTAACGGAACTTTTTGGCAAACAGTGGGCCTTGATCGAATCAACTTTCATTGTTCATTTTGCTAGTAATTAAATTTCTAATTAGCATAATTATACCGTCATTCCGTTTTCAATACATCAAAGCAAACAATGTAGGTACGTCAATAATATGTATACTCGTATGTATGTGATGATTAAATAAATTTAAAAATGGAAGTATTATTTTAGTAACTAATGGTATGGTGGTGGTATCGTTGGCTTAGGCTGATTGATTGAGGACAAAATAATATCAATATTTCTACTACTCGTACTTTTTGCGGTAAGACCATAAAACAAAATAAACTTAAAAAAACAGAATTGTTTTTCATAACTAGGTACTGTGTAACCTTAAGTAACATGTCTTATTCTCTAACTAGCTATTATCCCACATGGTGGAGACATCGGCTTTTTAAATTTTACTTTTCAACTGGCAAATAAATTGAATTTATATTTCAGTGACTAATGAAATTACTGTAAAAACTATCAACCCAATAATACAGTTATCTAATATCTAGCAACGTGAATCCATCTCAATTTCGGTCGTATACAGTTATTCCATACCTCAGATCTGCCCCAACATACATCACTCTGACAGGCCCCCGTAATGAAGACGTCCTACAAACTATAATTCCCTATCTAAATGCACCGTCGACAGGCATAAACAATTGAAATAATTATCAGGATAAGCCTCCCGGATCAAGGAAAGCCCTCGAGGCTCCAACCCTTCTACAAGTATCCTGACAGCATCTTATGTAAATTCACAAAACTTAACTAACTTAACCGAATACCCCATAACCCTATCACCAAACAAAGGGATGTCTACTTTAGGTAACCCCAACAATGGTTGTTTTCCAACCCTGTTTGCGTGCGTGTTATTCCGTTGTGTTTGGAAAGGGTATTACTGGTTGCTCAATTGGCCCCACTGTCTGCGATATGGTAACTTGTTTCGTTTAGCCTCTTGAATACAGTGTGCTATGTAAATCACTTGTTACGACAGATCGACAGTAAGATGAATGATACGGACAATTAAAATGTTTATAGTATTAATGATGTTTACTGGATTTTAATGGATTTGTCGCTAATTCTGTATCTGTGTCATAGTTCTTTAACCTCGAACAAAAAGGGGTAGGTATTTTTTATTTCAGTGAACAATTTTACGCCAATTTGAATAGTCCCAAGCTAAGTAAGTAGGTACTACGTTACTGAACAGACGGCAGTTTTATAGGCAAATACTAAGGTACTTAAATACATAGATAATATCCTTGGCATCGCTTTTGCACTTGCTTTTTTTTTCATGCCTGTGTCATGTGTTTTTGTTCATCGTACAAATAAGATTCTACATACACCCAAACCTGAGAAACAAATACTCGTTTTTACGAGTATCACACAAATATAAGCCTTTACTAGGAATCGAGCGCGGGACCACTGGCTTTGTTGGCGGGGTACTACTATAAAATAGCCTAACCAAGTGGTAAATTTACAGGTTTAACATCTGTCTATCTGTTGCTTCGTGGCAACAGTGCTTTGCAAAAGTAAAAGCTAGCTAGAGATAGATCTAAGCTAGGTTTAATATAAATCATTTGGGCTCTGACAGAAGCAATCAAAATTAGTCGGTAGTTTTTAATCTGTTCAAAGTTATATTTGAGAATTATCAACAAATGCTAAAGAATTTTTGGGAACCATAGCATAAATATTGTGAGCCAACTTTTATGTCTATGGTTAGTTTATTATATCTTTTCGTCAATTAACACTGTGTCAAAACCAGTTAGAATACACAAGATCTTGTTGCAATGTAAACTCGGGCGTAAAGCGAATCATTCGACTGCGTAAAATGGTTAACGAGATTGAAGTTATAGCGTTGGTGGTGGTTCATAATAGCAGTGCTTTAGCGTTGCATATTTTTAGGTTACAGAAATAAATACCAGGGATGTAGTCTTTTCGATCGAAATATTGATTGAAAATTATTTTGGGGGGGGGGGGGGGGGTTATTTTTTTTTGTTTGAGAAAATCCAAAACTGAAAGAAAACATGGTTTAAATTAAACTTAATCTGGTTATTTATATGGTATCCCTTTTTTTGTGACACATGTTCTAACCAAGTTCTTCGCGAAACTAACATCACGTGAGACTGAGGTCAAACGCAAACCCATTTTGGTAAAAAAAAACATACAGCATGATAGTATCAATAAACTAGTATTTAAACTTTTTTAAACAGTTAAATTAGCTCATTTCTTTAAATTATGATACAAGATTAGTACACGTAGAAACTCAGTCCACGTACCACAGTGATGCCACTCAAACCAGACTCAATTTAGTCTGCTTAGGAGGTACGACATTGATTGTACTCTTGTGTGTATTTCGTACAAGAAGATTACCAACGCGTCAGTATATACTACCACTTATGGTTTCAAGTTGGACGCGTCGGCTGTATGAAACCATCAATCTACTCTGACACAATTGAAATATGAGAAAAATGAGGCATTTACATATCCGGTACGTTTATCGTACAGTATCGTAGCTTACTTTGGGACTGTATTCTATTCCCAGCGATAAAAACCATTATCGTCTTTGACCTGCGTCACTATTGCCTAACGCACTCGCAATCTCAATTGGCTTCAAAGCGGAACGATTGTTTTCATTTTGTATGCAGACAATCCTTCGATTTTCAAAATGAAAACAATTGCGATTGCGAGAGAGCAATCTTTTATGGACGTTATGGTATTGTTTTGACGTCAGCCGCCATTACTGACAATTCAATAAGAGCTGTCAAAACGTTGACAATACGATAACAGGCCAAAGACGATAATATAGTTTTTACCGCCGGAAATAGAGGCCCTTGTCAATTTGTGTGAGATATCCCCAGATCATTATTTATTTATTGAAAGGTATGTTGGGGTATATTATGTCGACTGTAGATTAATAAAATTCACATACATACATACATAAGCTCACGCCTTTATTCCCAGAGTGGGGTAGGCAGAGCTACAGAATTACTAACAGCTCTAAAAACTTGTTAATAATTCTGTAACCACATTTTGCACAGTAAAATTCACTGGTTTACAAATGTTAAATATACTTAAGTAAAAAGAGAGCGTACACACAACGTAGTTCGAGTTTGAGAGTGTTGCCAACACGGTATAGAAAATGTCAACTGGAAGCGCATTTTTTGACATTACTTTTTTGTTCATAATCATTTTGTTTTCATAAAATTGTTATTCATAATTTTATCGCTGGAACGTACATTTTTCAGAAGTTCTTAAATATTCAACGTGATATGGCTAAGTTACGTTAGGTTTGATTGATTCTTAAAAATTAAGAAAAAGTAACAGTTACTGAAAAAAATACGTTATGAATTCTGATAATCATGTTTTAAAACAATTTGTATTCACAAAAACAGATGAGAGTTATAATATCGACTCCTTTCGACTATTGTACAAGTCGTCGTAGTCCGTACGTTCACAGCAAACCTATCTAATTTGAGTTGTAGGAAGTGGTTACATCAAAAAGATACGTTTTGCCTTCACGGTGGGCTGAGATCGTTATTAGCCGTTATAAAGGAATGATAGCATTTAAACTTGTAATAAAAGACTTTATAGACTTTTGGACTGCAAATACTTGCTAGAAAAATGTATACAAAAAATATTGAACTTTTTCCGGTAAGAAAATACAGTACCTATTCTAATTGGAAAAGTTGAACCACTTTGTCATTGTCCTTTTTTTAACAAATGTGTTTTTATTTCATTAAAATGTCGAAAATATAATATTAAGATCCTGTAGTATTCTATGCTATCTAGTTCTCGAAATGCAGCTTGTCTAAGGCCACTGTAGATCTACGATGCTTTTCACAGAAGCTTTTACTTCAACTGCTTTTTTTCTACTTCACTATTGAATATTTAGGTGAATTAAGTGAGAAAATCAAAACAAAATACAACCTGAGTAATGTTTCAAAAATCTGATAGTTAAATGCGGGTCAGCCTAATTCCTCAAATGGTTTTTGACTGAATCATTGCAAAAATACGGTCTAACCCAGTTAGAGATTACACCAACACTTCCCACATGGCTCAAACCGAAAGCAAACGTAGCAAATCTCAAATATACACGGCTATTCGGGTCAAAAGGGTCCATAAAGGGTTGGAAATAATTCCCCAACAGAATCAATCAAAGGCCCAACGATAACAATCATCGTTACCGACAAGAATTCTCGAGAACCCAAATATCTAATTGGAATTTCTAATAAGAATAACTTGAAGCTAATTAGTTTGCGATACGGTTGGGTTTACATTAAAGTATGCTTGTATTTTAACGGCATGCCTTTGATTTTTGGAAACTGCCAATTAAATGTTTTATTCCAATAAGTCGTAAGTGTTAAACCCATTTATATTTAAATGTAACACCTACTAAAAAGGTTGTATTGCTATCTTTACACTTTACACCAACTTACCTAAAGTTTGTGCGATGTAAATGTCAGGATGTACAATTGGGATACACCAATTTTTGACAATGAATGAAAATTCAAAAACAATTTCGAGGAATAGGCTTCTCAAATCGATCCCTGTAATTAGAATAAAAAACTATGTTACAATGAATTAATTATAATTTAATTAAGAAATGACCTTCATTTGACCCCTTAATGCCGGTCCAAATTTCGCTATATCAACCACTTTGTGGCTTTACATAAAACATATGAAAACCTCCAATATTCTATTTTATAATTACAATTTAGACCTCTAGCTAACCTACGCTCAAAGACAGCTATTGTCATGTCAAAATTATTTGTTAACAAATGAACTGTAATTTTTATGATGAAAATAATATATTAATAAGACCATTTCTCTTTTGAGTTATGTGTGATGAATGTTAATAATTTGTGTGGTGAGGCGTCAAGAGGTTCAAAACGACGGCATCAACATTTATTGTAGAAACTCATGATTGGAAGTATGGAATTTCCTATCAATAAATTTAATGTGATTGTGTTCAGTGAATCTACTCTAGAAACAAGGGTCATGCAGGACGTGCTGAATTAATTAAGGTTTAGGTAATAAGCAATGACCGAACGCTTAAAATACTCGGAAATTATAAATTAATTGTAATGCGATTGTTTGTTAACATTATGTTTGAATGACGTTTGTCTATTATGACTTGTCTATTAGGTAGTAAAAAAACAGTCTTTCTGAATCTTACACGAGGTATACTAATTTTTCTTAATAGGTCCGCCATTTTTGCACCGTAAGTAGGCGAGGTAAGTTTTGTTTTAATAGTTTTAAATAGCTTCAATACATTTAATCATGAAATGCTTCAAATGAAAATTTAAATATGAGCATAAATTGTAAAAGTAGGCAGTTGTTTTTTGGTGTATCCCAATTGTACAGCCATTTAATAGTAAACTTCTCGAACATGGTTGATTTAAACGAAGAGGTATCTGTTCAGCCGCAACAGAAATCTAAAAATTTGCCTCCCTAACCCCTTAAATCCCTGACCAATATTCAGTTCAATGACATAAAAAAAATGAAGATCGGGTACAACAATACACGATGCTGTGCCATCGCGTACACTCCACTAGCAGTCAATCACGCGCCTGATTGTGACTGGACAGTCATCGTATTAGATCAGACACGTACCTGTATAACTTACTGTAACAGTTAGCTCCCTCTTGGCCAGTCAGTTCAAATTGCTAGTCTGGAATCTCACTTCATTCGATCCATACTGAAACAATCACAACCAGCGTATCTTCGAGCAAAAAACAGATAGGGAAAAAACACCCGCTGATATATAAATAATCCAACTGTCAAAGTGAAAAAATCGTTCAGAAACCTTAGATGTTACATTTTGATGTAAATAAAGGTAACTGTTCACTACTTTAAATATTTAAAATGTTTGTATAATTACATCAATTCTTACAATATGTAGGTAACCTTGAATTACTAAACATTGGATTGCTATAGTAGTCTATAGAATTTAAATGTCTCTCGAGTCTCCGATCCCACTAACCATCAGGTGGCTTGTGTGCTCATATACCTTCTCCTTGCTATTAAAAATCGATACCAGCCGGATGTACACTCGGCCAAAAATCTGGTCTACCAACCTACGGTTGAAGCTCATTTGCACGTTATGAATGTCATGATACAAGAAGCTCGATTCTCCATTGCAATAATATTATGACAGTGACAATGTCAACCTTAGCGATAATAAAATCTCACAGATTTTTTTGACAGAAACGGTAGACCACTTTCATGGCCGGCTGTACTCACAGTTAATACAATTTTTTCATACACAATTTTGAAAAAGGAACAAGATGTCTCTACAACGTCTTTTAGTATAACGGTGTTTTATGAAAAAAAAATTAACAAGAAAAATACTCTCGCAAAGTTCCTACGTTTTCCAACTACATCCTCTACCTTATTAGTCGTTTTATCTGATTGGATTTTAAGACCCCATAACAAAGATCCCCTTGCAATAAAACAAGTCTTGCAAAAAAACGCAATAAAATCCGTCTGTAGAACCCGGCACCTGTCCGAATTACACAAAATTAGCACGAGCACATATAAAACATGAGCGGGGAACAATTTCCAAACCCTTTCACATAAATTGCAAGTGCGATTCCCATTTAAAGCATACGGGGTTCCATTAGGGTTCCTTAGATGAGGGGTCCGCTTGACCGGTGGGTTCCATGAAAGAAAGGGCTCATTTTCATTAGGCCGTGCGTATTCTACATACGTTTATGTCGTATTTCTACGGTGCTCAAAGTTTGTGCGATATTTTATTGCTAAATGGTTTTTTATTTACTGTACTGGACAATACAGGGTGAAATTTAAGTTGTGAATCGAATGATCACCTCTGTGTTCTACCCACGAATATAAAAAACTTTCACAATGGAACCTACCCGGAAAGAACTACGCGACTTAAATTTCATCCAGTAGAAAAAAAAGGTATGTAAACAATATTAAGGAATAAAATTTAGTTTATCATGTTCGTTAACATTGACTAGACAAAATATTAAAACGATCATTGAGTTTAATGCATTCCAGTGTTCTTAAGACTTCACGACTCGAGATTATAATATACTGGCACGCAAAACTAAGTACCACACTTTCAATGAAATTTTCATCAAAATTCTGATACTTTGTTTTGCGGGCCCATTAAGTAACTATAAATATAGTCAAGAGCAATGAAAATGGTTCACTTTGTATGGAATTTTCATAGAAAGTTATCCATTTTCATTGCTCCTGAAAGCATAATAAATAAAAAATGCCGATTTAAAAGCGACACCTTCTTTAAAAGCTGATATTTCTAAAACGGCCGAACTGATTTACATAAAATCTATCAGAAAACTATCCCGACTAAGCTTACTTTTTTCTGCAGCAAAATCAGTCCATTACTTTGGGAGCGATGGTGCCACAGACATACACATACATTCAGAGATACAAAAGTTATAAGACCCCCTTTCTATAGGGGGTTAGAAAAACTTAAGGTAAACGGCGTAAATAAAAAATCATAGCTAAAAATGTTTCTCTGTCTAATAAAATAAAATGCATATCAGTAATGAATAAATACCAATACAAATAAAACCTAAGATACGTACGTTCGTAACAATTGCAGACAGAGTCACGAATGCAGCTTCTGAACTCAACCGTACCGTCTACTGTGTATGGGCAACTAATTAACACTGTTTGGCGACCCCTGTCCAGGGGTCGTTTGAGCCCAGTTTTTGCCGCTACATTCCGCAAGGAGCGCGCATGGCATCTTGCTAAAGGATGCCGGGGCAGGTATGCGTCTAGCCGCTCCTGAATTTTACAACGGGAAGCTTATTATTTAAGTAGACTGGGGAAATGGTCGAAAATATGCACTTGCAGCGGTATAGTGATACTACCCCATAACATGAACCTTAGTTAGCGTTGTTTAGAAATTGCGTGAAAATTGCCTGATGAATATCTATTGACAATATTTAAGACTTCTAGAATCATTTGTAGCGACTCATGAAGTTCTTAAAGTGAGCTGCATAATCAAGTGTTGAAAGATTCCTAAAATGATTCGCGTTCTAATTGCTACATAAAAATATTTCTTATCCCAATAATGCTAGGTCTCGGCTATTTAGACGCCAATTTATAAGACAAAAAAGAAAGGATTTTTTTGTTCGTGATTAGATTGTTGCCTAGGAAAGAACGACTATTTATTCCTTTTGGTATTAAAATTCTGTCACAGTCAGATAACCGAACCTTCCGGCTCAGAAAATATTCGTTATTTCAAATTAGAATACTTGGCATTTCTAAAACAAAAAGGCTTAAACAAAAGCCAGTTTTATAATGCAGCACTTAAGAAGGACATACACGCCCCTGCCATTATCCCCTCGTGAAGCCGACTTTTGTTTTAAAATGTCGAAATTAAAGTTTCTTTTTTCGTTGGAACAATTCTAAACTCGACAACAACTTCTATTTTAGCCGCCCTCACGTGTTTGCGGAACTTTTAAAAGTTCTGCGGACTTTGAAACGATTCGTTTCACTTTATGCCCGCAGAACGGTTGAATATTTTAATTGGACTACGAAGAGACCATTATAAAAGAGTTAAATCGTTCAGAGCCAAGAACGATTTTCTGTTTGATGTCGAGTCCATTTTGAACTGAAGTCGGGATGACGGTACTGACCGTGAAAGCAACTGGGGGATTTCTGCCGTCATTTTTAAAAAGGCAGTCTTCTGACCGCACTTACTTTTGAGAAAAACGCGAAAGCAGCCTTCATTTTGACTTTTTCTCTTTAATCAGGTTGTGTAATAAAATGTGACGTAATGGTGGATTTTCTTGGTAAACGGGTATCAGTTCCTTATATTTACATTTTTATTTTTTATTTTTTTTATTATTTATTTATATAAAATTAATTATTAATTGTGAAATGAATTAAGTGTTTATTTTTACTATTTATAATAATCCACTTAAAGGCAGCCAAAGTCCCCAGGCTGCCGTTTAGTGAATTATTAATAACAATCTATTTTTGAAAATCATCCGGCCTCTCAATTACTTGCTGATAATTTTTTATAAAGCAGTTTTTTAGTAAGGCTGCCTTTTAAAAAAGTTTCGAAACCAAAAATCTTTCTAGAGTAATTATTAACAAAGATGTGAAAGTCCAGTAACTGCCTTTAAGTACATTATTACACCAAACTACTTTTTTTAAGCGAACATTGTCTAAATTATATCTATTGAGTAATTCATTAAAAGGCAGCCTAAAATGCTCAAATGCAATTCACTGCTTTTTAAGTAATTTTCTTTTAAGTGTTATTTTTTCTAAAACTTGGATAACAACAGTCAAGTGAATTCAAATGAAATAAAAAACGAATACAATACGAGTAATATCAAACTTTTATTAAATTCAATAGGCAGAGATTGTATCTCAAACTTAAAGTAAACTTTAATACTTATAAGTCTATAGAGCCACACCCCAAATTTACCTAGAACTGTATAATATTTCTAATCAAGTAAACGGAGTCACTAAAAAGTAGTACGACGTAGGTACAATGCCTTTTTAAAATAAAACCGTGTAGCTGCAATAAAATGGAAATATCAACAAAAACTTCAAACAATAAATCAAAATGTATGTACTTACCTATTTGTAAATGTATTATTTTTAAAATTAACATTGCATTTAATTTTAAGCTAAGAATCAGATTCAGATTCAGATTACGTGATCATTGTTATAACGTTTAATATAATTATATTAAAATAATAATTATTATTATTATTTTCCGTGTATGGGGTGGACAGTATTCTGATACGGGCTCTCAAATCATTATAATGATGACTCGAGTGCCTGTGTCAGGATAAATGGGACGTAGGTATACGGACTGGTTTAGCATCGAACGTGGTGTTCGACAGGGCTGCGTAGCGCCTCCTTGGCCGTTCAACCTATTCATGAACAGTTGTTTGTCAGATCTGAAAGAGTATCATTGTGGAATAAGGATGAATGAGTCAGTTTTTAAAACTTTGTTGTATGCTGATGATCAAGTTCTCCTTGCATCATCGGCGGACCACTGACAACAAATGGTAACTCTGATGACTGAGGCGTTTAAAAGAAAAGATTTGAAAGTGAATGTTAAAAAGACGAAAGTGATGGTTGTGGAGAGGGATGAAACTGATACAGAATGTGAAATAATGATTGGAGATGAAAAAGTGGATCAAGTGAATGAATTTGTGTATTTAGGTTCTTTGTTTACGAGAGGTGGGAAATGTGACGCGGATATTGAAAGAAGAGTAAAAGCGGGAAGTATGATGAATGGGGCGTTACTCTCAATCTTGGCAAACAAGGTCATATCGAGCAAAGCTTGCCTGGCCATTGTTCAGGGAGTATTGACACAAACATTGATGTATGGTAGTGAATCTTGGGTATGGCAGAAGAAGAACAGTAGGTATGTGTGTGGAGTTAGAATGATAGATAGAGTAAGAAATAGCGAGATCCGAGAACGATCTGGATTGAAAGAAGATGTAGTGACTAAAATCGAAAAGGGTATGCTAACATGCTTTGGTCATTTAGAAAGGATGGATGAAAAAAGAGTTACGAAAGAGATATGGCGAGCGAGAATGAGCGGAGATTTCGGTAGGGGACGTCCTAGACGGACCTACAGTGATCAGATTCGTGATGTACTGAATAAGGGCCAAATCAAAAGCACCCGAAACCGACGTACGTGCATGAAGAGATTGATGAATGTAAAGGAAGCGAAAATTGTGTGTTTAGACCGGTGCACCTGGCGTTCCATAATCTCTGCCTACCCCATTGGGAGACAGGCGTGAAGGTATGTATGTATGTATGTATGTATTTAAAATTAAAAGGCACTGAAACTTGCGATCATCAGTTTCCGTACAGCTAATAGTATATTATGATTATTATGAACTATTAGTTTTTATGTAAATATAGATTAGTAAGTAAGAGGTTAACATTACATATATTTGTGTATAAATATCACTGTAGTCTTACAATCATAATCGTTAAAAAAAAATTAAATAACGCAAATAACGTCCAATACGTCCATACGAAGAAAAATCCAAATTATAAAAAATACTTAAAAGGTTTTTAAATATCAGCATAGATCTACTGATATGGGTAAATTCTTCCAAAACAATAATTTATGTGGTGGCATTATGGGGCCAAGCTTAGAAATAATATTATCTTTTCTTTCTTCCGAAATGACTTTTGGTTTTTCACGAGGTGACAAAACCATGACAGTTGGATTTTTGAGAAAATTGACTTTCAAAAAGCACATTGAAATTTCTTGGCCATTATAGTCATTTTCATAAAAAAGGTCACTTGGCGGCGCAATGATTTGTGACGTCTCAGACTTTAAATCCACTTAAAAATTGTATTGGCGCGACCAAACATGACTGCCTTTAAATGAATTATTGCGAGAAGACTGCGTTTTAGTATCCGATGAACACGATTTTTTTTTAACTAATAATTTTTTAAGGAACGTAAACTCCGTTGTTCGAAGTATAGAAGTAACTATTATCTAGTAAATAATTATTAACAAGGCAGCCAAAGTCACATGACTGCCTTTTAAAGAATTTTTCTGCAAATGCGGCTTTTTAATGAATTATTGTACAGCTAATTTATATAAAAATAATTATGAACAGACAGTTTGGTACAAAACTGTCTTTTAAATAAGTTTTCGCCTAAAATTTTTAAAATTATTTTGCAGTCAAGGTACTTAAGCTGCTTTTTTATGAATTAATGTGAGATGACTGCGTTTTAATGAATTTGGTAATGGTATTCAACCACTTGACTGCCTTTCATGGAAAAAATATCTCGAGAACTAAATGTGATAGAGAAAAACGGGTTAAATAGGCTGATGCGTCTTTTTTTCCTGATCACGACCATATACATAACTCAAATTTGGTAAATTGTCAGATGACTGCCTTTTTAAGAATCACGGCAGATTTATCGGCAATTCGGCCTTTTTATCGCCAGCCAGTGTTTGTGTAATTGCAATTCGAATTTTAAAATACTTCTACTGAAACGTTCTTTAGGTGCATGACTAGTTATCTGAATTTAAGTGTTTTTTTATTACACGTGTAAAAACTAAGGACTTAAGTATTTTTGTACTTAAGATACTGTTATCTAACGATTGACCACTTTCCATTTGAAATATTAACATAGTTGTGGTTTAAGTCAAAGTCCACCATGTTTTTCTGTCTTAGCTTTGGTTGATGGTGTATGGTATACATTGACGACATTTGCAAAAATAGACATTTAACTTCCTACCTAGATTGCCATTTAAAATTATCCACTTAAGCTAAGTACCTATTAAGTTTACCGTTACTTAACCAAAAGGCATTCCAAACGGCTAATTCTAACATTACATTCAGCTTAGGAATACCTAATCAGAGGGTCATATGCAAGGATTTAAATGTGCAATAACAAAAGGACAGTTCCAGAGTAAGGGGTAAGGGGTAAGTGGGGTAAGGCGGGTAAGCGGGGTAAGCAGGCGGTATTTACCGCCAGATTGCAATAAACATAGCGGAGTGGACGCGTAGTCCTCTGCTACGCCGGACACAGCTTGGCTACGGGGAACAGCGCCCGGCGTGGAGCTGCTATTAAGTTATAATAAAATTGTTTTAAAAGCGATCATTTTCAGATTTTTAATGATGAGGTGATAATAGTTTTATTAACTCTTAAAGTGTACTTATTTGCACAAAACACAAAAAAAATGAAATGGAATGGCGGACTTAATGCCCAATGGCTTTCTCTACCAGTCAAAGTGGGTGAAACAGTCAAAGAAAAAAAACCAGGTCGGTGTGAAAAAAACGTTCGAGTGCGAGTTGGACTCAAACCGACGTTTCCGTATGTAAGACAATATGGTTGGATACTGAAAAAGAAAATATTCATTTTGTTATGAACTTTATTTTCCATGCAATAAGGTTCATTTTGAGTAGCCTAAATTTTAGTACAGATTTTTACAGTATTCTGATAATTTTTTCATAAATGTAAAATTAGGCAACTCCATTTTATTTTTTGCGTAAAACATAAATATTTAATTATCTTTAAATCAGGAATTATTCAGATTTTTTTAGTGCATAAACTTCAGACAAAAGGAGTCCCCCTGTGTTTTTTTTGTATATATTTGGCTATATAAAAATGGATTTGATAAATTATATAAAAATAGGTTTGAAATTTGCAGATTGAGCCCCTCGACACCCTCGGTTGCTATAATCAAATCACTACTTTTTTATACTAAAAACAGTTGCAGGCAAGCGGGGTTTAACAACTATGCCAAATTTCAAGTTGATAGCTTCTATAGTTTCAGAGAAAAACTGCTGTGACATACAGACAGACACCGAAATCTCACCATAGATAATAATGGACATGATGTTTTTTTTACTTCACGTGGAGTGTTCAATCATTTGCATGTTTATTAGGTTAGGTATATTTGTATTGTGTACGAGTAGGTAGTAGGTTTGTTTACTTAAAATCTTGTACATTTTCAATCAGTTTCCGTAAAATGAAATGGCTAAAAATGCGTAAAACACAGATGACGATTCAATATTATGGTGTCTCAGACCGATCGAACGCCCAAGTTAGTGGATGTTAATAGGATCTACTTGGTCCTTGGTCTCGATAAGCAACTTATAGGTAACTTGCTTGAATTAGAAGAAAAATATTTTACAAGACAAAATTAAGACTTACAACCCTTTACTAGTAGCGTCTCCACAGTTTTCCCTGTCGCAAGGCCCCAGTCGGGCGTCCGTCGCCCTCGTTAGAGAGCTCAAATTAATGCCGGCCATTCTCCCGCTGACGCCGCCCAGTTGTTCTTAAATCTAATTACCGTCGCTGCCGCTACCGCTAACGCTCCCGCCCCCGCTCCCGCTTCAGCTTGTCCCTAGACTGATTAATTGGTCTAGAGAAGCGGTTTTAGGTACTGAACGGTAGAGAAAGGCATTTAAGATAATAGATTTATGATGGACTAGTTTTACCTGTACCCGTAAAGTAACCCGTTTCTTATTATTCCCTTGGGAATTAAACATTTTTGTGCATTAAAAGTTGAACTGTTAGAGAATCCGATTAGGCATTAAGTTAATTTTTAATATAAATTTGTATTTTTGTGCATAATTAAAATAAATAGAAATGAAAGTTCGCTACGCCTTTTAAAATAGTTTTCCTTTGTCAGGGTAACCCTTCATTTGTGATTACACGTATACTGGTATTTCTTTCGAGGGGTCCGAGGTCAAATTAAGGACCGTTGTTTTTTTTTAAACTATCAAAGACAGAAATAAATGGCCCTACCAGTTCGTAAATAGTTTTTAGATAAAAGTAGTGATCTAGATCTAGTTATTTAGCTATCAATGTTATCATCATCACAAAAACTGACGTTGCTCCTCTTCCTATCCGGAATCTACTTAATGGATTTTGAACATCAATGCCAACGAGTTTAAATCGATAGAGTTAATCCGAAATGAAAGTTGAGTGGAGATTTATATCACCATATTACTTTACTCACGTTAATCACGCTAGCCGTGATGGACCAACATTCATTAACAGATTGATACCTCTTCCAATACAATACAATACAATTATCATATAACACCACAAACAATAACAGCACGGAAAATAAAAACTAAAGAAACTTTCTTATCCACTTGCCGAAGTGGCCGTTCAGAGAACTAGCCTTTTACGGGAAGTGGCCGTTCAGAAAACTGGCCTTTCATGGGAAGTGGCCGTTCAGAGAAATGGCCTTTAATGGGAAGTAGCCGTTCGAAACATGTGGCCGTAGCTGACCGGATCCTTCCAGACACGCTTACAAAAAAGAGATGTAGCACTGCAGGGTTAGCATTGTACCGGCGAGAAACTTCATAAATTGTAAGCTACTTGTGATAAATTCTCAGCAGCTTCTATGAATATGCTTAATTTTTGTATGGGATGAGTATATTCTCAAATCTCTCAAAAGCTTCTAAGTTTTTTTCAGCCATTGTTTGACCTTGACCGAACTTCTGTAAATATTCTGCAACTTGCAGGTTGCTATTGCATTAAATGCTATCTTACTTCTCATTCAATTAAGTCGTTCCTTGGGCCACTTCTACCAAAAAATTAACACTGGGTTAAGACACTTTGAGTTAAAATGACAGTTTTCGTATGAATCTGACCCAGTGCTAAATTTTTGGTGCAAATGGCCTTAGTGACGATTTTACATACACAAGTTTGAAAAAAGAACGAACTAATTATCTCTAAAATGTCCTTTATCCAGACAGCATCCTAAAACAAAAAACCTCCATCCCTGCTAAATCTGACTAAAAATATCCCATCCAAATTTTTGAACCTCCTCAAAGGCCAAATTCAATTCAAAACAATTCAAATGATCTGAAAGGATAATAAATTGTTCTAATAGCGAATCTCTGTTTTCCTCTGGTCATCTGGAAGGGTTGTTGACCCCGGCCCCGCAACATTGCCCCTTGTGTGCCCCGGCTTAAATAAAAGGTTTGATTTCGTGTTGTAAGGGAGCCTCGGCCAATATTTGCCGAGACCGGCGATCTGCATAGCTTTGAGAAGCGGAGAGTGTAGTCCTTTTAAACCTTACAATACTGGGGTTATTTTGGTTTAAAATGCCATGTTTTGTGGCATTTTGTAAAACCTAATCTAAAGTTTATGTGGGATAGAAAATGGACAAACGACATTCTAAAAAAATATACTTTTTGAATATCGAACAGAAATGCTACCGTTAGAATTTAGAAATAGATGCACGTCAATTTAACGATTTTAACAGGTGTCATTATATTTTGCAGTTGACTAAATTTCAAAGCTTTGGATATTAGTTTAACTTTACTTAATTTTTTAAAAACTTTTCAGTAAAAATGGTCGTAACAATTAAAAAGTTTTTTTTTACAAATACATTTTAAATTCACGTAATCAACAGTATTAAAATGCTTTTAGACAAAGTGAAATAGCTCTACTTTAACAAACTCAATAAAATAAATTCGCATTCACAAAACCAAGCCTTTATTTTATTAATAAAACTAGTTATAAAGAGCTCCCCTTATCTGCCCACATGCACCTATTATTGCCCTGTGAACTGATGGCTGCAGCCACGCTAATGGCTCCATGGGTCCTCTCTAACGCCGTCAAGCCATAAACATCCCTAACTTGTGCACAGGGTGGTCTTTAATAGCACGCCAGGCGACAGTCTTGGACAGCACTGAAACTCAGAGTAACTCTAGGCAGATGTATATTGTGGCGTTTTAGGTCCCCTGTGTCGGGCAGTCGAGCTATAAATGGTTTTAGGTTGTGTTTTAGTTTAATATTTTAATTATTATTGACAAGCTATACAAAAATCAAGTTGGTTTTGTGTTGTCGTCTACATAATATGTTAATAACCGTGTCATAATAATTAAAAAAAAAAAAAATACATATGTGACATTGGCCATGCTAACATGAATCGTGTCTCTACGAGGAAACAAATAATCATTCACAATTACCCTCAGACATACATATCGATTAAAACATTACCTCACTCTTCAGTCAGGAAAATAACTCTTAATAATTGTAAAAACTAAAAAGTGTCTTTAGTTTTGAAAAAATAAATTTGTTTTAGTACTATTAATTAAAATTAAATAATGATCGTTCCATTTTTCAACACATGGCGTTGAAATGTTCGTAGAAAAATGTACCTACTGTTTACTCGTAATGTGTCGTAATTCTTATCATTTTTGTCACCTGCAATATTTTCTTTCAACTGCATGTTATTTTAGTGCTACGAGTGAGCGTTCCTCGTAGCACCGCAAAGTGTACGGTTACGAAAACTTAAAAACGGCTTTGCTGTGACTTTGCTGGAAGTCACTATCGCCGAAGTACTAATAGATTTGGAAATTTAGTAAAGTAAGATTAAAACAAATAAAAAAACATTGGGCGATTGGTTAAGAATGTCAATAGTAAAATCGCTACCATAAAAAATATTTTTCAAAAACATTTATGGAATACTCAATGATAATTCGTTTTTTATTAACCCTAATGATATAATTAACGTAAAAACATAAGCGGGATCATATGAAAATATGTAGCCATGTGTAGCCAAATACATATAATTATTAAAACGTATTTTCATAATTACTATTTTAACTGAATATTACCCGCAAAATTATATTTAATTCTTTAAATCCGACGCAAGACAAGTTTAAATTAAGTCTGGCCAAAAATACTGCCACTTTATCTAGTTCCACGTCTTTAATCGCCAGGCTTTAGTAAAATACTTTAGTATTTTGCAAACTCAAGGTTAGTCGTCAGATTAGATCCCCCTAAGATTTCGTCGAGATAACCGCTTCGTTAACTCGATCCCTCGCCAGTTAACGTCCCGACAACTTATACGATACACACTACCGTAGGTAATACTTACTATGATCACCTATAAGTATCCCTTGACGACATAAGAAGTTCAACTTTATTTATAGTAAGGTGTTATAAAAAATCGTGTTTTGAGGTACGAAGATTACTGAAAAGTTGATCAAAGTTGCTTTATATCCAGAATAATTTAAAATAGCTCATTTGTAAAAAAAAAACATATAACGGTTCTTTTGTGAAAAAGTGGTGCTGTAAGATATAATTAATAGAATAAAAAAAATCGGGAAAAGGGTAACTTTTTTTGGATTTCCGTCAACGGCACTTCCATAAGATTCACTTTGCACAACGTCATTCGCTAGGGCTCCTGAGTGCACCGGCGGGGCGGCAGCGCCGTCGCCGGCAGTCGTCGACGGCCGCGGCAGCCGGCTCACGCCGCGCGTGCTAATGCCGCGGCGGCCGCGCCGTCCCGCTCCCACCAGCCCGGCCACCGCGCCTCTCACTCGCGCCGGCGCGAACACGTGTTTATTTGTATGTTTTATCCTTCAGCGGCTTTAAACCCAACCCACCCTGACCGCAAAGTGCGCTCCGCGCCCGCCGCGCCCGCGCCGTCGCCGCCTCTCGCTCGCCGCGAGCGCACCGACTCGTCCGCGAAACTTTGTCCGAAGTCGACGGGCGCGGACGTACCGCGTATTATTAGCGACCGGACACCGCAGCTCGCGCGAGATAGCGCCCCACGCGAGTCGCTGCTCGGTCGCGTCGCTCGACGCACGCATCCCCCGCACCCTCGCATAAACACGGCACTACAAACACGCGACGATACGAACGCAATTAGAATAAAATCAAAAAACCGTACTACCGAAAGCGAGAGCGACGTGCGTGACGTCGCGTAAATACCGGCCAAAAAAACGCCGTCAGTGAAACTAGTGAAAAGTTTTTTCACCGAGCGCGGGGGACCCACCCCTCGGCGGTGGAAAAAATCGGCGCCTCGCGCCCCTCGCGCGCCCCCCGCCGAACTTTTCATTCACGGAGGAAAAAAGTGTGGCAAGGCCGCCCGTGACGTCACTGCGTCAAGTGGCCACGCGTGCGTTTCCCTAGCAACCGTCATCTCTCACTTTGGATCTGGCGAAGTGTGATTGATATGGTGTAGGATGGTGAGTGAGGCCGGGAGTGCGGTGGTGACAGTGATGTAGCGCAGCCGGCTCGATGTGCACGCAGCGGCCGCGGGTGAGGATGCACCTGACGGGTGCCAGCAGCGGCGCCGTGTCGCCTGACACCAGCTCGACGCTGCTGCACGAGACTTACACGAAGATGACGTCCGACATCTTAGCGGAGCGGACGTTGGGCGACTTCATATCGGAGCATCCTGGGGAGTTGGTGAGGACAGGGAGTCCTCACTTCGTCTGCACAGTTTTACCTCCTCACTGGCGCTCCAACAAGACGTTGCCAGTGGCGTTCAAGGTGGTGGCTTTGGGTGATGTGGGCGACGGCACGATGGTGACCGTCCGCGCCGGGAACGACGAGAACTGCTGTGCGGAGCTGCGGAACAGCTCGGCGGTGATGAAGAACCAGGTGGCCAAGTTTAATGACCTGAGGTTCGTCGGCCGCAGCGGTCGCGGTGAGTGCTGAAGGTGCAGTTATAATACACAATGATTCTTGCATATTAAAATGTTTAAGTGAATTGCTCATTTATCAAACAATAGCATTTGATTGATATAATTTTGTCATTGGTATTTATTAAAAAAAAAACCCTTTTGAAAAGTAAGGCGGTGTGAAAATTCAAGTGAGTAATTAGAATAGCATTTTATACACCTTGGACCTGAACAAAATATTTAAACAATACAATAAAATACAACAATGTATTTATAGCTCCATAGTTAGGTACATGTCAAAGATAATTCCGCAATTAATCGAAATTAATCATAGTTAGTTAAGAATCATGAACCGCGGTAAGGCCCGGGTTATGATTTTTAGTGTTATTATAGGATTTATATTGGTTTTAAGACTACGAGTGCGAAAAACTTGACATACACAACCACAACATGAGGAACCGTTCATAAATGTTATTAAATATAACTAAAGCAAATACAATAAATAACTATCACTGTTTATTCAATCAATATTTTAATTGACGTATCGCGAATGAGTGAAGTTCACAACGCGGCGGGGAAAAACGTTGTTCAAACAAATTAAGTGCAAAAAGCCGAGATAATGCATCGTTACCAAAATATCGTCGCAACATTATTTCATTTAATCACATTATTTGATGGATACTGATATTTTACGTCGAAATTCCTTCGGTGGTTGTAATGAAATGGTGGTTGTAATCTAATTATCTAGGCTATAATAAAAACCACATGCGACGCGAGCATGTTCATTCATTTGTTTTGAAAATAAAATACACTATTTACAAGGGAACTTAAACCAGTTTCGTTTTGTGCCTGTTTACTTAAAAATATATCGTGGTATCAAAAATACGATTTTTTCAACACGCGTATCGCCTACAAGTTATACGATTGGTTATATTATTTCTCTCACGTTTATTGTTATTTTTCTTCGACTTCGAATTAAAACCAAATAATGCACTAACGTTTATCGATTTGATGTTAGTATAACTTAGTAATATTTTTATAAAATTAAATTAATGAAAAACATAATTAAACTAATCTGATAAATTTTATACAGAGCATTACACAAAGATTAAAGCTAATTCTAAAGTCCATAACAATAACATTAGCCGAGCTTCGTAACTGGGGTAAAAGTCCGTGACATTGGGGAAGTTTGCGAAACTTTTTCGCGCTAACTTAAGAAAGTTGAATGTCAAATAAGGAGGGCGGGATAGGGCGGCTGTCCGCCCTACGATTACGCCCGCCCTTTCTTCAAGAAGTTTACTTTTTCTGCAGGTGAAAGAACTGACTTCAACGCGCGAACACTTTTATCTTTTTTTTACAACATTAGATATTAAAAAGGCTTTGTATTTATTGCAATTAAAGCTTCAAATAAAAAAACACAAATTCGTCCCCTTTAAAAACAACCTTATACTGCACTCAAGCATAAGTATAACTATGTAGAAACACTACCACAGAGGCCTTATTTTACTTTGTTTCTACACGTATTGTTATCGTATTTTTTTACTCTGCTGCTATTACTATCAAATAAATATTTTTTTATCGAAAATTTCATTTCTGGGCTAAACTTTTGTTGCTTACTGTACTTTTTTCCACTAAGACATCATGTGCTTATAACGAGCTGCCACTCGGAGGGTGCATATTAAGTACAGCAAAGATCACTTCAGCCATCTTCCGACTCTATCCTCAGATCAGCTCAATAGTACCATAATAATGAATTTCATCGGGTTTACAAATAAATGTATTCCTAATTTTAACCCATTCCACAAAATGACTTTCAAGATTTGACTTAACGATAAACAAATAATAAACTGGGCAAGTTAAATAAAAGCTTGTCAAAATAACAGCTATTACAATTACAACGTTGTCAAAACTATAAAAGTAAATGTAAAGTCAACATAGAATAAGGCCCTAGTTTCTTAATGGAAATCGGCAATCATAGTTTTTTTATAAAACACTAGTGACAAATATACTCTCAGTTGCAAGCTTGCAAGTGCAAGTGTGATAGCGATAGGAAGCCGAATGCTGTTACTTAATGAAGGTGGGACCATATAACTTAACTACGTTATGAAGTGTGTAGTAAGGTCAGCCTTATGATTAGCTACACACTTTAGTGCTCTGTCACTTTAACTTCATGTTTGAACTGCTGCATTAATCTACCAAATGAACCCGAATGAATGTACACGCACTGATTAAATTACTTTGTTAGAAATGTCAAACGCATTTCCTGATTGCTACATACTCTATCTTTCTTGGACGACAAACATCTCACTGGCTCAGGTCCTGCATTCTACTTTATACTAACCCCTATTGTAACCTTACCACATTACCTCAGCTATCATTAAGTACGATACGATAGCTCTGACAATACTAAAGGACCTGATGGAGTAAATAATCAAACGGCACCGTATTTTGCGAAATAACCTCGTATTTATCTTTATTTATCAGTCAGTAAGCAGTACATTAATATTGGAATTGGTACCTATTCAAAATTTTAGCCCACTCAATAAACGGGATCTGCGTCGCTATTGCCTAACGCACTTGAAATCTTAATTGGCTTCAAAGCGGAACAATTATTTTCATTTTGTATGCAGACAAGCCTTCGATTTTCAAAATGAAAACAAGTGCGATTGCGAGTGCATTAAGCAGTAGCCCCTCTGGTTAGAACTAGTTCGTTAAATGTTAACCCGATGATAATGGAGTATTGTGGTATCTACGAGCTGATTTAAGACGATTATACCTAAAGCTAAACAATACGATAACGTTTCTCTCCTCATAAACCTAGTCTGTGTATGACGATTCTATTTTATTATAACTAAGTCTGTACGTTTTCCTTTCTAAGTAAATATTCCTTGTATTTGTAAACCTAGTTTTTCATAATACCTACAACATATTCAAAAGTTGTGGAAATTGGACGTGATTTAGGGGTGAGAAACGTTATCGCCTCGAGGAAAATTTGTCTGGATTTTTTTGACAGCTACGCGACAGCCGCGCTTTACAGTCCTACTACTAAGTTAACAAATGCGATAACGTTTTTCTCGCCTTAAACCTAATCAAATTTTTACGGTTTTTGAATATGTGGTTGATATCATGAGAAACTATGTCTGTATGTTTTTATTTATACGAAAATATTTCTTAAAATGAAACAAATAAAAAAAAACAGAATCATATTTACATATTTACATATTTGTTTATAATAACTGCAATATATTCAAAAATCGTGGACATCTGACTTGATTTAGGCGGTGGGGAATGTTATGGCCCGGAGCAAAATTTGTCTGAATTTTTTTGACACGTACTCGACTTTGGCCCGTATTAATAAACGAATCTCAACTCTAATGCTCGTCTCGAGATACGTCAAAATTAGTGTTCTATGGGTTGACGTTTACTTTGACGCATCTCGTGACGCGCATCTCAGCCAAGATGAGTTTATTAATACGGGCCTTAAGCGTCTCTTCTCAGTCCTTTTAACGTATGATTCAAAAGGTGGTAACAGGACCGCCTTAATCTTAACGTGCCCATAAAATTTGAAATTGTCAGATGGTTCTCGATAAGTAATGATAGCCAGCAACAAGAGCTAGTCTTTAAAAAGTTTTTAGCTTTATAAATTAGGTCGTTACTTTCAGTCCTTATAATTCTAGATTGACTAGTTCTTGGGCTTTCTACAACAGAGTTCTAGTGACAACGATTAAAGTTGCTGATGCAATATTACAACTTAATTGAGTACTGGAAAGTTCTAAAGTTTGTAACATTTGATTACGTAGTATCCATCTATCCATGACAGGGACAGGTGACGCTGAACAAAGCTTGTAATAACTAAATGGTGATTGTTTCCCCTGATTGCGAATATTGGGGTTATTGAGGGCTCGGTGAGAGCCAAACAAAGCTATCGACGGAGCGAGAATTATGCTGAAAGGTAACGAGCTTAGTAGAGAGCGGCCGCTGATCTCGAAATTGTGTCTACCGGGAGCTGGTTATGGCTGTAGTGCATTAATGAAATGTAGGGGGAAACCTGTATGTAATTGAATATCGGGGTAAAACCGTACGGCATGTCTATTTCGGTAAATCCATACTGCCGTACTAATATTATAAATGCGAAAGTGTGTCTGTCTGTCTGTTACCTCTTCACGCTTAAACCGCTGAACCGATTTAAGTGAAATTTGGTGCAAAGATAGTTTGAATCCTAGGAAAGGACATAAGATAGTTTATTCCCGAAATTCATCCCCTAAGGGGGTGAAATAGAGGGTGAAAATTAGTATGGAGCTGCGATATAAACGAGTTCTACGCGGACGGCGTCGCGGGCAGAAGCTAGTAATGTATATTTTCCGTGCACAGTTCCGGTAGGGGATAAGACGACCAGTGAAATTATAGTATAGAGGCATTCCATGTTAGTCCTCAGGGTTGGCAAGATTAGCTATCTTAAGATTGCAGTCTTAATAAGGTGACATGTGTGCTTGTTTACTTACTCCATACCATAAAAAAATAAAGTGCTTACTAACGTACATCAAAAGATGCTATCTGTCTGCAAAAACTGTACGTCGCATACGCATATGACCGAAACATTTTGTTTTTGGTTTTTGGTGGTCTGGGTCTTATTTTCGTCCTAAATTAAGCAACAATTGTAAGGTTTAATCATAAGAGTAACTAGTTGACTATCTGTAAGAGTGTGCATTTTCTAAATAATTACAACTACCTAGCTAAAAGAAGTGGGTCGCTATTACATCGGTGGTTTTAATGTAGTATATTTATTTATAAAGCATAAGTAGTAACTTCACTTTTAAATGTTACCCTGTTACCCTGTTTCAGCTAAAGAAAAACACGTCAATACATTTAATAGTTTAACGAGTATTTTATTCCAACCTCTTCTGTTTTAAAGGATTGAAATGGAAAATTCAACAGGACATTTATTTTACATTTACTAAAACCAAAGTGGATAGCGAGTCAGACTCTGGCAATTTACCGTTTTAGTAAAAGCTTGTAATTTTTCAGCTTTATCCATCATACCTCAAACAGCAAATATCAAGGGGCTATTGCGTCTGAGGGGCTATTGTAACTTTTCATACTAATTTTAATAGTAGAACACGACTTAGTATGAAAAGTTACAATAGCCCATCAGACGCAATAGCCCCGCCTAACCTTACCTATAGAGAAGGAACCTTAGGCTTGTCTTTTAAATAATAAATATTATGTAAAACTAACTACCGATTTGCGTAGACTTGTTAAATGCAATTCTGTTTTTAATTTGCACTTTAACCAGGATTCAAACAGTGGCTTGACAGACAGAAACAAAATGATCTTATAAGGTCGGAAAACTCTTTTACATCGATGTTACTCATTTTTCATGGTACAGTCACGAGATTTAATTTGGTATCCACCTTAGGACCAAAATAAATCTGACATTCTACAACAATAAGGTTGAGTTTCCTGTAACTTACAAATGATTTGACAACTCTAATGACATTGACGGCTTCAAGCATATTTTTCTTGAAATGGGTCCCAAATTAACGCTCGTGACCGTACATACCCTACAATCAACCAATAAATGAAAAATATTTGTAAAACATAGATAAGACATAAAGATAACAATAATGGGACATTGACGATTAAATTAAATGTAATTTGTGCTAACAATGCATATACGCGTTTTCTTGACTTTTAACCAGTTCCTTAAACGCACATGTGCGTTTTACTATATGGACCTTCAGTAACCTTTTTTTTTAATGGAGCTAGTACCTATTCGTATATTGGTACTTTCTAATTGTGCATACTGAAACAGAATACACACTTAAATGAGATTAATCAGAAAA
Source organism: Acleris laterana (assembly GCA_963966035.1). Classification (NCBI taxonomy): domain Eukaryota; kingdom Metazoa; phylum Arthropoda; class Insecta; order Lepidoptera; family Tortricidae; genus Acleris; species Acleris laterana. The sequence goes on from OZ014451.1 coordinate 10,949,539, forward strand.
ACTGTATATGCAAACAACAAATCCACCTTCATGCAATAACTCTCGGGTTCTATTTGAACCAGGCAAATGGAAACGAAAGATTTACTACATATTACTTGGACTAAAAAACCGTTCAGAGAGCAACCGCAGGCAGAACTTCCTGTGCTTTTAATCTGAGGCAATATTTTAGAGTTGTGCAAATGAAAAGTTAGTCTCGACTTGAGGCGGCCCGCCTTCTCGCCGGCAGCCAATGGAAAAGGTCGGGAAAGCGTCTTGCGCGGAGGCGGGGCTGCGGTCTCGTAGCCATTTCAATTTTTCCTTTGAAGAATTCTTTATTTGAATTTTTGAATTTATATTGCGGTTCGAGAAGCGCTTTGAAATCAGACTTTTTTTTCAGTCAAAGTTTTTAATAGGTGTTGTGAAATAAATAAAAGGTCAGCGAGGTACGGAGTAGACTAACGACATGGAAAAATACTAAATGGATCCGTTTTACTACACTCGTCAACCTTACTAAATATCAATAAAACACTTTATTGTCTTCACTGTGAAAATGAAACACTATTTAGCTAATTGCAAATCACAGAAATGTTAATTAGGTAATTTCAAATCACAGAAAATTGAACTATAGCCGAGAATACAATTTTGGATGTGATTCAGTCCCTCATTGAAACAGTAACCAGGGCGTTTCCAGTTTATTTTTCCAACTTAACACAAAGGCAAAGATCGTACTAACTCAATAATCGACTCGACACGCAACAAGCTACGCCACACGCACACGCCCGCGTCCGCGTCAACGTAACAGCTCTTGTCAACCATAACGTGGCCACAACCCGGTCAAGCCGTACCCGGGTGTCGGTACCCGGTTAGCCGGTTAACCGGGCCGGTTAGGTTAGCCGCGGAAAACTACCATTTCATTTATGGTCACCCCTTGGTTTCGGGGTAGTAAGTAGAAGCCGCAAGTTGCGTAACTATGCTTTGGTGAGCGAGTTGATGTTGATATGAGTTTGTGGATCGATTTTAGTGGAGTTGGAGTAAGGTTGCGGCTTTAAAGAAAAGGTTTTTTGTTTTCAGTGTAATTGCTAATTATGTTGGATTAGGATTTTTGAATAACTTAGCCCGGCGTGTGGTATCAAAAGTTGGCATACAATTTAATTATTTGTAGGTACAGTTTTTTTTATAAATACAATGAGTAGTCTTTTACCTGGTAATAATTAACGAATCATTTGGACTTTCTCTCATTTGTAGGAAACGACTATCGCTGCAACATCAGAATTGAGCAAGTCCTATGAGGGGGGTATGAGGAGTGAGGCTGTAATAATTACAGCCTCACTCCTCATACCCCCCTCATCCCCCTATATTGTCGTCGTTATAAAAGGCCCGATTAGACAGCTGTCAACTCAGTCACACAAAATATGTGTTTGAGGCATGGTTGAGGTATTGTTTTGTACTGCATTGAAAGCTGTAAAAATTGGGTCTTTTATAGAGGCGTAAAAGATGAGAAGTTTTTTTTGCATTTATTACTCTATCAACCAATGTAATAATTAAAATTACAAGTTTTTTTTCAACGTCGGTGTAAACGTCACCTAAGTTACTACAACCAATACCCAGCTATAAAAACCTACTTTTTTTTTTACCGGATTGAAACAGGAAGTCCGTCTATGGTTACTGACCTTTTTTAAACCATTAGTATTCCAGGAAATTCTGTTTTACTTATTCCGATATCAGCGTGCCAAGGCATTGATATCGCCAAGTAACATAGTGTTAAAAAAAGTCGGGACTTAACTTTATTGTTCAAACCGTTAAACATAGTCCGATATATTTGAAATCGTTGTACGGTTTGCTTGACATTCCGCCTTTTCGAACGAAGCGCTTTGCATCATTGTTCATAATGCGTACCTACTGCAAAAGAGTGGAATGCACTTCCGGCGTATGATATTTCCGAGTGAACCTATTTAAAACTAGGGTGAATAGGCATGCGTGAGCACGTTCCATCGTCGACATATTTTTTGTCATCTAAGGGCAAGAGTTAGTGAAGAGCAAACACATTATCAATTTAAAAAAAAAAAGTTCAAGATTATGGAAAGCGACTACTTATAGGTACACAAGCGAGTTTTACGTCATGTATTATCTCAACCTTCCCTTCCCTTTCAAAATAGAATCAACTCATTCTGATGTAGGTTATTCTCTTAATAACTGCTTCATGTTGAATGGTCGATCGGCTTAGCGAGGTCATACTAACGAGTTTTAAGCTACGGTCTGTAATATTGACAACACACGCACTTAAATTTGGTGGACACGCTCCTATGTGACAACTCAAACTCACCGGTTAGTAATACATCCGTCGAGTTGAAAAGTGAGTCACTGAAGAGAAACATCACACGTCACACCCTAAGTTTTTCGATCTTAATTAATTCGATTTGTAGTTAATGCCAGGGAACATATTAAACTTCTCAGCAGTGGTTTCTTGCGAATCGCTGGTAGATTTTTGACGTGTAAAAGTGCTCCTGTGACCTACTTACCGAATAAACATCTTTATTCTTTAAACAAAAGGAAATGCAAAGTAGCTCCAGAGTTAGGTAGACTCTATAGCTACTACTATATTAGCTACTCTGTGAAATGATTGGAATTAATTAACATAAATGACGCAAGCACGCTTACGTCAATTCTACAGGGTGTGTGGCAGTCGGGTGTAGGAGTTTTAAGAGATGATAGTTAGGGTCGTTCTAAATATTTTTGACACCATTTACTATTATGCAAAGTTGCACGGTTTTTGAGATAGGTACTGTATTTTACCTTCGAAATACATTGGTTCTTCAAAATAAGTTCAAATTAGCGCCTGCTAATGCTTGACTAATTATGATTAAAAATTAAAAAAAACACAGTATCTGTAAAAACCGTGCCACTTTGCAATATAGTAAATGTGGTCAAAAGCGTTCAGAATGACCTTAACTATCATCCCTTGATACTGCCACTACCAAACACTCTTGATACTGCCACTACCAAACACCCTGTATACACATTCTTTTAAATATTACAGTCGGCAACGTTCACATGAAGCCATAACAACGGTATATACTCGTCCTTTGCCAAGAGACGAAACACTTACTACTCGTAAATTACTGTCACTTTAAAATTGGGTAACCTTTAAGTACGAACATTTTGTTTCCCAACTGCATTTTGTTTTAAACTGATTAAATTTTCCTGGATTGTTGTAAAACAAACCTTGGAGTTTTAACCCCTATTTCTATTTCTTGTCACAAATCTGTGTTCAAAATTTGAACATCTTGTTTTTTGACGTACGCCGGGTTACCTGTTTAAATCCTAAATAGTTGACAGCTTAAGAAAAAATGCAACTCTTATTACATTTGAAAACTCTTCTTTTTTATTAATGGCGGTCCACTGCGATTCCGTAACGATTTCGCCAATAATAAATGAAACGATCGGAAAACGAAACTTCGGACTTCACTTGGGCGACCGGCAACTTCTCGATTATCTCTTTGATTTCGGCAGTCATTTCAACACAAAGATATTTTGGCGTCTTTATCGGTAGAAATATGGTAACACTGTCTGTAATTGGGATTAAACAAAAAAACGGTTTTCACCTTCTAATTCGAAAGAATAGGACATTTTAAGACACCAATGTCATTATTTTGTATTTGACCTAATAACTACATATAGTTTTGTTTAAATATCTTTATTTATTTAGCAAACGTTTTATGGACAAAATGATTATTTTAAATTTGGCATAGCATTTTTTAATAAATTACAACAATTAAATGATATCTAATGAAAAAAATCGATTGTGGTAGTGTATTAAAACATACTATTTTAAGCTGTTTTCGCCTAACCCGTAAGATACACTTAGGAGGGCTTCAAGCCGAAAACGAAAGTCAAACAAAGGTTAAATATACTTTTGCCGAAATATCCATAATAATTAAATATTTCTAGCACTTAATAATGCAGAACGGCTTTAAAACCCTATTCCTCGAAATGGTTTTCGAATTGGAGTAATTGTAAAAATATGAACAATCCTAATTGGCGACTAGTTTTGAATGCGTTTATTTATGAGCATAACGTATCTAAATATAAAATATCATTGTTTCAACGTCGCAGTATGCATCTACGAGTACTCAAAGCCGCCCGAACCGTTACAACGCTACGGCAGGTCGTGTATACTAATTATATTCGATGTACAATCTCTATTATCGCGACACTTCGGCTTACATCAGCATATTAATTCGCCCAATTAGGCTCCGACGCATTAGCACGTCGTTACGTTTGTAATCGGTGCGGGTGCGATTGACAGCTGTCAAGCTAACAGCCAGCCGGAAGTGTCTGCGAGATCCTGGCGCACGATTAAAAAGTTTGATTGGATGTTTTTGGTGCTCGTTGAGTTTGGACTCGATCGGCAGATATTTGCTGTACTAGGGATTTATTTTAGGGAATTGATAAGGGAAACGCGAACTGGCTACCTGATGGTTTACTTAGTAGATAGATGTGTTATTGATTGTCCTTGATAAAATTATGATGCTGTGATTTTTCATAGTTAGTAAAATGTTTAGCAGTGGCTCTTAGAATCGTGTTTCAGTGTTGCTGGAAACATGTCAACAAATGCGTTGCTATGTTTCTGGTTAAAGAAATGCTTAGTTCTATCAAAAAGGACGATGGGTAAAAATGTCCCCACCCACCACCAGAGATGAAACATGTGCCAACATGATGTATTTTTGCTATGGCGATGATCACCATATGTATGGGGTTTTCTTGGAAAATCATAATCGTTCTTGCCTTCCGTCGTCTTTTTTTCTTAAAGAATCTTATCTTTTGTCTTTTTTTGACTCCTAATGAACATATAGACGCATGCATCCCGTGACTGTTGGAGGGTGGGGACGGGGCCCATACAAAATTACCCATCACCCTTTTTGATGTACTTTTGCATCGCGCTTGAAATAGTGAAGGCAGAAAATGTTTAGTCTAGTTAGGTACTGAATTTTTTTTATTCACTGAATACATTTATTAGGTATATGTTGCGACTTCTTTCATAAAAATACTTAAAAGTCTTTACGCCAACCATTTGTCAAAATGTAAAAAAGAGAACCTATCCATGCATTCTCGACCATGGATTGATTTCTAAATGGGTAAAAGGTGTTATTTTCCTGACTAACCAATAAAAACTCACAGGAGTAAAGAGTCCTGTAACATTTTATAAGATAACCTTTGGAGTCATAACTTTTTGGGTTAACAGCGAAATATTAACCCGCCAAATGCCGTGTCAAAACCAAGTTTATCTTCAAGACAGTTACAGCTCAAAGCACGTCAGTCATTTGAACATGACACTGAAGGCGAGGAAATTGTTAGCTCGTAAAAACTGCTGCAAAGAATAAAAAATATAACAAGATGGGTAACTCTACTAGCTAATGTTTTTGGCATAATGTAGAATCAAAAATTAAACTACATGACCGTTAAGTATTGTAAAATAAACCATTTAGTTGAGAAAACTATTGATAGCATCAGAGGCCCAATAGCTTAGCGTGTCGACTCGTGATCGTAAGGTACCGAGTTCAAAGCCCCGTAGTCACCATGTACCAAAAGAGGTCTTCTAATTTAAGTATTACCCGATACTCTTATGGTGAAGGAAAAACATCTCACACCTTAGTGTGTACAAAAGATCCTAAAGGCTCGAAGTACATCGAAAAGGGTCCATGTATCTGTAACCGAAATAAACTATCTGCATCTTTAAACTTAAAGTACCTATTTAAGGCAAATTTAAGGATTTTAGTCACGCTTAAGACAAATTTTCTAAATTCGAGTGAATCAGTTAGCAATTTGTGAGGTTTTCTTTAGGATCTTCTATGTTTCCTAGAAGGTAAAGTAAAACAGTCAGGACCGTCTTGTTCCTATAACGAAACTCCTTGTGCTATTAACGAAGACTCTTCAATTGCTGCTCCCGAGTTAAGAAAAAGTTCAAAGTTTTCGTAGCACCTACCTGTAAGACGCAGAGGGTTTTCCGCTGGGTTCCAGTCGGCATTTCGGTCGATCTTGGCCAACGAGTCCTACATTTCAATATCGTCTAGATGGTACGAGGAAAATGAGCGAGTTTGTAGGTACTTTTTTCTAACATCCTTCTACACGAGTGTTCAGTTTTATACCAGTCCATTGATCCCTTTTTGGACCTGACAAGTACTCCCTATATCATTGCAGTACTTCAAGTACAATTTTTTGTGTTTTTTTAGCATGTATTAATTTAATACAGTCTGTTTTATTTTATCTTAGTCTTAGGCCCGATATCGTGAGCCACGGCATTAAGTAGGGGTTATTTATTTAGGCGCGGACGGAGCCGGTGGCGCCCCGCGGCTGGCACGGCGCGACCTGCTCGCAACGCTCGCTCTTTCAGCCTTCTGCAATTAGTAGCGTTTGGTTACGCAACTAGTTTACGAGTTGAGGTGCTTATGAGTTATGGTGTGTCCTCCATTTAAAATGAATCAATTACCACCGGGATGAGAGACCCTCAGGTTGTTCTGGTAACTTATGTTCGTAATGTAACGTGATATACAATAGACAGCGATTTTTTAATAGTTTACCAACAGTTGTTACAATACATTTAGATAGTGTGTTACTTTAAAATAAAGTTAATTGCACGACTAATTATTAATTTAATACTACTATGAACGTAATAATGTTACGTGAAGTTAATGACCTGGAGGGTTATTATGACATAGTTGTGCAATTCTGTTTACGCTGAGAGAAAAGGACAGAGCTATATAGCTGCCATAGCTCTGTCCCTTACACTCACCGTAAAATGAACTGCATAGGTTATGTTATATCATAATAACCCCCCTGATCTACAAAATACGTCTTAATCCAATACTTTTATAATTTGACTAGCAATGCGCCAGCTTCTAGTTTATAAACCAGAATTTATTATTCATAAAACATTTCGTGAAAAATTATCTTACTGACGGCGAAAACCGCATCAAAATCCGTTGCGTGGTTTAGGAGGATTTAGCGGATATACAGACAGGCAGACGCGGCATGCGACTTGGGTGTATAGTGTATACTGTGTAAAGAAGATAAAGATAAACGTGATTATAAAATTACTCACGAAAACAACATTTATTTATTTAATTATTCTATTGAGTTAATAAAAAATTGTATAAAAGCTGGAGTATAAATTCTTGGTATAAAATATAGAAGTTGCTAGTCTGGCCAAGTATCTATTAAAAAAAAAACGGCGATCCGTTGCTCAGTGGCACCGTTGCTTGCTCGCTTTACACTTAGCGTGGGGGTCACGCGCGAAAGCCGCGAACGGCGCGAAAAGTGAGTGTGGAGCTCTTTCGCATATTCTTCGCGGTATTGTTCCCCGATTATTATCGGTATTTTCTCCCGAGTTCAAGGAATCGTAAACTTCACTCTGAAATTACATACCTACCGTAAAATACTGTGAGTACGATAAGTATCGCAAACTTCGCGCCGCGAAATCGCGTCGAGATCCTCGGGTAAAGTGTAGTGGGGGCTTAAAAGAAGGACAAAACAAAACAAATAAAACTTTCTCAGTAACAATATAAAGTAGGGATGTCTTGTATCTAATATACTCTGGTCAACATAATTTTTTCAACAAATAAAAACCTATAGATTAATAAAAATTAAAACGTTCATAACTTCGTCAGGTAGGTTTCAACCCCTTACTTTACCTTACCTAGAAATAATGGTTGTTGCATGGCGCGGCGACTGCACAGTGCGAAAGCGCAGCTGGTAGACAACCTACCTAAGTATAAATCAAACGATAACATTGTAATAGAAGTCTCATTATAAAATAATTTAAAGTCCATTCCAATAGACTTGTCTTATTTAGTAAACACTTTTATAACCTCAAAACGCTTCCTTTTCGCCTAATATAATACGTTTGTCATAGAAAAAAACCATCCATGATGTAAAATCAAGAAAATAGTGTGCACAATGTAGTCTCTTGTTGCTTGGTTCAGCAGGAAACGGCCGTTTTAGGTAAAAATTATGCATTTTGAGGTTATAATTTTTTTAACTAAATAAGACGTCTATTGGAATGGTCTATACTTAGGCTTTTTAATAAATTAATTAACACACAAATGTAGTCACTTAAAGGCTCGCTTGTAAGTTTTCTTGTAAGTGTGCCCAAGAATGTAGCTTGTGGTATTTAAAATATTTTGTTGAGCCCTGCAACTTCTGTACGTTTTCTATATCCTTTTTTCGTTCGTTGTGTTTCCTCGCGTGTCGCGCGGTCGTGTGTTTTATGATTTAAGTACTTATTACTTAGGTATTTAGACTAAAATAAAAATGGTCGACTTCAAAAAGATTGTGATTATTTGGCACAGGGGTCTTAATTTCATACGAGCCTAACAAGACTTTAGATACATCGATAAGATGTTACTTGAATCACTAAAGGACTGGCTGTTGTTACAATTAGCTTTGATTGATTTAACTAATATCATAAATGGAACTGGAAATGTAAATTTATTTTATTATTGTGTTGACTTTATTAATTCTTGTACATTATATTGACATTGAGAAAATATTTCTTGGTTGGCTCTCATTTGGTTCAGTGTGCGTTTACAAGTAAAACGTGTCGTATTATTACATATCATCCAGTAAGCAAATCTCTCGTCGGGCATTATGCGTCAAAAACCACCTCATGCCGGGCCGGGGAGCGTCCGCAAACAAGTGTGAACTCGCTCTTGCCGTTAATAAACTCCGATAGGCCGCAACAAGCCGCGGTAGCTTCCATTTTTAACGAGCCCGGACACCGGGCCCGCAGAAATTAGCCTACACATGAAATCACGTATGAATGAGGCTTTTTTCAGTTTTTTCGCGTGTACCCAGCGGCGAGCCGCTCCAGGCCCCATTAAAGCTTACATGTCACTCTCCCACCCCGCTCTCCACCCTACAGGGGGCGACGGGGAGACGGGAAAAATCACAAAATCGGTATCGGCTGCATCCCGCCGCGAGCCGGCAAAGCGGTACAATACAGCTTTGACGGACGGTCATTTAATATTAACTGTGGTTTTTCCGCAGATGGAAATGTTTTTTTTATTGGCAGCGTTACGTTGTGATGAAGTGGTCGGGCCGTTGTTTGTGACGCGCCCTGATGTGTTGTGGATGAGTTGCTCTTTTATGTAGGAATCCACTCCGAATGAGATTTCACTTCAACCCTTTTTGTGTTTATTGTTGCTATCATTATAAAGAGCACTTAACGTTTGTCCGATGCGCTGTGCTTCGGCAATTTCATTTAATAGTGCCGATGCGATGGTTTGTTAATTAACAATTGCCTATATTTGTTATTCTTTCTGTTACCGAAACCAATTCCGGGATTAATTGGAAAGCCAAATATTCGGATGACAATTATTTTTGCAGCGTCGCAGCTAGTCGCGGCCACACATAACAGAGCAAATTTCATCGGACACACAAATTGAAAACAAACCGGCGATAAATTTTTAACTTTTCGAACAAGTGATCAAAATCGAACTACAAAAAGTGCACCGCGAAAAGAGTCCCACCACAGATTGAATTTATGGCCGCGCTCGCAATGAGTAAAAAGTTTGCCTTTAAATTTTAACTTGTTTGTAACTATTAATAAATTGTTTCATACATATTTTTGGTAGTAAGTGAAGCTGTGTTTTCTTTTTGGTAGTCGTAAATGAATTGGACGCGCTCGAAACTTGGACGGTTTTATATTTTTTCCTATTTGGCAACTAAACTGTACTACTATCAACATCCCCATCCTATGGTCGGTGTTATTTAAGATCTACGATGGTGTGTACAGTCAACCAATTTGATTTCTAGGCCACTTTGGACTATGTTAAAGTGACGTTGTCAACCAAAACGTAAGAGACTCCCTATGATTTGGTTTACAACGTCACGTTGACAAAGTCCATAGTGGCCTAGGAATCAAATTGGTTGACTGAACATTCTGCAAAAGTTAAAACGAATGCAGAAATAATTGAATATGACAAGAGGAGGCCTGCGACTTTATAGGTAAGCGTAGAATTAGTTTTCCGCTTCACCCCTATTTCTTCCTGTTGGGGGTCGACTTTCAGAAAATACTTTATAAGTACACCTTCAGAGTACCCGACAAATATAACGTTCAAATTAAATCCCTAGATTCAGTGGTTTAAGCGGTTGAATCAATTATTTATGTATAGGATGGACGTACCTAACCGATGTGCATTTGTCTGGAGCAATTAAATACATTTCTACCTTTGAAGAATGCCTGTTGCTATTATTATATTTTATGAATAAAAAAATGAACTTCTACTGGAGTTTCTGCGGCGCTTCTTCTCTGCAATGATAGTCTTGTTCGAGCGCTAGTATATTTTTATTTAATCTTTATCTTTATTACCGTTGTGTTAAAGAGCTCTCATGTGGCCGATTAATTGAATAAATATTTTGAAATAGAATTGTATCAAGTAGCTTTGAAGGTTGAATAAGTTAAAGGGTTGACGGTTGGACTGAATAAATCAAAAACTACTTACAATTGAGCTAATTAGGCATCTAGGCAGGTTTTTTAAATTTTTGACTTATTTTTTATTTAAATTAATTAAAGTAATATAAAAGATTTATTGTAGTATTATAATAAACTATAGTGTAGCCAATTAACCATTTGAATTCGGTGCCAAATTCCAGTAATACTGATCTTATAGATACATATTTTATGATTAACATATTTAATTGTATATCAAGGTGCATCTGGCTAAAAATAATAAAAATACCTTTATAATCTGTAATATCCATTCCGAAGGACAAGAAATCTTGATTTTTACCGATCGTAACTGATCGTAGAAAATAGATTTATTTATTTGACGCAACCTAACGCCCATATATCTTTTTTACAAACGCCGTGGTCGATAGAACCCAGCTTGTCCAACCAGCTAACTGCTGGCAGTCGTTCGACGGTTCGACCTCGAGGGAAGATCAATGTATTGCAATAAAAATGTCAGGGAGTTGTAATTTTTCAGGGATTTGTTACATGAAGTAATTGAAAATGAAAAATTAGTAACTTAAGCATTATGTTTCTCACACTTGTGAACTAAACCAGTAGGCGTAGCCAAGGTTCAAACGCTGCTCTATCGTTTCTTTTTTTTCTATCGGGTCGCAATATATGGAGTTGACATAGCGGTCGACACGATTGAATATGTAATCATCATCAGTTTTCGTCAATCTTATACATTTGCCTCTAATTATGCTCTGCCCTTACAAATATTTAACGTAGTTACCTACTAGTAGTTAAAAATTATCGTACTATACTCGTAACAAGCCAAGCTCCTTGATTTATTCTACTTACGCGGTAAAACAACATTTCCTTTACATGTTAACGTATTGTTTTTAACTCGACCGCCATTACTGTCGAGTAAATAGCTATTATAACGTTTACTATACGATAACATGCCAAAAGCAATGTTGTTTTACCTGAGTAAATATAGCCCCATCTGAATGGTCCCTCGATGTAATTTTATTTCTTAACTCCCGACGCAAAACCGGAGTGTTTTTAGTTGAATACTTACGCCTATGCTCGCTTATAAGATTAGGTAGTATCTCAGATAAATCCTGTGCCACTATCAACCTAAATATTAACAGAAGATAATTAAAACTGCTTTGGCTTTTGAATTTGAGATAATATTTGGCTAAGGAGCGCAGTATCTGTGGCGAAGTTCCCAGGCGGATCGATTGATTTGGACGAAAGTTTACTTATTAGTGAGCTAGTGTATGCGGTGGTTCTTACCTAGGTTACCTAGCTTACCTAATTAGAGTTATCAGAATGAATTAATGATATTTATTTTCCAAAGTAAGTCACAGTATACATTGCATGTTATGTCAAAAGTACAAGAAATTACATTGGAAACATAAAAATATACACAATTTTTTATATTAAGCCAAAATAGAAATAAGAAGTCAGGATAACCATCACAATACATAACTAATGTCGGGTTCCTATATTCAAACCGCGGATAGATAAGGCTTACTTCGGGTTAAAATTGACATTTGCCCATACAAAATGTGTCAAATTTTAATCCGAAGTAAGCCTATCTATCCGCGGTTTGAATATAGGAACTGGCCATAAGGAGTTATCACACTAACATCTTTAAGGATCATCTTAAGAATAGCATGCAACCCAATTAGCAATTCAAAAAAAATTACTTAATAAGTCAAAACATCAGAAATAGTAAAAACAACAATACATATTAAATCAAAACATTTTAAATATTTTATGTATCAAATTATAAATTAAGGTCCATAAACTCCTTAACTGAGTGTAATGGATTTTCCAATAAAACAAAATGTGTGTACCATAAAGTTTTTCAGTGACAAAAGTATGCACGTATGGATCGTAATTATTATTTTTGCAGTGAAGGTCGCATATACATCACGCTCACTGTGTCAATAGTTGGCGGTCATGTAAAGCATAAATGAAGCCTTTATATTAAGCGTACATACATTTTGTGGTTAATCTGTGGTTGCTTTACAGCAAAACGATAGTTTGCAAAGCTAGTTTGCCGCTAACTCACATTTTGATGCACACTGCGCGTTACATAAATAAATTTAAAAGTACATTCTCATATAAATTGATCCAGTCCCTAACTAAGCTCTTGTACTGTGGTCGATGGGTACTAGACAACGATATAGATACTTTTACTATGTAGTTGCGGCATAAAGTCAGCCGGTAGTATGAGCGCCGCTAACTGTAACCTAAGGCTGCGACCCCATTAGGCTAATGGGACCGCAGCCTAACGTGAACGACTCAAATGTTGGATTTCTCTACAAATCGGACGAATTCTATAAGTTTTGAACCGACGAATATAATTTGATGTATACATATATTGTACATGATTTGGATATATTATATTTTATCGATAATTCAGCTCACAATTTTGCAGATTTATTCAACCTCGTATAAGGCCGTCTTGCTTCTACATTGTAATCATTGTCATTGTTTAGACCTTATGACCACTCTTATTTCCTTGATACTTAGTACGAGCTAATAACGTCAATAAATAATATTATCACAATATACATATAAGCAAGAAGAAAAACAAACAAAATGGTATAAAACCCCAAGTAAAAGTAAATAAACATTTCTCCAATGTTGACCACTAGGTATGTGTGAGATCTCTAGATTTAATGGGGAATGGCCAGTTTAGGGTATTTAAAAATACCTACGCCACGCAATAATCAAATTTTATTACCAATTGATTAGACAAAATCTCACAAAGGCATACCAAAGAGACACGTCATTATTTTACGCTTTTTAGTGTTTTTTTTAGGGTAGTTCTTTATTCTTTATCAAGTGCTTCTGTTGCAGGCAAGTCGTTCACCCTGACGATCACCGTGTCCACGACGCCGCCGCAGGTCACCACCTACAACAAGGCAATCAAGGTCACCGTCGACGGGCCCCGGGAGCCGCGGTCCAAAACGAGTTAGTACCTTTACTGCCTTCATAAGGCAATAGGCGTTATCTCAAAATCAATAGCCAAGGCAGAGTCAATCCTCTCCCATTGGTAATAAGGTTGCATTTGCAACAGGGGCTTAGTCTGAAATACCGCCATTTGTCTTAGCAGCGCGCCTATTATGGTCATGTTTATCGATGTCAGTAAACGTGGATAAAACTTCTGTCACTTTCTAGCCAGTACGTAAGTGCGAGAGTGACGTATTCTTTATCCACCGCAAAGGTGACCATACTAAGGGCCCAGGGTAGCATACTGTCTTAAAGTTCTTAATCTTTCGCGATTTTTACCTTATAGTTTAACTGGGTCTTAATTAACAAAAACAAAAGTACCTACGGGTAGTTTGGCAAACTTGCATCACCCGCAAAATTGATGCCCGAATCTTTAATCTTCTCGTGACCACGGTCGTTGCAATAGTTTGAGGCGATTATGTTCAATTAGTATTTGTCACACTATCTATGTCGAGATGACAAGAATCTTGTCTAAAATAACTTGACGATTTTAGCGACGCTAGATGGCGTTAACGATTCTATCACAAATAAAAGTTAGGTGCGAAGGTTATGTCAATATTAACACCTGGCTTTGCATAGCGGTGACTCCTGAGGCGGTGAGTAGCGGGAAACCCTAGTGGTAGTAGGATCTAGTGTAGGGTCCGTCCGGATGGGTACCATTATATTATCCTTTAACCCTACCGATAAGCAGCAGTGTTCGCATTGTTGTGTTCAGGATAAGACCACCGGTGAAATTACTAGCACAAAGGCATTATGAATCGTTACATTTTTTTTATTCTCGTCTCGCACCTCGTTGCAAATTCAGATTGACTAGTCACGAGAAAATCTACAAAATGTATGGGTTTAACTTAAGCTGATTTCAGTTTATGTCAACTCCATAGAAAACAGAAACGTTAGTACCGTTTGCATCTTGGATAGGACTACTGTCCATTTCAAGAGAAGATACACTCTGATAGAATTGAAAATTTTGCCATATAGTATAAATTAACTCCTCGGTGGAAAAGCACCTTTATCGCCTCTGTGGCATGAAGCATGCATGTTTAATAGCAGTAGAAGTACACTGCGTCGTTACAATAGCTCTCGCCTCACACATGAAAACCAACTCGTCAATGTACTGGCATGCTTTTGCTGGACCAATGTATATCATATCAGCAAAGATCGGAATAGGTAGAGCTAATTTGCCTAAACTTGATGCACCTTCATTCAATAATGTATTCCCATTTCACTCACGCATGAATGAATATGCCCCAAATTTAGGCAAATTAGCTCTACCTATTCCGATCACTGCATATCAGCCATAAGTACTTATTTGGTCATTTTCGTTGCACGACTCTCCTCGTCGCTGCTGTCGCTGCCGCGCAAAATCGTGGCCACATCGTGAGATTTGTGAGCGTAATGTGAAGCAAGTTATTTTTGAAGTAGCTTATAAGTAGTTTTAGACCCACTTTTAAAATTTAATGTTCTTGTAATTGTAGCTTAATAAGAAGTACGTTCTGAAGAAGACGCATGTCTACTATTATACACATAGTTTGAGTGTTAGTGTAGGTAGCGAAAGGTATACCACAAGGTAGCACTCTTTACCCGTATCATTAAAATCTCAAACACTCTTTACACATTCAAAAGTTAAATTTATATTCTGCACCGGTGTAGAAAAGCCTTTCTTATCCCTTCATACATACGTAACATTTGAAGTGCTCAAAAAGTTCTCTACACTATATTTATTGTATTGTATTGTAGCATCCTATATGTATATGGAGCTGACTGTACAATAGTCGGTTAATTCGGTCATGTCTTCTTCAGGGTTTTTTGTTGCCATTAATTTTCATTTACTACCTTTTTAAAATACTGGTATTTTAACGTATCAAAGAGTTATGAGAGATTTTAAAATTTATTGATAGTAAATAATTCACTAGGCTGGATTATTTTATTACTGAAATAAAAGTAGGTTAGTTGTTTAGTTGCTACCATATAACCTAGATACATCCGTAGTTTTTGCCAGGTTTATGAGCAGTCAAAACTTGAAGCGTTCTACGACGTTCTTGCAAGAACTAACTAACTAAATCGTACGTTGTCCGTCAGTCAGTCACTGATGAGTTTTTTTATGTTTTCCTAGATGAATATCCCGCGCAAAAACTTGCTTTTTAGGGCTCCGTACCAAAATGATAAAAAAGGAACCCTTATGGTGACTTCGGTGTCTGTCTGGTATGTCACAGCACTTTTTCTCTGAAACGATTGACGCTATCTACTTGGACCTTATCGCGAAGAAAATAAAGTTCATAACAGAATTAATATTTTATTTTGCCTTTGTCAACCATATAGGTATTATCTTAAATACAGAAACCAAGGTGCACGAGTCCGACTAAAAACTTGACCGGTTTTTTTTTATATTTACCCCTAAGGGCCCATTTCTCGAAACTCACTAAAGTAGTAATATTAGTCCATGCGGTACATTTCACTAGCAGACTTCCAAAAAAAATGTATTTAACTAATATTATTATTCTAGGAGTTTCGAGAAATGGCTCCAGTAAATAAAATAACTCCAGTTAAATCACTCACATAACATGTGTTAGAAGTGACTCCGCATCGATCGGCACGTCAGTTTAAATAGTTGGTGCGCGGAGACAGGAACAAATGACGGGTCCTCACACCTAGCTCCATCAAGGCGCGGAAGAAATTACAATAATTGCGAGCGGATAGTGGACCCGAAAGGGTTCGGAAGCGTCAGGAAAACAGTCACTTATACGAGTATCTAACCTCCAATAAAAAAATAGAAACTAACTTCGCATAACAGAAACAGAATTAGTAGGTAGCACAATATGATCCAAACAATTCCAGAAGTTAGTAGCCGACCTTCACTAGTTGGAGAGGCACTTGAAGAAGAAGAAGACAATATGATAATCTAACTGAAGAGTTTCAGACGTCTTACTGTTAGGTTGTGTACGGTATTCAATGTTATTGGATAGATTTTGTATGATGCCCCCAACAAGAAAAAGATGCATTCAACAAATAAATAATTATGACGACATTCAGTGTTGTAAAGTTAATATTAAAATTTTATTTCAATTTAGTAAAATAATAAGCACACAGAATAAAAAATCAGGAAAATGTTTTGACTTCATTTTAAAATATATTTGGAGAGGAAATACCTAATTGTTCATTAATGTTAAGAAAACACATCTTAGTTCAAAGCACTTATCGAGTAGTATCTAACAGTTTTATACGCGTACCTACGGTTCTTAGCAACGATACACTTTAAATCAGCATTTTAAACATCGAACACATTTTAAAATACTCTGCTATCTGTACTCTGCTCGCTAGACGAATGTGAGGGCACAAAGGAGGCTGATGTAATGAATCGGTTGTTTAATTAATTAGTCAAGAAAGGGCTAGGGAGGCGAGGGGCGAGGGGGGCTCGGCCCCCTTACCGCGATGCATGCCCTGCATATTGATTTATTATGCCTCCTATACGAACGCGATAAATAATTAAATTCTAGAAAGTTCCGACTTATGTTTACATGAGACTGGATAATAGATGCGAGTGTGTGGGAATTGATTATCTGTTTCGATTCCGGCAAAGGGATTCTGTATTGAATGTGTGCGCGAATGAGTATTATGGTGTCAATTAGAAATACTTAGTAAATACTTGTTATCTTGTATATGTAATATTTTTATTTCTATTATCGTAGTTACTATGGTTTTTTGTTCAGAAAGATTATTTCAATCAGAGGTCTGTCATTGGTTTGCAAGATTTTAAGAGTGACGGAGGTAGCATTTCAACTTTCAATATATAGGTTTGTAACATAGTTTCTAGGACGTACTGTTGGCTAATTAGTGATCTGCCACTTTAACGTTGATTGTCTTTTGCTCGTCATAAAACAATTAGCTTGATAGGAAGCTTCTGTCAAATCGAAGGGTCAGTTTTAGAGACATTTTCATTTCATAGGAAGCTATGCTTGGAAAGACTGATCATATTCTGTATTAAGAATACTATCAATGTTAACGAGTCGAGGAAAAAAGTAAGTAACGTATGAAAATATAAAAGTTTTTGACGCATGCGTCAACGCCCAATTTATCGTAACATATTGTTTTCAAACCCTGTAACCCTTTGCCTATTTTTACTGCCGGGTGGGTGGTTCGTTTAACTGCCCTGCGCAGTAGCTGCCTACTATTTAATAATCGCGCATTAACGATGTTTTTGTTGAGCGGCCATTGCTGCTATTCCTGGTGCGTATGCGCAGACCACCCGCGGATGGCGCTACCGACTACGCCTTGTTTACGTTTCACTACGTTTAGTGAGGAAATGGAAAACAACGACTCTTTTTCTTGTACAAGACGGTTTATTTTGGTATGGCAGGTAGGTTTTTCGTTCTTTTAAGTCTGTTTTTTTATTTGTCTGTTTATTTTGACTGCTGATTAGGTTCGAGATAAGTTGGTTGATTAGTGAGTTTAATTGAGAAGGAACGTGGGAATTCTAAGTTATGTATATAAACACGAGCAACGAGTCTGCATAGTGCAGGAAAATATTGTTTTTAGGGTTCCAAAATTTTTGTTTTTTTATTACTTAGGTAAGTATAACTAACGATATAATAATATATGTAGATTAACATTTTAATTTTAAAAATATTTCACCCTAAACCACACCGCGATAACAAGCTAATGCCGAATTTAGGTACTTATAGATAGTGCAGTGCACCTAAATACATAATTATGAATGAGCAGTAAAAATAATATTATAATTGATAGTGAATAAACAAAAAAAAATGTAAGCCACAATTCTAATGATGATTGCGATATTTGACGAGAATCTTAACTTTAATACTATTATGTACACAACGCTAAGTCCCAAGAATAAAAACTATCAGAAACTCGTGACCCCACGATACGGAAGCATAGTAAAATAACCGACGTCCATCCCGCTGCATATCCCAGACATAAAACACCGGACCGGGGCTAACTAGTGGAAATACTTGGCATTATAAATCTAACTAGACCGGACGGCCCCTCTGTAATCCTTTAATCAGGTTCGAGCCCTAGCCAGCACCCTATTTTTCCCTCCCAACCCCCCCTTTGGTCCCTCGAACGGTGCAAATGACAGTTTCTAATTCCAACTTGCCATGAAAGTGTGTAATTGTTGCCCCGTTGATTTATACACTCGAAGCGCGGGAAAGTAGCACGTGTGCTGTACAGTTGCGCGTGTGTGAGTGCGTTTGTCAATTTTAATGGTCGATGTTTAAGTATAGATGACTAGGGTGCACTGGGCACTTTTTAGTCTTTGTTTGAGTTCTGTTATTTAACGTTTACATTTTGATTCACCATTCGTAGATTGAATTTTTATACTGAGCTTGATTGCCGACGGAAAAGAAAACTTACGCGGGCGTCGTGTTAGAATTTAATAACGTGGTTAGGAATTTAAAACAGTCAGAAAAAACGGAGAAAAAGAAGAAAGATGTTGTAATTCCTTAGACAAATGTACTTTTAGATCACAACGAATATCAACCGGCTCCTTTCAACCCTTTCCAAACTTAGTTTACTTAACACAATATCGCCTCACCGACATAATTCTCACCTCTTATGACAGAAGGATTCAACCCCCCCGCCGCCGATTGGATTATGTCGCGATGTAGACAATGCGGGCTTGTCGCGTGAATTATTCGCGTTTGCGCCTGCCGGGCGCTAGGGTCGCGCCTCGATTAGCGCTGTTCGATTGATACGTGGTTGTAGGGTAGTCGATCGCAGGTATACGTCAGTAGAACACACAGGTGGGATTAGAATACGAAAAAAAAAACCTAGGTGAAACGATTTGTATTAATGTCACATTAACCAATAATAGTACATTATTCTTCAGCCATCGACATTCCAGGCCGAGGCTTGAAGTAGTGCCTTTTTGACACATGCTCATTTAAGGCAGATAAAAAGCGGCTTGTATTTCCATATTTGCTTCCCAGCTTAGGCCAGAAATAAGTTATAGAGGTGTTGTGGGTGCAGTCTGAAGTTGCGCTTACCATAAAATGAAAGTTTTGTGTCTCCCGTTTTGTTAATAATAATAAGTTTAAAACGAATTCTCGCTACATTACGATTATATCCATTTCATCTCTGTGTCGGCCTGTCCACATTTTGTCTACCAATATACGGTTGCAGACAAAATTAAGAATAAATTATGTCACAGTGTAGACAATGCGGGCTTGTCGCGTGAATTATTCGCGTTTTTGCGCCTGCTGAGCGCCATGGTCGTGCTTTCATTAGGGAGATTCGATTGATGCGTGGTTACAGGCATGTTGATTGTAACAGGTAGGTAGAATAAGAGCAGTGGAGATAGATAGAGTTGAGTGGAGTGGCTTTCGACTCCTAGTTTAAGTTAGAGATCATTAAGATTACCTATTTGTATTTACTTTACTTAAAGGTTGCGGTCTTTGTCTGTATTGGTAAAGCCGTCTTACTAAAGAAGGCGGGTAACTATAGATACTTCAGTTTTTTTAGAATTAGAAACCACAATAACATTATATTGCGTCTGTTCAACTATTAATTACCTAGCAATAGTACAGTACAATAGCCGCAAAACAAAATTGTTTTAATGTAACTTTATTTGCGTGTCATCAATTGTTACTCCAGTACAAATTGTAAAGAGATTACAGTTCACGAGCCGAAATATAATGTTGTCGTGGTTTCTAATTCTAAAAAAACTGAAGTATATGTAGTAATAGTACTTATAATTTAATTGATATCTAATGTAGTAACCATTAGAGTTAGAATGCTTCGACTACTACATTGTATTTAGCTGCTTTCTCTGGTATTACGGGAAAGGGGGGTAGGACCTTGGGCAGGGTCTTACCCCACTTACCACAAGCACACAGGGTGCTCGTGTGCACAAATGATTCGCATGATTAAGAACAAATTTAATGCACACCATGTCCGTTCTTGTATAAGATTAAATATGACGTTGCAATTGCCATATTTTTGCTAAAATCGTAAAATGGGGTAAATAGGGACAGAACCTAAAATGAAGCATAATTACGTTACTAATTATAAGACTGAAATTATTTCCAATAGACGTAACATTATTTTCCATTGAATACTTGTTCTTATTTGTAACAAGTTATGACTTATTTTAGGTTGTTTCCCTACTTACCCCTTAATCCCTATTTACCCCGATTTACGGTACACACACTTGTAGGTGAAAGCATTTTCAAATTAAACCTGTTCACAAAATCCTCATCCACGTTACGTCTAAATCTATATCGCTGTACGGTAGAACACGCTCTCCTGTCGATACACCTTGATTAGGGTTGTCGACTGGAGTTACGCGTGTTTACAGTCGCCGAACATTGTCATTTACTTGCATTCTATTGTACTTATATAGTCCTAGTGACCGGCCTGGCATTGCACTGGTTAAAAAAAAACTTTATTAGTTAAAGATGAATTAGCTTTTTAAAGTGAAAGAATTTGTAAAATCTATTCACAAACAAACACAATTTTAACTCTTTTATAATATTATTAATATTAGTATTGAAGACGGTATAGAGTAAAGTAAAAGAATTAATCTTATTTCTGGTTATAACATTTTACCGCTACGTTTAAGAAGTAAGGAATGTTTCTTGGACCTATGTAAAAAAAGCGATAAATCTAGTCATTGTTTAATTAAACTATTACCTATATTACTAGTCACATCTTTAATTGAATCTTCGACAAATACAAACTATAGAACTCATCTGAACTATCGCTTAAAATAGATTCGAAAACGTTTCTAAAATATCTCGGAATCGGACTAACAAAGTTAAATAATAAATGAAACAGAATCCAATAAAGGCTTGATGGGAACTAACGGGTCCCTATTCTAATTCGTACACATGCTGTATTCTGTATTACGTACGGGGCGTCGGTGTCGATAAATTATCGACTGTCTCCGAACAAATCAGGGGTGTATTCTGGAGAAGGGTGGTTGGTAGGTTCCACTTCGGTCCGAATGCCAGATAATTATAATCGCTTTTTTTATGACACGTAATTGTATTTTGTTTTTTTAAACAGTGTCCTACTTCTGGCTTTGAGTTGTTCGTACGGTGTGAATGTTTCCACTAAAATTAATTTATTGAGAAAATACTATTTCTGACTAGTTGCGCTATGTGCATCACAATATTGAACAAAAGTTTGTAGTTTTCCCTTAAACCAATGTTAAAGTCGAAATCTTGGTATGGACAAAAAACTAGATCGAACTTTGAAGCAAACCTTAAGTGGCCTACTAGCTTAAAACCACATTTAAGTAATGTAAAGTATAATGCAAATTAAAAAGTTATGGCTAATGTTAAGGCAATGAGGTTGTTTTGTAAAACATGCTAAGTATCAATTTAACCAAACGATGTTAAATTTAATCAATGTTAATTGACTGTTAGTTCATACATTTTGACAGTTGTTAACGCTCTAATCATCTGTTAAATAAGTGGTTACCATCGTATGGTGAAATCTGTACTAAGCTTCAAGTGTTTTGACATAACCATCTGATGAACAATGATTTTAACCAATTCACTTTCAAAACCAACTTTTTAAATAATATAATCTACTGGTACCTGCAACGACGGTCCTGGCCGTTGGACTGGTTGTTAATCAAAATTAATAAAATAATAGCATTTACTGTTTACCTACTCCTTGTAGCAAACCCTAGGTTGGTAACTTTACTAACGATACCACTTAGGACTCTACGGTGGACTGCTAACTTGTCACACACGTTAAATTGGGTTTGGTCGTATCTTATCTTATTGGTCCTTTACGGATACACTTCGACCCTATGGTATCTTTTGTGTAAGGGTTTGGTCGTATGTATTTTAGGTTTACATTTTGTAATCTATTTTAACCTTCCTTTTTTTGCACGTACAGTATCTGCTTATTGAAAAATCTAACGAGGTGAAACTCGATGACTCTATGTAACCTTTTGACGCCATCATTAGGTAAATCAACTCTTGAACACCATACAATTTCATTGTCATTTCGCTCATTGAATACAAAACGGACACATTCCAAAATAATTTACTCTTGCATTAAAAATCTTATACGAATAGATTCTATTTTTAAAATGCAACACTGACTCATTTTGGAATTTTTCCGTTTTGAATTCAATGAACGATTTGTCTCGCATGCATATGGAAAATTCCAGTTAAATCTGATGACAGCAAGTGGTCTTTATTGTACAAAAAGAAATCACACAAAGTACCGGTATTTATTAGAAAATCTTGGTACAAAAATGAGCTTATCACTTTGAGGCATCTCTTTCAGAAAGGCGACAATAATTAAAAAAAAACTGTTTTATACGAGCGCATATTTAACAATATCAGGTGCACAATAAAAAAACTTACGTAACTTACAACGATATCCAAGATTAATTAATATTTCTCCAAATAAACGAAAGACTATTAGTCACCGGTCCCAAGCGGCGTGCAGCCGCCATGGGAACGAATTCACAGTCCATCGTATCGACACATCGATATACTCGATATATCCACTCGTCGCTATACTAGATATATCGGTATCGATAGCCGTCTGGAATCGAGCTCAAAGAGGCTAAGTGTGGAAACTTGCTCTTAAGTCTGGACTTTAAATTACTTTGAGGCTATACGGCAAAGAAATGCCTTGGAAATTATTTTCGAATTTAAAACAGCGTGCGTCGAAGCTGGAGTTAGGTTGAAATACGTTTTTATTAAGCATTCTTTGTCGTTGCCCTTTGAGCAATGGTGCATTTGTTTCGTTTGGAAAGTTTTAGGCGATAATGAGTTGTACCTGTAGGTACTAAACGAAATTGAATATTTGGGTCACTATGAAACTATAAACATTCTTATCTTATCTTTGAATAGCACTTTTAGATACCTTACAACCTGCTGGAGTTCAAACTCGGTACCTTACGTTCACCAAAGACACCCATTGCTGGAATTAGGCCATTCCCACGGATAGCCTCATGTTGCCATCTAGTTTTATATCATTTAGAAATATAGGATAGGATATTGTAAGATGTAAATACATTAAAAGTTGCGATATTTACGTAAAACACTGTAGGGAAAATGTATAAGCTTGTGTGTTAACACAGTCCATTTGACATTTGAATATCTTTGTATCTACGGATTGTCGGATATCTTAAGATATCGGAATCTTGAATCTTGCTCGGGCCTTTGCTCTACATTGATTTTCCGCTAATACATTTGTGGGTGATTATTATGCATATTATTCAAGATAAACTATAAAATTCTTGTTCTTTTAAATGGAATAGCTACTACCCCCGGGCCGTAGATTAAAGCAGCAAAAGTTGCTGGAAGTTATCATTATTTTCGTCAATAGTATATAGGTATTGAAAACAACAATGACGGTGGTTGAAACGCCACAACATTCATCCTTGTATTCTTTTTGATTTGACCGCCATTAGGTACTGTAAAGGTAATAAGATTAATCATAATGTTGATAAAACGATAACAATGGGTGTAAAGACAATGTAGAATAGAGGCCTGGTAATATATTTTTTTATGTTACAGCAATGCCCGCCTTCCACTGCGAGCGGATTTTAGCTTGAACATTTGGTCACCTTTGTAAGCTCGCGGTGGAAGGCATGCATTAGATATTGAATTAGGGCAGCGGTGTCTAGAATTGACTTGATGGTCTATACTGGGCGATTGTCAAAGTCAGTTATAACTTTACATTTTGATAGTTTTTGTAAGTCCCTAGATTTCCCAGAACGTAACTTAGCCATCCCTTCAGACACGTAGATTTGTTAAGACAAACCGCGACTGACACCATAAACTCGTAGATTGATATTTAAAAAAAAACTAATCTTGTTGAAGTTTATTGCTGTCTTACTTTAACTTTAGTTCTAGGGCAAGAAGCACAATTTGGCTGACTTTTCCTAACTTTAAAATTATAGTAGTCAATTTCTGCGATTTTTATTGGTAGTTTAAACCTCGCTTTATGTCGTGGACAGTTTACGTACAACACACAAATTATAACCCCGCAATGCTGCGTTGAAAGAGCAGCTAGTATCGTACTGATAGTGCTTTCGCTCCTAGGGCAGCAGCAGCAGTTCCACTTCGCCTTCGGCCAGCGGCCCTTCCCCTTCCCCCCGGACCCGCTAGGAGGGTTCCGCATGCCGCCCATCACCACGTGCCAAAGTAAGTATCTATGCTGTTAAGAATTACCGATTTTGTTGAAAGATCTGAATGAAAACCTCATTTTGACTAGAAATTAGAGTACTGATTCGTAAGTTTAGTAAGTGAAAAGGAATCCTAGAAGACCACAATAACTTTAGTATGAATTTAACATGATTGCATACCAACCAAAATCTCTTAGGTAATCAGATCTTTTCGCAGCTTATTTGCCTGCTTATTGCGTAAAGGTCGTAAATATAATTCAATAAACCCTCCCCTTTAATAATTATCTAAGTAACTGATAAAAATCACATGTTGTAGACTAAACGCGGCAAATAAAAGCCTTCAATTCAACCCGATTGCGAGTGGGAGAAGTCGAACTTGAACCACAGGTCACATCAATTTCCTATATTGACTAGAAAACGCATTCCAAACCTAACCTCAAACCTTATCAAAGCGCGCTCAAAAGCGAATGAGCAACCAAACCGTATAAGCGCAATTCAATCAGCACCGAAAAATCGAGTCGAAACCATCGGGCACGGTACAAGCACGCGGCTCGCTCACCGAAATCCACGGCTACCCCCAAAACAACTTAACTGCATGCGGCTCAAAACGGGAAAAAAACGTTCACAAATCGACGCGGCGGGCGCGTATCGTATAAAAACCAACTCCGCCGATCGCCGGCCAAAAACGGAACCGTGATACCGAAAAATAAAAGCTGGTAATGCCCCGGAAAAATAAACTGGACGTTTCGAGAGCGGTATCTCTACGAGCACCGAATCGAGCCGCCGGATTGTTTCCGACATTGAATTGTATAAGTTGCGCGCTTTTTATTGCTATGGAAGATTGGATTTTGAATTGTTTTGTGAAGTGTGATTTATACAACAGCAAAGTTAGAATTTAGTTTGCGTAGGTTCAGTACAAGCTTACGAGTACATCTGAATGCCTAATGCATTTATTTTAGTAAAAAAGTAAGTCTCATGGAATGGGGTGAGCCAGTAAACGGGTTTTGCGAGGCGATGAGAATACTAATAACCTAAAAAGTAAGCTCTCTCCTTTACAAAAAACAGCAACACTTTTCTAATTAATTGGCTCTGAATATTTATTTCGCAACCAAACCATTTAACGATTTATTATTTTTTAAGCATTAAAACTCATAAGTATTAGAACTCTATGCCTGTAGATCCAATGAAAACTGCGAAAAAAATTTGATCGCAAAACATTTTATGAAACAGCAATGGCAAGTGTTAGTGTTTAGCTCACGTTTAAAAGGAGGTAGAGCAGGAATTAAAAGTAGGCAAGAGTTAAAGTGTACGTATACAACTTATACACTTAGACTTAACTACATTCGGATTTAAACGTCTCCTTACTCGCTCTAATATGCATTTCTTCCAGAATAATCGACTTTACCCGAACCTGAAAGACTAATATATCTTGCACTGTACTAGTGTGATACACGAAACACTACATTGTATATTGTTTTTTTTTTAAATTTAGATTCGGTTTTGTTTGCCCTTTCTCACTGATATTTCTCTATCACCCTCTAACTCCCTCATCTTCCACAGACATGAGCCAGTTCGGGCTGAGCTCGAGCAACTCTCACTGGGGATACGGCGGCGCCAGCGCATACCCCGCGTACCTCTCCTCCTGCGCAGCCCCCGCCGCCCCTCAGTTCAACCCACCAGCGCTCGGCTTCGGTGGAAGTGTACCAGATCAGACTCCAACGCAGGACTTTGGAGCGAATAATACAGGTGATTTAGATACTGTTTTGCCATCGTTACAACTGATTTCTACCTACATAGCTCTTATACACCCACGTGGATTGTGCTGCATCTTAAAGGAGAAAATGTCCCTGGTCACGTTGACGCAAGACTTTCTACAATGAAATGGTTAAAGACAAAGTGGAATAGACGCCTAATTTTTTTAACCGACTTCTTCTTATCACGCCACAGATTATCGCTTTTTGCATGGTTTTGACAGTGACATGCAAATTTAAACTCCTGAACAGGAAAACGAAAAAAGAGGCTTATAAACTCAGCAATTAATGAAGTTGGCCAATAGTGTAGCAAAGTCCTGTAGGGTATCTATGTTAGAATGTCATAATATTTAGCAATCACTTATTTTATTCTTGCATTGCGTTGTTCAGAAATTAGAGAAGGAAGGACACTAAGATTTTATGAGCCCATTCGCTTTTTTTTAAACAATGAATTGGGTGCGACAGAACACGGGTTAAAGCCCTATCACCGCACCTCAATCTTTCGGTCACTGCGCATTATTTTTAACTTAGTCAATAATGATCTATTTACGAGGCAAGGTTAGGTATAATTTATTGACCAGGAGGGTGAAATAAAACACACCAACATGTTTTACGAGCGACATCCTCCTTGAAATCGCGGACACCCCCCCTCCGCGCCCTGACTCCGCCGCCGGCGCAGCGGACGTTAGGGTCAGAGCATACTTTGGTTCCGTACAGCGCGCAGCAGCGGAATTATGAATGACTAAGGAAGGGTTATTCTTGTCAACTACACAGTAATTAAGTATGATCAAAAATGCTGGCGCTATAAATTCTTGTTTTAATAATCTTTAAAGCATCAACCTATGGAGCAATTATTTTATATTTTTTTATTTTTCTTGAAAAGTCATCAGCTTTTGGTTAACTCAAATAACCCGTCATTTAAATGATGCATACAGTAAAGAGCGGAGCGCAAGCGAGTTAACAATGTGCTGCGAGTCTAAATCGGCTCTCATTATAATTTACAACGGCTCGGACACGTCCGATCAGCCGATGAATTTATCGCCGAAGCGTGCCCGCTGCACGCCGGGAAAAATAGCGCCATATTAAACGACGCAAACAAAACGTTATGTCGTTTATCAATTTATTTTCGGAGGAGATGGGAAGCCAACGAAAACAATGATTCAGCCATCAATGTAAACTACACTAAATTATAGCCACTTTTTCGTACGCGTATAACATCGTCAACATACGCTAACGTCATATTTTTTCCCGTGATGTACTAGACTTCTTTCAATCTTACGGTACTCGTACACTGTGGTTACAACATTCCTCTAAATTCAAGGCGGTGGCCTTGTTGAACTTTTCCTTTTTCTTTTTACTATTGGTGGGTTCACAATAGATTAATTTACTACAGGAATGCACAGTACGAATTTGACGTTGCATATATTGTAATCATTGAAGGTTTTGCCTTATATAACAAGTTAAGAAACGGTTTTAAATGACTACTATACTAACTCCAACCATTCTTCCCCAGTACTTCCCGACACGACAGCAGTAGACCTGGACCAGCAGCTGTCAGGCCTGGTGGGGTCTTCGCCGTCCCATCACCCAAGCCTGCTCCCCCGGTACAACAACAACACGGACTACAGCCTCTCTACCGGCCCTCGCTCTCTGAGCGACAACAGCTCACAACCCGAATCGCCCGTCCAAGACGACTTACTCACTTCAAACACTACCACAAATATTGTTAACCACTCGAACAGCTCGAACTTCCCTTCACTAATGGGTACGCAGAACTCCTCATACGGCAGCAGTAACTGTAACAATTCGCTGTATCCCGTTCTACCAGCGAGCTTACTGTACAGCCAGCTGTATACGGCAGCCAACCAGACGCATAACTTCCATCCTTTGCATTCGAACTCTATACATTCGACGCAGAACCACCACAACGAGCTGCAGACTATGATGGACCAGATATCTTCGACAACGAATCCGCACAGACAGCATGGAAACCATGGGCAGGGGGAACTGTTGCTAGGTGGCGGGAACTCCTGCGCAGCCGCCGCGGCGCGCGGAGAAGATGGCCGTGTAAATAATTTGGGCCAACGAGGGAACCCTCAGCCCGATAGCAACACCGTTTGGAGACCATACTAAAGTCAGTTTGACGCTTCTTTCTTTGAAGCGACGTTTCTGTAAGGACACTGGTGTGACGAAAGTGTATGCAAAAGGATGACCAAATTCCTTGTTAATGAGAAATATTTGTCATACGATTTTCATTGATAGGTATTTTTTATAAGCATGGTGAGTCAGTGTGAATTGCAATGCTGTACGCAGAAGAAAGAAGTTGTCAATAAATATTAAAACACTCTTGCAACGAAATAGTTTTCGGATGTTAATTATTAAAATAGTTATGTATAATTAAGTGTAAAATATAAATGTACGGGTAAATTCGTTTAGTGAAATTGTATGTTCTTTAAAATTCGCTCCCGTCCTAAAATGATACGACATTTCGCGCGTGTGCGCAGCTCGTTGAACGCAGTCGCGACTTTTTGAATATTATTCAAAATGTAACTTGTAAATAACAACCTGTGAATACTTTGTTGTAAATGCATAATGTAAAGTGCAATAGATGTGCAATTATGACGTTGAGTAGATGTATACTGATAGGGTAAGGTCTCTGTTGAAGGGTATGTGACGTACGAGTATGTCCATAGCTGTAGATGTTTTATTTTAGTTCATAGTATTTTGTTTTCTCATTGCTGTCATGTTAATATTATTGTTTCAACATTTCTGCTTCTCTATCTCCATTTCTTTGATTTAATACCGACATTATTATTTTCAAAGCAGTTTGGATTAGCTATTAAGTTAAATTCGTCAAAATGCAGAACTTTGAAATCGTGATGTTAATAATTTTCAAAATCATTATACCATATGTTTGAACCAAATACTTGTTAATTACTTTAGCTAATCATTGATTAGAATTATTTAGTGCAATATAATATATAATTTTGATATATTTTATCTGTTTTGATATTATTATACGTATTAACTAAGTTGGCGAAGCGCACAATGACTACGCATTCATAAATATTTTAAGACAAATTAAGAAAACTAGTGTAAATAATATTTCTGAGTGTGTCGTTGTTACTTATATTCTGTTTACTGCAAGTAGCGGAATTAATTTTGCATTAATAAATTTACAAGTACCTCTTTGTGTGTTTTAATCTGTTGCATAACCTTATGTTTATTTTACGACACGGATAATTTTTTTTCGCTGGGAAAATGCTTTGATGCAAACCACCTTGGCCCGGGGAAGCATAAAGTGGTTATGTGGGAGTCACCAACCTACCTTCTCCATTGGTTACAATTTCCGTACTCGCTAGACAGTCGAATGCTCTGTCCCCCACTCTCTATAAGAATACTTGCAAGGTCTGCGAGGGACAGAGCATTCGACTCGCGAGTACGATAATTGTAACTCATGGTACTGAATACCCACTAATACCCATTGATTCTCACTTCAAGCTGTAGTTGAAGAGGGCCGCAGGTCGCTAGCTTATTCTACTACGACCACGATCATGATAACGTCTGTGATAGAGTATAATAAGATGCATAATACACCTTAACGAGTGAATGATTAAGGTACAATTTGCAACTTTTTGAAATGGCTAGTTACGTAGTATTGCACTATCACCAACCATAGGTATACCATGATCTTTCATAATTAAAAAAAAACGGTCAAGTGCGAGTCGGATTCGCGCACCGAGGGTTCCGTATTTAAGATAATATGCTTTGTAAGTGCAAAAGAATATATTCATTTACAAACAGGGGCTCTATTCAACACGGTGTAACCATAATTTTCTTTGACTTTTGTTCGTTTCTAACTCGGCGGCTATTACTGTCAAGTAAATAAGTACGTTAAGTTGGCGATACGGTATGGTAACATGTCAAAAGTAATATTATTATAACGTGTTGAAGAGACCCAGTTCTAAAGTTGGCATGATTAGGTACAATTACCAATGATTTTCTCAACCTATAGGTAGCTATCCCCTAGATCTTCACAAGTCTCTTATTTATTAACGAGGAATAATTACAAGGCAAAAATATACAACCAGAATAAAAAATATTAATATGTATTTAATAGACAAAACTCCTGATTTATTGTCGACTGTCTAATATCTCTTGAACGGCTTAACCGATTTTCATGAGACCATCCCGGCAATTTTTTTTTAAGTCCGTACACGGTCAGTCATACATACACATATACGCAGATACACATATAACATGTAACACCTCTTTTTTGTCCCAGGTTTAAAAATAAAGGCCGCACGAGTGCCAACGAATGTGCCTTTAGTTCGAGGGTGCAATTGATACTTTCACCCGAGTTAATTTCGACTGATAACTAAACAAATAAATCATACTTACTAATGTTATTGTCACGAAATTTGAATTAATTTAATTAGGTATTTTTATACAGAATTGATACAAGGGCATTTCCAAAAAAATTCACACAGCTAAGGATTAAAATTAACAATGGTAGGTGGGTCATACACGGATTTAGGTTCGCGTCTTTCCTGTGGACATACCCAAAGTTAACGTGTTTAAGGCCTAATTTTCTGGCTGAACCCACACCCGCATAAAGGGCGTCACGTCTACTTTAGTCCTATCAAAAAAAAACATAACTTATATGCACACAAGCCCTTAACTATTGACCACAGGAGAGACAACTTTTGTTTTTGTGATTGTGTATGACCCAGGTAGCTTACTACTACTTTTACTACTTTTTTTATTAAATCTCCGATAGGTGCCTATTTGGTGATGGCTGGCTGTATCATATTATTTCATGCACTAGCAAAAAATAAAAAATGGCTGAGTGTTAAACCAATCGTTTTTTTTAACACTCAGCCATTTTTAATTATTTGCTAGTGCATGAAATAATATGATACAGCCAGTTAAACCAATCGTTTTTTTAAATTACATCCGCCATTGTCATCCCGCTATTGAGATATGAAATTCCTTACTTTCCGAACAGAAGATATAAAAATACATAATTACTTTGTTTCATGTCCGGTCCTAGTTAACCTACTCAATCTCAAAAATGGCGGAAGTTAGATTACGTGTTCGGCTGAATGTATCATTTCACAATGTCAATCATATAACTACGATATTAAAGCAAAATGGGCTTACAATGTAGAATAGTAACCGGCAAGTGTGCTCCCAAATGTTTCAACTGTACTAATATACCTACTTATTTTACAGAATATATATTTAATTGATACAATATATCTTACATTACTATTTCAACTCTCAAATCATCATCATTTACTGATGATGTGTCGGTGGAATTTCCATTCTTCCCTGTTTCTAGCCTTCTCTTTAACACACGGATACGGCACGACGCCGACTTTTTCTTTTAATTGGTCCAAGTAAGTTCTTCTTGGTCTCTCTTTTCCTTTTTCCTTCAATTTTTCCTTCAATTATCATCTTAATATACTCCTGTCGTGCCGTAACAGGTGACCATTCATCTTTTTTTCCATCTTTCTTTCGTTATCTCTCAGATAACCTACATAAATACAGTGCCTGCACCCGTCACCTAGCAACATATTACGGATAGCATAATTACCTATATGGCGCTGAATTGATATTCTGATGGGTATCGCTCGGAGCTCTGAAATAAATATCCCACCCTCATTAATTTGCGCCAATGCGAAACGATGGACATACGTTGCACGCCCACCGAATGTAGGATAGCCATGAGTCATGGCTGATGTCAGGAACTTTATTAAAAAACTGAAGGTTTCTATGAATCGGCCGCGAAGCTTGACACTGGTATTGTTTTGAAGTGAGCTCGGGCTAGAGAGAACACGTTGTTTCTGTCTCCAATAATTTTGACGTAAATTATTGTGGTCTACGGGTTTATTGTCAACGGGTTTTTTATTTTATTACCAAAAGACGCGGTAAAAGAAGCGTTAAAAAATATCGTATCGTCAGCATCACTCGCTCTAAAAAAACAGCCTCCTATTAGGCATTAAGGGGGTAAGCTACTCATTATTGTTAAATGGACGGGATGGGAGAGAATTTTCCAGCTGAAAAACAATACCCACAGTAAATGAAACAGATTTTCGTAAAAGCCCTGTCAAAACCGGTGCTTTGCATTTTTTTACTAAAGGGTTTTTCTGGACTGACTGACCAATGCATGCAAAGCAATTCATCAAGTCTCCTAAAAAAATCTTTTACGGTACCTAGACGAGAACCAATGACATTACCAATATTTCTGGGTTACCTTATATATATTACATACATGTTCAGGTTTTCTTATTATTATAATCAAGTCCAGTGAACAGCGATATACCTCCGTCTCATTAAGTTTCGTTAATTAACGAAGTGATTTTTTTATATCAAAGTCACCTGATGGTAAGTGGGAAACCGAAACCAAAAAACCAACATTTGCATTCTCAATCTAAATACTATAATATCAAGGCTGTAATCCTCAGACTGCAAATACGTTGGGAAAGACTAAGCATACCGTATTATTTCAATAACAGGTTACACAGTTGAACCCTAACTACTGAAAATTAACTAGAAAAAACATTGTCACCCTACCAGGTACCAGCGATAATGTATGCGAATCGACTCGTGCCATCTGCACCAAAGGAAAAATCGATGCCAGACCGATTTGCTTGCAATAATGAGATTTAAACGGAAAGTAATTAATGAGGGATTAGTGACTGCTGATGAACCAGTGGCCCTAGACAAGGTGCTTTGTGAGATCGTTATCGTTATTGAAAATGTATAGGATTGACGTAAACTAACATAACGTACATTTTGACATCTTGTAAAGCCTCAAAGTTTCGAGGGAATGCGTGAAGGAGACTTATTGGTGACCCTGGGTCTATTATTATTAATATTATTTATTTAATAAGTACAATTTTTAGTTAAAACTAACAATTAGACATTGCCCCACAAAACTGGACTAACAGTTTGACTGTGGGAACGGCGGCGGTCTCTAAGATAGGCATTCACTAACCTAAATAAAAATAAAAATTAAATAACAGTATTATGCTGTCTAAAAAACAATGAAGTATACTAAACATACATTTATGGTATTATATAAGTAGATCTAAATAATGCTTTTTAAGAGACTCTTGAATTTATTCCTATCCTTTTCACGTCTAATGGCTTCAGGCAAACCATTGAGTAGGTATGGGATACGCTTTTTGAGAGTTCTGTCTCCATAGTAATTATAAAGATGTCTAGGTAATATGCTTAACGCTTACGTTAGTGATTTTCGAAAATCGACAAAATGGGTAAGCTGACAATCTATCGCGTTGACAGCTTACGTCGATTCGATAAATTTTGTCAATTTTCTGAAACCTTGTCTACTTGTTACTTTTATTAACCAATCAGAATTTTATCAAAACTGGTAGGCCATTTTCTTGGTCGACCTTGCACAATGAAAAATGTAATCAACATGTTGGTCTACTTTCTAGGTTTACTGATACACTCAAAAAAATAAGCGCCAACCGAGAGAGATTTTCTTTTTGGTGACATAAATTGAAAAAAATATCTATGTCATTATTTATGTTAATCGAACCTGTAAATAAGAAGAAATCAACTTACACCTTAGTCGATGTACTATATAAAGTCTTGTTAGGCTCTTATAGAGTCAAGTAGCTATGGTTAAAAAAAACTGTCCTGCAATAGTTTCTTGTGGCGGTTCAACTCTGCAATGATGATGTTGTCCTAAACACTCCATCTTGCCGATTTGTAAAGGAGCCCTGATGTTGCCAATTCACAAAATAAAAAAATTAATTCAGTAGTTAATAAAGCTACACAACACAGTGTCTTGTGAATACTCGCTCATTAAATAGAAAACGGACACATTCCAAAATAATTTGCTCTTGCATTAATAATCTTATTTCTAATCGCTTCTAATTTTAAAATGCACCACTGACTCATTTTGGAATGTGTCCGTTTTGTATTCAATGAACGACGTAACAGTCACATTCTTGTCAGAAGCAACCAGCCCCCTATTTCACCATCACGACAATGACAGGTGACAGGTGACTGGTGACATTTCAGTGTACACTGCGCAGCTTATGTGAAACCCAGTGATGTATCAGCGTGTTAACTTTGCAATGTATACCGAACTGTCACCTGTCACATGTCATTGTCAAGATGGTGAAATAGAGGGCAGATTTATTTCAGTGCAGCAACGACGACACTAAAACCTCAATCCGCATTAAATCAACATTTGCCAAAAATCGCAAGGGGTGATAAAACAATGTTTGCACTACTCACTCACACATCCATGTTTTTGTGTTTAATAAGTACTGTAATTATAATTATACATAGGTTCGTTATTCCGCTTTATCTGAGGCCGCACAGTTTGTGATGTTTCCGTTCGGTGAAGCACGAAATTATTGATTTTGGAAACATCCAACCGGCGAAATGAGTATTTATTTTGTAGAAATAATTATTGCCTTTATTAAAAAGGTTGTTATAATGTTTTTATTTGTGCACAGCGTAAACTAGGTACGCTTTAATGTGGTGAGTCTTGTTATTTTAACTATATTTTATTGGATGTCTATATTGAAGTAAGTAAAGTATCGTATCTCATTATCTAAGTAGGCATGTCATCTACAAGAAAGAAGTGTTTCTTGTCATAGAGAAGGTGAACACTTGGGAATTTGTAATCTTAAGACTGAGACCTTAACACTGCGATCCTACTAATCCAAATGCGTTGCCCACCCTAAGAAATAAGATTGATTGGTTCATGTTTGATTTACTTGAGTTCACCAAGAGTAAGAAGCTGTATATTCTTCAGTCTTCTTCGTCTTCTTTTTTTTCGCCAGTGTCAAGTGTGTTGAGTAATTAAATAAATAGAGAAAATTAAAAGTACAAACCTGGATATCTTTCAATCGGCCATCTTCCTTCCCCGAAGATCACTGGAAGACCTTCTTCAGGCTTCATAAATTTATTTCATTATCTAGTACTGACACTTCCAAAGATGACAATTCATACAATGTCGTAAAAAGTGAACAAAGAAGCTGTAGCATTACTATTTTTTTTTAAATAAACCTACTTTATTTTCCTTGGAGTCTACACTTTTTTTATTTGTTTTTTGCTTTTATCTGCCGAATGCATCCAGAACGATGGGCCAAGGTTGCCACCGAATGGACCCCACAAGATGGCCACCGGAGCAGAAGCAGACCAAAAAGGAGATGGCGAGATGACTTAGACGCGTTTCAAAGCGAATGGCGGGAGCATGCACTCAATCCCTTTGGGAGGCCTTTGCCTAGCAGTGGGCACCAAATAGGCTAATAAAAAAAAATTGCTTTTGTACAAATTCACGAAACTTGGTAAGTCCTCAAGTCCTCAGCAGCTATCAGAGACGTCATATTCAGCACACCTCTGATATGAATGACGCCGTAAGACCAGCTCAAGAGCTTATTCATCCCCAATAAAATATCAAATAGTTTATAATAGCGGGGCTTTTCGTCGTCATTTCCATAATGCCCGCTGCATTTAGCGCTGCATAATGCAGCCGTCCGCGGACACGTCGTATTAATTACATACTACGCTTAATTATTGATTTTTAGCATTAAATACGGGACATTTTGGCCCGGCGAGTTGCCAGATTTATGCATCGCTTAATGGCGGACTAGGTATGGAAAATAATGCTTTATTTATATGGAAACTCGGTGTGGGATAATTACTGGGAAGTGGCACGACCAAACGTAGGTATAGCGAGAGATTGGAAAACATGAGGGAGCAGGATTCTATTATAATCGGGAAAATCATGCTGCTTTTGACATAATAAGTCATGACGTTAATTCCAACCAATGATACTATGTTAAAAAGGAATTCTTACAAAAGTAAATTCGGTTTAACCACAAGAATAACACTAATGAGATATTTTTTTCGTAAATTAGTGTCACTATTGGATTTATAACGCGCGAATGTTGTTGTATTGCTTTTTACTCTGCCGCCATAACTGACAAGAAACACGTTGACAATATGATAACATGTCAAAGCAATATGATTTGAATGAGTAGAATAGAGAGCTGGTTCTGAGTGCAATTGGCAATCCCCTTTTACCCATAAACTGCTGCTTATGTGGTGATTGCCAGTTGTCACTTAAAAGTATTGTAGTTCAAGATATTACTACGTAAGACTCTCGTTTGCCATATTATAGGTTTGTTGTGCAACTGCATAACTTTTGTACTGTAACTTTAACGTAATGTAAGTATAAATTTACGACTGAGATCGACTAGGTATAAAAATGGATCAACTAGGTACTAATGATGTTACTATTCCACCACCACATGACCACGTCACGTTAAAACACAAGTAACCAGCTATATCACAGTCACGGTCACGGCTCTGCGACAAGGTTTCAAGTTGCTAGAGATATTACATAGGTACAAGTCTTATATTTGATGTTGAAGTATCGCTAAAATGGAGTAAAGGCATTGCGATAAGGTTCTACGGGGCGAATCTATTTTGTTGACTGTTCCAACAACAACCTAAATTTTCATACACTATACAAAAGTAAGCGACTGCGCCTTACTGAGTTACAATTATTAAAAACACTGGAAAATCATTATTCCATTTTCAAAAACGATTAGTTTTAAGACGGGAAAAACAAGTAACAAAACCAACTAGCTCGGTTCGTCTTACAGATGTAGTGCAAAATGATTTTCCTTCGGGAAAACTCGGATCTCAATCGGAATACGATGGCACCCGAACTGTCAATCAATGATTGTATTAAATGAGTGACGTTTTCATGTCCATTAAAATGGAACTTTATTGTTTAGTGTCAAATGACAAATGCTGTCATTTGTCACTTTGTCATTTGACACTAAACAATAAAGTTCCATTTTAATGGACATGAAAACGTCACTCATTTACACAATCATTGATTGACAGTTCGGGTGCCATCGTATTCCGATTGAGATCCGAGTTTTCCCGAAGGAAAATCATTTTGCACTACATCTGTACCAGCTTTAGAATTCCAAATTTAAAATTCAAACTATCGAACTACAGCCTGTCGAATCGCGATCGTGGGGGACAGAGTAATTTAAAACCGCACCACACCCCCCCTTTCGAAATTAAGTGCGAGGCGGTCGGTACGTGACACCGGCAAATGCGCCGTGCCTACCGCCAGTGTGTACCCGCCTTAATTGTGAAGCTCTATTCCGTAGGTTGGTACACTGCATAGGCCTTTGAGCTACAGTTGTAAGATTTTAATTAGACATGTGTGATACAACTTGGTTATTGGTTGCCAGTGTTAACTGTGTTTGAGAAGATTAATTAACTCTAACTAAGGCAACTTTACAGTGTCAATAACTTACGTCTAAACTAAAAGGGGTTGCTGAAACATACCTGAAAACAACAAACACGTTTTTTTAAATAAATAGTTGTAATACTAAACTAAACAATGGAAAAATATCGTGATATTTTAATGATTTCAGTGACTTTTAATAACCGAACGAAATAATGTAACGTATAAATTAAGCTCTCAATAAACAATCCGTGAATTCAACTCAAATAGGGACATTTTCTTAATTGTGGTAGTACATTTATTTATACAGCAAGCCCTTTCAGTCCAATTCTAATTGCCGACTCAAAGGTACCATAGACACACGACGTCTTCCTAATTACCGTTCATACCCTTTTAATTACCTTTGTAAGGCCAATTATTTCAATAACATGGCTCGTTTGTCTACGACAGTTCTTTGTGCTAATGGATATAATTAGATGTTGAAGAATGGCGTCATTTTTCGAAGGTATAACAAATGTTCGAGTGAACGTGTGAGGGAGTCTCCCCTTTGTCGGGACACGTTCGATGCCACCAACCACCGATTGCATGCAAATTGAGGACGCGAGTTGTGTCACTGGCTCAGAATGTACCTTTGGACAGATTTTGCAAATTCTATGGAAACGTGACGTGTTTCCGTAGTAAATTATATAACTTAGGGACTTACTTTAATCCTTTCTTATACTGTAAAATGTGAAAGTGTGTTTATTTACTTGTTCCATCTTCACAGGTTAACGCCCAAACCGACCATGTGATATTTGGTTGCGCCGCATGGTTAATAACCCGAAGACGGACTCAGTATCAATTTCACCAAAAGATGTTAAATGTTAAACAATGTTAATCGACTGTTAGTTCATATATCGCTCATTGAATAGAAAACGGACACATTCCAAAATAATTTGCCCTTGCATTAAAAATATAATACGAATAGCTTCTAATTTTAAAATGCAACACTGACTCGTTTTGGAATGTGTCCGTTTTGTATTCAATGAACGATATTATGACAGCTGTTAACGCTCTAATCGTCTGTCAAGGGGTTAACATCGTTGGTGAAATTGGTACTTAGGCTACTTTTTGATCGGGTAATTCAAACGAATAACTAGAATACTCAAAAAAGTAGGCAGTAGGTACCAGCAGAATTAATAAGTAAAAATAATGAATTCCTTGTACTATGAATATACTAACTATACTAATGAATTACTTGTATCTTTCAATTTTCCAACGTGTAGGACCATGCAGGTCAAACAAGTGTCATACCGCCGTAGGCAGAAACCTTTTAAAGACAGTTATCTCGGTTTTTTAATACTTGTGTATGAAAAATTGATACAAAGGAACGACTTAATCGTAACCGGAACGGAGTAAGTACTCTGAGTGCGGTTATCAATCACGAGTAGAGTCGACAGGTAACCGTATTACTATGTCAATACAGAAACTCCACCAAAATGAGCATAGGCAAAAAACTAGCTCATAATGCTGGTGAAAATGTAGGTAATTGTATTAAATACTCATATCTGGGTAAAAATCAAAATAAATGTACATAAGGACGCTATTTAAATGTCACTTAAATGATGTCTAACTTACAATTTCATTACAATTGACGTATGTTTTGATGACT
This sequence comes from Acleris laterana, assembly GCA_963966035.1. Classification (NCBI taxonomy): domain Eukaryota; kingdom Metazoa; phylum Arthropoda; class Insecta; order Lepidoptera; family Tortricidae; genus Acleris; species Acleris laterana. The sequence goes on from OZ014451.1 coordinate 10,988,776, forward strand.
TTAACCAACAGTTTCGTGAAGGTGACAAAACTCTCTTAAACTGGACATTTATTTTGATTTTTACCCATCTGTATATTTAATGAAAAACCCTTTTGTAGGGTCACTGACCTCTAGCAAAGTGTAAGTGAAAGTTTTCGTTTTGTATAATGAAGAAGAATTCTTGTTAACCTTATCCCACACAAAATCACTTTTTTTAGGTTTATGTCATTTTCCTCTCGCATTTTTCTAAGGGTCCGGTCGCCTTACAATTGGTTTTTGTTACACCCTGTATAAATCTATTTAGGTAAGAATGTTTTTAGGCAACTAGTTTGGTAAAGATAAAACATTCTCAATCACTGTTTCTTAAACATCACCTAATGAATTCTGATTAGGGCTGTGTTTTTAATTAAACAAAGCGGCGGGCACTAAACAGTTTGAATGGGAATATTTTAATTATCGCCAACCCTGTAAATTTCCCACGACTGCGATAAAGAATAAACGGCATTGTCTTAAGCCCCTCCTAAAAATAACAGTCATTAGGGTTGCCTCTCAGGCTTCTTACAAATTTAAAAATCTAATTCTCGAAACTAAGTTAACTAAGTTTTTGCAGGTACAAAAGAAAGAGTAAAATTATTTCAACCAGTATGAAAAAAAAACTGATTCAAATTAGGTCGTTTAACATAAGGCCTCATTTCAGTGACCGCCATATAATTGTCGATGCTAAATAGCTGAATGAATTTATGTAATCAAACAGCACCTAAATAAGTTATATTTAAGTAGGTATTACGTAGGTAATGTATGAATTGCATTTAAAACTACCCTCAAATTGCAGAAATATGCGTTTAATTCTTGCGAACTGAACAAACATTCTACAAATGCTGCCCCCTCCCTGCTGGTCACCCCGAGGCCAAGTCTCGATGGTCGCTTAGCATCATTGGACCAACTATTTACATCTCAGTACCGACCGAAATCAAAGACTCACAGAGTGATAAGTATTATTTTTAAAAACAAGCTAAAATCGCTTTTGATTGACCGGGCATGTTATAGCATTGATGAGTTCACTCAGGAGGATCATTGATCCAACCAACTAAACATGTAGTAATAGCACTGATTACATACTCGTAACTACCTTTTAAAGTACTTAATATTATTTGTAAATCTAATATTTTTATGTTGTAATTAACTAACTAACTATTTTAATTATTTATAATTTATATAACTTGTAATTTATAAAATGTATGTGAACAAAAACGTCAAGAAAATATATTTTAATTTCGAACATTACTGATTTTCCATTATTATTTATATCAATAAAGACAACTTGAATACCTTAGGCCAATGTACAAAAGCAAACTCCAAGTTTGTCACATTATTTTCATCTTAGAATCCTCATCTACATACACATACATACATAAACTCACGCCTTTATTCCCAGAGTGGGGTAGGCAGAGCTACAGAATTACCAACAACTCTAAAAACTTGTTGATAATTCTGTAACCACATTTTGCACACTTAGGCTAAGATGTTGTGTTAATACACTGGTAAATCCTCTTCTATTATTCTATAATCGAACAATAGCAATTTCTTATAATCGTTGAGGCAACCCTGTCCACCGTCTCAAGTCGCCGGGTCCCCGCGGGCCCGTTCCGCGGTCGCCGGCTGATTACCGCCCTGATTCAACCCTTCACTAGCCGCCCCGGCGCGCGGCCTCGTAAATATACTACTCAAATACTTGAAGACACGCGAGATACCAGTTTAGAGAGAGTACACTTTTTAACATATTTATTTGTGTTTTTTTATGTACATTGTTCATTTGATGATAAGCGGGATCTGAGACCCATAGACATTTGAATTCTCAACTGTTTACAATCCTAAGACTCCAAAGGACAGGAAAGAAAAGGAAGAAAAGGAGGAAAGAAAGGAGGAGGAAAGGACTCATTGACTGTACCTCAACAATGCTAACACTGTTGGTTGGCGGTAAGTATGACCATGATCATGAATAGGATGACCATGGCGATCCGGTCGGAGGTCCTGCACAAGGTCCTACTCGTATCACCGCTATGAACAAAACGAGCAAATATCTAATAAATCTCATTTCGGTGGCCAACATGGTTTGATTGCGATTTTAGGTAATGGTCTTTGTATGCTTTAAGAATCTGACACCGGACAGTTATTTTTACATTTGTTGAGTCAATCCTATCCAAAGTATTAGGTTTCTGGTTTCGTCCCGCGGTCGCCGGCTCATTACCGCTCTGATTCAACCCTTCGCTAGTCGCCCCGGCGCACGGCCTCGTATACTCCAATACTTGATGACACGCGAGATATAAGTTTAGAGAGTGTACATTTTTTACTCGACTGTGTAAAGTCAAAATAAGGGTTATGAGTTGCTGTTGTGTTCCACTCTAGTTCTTAAACTATTGGTCCGATATTAATTAATTTAGTGTGAAATAATTCTTGTGTAAATATTTTCACCTATGAAATTATCAATGTCGATGTAGGTACAGTCTGTGTCAAAAGTAGCTGTTTTTTTTTGTTTATCGCATTAAACATGCAACAATCTTTCTCATATTGCTTACGTTATTTTAAAGCGAAAAACTACAAATGTTCTTTTCTACTATTGGCACTGACTACACGTCAAATATAATCCATAACAAGCCATAAGTACCTATACGTTACAGCAATTAGTATGGCAAAAACGAGGGACAAAATTATTCAACCGAACTCGTGTGCAAGTTACTGCATTTGACAGCCAATTGTTTCCATGATTACACCCCGGTTTTGGAAGAGTTTAACAGTAATTTAAAATAAAACCATATACCGATTGAATACCCAGTACCAAATTGCCAATTAGATTTGCCTTTCATTTTTTCATCTGTACATTATTGAACAATACGGGTATTTCAGTAGTCTGAGAGCTCATTTATTATTAAGCTATTTCCTAAAGTTCTGAGGCGGCTGCTGACAAATGATTTGATCGAGATAGATTCCTAAGTCACAGGGTAGCACATGGTAAGAAAAAAAACGATGTCTAGAGTTTTGCCTCCATCTAAATCCTGTCTATTCTATAAAAATTACATTAACAATTATTATGACGCGAGATTTTGCAAATTTTGTAATCAAGCAACTTATAAACAGAAAGAACAGACAAGCAAAATAAGTACGACAAAAATTTCAAACCAAAACACACTTTATAACGACGCATTAGGAAGTATCATATCCTTCTAAAGAATAAGATAGAAAAAAAAATATTCCTTAATAATAGTTATATTATGGTTCCTAACTTGTGGTTCCAAAATGACAACCGTTTATAAAGTATCTTTAAAGTCAGCTTCCACGCTACTAGATCTTCCACAAGCTAGAAATCTTCATAGTTCTAAACCAACAAAGAGGTCCAGACAAAAGGAGGGTTAATGAGGGTTCGGCTGGAGGCACTAAAACATGAGCGTCGCGATTTAATGTGACCAGCTACGAATAAATAGTCCAGAAAATTGCTTGTTCGCCCACCCGCGTTTGGCACGTTCCACTTGGTATCCTTGAGTATCGCTCCCATTTTATATACTTACGAGTATAAAAACTATTTATGTACGATCGGCCAAGAAAGCGGTCTACCAGTTTTGACAAAAGTTTCTGTGAGATCTAATTACCGTTAAGGTTGACACTTGTCAGTCATAATATTATTGCAAGGGAAAATCGAACTGGTTGTATCATGACATGACGTGCAAATGAACTTCAACCATACCCTACCTAAATCTAGTCTACCAACACCAAATTTTTGGCCGACTGTACTTGCGTCTTATTGAACTAATGTTGTGTAGTTATTTTTTATATTAGTGTGAATATTGTTTTGACAGGTAGGTAACATTGATTGTTTAATAAATGAACATTGATGTGGTAGTTGCATGTTATAAAGTCTCATAAAGATTAAGATAGACACACAGGAGTTGTAAAATATTATCAATAGGTACCTACACAATTTTTCAATTCTTAATTTTAAAAAGTTACTGTAAAAAAGTGAATCCAACTACGACGACACAACATCATAAGTATCATAACACTATCTTTTAATCTTATCATTAAAACGGTTTTGTAAAGAATGCTTCTTCACTTACGATTTACTAATCCTACTTAGGTATTTCACAAACAACTCGCAAAAAGGTACTTTCGAACACCAATTTTTGTGTCACAAGGTTAATCTTACCTGACTCACTGACTAATATATCAACGCACAGCCGAAACTACTTGAAATTTGGTACAGGGGTTCCTTTCATGACGTTAGTGAGCACTAAGAAATAATTTTCCGAAAGTCGACCCCCAACGGGAAGAAATAGGGGGAGTAATGGGAATTTAATTCCTCTAGTAGTAAAATACAGCCTCTGTAACCAAAACGTAGACTTGGTTGAATGAACGGATATCGGTATTAAGTTGGTGATGGGTACCTTAATAAGTTGGTGGTGGTGCAGTGCGGAGCAGACCCCCGTCCGTAGCCGACCGATGTACTAAGTGCCTTTTACACTCGCAGCCCATATCCGTTACGAGATTCGTTGTACGCGCAGTTTCAACCTCAAGGCTGCCAACGTTTTGGATTTCATCTGAGGATCTAGGATAGTTCAGAATTGACAGAAGGATTTATTTGGTTGTAAATGTGGTATTACCAAAGGAAGTGAATATAATTTAAAATGGATTTAACAAAACTAAACTTATTTTTATGAAATGTTTAGTAATATTGTTTCCTAATTACAGGCATCACAATTTGAATGGCAAACTAATATACTTACTTAAAACAAGCTGCTGATAAGGTACTCGTACCTAACTAACCACTTTTTTAAATAAGACTCTTAAAGTGATAAAGTATTGGATACATAATAAATTCAAACTTATTTGCGACTTCTGTCTTTTCGTTAATCAGCAAGCGACAGATCAATTAAGTTTAATATCTTACCACTTTTGGTATAAGTACTTACCTAACAGCGCTGGAAGCGGAAACTATTTAAAGAACTATTAAAATGCACGGTCGTGTTATTCCCAAGGGACCCAGTTATGGTTTTAGTAATATTGCATTTTTTTAAAGTCGATGAAGGTGGTCTATGCTCGAAAACTTTTTGTAAATTAAAAAACGTTTAAGAGCGTGTGAAACTTGCCTCTATCATAAAGCTTCCCTTTCTAATAACTCCTGCTGATTAGGTATACTCGTAAGAAAGTAACTAACTAGATCCCTAAAAACTAGGATTAAAAAAAGAGCTTGTCTATTATAAAAGTCTACTATCGTTTGTATTTAGTCCCGTCGTAGCTCAGTTTCCACCGCGGCGCGACCACAAAGAACCCGTGCCGCCATCTAGCGGTTTAACGCGGAACCACCAACACACTAGCGCCACGACCCCCGACCTTTTTATTCCCATGTACGTACGCTGACCCACACACGCGCACTTGAAAAGAAGCCAAAAATATTGCTCGACGATTTTCAGCGCAACTTATCACTGAACACAAAGGAATTTGAACCTTGATCCTGCGTTTTAAAGCATGGAGTACCGTGACATAACTTATAAAGTGTTTCCTTTTCGATTTTATTTGAGGAAAGGAAAAGTTGCTAAGAAAACTGAAACGGCGTAAGTGTACGCTGTTAATCCAATTACTTTGCCGTTATTCAATTGAGTCGGTTTGATAGAGAGTCTTGGAAACGAAATGTCTTTATGTGTAAGAAAGGTAGTAGCAAATTGAGGGGTTTTGGAGCCGTGCAGTAGCTTCCCCTTCTGTCGGGCCGAGTTTAAAATCGTTGTGTGCGCTTCGGGGTGGGCGAGCGGACTTTCTTACAAGACGTTTGCGTTCTTAAGAACACGAAGAAAGCGAAAAGGTTCGCACTCGAGGCGTTTTCTTAAAAATAGCTTCGAGAAAGTTCACCGCGTTGTCGAGAGAGGGCGCGTTTATAGTTTTAAGCTTAAAACAAGAATGTATAATAAAAACAGGTGAATGTGTTGATAAAATGAGGGTTAAAATAATATGGTTTAAAAGTTACATTACAGTTGACCAATAACAGAATAGGGGTGATATCAAGCGCCGATTAGCCACCAGACCGCGAATCGACACTTCCCTTGCGGCAGCCAGTCGCATCATCGCGTCGCCTCAAACAACCCGCGACAAATCCTGCCAATAAACACCCACACCTATTATTATCTTAGCGAATAGCGTTTCGCGGTTAACCGCAAAATTATCACCACCGACCAATCGCGGCCCTCCAAACCATATATTTTCCTCTATCTATTTTTCCAAGGGTGAAAATCTTAGAAACCGCACGACTAACCACAAAGGTCAGGTGATCAACCAATCACAGATCGTAAATAAAACCACAGACCACGCCCATTTAACCGCAAACCAACCACAACGCGAGACGTTCGTTTCTCGCTATCGATTGAGGTTAGAACCGCGTTCTTTTTTCGAATTACGACCCGCGGTTGGTTATTTATGGGCATATGTTTACTTTTTAATTTTCTTTCAACGGCGTTGGTTTTGTCAACGGCCAGTTACATGAAACTGAATTTAAAAAAGTTCATAGTGAACTAGTTTAAATACCATCAATAAATGTCGTAATTTTAATAAGTTGATAACATCTGATCCCTAAACTGGTCATCGCCCCTCATAACAAAGATAGAATATCGATTCAGCGGTGTTGAGAAAAGCCGCACGCACACATAGAGTCGACCACGTGCAGACGCACGGACACAACCGTGACCGCATTATATTCATAATGAATACAGCTATCCCACTCGGTCGTCTTTGACTTTGTATAAATATATTTTGTCTCTGTCTGTCGGTCGGGGGTCGGCAGTCGGGGGGAGAGGGACGGGTGCGGGTTAGGAGCTCGTCTTGGAGAGGTCGCTGATTTCTATTTCATTAAGTGGCGCGGGTGTAACCGCAGCGGATCGATCGTAGCCTGAAAAAATGAGCCGAGCTCTTAAGTCTCAACCTAGACCACGCTGCAAGCTGCAGTCAGGCTAACAGTAACAATGTCAAGATTACCTACTAAAGGATTTAGGTACGGAGAGAGGTCATGAAAATTCCTAAAAAAATATGCAATGGACTTGTATGTTCGAATCGAAATGTAAATTCAGAACAATATACCTAGAACTAAATGTGAAACAGGACTATGTTTGTGATTTGAGACAAGAAATTAAGTAAATAAGAAATAAAATTATAATTCTGCTATAGGTAAATAGGTACCTACCTAAGGACTTTTACGATGAAAACTGAAATGGAATAGATAGTAAGTTAAAAACCTGGCATTTACAAACTTGCTGTATATTGCTGTATAGTGTAATTTACCATCAAAACACAGATAGGTGAAAAATACCTGAACAGTGTACACTGGAAAAAAAAACTGAAAAAAAGTAATTGGTTAGTAATTGTTGTACATAAACATCTTGATTCCATACGAGCCTAACAATGCGTTTAATAAGTACGTAAGAGCTAGTTGAATCACTAAAAACATTGCTGTTGATCAGCTTTGGTTGATACTTAATATCTTAACTATTGTATTAATTGTTTGTTAACTAAGAGAAAATCTCTCTTTGTTGGCTTTAATTTTTTCGAGTTTTCCCAAGGAAATTGCGATAAACGACTTTTAGTAAGACCACACTTAAGTATACCCTTTTTAACTAGGACCTCAGTTATTAGGAAGGATATAGGGTTCATTTTCAACCTGGAAAATCAGTCAATCAGTTCTTGAGGAAATAGCGGACAGAGCCGCGGGTAAAAATAGTAAATTGATGATGTTTGTATCTTTATTGATCACAGATACAACACTGAACAACCGAATGGGTTGATTTTACTAAATTTTAGGACCTACCTGAGCATTTCTAAAAAAGTTTGTACATTTCATTTAAGACTCCGATTTGCGAAAAAAATTGCAGGTAGGTAGGGTAAATGATACTGAGCCTAAATAACATAGTCTCCCAAAATGTCCCAATTAATTTGTATGGAAACTTCCTTTTTTGTTACCAAAATTCTTCCGTTCGTGATAACAAAGAAGGAAGTTTCCATACAAATTAATTGGGACATTTTGGGAGACTATGTTATTTAGGCTCAGTATCATTTACCCTACCTACCTGCAATTTTTTTCGCATATCGGAGTCGTAAATGAAATGTACAAACTTTTTTAGAAATGCTCACCTATGAGTTTGGTTGAGTTAACACCTGACCTTAGTAAAAACAACACATTGAAAAGGCTGCTTCAACCTTTTTAGTGGTTAACTCAACCAAACTCACGTGTAGGTCCTATTTTAACCATAAAACTTAGTAAAATCAACCCATTTGTTTTTTCAGTGAACTGATTGAAATCGTCGCACACTTTGTGTCATGGAAAATGGTTTTCGCGTAAATAAGGATAACGAGTTCGACGAAGTCGCTGACAAAGCTAGTACTTACGTTTTAAATGAGGTGACTACCTCTGTATCGGGCAGATATTTGAATTATGCATCATGTTTATATTAGTGCGAAGGTATATTTCAGTTCGTCGGCGGGTGCCGGCCGCCCTCGAGGATTTACATATGTTTGAGGAGCCCCGTAGGTGACCTTCCACATTCATTATTCAAACCCGGGTTTGCTTGCTTTTTGCCATGAGAGAGGAACACACTAGAGGTGAAAATATTGTATAAGTAATTCACCAAGAGATTTTAATTTATTACGCAGGTATAGGTACCTACGTCAATCTACGTAAAAGCCTTTAATGCTTAATAGGTACTACAGTAGGGTGAGTCCTACTAAGCAGATAAGATCGTTCACTCTTCTCAATCTCTCAAGGGTTAGCTGGAAGAGATCCCTTAAAGAGATAAGTTCGCCTTTGTACATATTTCTATATTAATTGTATTGTTATGGTTTTTCTTTTGTACAATAAAGTGTTTACATACATACATACATACATAAGATGCACCACCTTACTCCTAAGATCCTTATTCATTGCACAGCCATGAAGTTCCTGAATATTGATAATGTTGACAGGGATAAAACAATGCAATGCTGTTATTACTAGGTATTCTATTCACAACAAATAAGTTTAGCGTTGTAACAAAAGAGTAGCTTCGATATTTTTTTACACACCTAAGGTATTATGATATTAATAGATTTTTTCTTTCGAAAGTTAATGATTAACGCTTTGTTCAAACAAGCGTTTGCGAATCCAAAAAAAATGTATTATCTCTATAATTTTATAAATTTAAGTGTACTCTACATATTTCTCTCTTCCACTACGCTCACTAACTTTAGATACAAGTAATCATGAATAGAAAGCCATATAACTTTTATACTTACTCGCCTTCGTTCATACCCGAGCGGCTGAGAAAACTACAAGCAGGGTTGCGGGAACCATGTGCTTCTTATAAGAATATAATTACTCGTAAATGTTTCTTTTATGAACTCACCTAAGTCTACTTCACCCGTTTCCCTCCTCCTCTATGCGCACTAACTTTACAAATAATCATGAATAGAAGGCCATGCAACTTTTATACACGCCTTCATGCATACTCGGGCGGCTGAGAGAACTACTAGCAGGGAAGTAGGGATCAAGTGCTTCATATAAGACTATTATTACTTGTAAATACTTATTTTATGAGTTAAATCTACTTCATTCGTTTCCCTCCTCCACTACGTACACTATGCTACAAGTAATCATGAATAGAAGGCCATTAAAGTTTTATAGGCGCCTTCATGCATACTCGACCGGCTGAGAGAACTACTAGCAGGGTTGTGGGGACAGAGTGCTTCTTATAAGACTTTATCGCTTGTAAAAATGCACAACTCGTAATAGGTATAAATATATCATGCAATATGATATGATATGATAAGTTTTTTCGTAAAAAGTTACATTTCATTACATAGAGTAGTTTTTTTTTTGTAGAATTTAATAATACATACATACCTACATTAAATCACGCCTGTTTCCCAGAGGAGTAGGCAGAGACCACTTCTTTCCACGATCTTGACAAATTTATTTCGCTTCTTCCACATTCATACATCGAGTCATGCACGCACGTCGGATTCGGGTACTTAAGATTGAGTTTAATAATAAATATATTTAAAAAATATTTAAGTAATAGTAACAATAGTATACTATTATTATGTTACTATAGTAACGTGGGCTGGTTATGGTTAGATACTTTGGTTTTTATGAATGACGATGTAAATATGCTTTAGTCTCAAAGTGAATGGAAGGTGAAATGCAGAATGAGCTGGTTACAGCCCAACAAAACGTGCAGATGATAACTTGATGATGATTTGTTACTTAACAAGTAAGTTCTATTCACTAATTGGTTTGATCATTAATTTTTGAAGTATTGTCGTTGATATCGCCATCGCCACTATACTAGTGTCATCTATGCTTAATTTTATTCTAAGTACACTGACGCTACTGTCCTATGTCAATTTTAGTGGCGGACTGTTTCCATGATATTTATCTGTTGATTAAATTATATTAATAATGTCCAAAAGTGGACACATCTCTTTTTAGTCAGCTGTAACTATAAAATAAAAAAGGCTTTCAACTAGGCAAAGAAATGAATGCCTAAATAATAAATTATAATTAATAAAACTACAAATCATAAGCGTATTCTAGAATTTTCCACAAAACTTATTACAACAGTGCATAATAAAAATAAATCAACCCACCATCAGCCGTAAAGTTGAATCTGAACTAACACCCCCACAGCCCTCACAGGCGAGCCCTTATATTAATTAGCGGATATTTGGGGCTATTTACGTAATAAAGCCTTATTTAGAACCCCTTCCATGAAATATGAGCAATTCGCGGGAATTAGCACTTAACACGTTTTCTACTGAAACTTGAGAAAATTGGCTTCGTAAAAGGAGAACTAGTGAAGTTGTATTCTAGGAACTTTCACAACTGTTAATACTTAGTTTGAGACGTATCTGGGCCTTTACTTGACGTGGGATTAGCCCATTTTGCTTTGATATTGTTATCACACTGTTGTGGTTATGACAGGTTTTACTGTCAAGCGCTGACTTTAAGAGCATTATGTGGCTTAAATCGCGTAGCAGACAAAAGTGTTCCATACCTATTAATTTAGCTCCGCCGGCTAAACCTTTCTCATTATGTTCTCGCCCCCTAAATCACGTTAAATTTCCACGAATTTTGAAAATATTGTACACACACACATACACACAAGCTCACGCCTTTATTCCCAGAATGGGGTAGGCAGAGCTACAGAATTACTAACAACTCTAAAAACTTGTTAATAATTCTATAACCACATTTTGCATAATTAGGCTAAGATGTTTACCAGTATATTAGAGACAGGTTGCAAGCCCATCGCCTAACAGTACTACACAGCCTTTATTCCCTTAGAAAAAAATAAAAAATAAAATAAAAAAATAAAAAAATATTGTAGTTATTATAACCACTCCTGCGGAGATGGATGCAGCTCCACACCGGTCTTAATTAAGATAACTTTAAGTACCTACTAACATAGTTTTTTGGAATTTACTAACAAATTATGGATTCTTTTATCTGAAATAAACTATTTATTATTATTATAATTATTATTATAAAAAAACTAGGTTTGTAGGTCGGCCAAGAAAGTGGTTTACCAGTTTTGACAAAAGTTTCTGTGAGATCTAATTATCGCTGAGGTCGACACTTGTCACTGTGATAATATTATTACAAGGGAAAATCCAACTTATGGCATAAAGCCTGCCATTTGTATCTACTTTGTGTTTAGTGACATTAAGTTTAAATAAATAAATAATATTATTTGAGCCGTTGTGCGAAGAATTAAACTCGTTTCGGCGATGACAGTTTTATTACGGCACTAGCAGAATATATAACAGCCTGCTAAACTACTGCTGCTATTCTGTCAAGTGTTACCAATAGCGTTATAGAATAAATATTATGCGTATAACGAGCTGTCTCGAGTCGAGAATCACTTAAGATCATAAACTATTTGTAAAATATCACATAAACCTATTCCTTTGTTAAATTGAAGTACAAATTCAACATAAAAATTGAATAAAAACGAAAGCATTGAAGGAAATATTTCTCCAAACACCAAAGGACTCCAGACTTTAAAAGTATATATTTATATAAAACGTAATTCGAGCTTGGAGTAAAAAGTCGGCGTATTTAAATACAATGGCGTTCGTTAGGTCGGCGGCAGGCCTCAGGAGTTCGATGCAAGATTTAATTAAATCGCCTCCCTCGGCGCACACGCACAGGCATACAGCAGGGGAAACAATCACCTATCCTCAATTCTTGATCGTACACTGAAAAAAATAATTGGTCGTTACTAACAAGATTGTGATTGTTTTGCGTAGGCGTCTTGATTCCATACGAGCCTAACAAGACGTTAGACGCATCAACTAAGATGTAAGTTGAATCACCAAAGAACTTGCTGCTATTACAATAAGCTTTGGTTGATATAATTAATATAACAAGTATTGTACCTCTTCATTTTATGTCAACTACGAGAAAATCTTTCTTGGTTGGTTCACCTATTTGGTGAGTGTAGATTAAAAAACTTTTTCATATTTCATACACTAAAAGTAGGCCATTGTTTATCTTAGACGCGGGTTGAAAGTGATGCAGGTCAACCCTAGGGAATAGAAGTAATATGAAAAAGAACTATGTGAATGGTCCTGTGCAGTAGCAGAAACCTATACAGCCTCTCTGTAGTAAAATTATTAAAAAAAACTTAAACCAGTGCTGAGCCATTCTAAAATATTTTACGGCCACTATTTTGTAAAACTGTACTGAGTCTTGGTTTCATAAGGTCTATTACCTATCAAGTTTCCTCATAGTCAATATAAAAAGTAGAGTGTTTAACTCGGAGGAAAGTCACCATTTATTTCATGTTTTGCTTTCATGTTATGTTTTGTTTTGCGGGTGGTAGGACCTTATGCAGGGTCCGTCCGGATCGCTACCACCATCTTATCCATTAACCTACCGCCAAACAGCAGTGTTCGCATTGTTGTGTTCCGGTTTGGGGATAAGACAGCCGGTGAAATGACTAGCATAGAGGCATTCCATCTTAGTCCTCAGGGTTGGCAACGCATTTGCAGTCTTAGGATTGCATGGCAGTCTTGTGAATGCAAATATCTATGGGTCACAGTTTCCACTTACCATCAGGTGGCCTGTGTGCCCGTTTGTCTTCTCTATGCAATAAAAAAAAATTAAAAAAAAAGGTATGATAAAATATAAAATATCTCGTGTGAGATAGGTGCCTTTCATCCCTTGGTTAAGAATCTAGTATTGAATTCCTCCCAATCCAAGACGTCACGATCTACTAGGTACTGAAATTGACATTATACAGACGCGATAATTGATGTAAAATTAAGTAGTGAGACTGGACATCGATGAATTAAACAAAACACGGATCAAGATCGGATCGGATTCAAGGATCTGTACCAAAATGGTGAAAATGGTTTGAGACTTGTACCTATGTCACGAACATAAAATGAACAAAAATATGCTAATATCATTTTTACTCCCTCGCGCTCCATGAGTTCGTTCCCGAAACGAATGAGACGCTCGTTCTAATTCAGCACGAATAGCTGAAAAACTTTCACCGCAATCTATTTCCTAGGTGTATTATATTCTTACTCCAATTCCAAGGTTAACAAAAGGCACCGCTTTTGAAGCGTAGATTTATCTCCATAATTCAAAAATTGCTTGACAATTTGCTGCAGTTTCCTAAGGTGTCCTTGGTAAGCGTCAGACCTACTGTATTATCTCCCGTGTCTCTAGGAGGATTTATCGTTGCCGCTAGGTGCCGCCACCGACTCAGCCTACAGTAAAGGATTGCCGTAGTTAGCCAATTATTAATCGTGCGCATTCATTGTTATATGACAACTGCCTTGGATCAATTAGACGACAACTTCATTATCACTTAGGTACTCGCGACCCGCCCTTCGCTCCGGTATAATTAAATAAAATATAGCCTATAGATGTTAGTCAGGGGTTATGTAGCTTTATCAGTTGAAGTTAGCCCCTTTATTTTTGAAAATATGATCTTTATATGTAGCTACATAATAACAGATTTATTTATTGTTAAATAAAAAAACAAATCAACATTAGTGGTAAATGACAATAATGTGCATTGAATATTTTATATTTGTACATTTTTAGCTGTAACTTAAAATGTCTGAAAAATAAAGATGGATTAATGTAAAGATGTGCGTTTTTCTACACTTGATAGGTATTATGAAACCGCGATTTTGGGATTGGAATATCTGTCAATTCATATGCACTTTGACGTTAGTACCTATATGGTAAAACTGTCACCTCTAATCCCTTTCTAATCGCGGCTAGATAGTATACAGTGGGGTTATTATGACGTATCTGTGCACGACGTTCATTTCACGCTGAGAGAAAAGGACAGAGTTATGTAACTGCTATAGCTCCGTCCTTTACGGTCACCGTAAAATGAATTGCATAGCCGTGAGCCGTGAAGGTTTTGTACTGATGTTGAACAGTAAAGTTTTAAGAAAACAGTCACGTGGCGTCTCCTTTGTCTGTCTCTAATGCAGGTAACGTCGATAGCTGCCAGGATTAGCGAACCGAGACATTACTAACTTTAAATTCTTCTAACTTTAAATTCAGCAAGTCTAACAAAATGGTTCAAAAATTCGACTGCATTGTTTTGATATTGTCTACATAAATGTGACTTATGACACACTTTAAAACGACCATATTTTGCTTTTTATAAAATATCAACAAAGTACTTACTGATTCTCATAGAGACGAATCTAACAACATTTCGTTTCGAAACAGAAACAAATAACAATACCTAGTCTGGTCATAAGTTCTGTTACTTTTATTTATTAAAATTTAAAAAACAAATTAATGGAGTTTTTCGTAAATTTGTATAATAATCAATACTTTGATTTATACAAAATAAAAATAAAAATATTGCAATTATTTGATGTACGAGCTTGAAGTGTTCCCATTTCGGACGAGAAAAAAATAGTTCCATTTACGCACGACGATGATTGACGACGATGATTGAGATTGACAACGGCCACCACTTTTGTAAGAGTTCTAATATGCGTAACAATATTAACCAGACTGTTACCTTTAAATTCTTATACAAATGTATATCAGGCCACTAATAGATCCGTTTGTACACCGGTCAATCTTGATGTCTTTGGTCTCTAAATATACACAAAGATAGTGAGTTTTATAATATCAAAAAACAAAGTTCTTTATAAACGTATTCGCATTTTTAAGCGTTTTCAAAAAGTGAAATTTACGGGAAAGACATGCGTAATTTCATCGATGCCGGCTGTGAATGTAAAAAGATCGTGTCGGAAAAAGCGGCGACTAACTAGAATGATTATTTGTTCTTAAAAATGTACATTAAATAAGCTTTTTATTCTTATTCGTATTGAAATAAAAAAATAAACATTAGTTAGTTTTATTTGACTCAACCTTAGTAATAGAACTTATGGCTGGACTAGTTACACACATACATACTTATAAAATGGTCAAAAATACTATCTCCCTTCTTGGGTGATCGGGTAATATAACGTACTCGTAAATACCTAATACATACCTACTTTCACCTTTTTAAATGTAAATACATATTACACATTTTACAATGTATTATCACTAGTTAAAATAACGTTGTCATGTTGTAGCTACTGAAATTCTTCTTGTCAGTATACCTAAAGGAAAGTGTCAATTTTTAGTATAGTTATCACAAATCTGCTAAATCCACAATTGGTCACAAACGTCATCTCGTATGTTGTACGACGCTTCATAAAAGTCAAAATGATACTAACCATAATTTTACCGATTTTAGTGCTATATCGAGTTATACGGACAATCCCGACCCACAACCTGCGAACCCCAACCTCTGTAAGACAACCCTAGCTATTCATTTACATGAAACAGAACTGGACCGAGCGGCTAAAAGTGTATTTCCCTGTCCGGCGAGGATCGGGTTACTTTTTCTTCAGTATATTAAGTTGCGAACTTCCCCCGGGGGCGTATGATTTATCCCCGCGGGCCGTGCCGGGCGCCATACGTCTTAATCAATTGACGACACGGCACGGCACGACACGACAAGTTATCGGTACGACGCCTTATCTACTCAATTAATCTTCCAGTCAAATCTCGGACGCTGTCACACATAAATAACTCGGAGTGTGAAAGCTGTGTTACAGGATTGGGTTTAGGAAATATGAAATAGAGGCTGAAATGGTTGTAAGATGTTGTGTGTACATTTTTGAATATTTACCACGCTGTGCACTGAGAGTCGAGTAGAGAATTTTGTAACTTTTACATTTATATTTTAAATACAGTTAAGTTTTGTATGTAAAAACAATTGAATTCCGCTGACTCCAGTTATGAACTAGACAAGTGACCTTAGGTACTGGGCCAGATTAGCTTGGGTAATTCAAAGTAGCTGTTACAAGGTTTGGTGTTATGCTCAAAAAAATATCCGCTGCCGGAGGAGGAATACGTTGATCTCATATATTCCCCAGCATGGTTTCGTACCTACCTTAAACCAGTACATAAAAGATAAATAAGCAGAATAGTTATTATAGATAAATACCTTTAACACAAACTGAGCATCATCTAAAATCAAAACCCCACAGACAAGCGCACAAAATACCAATCTTCCGTATGTTTTTCTGAAGACAGTTTGTTTAGGAAGCATGTACCGTAAGTCCCGTCTAATCACCCTACCCTCGTTCCATCAAAGCGGCCAAGTTTCACTTAAAAAGACGTTTTGTACCGAACTTGCCTTATTAAGGGCAACAAAGTTTGACGGAAGCTACGTTTCATATCAGCCCCTAATTAATCAGGTACGGAATCGAATAACAAAGTATTAAATTACGGCTCAAACTCAAAATGTTTCTAATAGCTTTAATTAATAGAAACGGTGGAGTTTTTGGAAGTTTCATGCGTAGGGGTCTTTAGTATTTTTAATAGATAAAGTAGAATAGTTTTTTTAAGATACAAGTTTCATAATGATAAATAGGTTTGTAATGAACAGCATTGCGATACACTGCAAAGTAATCTAGGGGCATTTTTGATCCTTAGACATTATAGAAGTGTGTAATTACGAATTTACGATGATGATGATAATGGTAATGATTTTTTTTTGCTTTCGGCAACGGCATTGCTTTACAGCCTTCCAAAAACCGCGGTGACAAATGTAGTTAATTTAAATAACTGTTACTTAACTAATATTGTCAAGTTTATATGGTGGGTTTTTTTTTTTTAATCAAATCAAAATCATTTATTCGGTGTCAAGAACATAGGTGAAAAGTACAAAAAGTGGTTGAGGCCTCCTAGTAGGTACGGAATGTACCTACCTGTAACAGGAGGTCTCGCTCTTCCAAAACGAGTAAGTGTATTTCGTTCTTAACGAGTGTTTGGAAATGGTAGATAAGGCGCTTTTCTTAGGGATAACTATAGACAAAAACTTGCAATGGAGCCCCCACATAGCAGTACTAGCAGGTAAATTAAGTTCTGCAGCTTATGCTGTTAGGAAAATCAGGCAACTTACGAATGTTGAGACAGCTCGCTTAGTTTATTATAGTTATTTTCATAGTGTTATGTCATACGGTATTCTGGTTTGGGGAAAAGCTGCTGACATACAGACTATATTCGTGTTACAAAAAAGAGCCATCCGTTCTATATATAACCTAAACTCCCGTGATTCTTTAAGATTACTATTTAAAGAAATTAGTATTTTGACAGTAGCGTCACAATTTATTTATGAGAATATTATTTATGTCATTAAAAATCAGGACTCTTTTATTAAGAATTGTGATATACATAATTTTAATACAAGAAATAAAAATAAAATAGCTATTAAAAAATTTCGTGTTCGTAAGGTTTTTAAATCATTTGTAGGTCAATGCATCCATTTCTATAATAAATTACCTGACGAAGTTTTAAAGTTACCATTTCCAGTACTTAAAACTTACTTGAAAAAGTCGCTGATGTCTAAAGCTTACTATAGGGTCGAGGACTATCTATCAGATAAAAGTGCTTGGCCTAAACTACTTAAACACCCAAATAACTTAATAATAACTTAATCGTAAGAAATATGTACTTAAACATTGTATATTGTCTAGGGGACACGGTTTCTGTAGGAGAATGTATCGAAACTTTTTATGTAGTTGTATTACACCATCATAATTAAGTATAATTTTCATAATTATTTTCTATTACTTACTACTAATTAGTTCTGGAGAAAATTCAGAGTTTTGACACATTTTCCTGCTCAACTACGCGTGAATACATTTATTTCTTATCGTATGTTATATTCATTGTTTTATATAATGCTAGGTTAAGTTTTATAATTGTATATTTAAAAAACGACTAACTGTTGAGTTTCTTGCGGCGCTTCTTCTCAGCAGTGGTCTCTTGCGAAGCGCTGGTAGATTTTTGACGTGTAAAAGTGCCCGTGCGGCCTACTTACTGAATAAACATATTTTATCTTTTTTTTATCTTTAACTAAAACGTAACGTATTCTTCTTTCAAATAATATTTAGAAGGAAAGATGTTTTTTGCGGTTAACTTTCCTAACCAGAATGTTGATAGTAATATAAAATATCGACCCAAAAGGAAAGTTTTAAATAAAAATACTTACTGCAGAAAGATCTCCAATTTTCTTCACCCACGGTTTTTTTTTTGCATACCGTTGGGTATATCTTTCTCCAAACTTCTAATTTGCCTTATTTTGAGTTACTCCAATCCATAGCATGCGCTCTCTCTAATATTCAGAGATTGGAATAGGCAGAGTTTATATGCCTTTTGATGTTCATCCAATAATTATGCGTCAACAACCTATTCCGATCTCTGCGTAATATGGTCGGACTATCGGCTGGTGGTCTGTCAACACACTCCTAACCTCCAGATTCACCCCAAACACGAGTAAATACGCCTTTTTACGGAAAAAATCGATTGGTTTGCGTCCGTAGTGTTTATTTATTTATTTCCCTGATCGCAATAGCATCTCAGTCCCCGAGATGATAAATCTCCGTGGACAAAGAAATGATAAATACAATGCGTGTGCGTGGATGATTTACCGCGGTGGGGTCCGAGGCGGGGTGATGAAATTATTATCAGAAACAAATACAAATATCATTTGTTTTCTTTAGTTATTTCAGGAGAAAGTGGAAAAATACTGATTCAGGTAAGTAAAAAAAATATTTCAAATGAATACCTACAATTATTATACTTAGTGTTTTCATACGAAGTTGCACACCGATACTTAATTGTACTCTACACTGACGAAAGTGCAATGTCATATTGCGTGGCGGGGTGCGCCGCTTTCGTGGATTTATAATACTAAAGTTGTTTTTTTTTGATAATTTAGGTAACTTTTATCCAAACTTACTATAGAATTAGCTTTTAGCAAGTAAAAATATACAAAAAGCAGACAAGGTTTTATGCAAGTATCACATAGTGAAGGATTTTCATTAACAAATGGTAAATTTACCCCACGAGATGTTGTCAAGTAGGTAATGTTTGTTTTTATTACTTTGCCTCTTTCAAAGCAAAACCAAAAATGAAAAAACAAATATAAAACACATCTTTTCATCAATTAATATTGACCATTTTGATGCTAAGTTTTATAAAAAGCTATTTAAAAGATAATTTTCCTTATCGTTTTCATACAAATTTTCCTTCTAAAATGAGATGATTCGCGGTAATCTCATAAGAAGCTCGGAGCCGAGTCTTGCCGTGCAGCTCGATTGCTATTAAAGGATTAGCGCCAGCTACAAAGCGACGGCATTTTGTGCCCCTGCCCCTTGTCCAGCCCTCCCTGCCCCATAAAGGGGCAGACACACGCGCACTTATAGTACCTACCTATATATGTAACATTTGTTTCATATACCTACCTTGACGGTTCTAAAATTTTACTCCAGCTCTAGAACTCTGTGAAGATTGAAAACGACCGACCTTTTACCTAGGATTTATTTTATTTATTATTATTTATTATATTATTAGGCACGGTACAAAAGTAAATAACAATTTTCCCGCAAAACTGTTTTTACAGTTTGTCTGCAGGCAGGAGTCTCTATTTAGCTAAATAAGTAATAAAATAAATAAGATATGGTTCTAAATATGATACACACCTGAGTGACAATTGCTTATGAAAGCAGTTGTCATTCAAGTGTCTGTAGTAAATATTTTTTGAGCTTTCTTAAACTTAAATTTATTTGGTTCATGACGGATGTTCGCGGGTAGGCTATTTAAGAGGTAAGGCAGTCTTTTATTTACCGTTCTGTCTCCAAAATAGTTGGAGACACGGGGAACCTCAAACTTACCCGCGGACACCGACCTAGTAGCATGAGTCTGCTCAATGGGTGTAGGGACATGCGCTAGAGTGCCATGGTTGTTAACTGCAAGAAGGTATTTATGTTTTAAGCTTACTGGTAATATTTGACAGATTTTAAATAACTTAGTATAATCTCCTTTACAATTTGCTTTTGTTTTTTTACTAACCATTAATTTTAGGAATCGTAATTGTAATGCCTCTAGTTAGTTAGTTAGATGGAAAAGGCTTACTAAGACACTGGCCACCCTGTGGCCTATGGACACATGAATGCAAATAAGACTGCAAAATGCGTAGCCAAAACTGATAACCAAGATGGCCCCTATCAAAATTCAAAATATTTAGTATTCATCAGTAAATTTGCCACATGATGGCCTTTACATGTCGTTTCGGCTTCATCTATGCTTATATACTAATATCACCGTCGATCGCCCATATCTAAACAACATTGCAAGCAGTGCATTTTAGACTTTATTGTACCTACCTGCGATCCTATAATAGGATAGGTACTAAAACGTAAATAAATGAATTATCAACAAGTTTTTAGAGTTTTTTTTCATTATTTTTTATGGCATAGAGAAGACAAACGAGCACACAGGCAACCTGATGGTAATTGGAAACTGTGACCCATAGGCATGGGCATAGTGTGAGTTGTAGGTAGTTCTGTAGCTCTGCCTACCCCTCTCTGGGAACGAAGGCGTAAGTTTATGTATATGTATGTATGTACTAAAACATTTTTAATGGTTTAGTGCGCATGGTGACCGTACGATGACTGCGCTTGTGGAAGGGGCCTTACCCTGTCCTTCTAGCCTCCGGCGGGCGACCCTCAAGACCTTTGTACATTTGCATAGCTTTAGAGCGAGCTTAGCATTTTTTTATTGGGTTTTTCCATGTTCTTAAAGGATAAAGGAACTTGCCTGTCTCGTGATTTTGCACTTAAGGCTACTTAGGTTTTTGTTAGAATACAAAAAAATACACAAAATTTAAAAAGAAGCTTCAAAAAAATGTTTTTGATTACGGGTCGGTAGGTATGGTATGTATCGGCTTATATCTGGTTTCTATATTCAAACCGCGGATAGATATAGCTTACTTCAGATTAATATTTGACACATTTTATACTGTTAAATGACCAATTTTAACCCAAAGTAAGCCTTATCTATTCGCGGTTCGAAAATATAATAATATAGGAACCGGACATTAGTAGATTGTACTTTTTGCCTATTCATCAACTACCTACTCATAAAGACGGCTACATCCACTGTTAACTTCCATCTTAAGCAACTGGGTAAAAAGCAATTAAGTATTCAGTATTTCACAGGGCCGAGATCTTGCTGGGTAAATCCATAATATACCTAACCATTGACGTGTTTTCGTATTGTCAACGTTTTTATAGCTCTTATTTACTTAGACAGTAATGGCTGCCGAGTTAAAAACAATACCATAACACGTCAAAGGCAATATGGTTTTACCCAGTAGTATAGAGGCCTAGTGCTCCTAGCTTCTTAATAGCGTTTGGCCGGCTATCGCTGTCACACTAAACCTGCACTCGCACTGAAGAAAATTCTCAGAAAAACTCAGAATGCCGATAGCTATTAAAAACTGGCAGAGATGCACTGAAAAAAAATTACATACATACATTAAATCACGCCTGTTTCCCAGAGGGATAGGCAGAGACCACTTCTTTCCATTTGCCACGATCTTGACAAATTTATTTCGCTTCTTCCACATTCATACATCGAGTCATGCACGCACGTCGATGTCGGGTAGGTACGTAGGTACTTAAGATTCGGCCCATTTCCAGGATTTCTCCGATTTGAGTCGAAAAAGTACCTACGCCTAGGGCGGCCCCTTCCGACCTCACTCGCTTTCGATCTGTATATCTTATCGTTTGAAAAAAAATTGGTCATCTAATTATTAGGTATATAATTATGTATACAAGATCATGATTGTAGTGCATAAACGTCTTGATTCCATACGAGCCTGGCAAGTTACATCAACTAAGATGTTAGTTGAATCACTAAAGTACTTGCTGTTGTTACTACCAGCTTCGGTTGATACAATTTTTTTTTGTCAATTTCAAAAACATTCCAATCTACTTATGGGCAAACGGAATCAGCCAGTTCGGTACCTACTTACTTATATGTTTAATAGCGCTTGTTCAGTTATTTAATAAGCATCATTAACTTGTAGCAAAACACTGTCCGTTAATTCTGGATTCCCATTCGATCCCTAAATTACCTTAATGCTGTTTACAGAGCTCCTAAATACTGCAAAGTCCGGTATTAGTCTCAATGGAGTCCAATAAGAGCTTTAAATAAAGACCAACTAAGAAAGCTTATGTACATGCCACTTATCCTGCTCTTAGCCAGCTTTTAATTATTAATTGCGACCCAGCGCGGACTTACGTTTAGGTTCGGGATTCTGAGATAGTGTTTTGTTTTGAGAAACTCGCGTACAGGGTGGAAAAGAGGAGGGGAATTCTGGGACAGATTTTAGTTTTGAAAACGCCGCATGGTTCAGAAAATTTTCACTTTTTTGAAAAACTCAATAGCCCTGGCTTGAGCCCAACTCACTTCTAAAGCATGATATGTTAGAGTTTTTCTTAGTTAATTGTCGGTAGAGTGAGATTCATACTAAATAAAAGACTAGCCGAGCAATATATCGCTCTCAACAATCAAAAACATGCCTTGTAACTCGTTGAATGTTAAATTGCATTTTGGTCTTTGGCAAATTAGGTAATAGGACTATGTAAAATTCCTTTTCTTCCTCTGATTTTAGACCAAATGTAGGATAGATACGCTATAATCAACACGTATATGAAGTGTTTCGACGGGTTGGTAGGTACATTCCCAGATCGCAGGCGTCCGCATATCTTAAATAGTCTGTCGACCGGCACGCCAGGCATGCGCAAATACCACCTGATGGTACTCCAGCCATTCCAATAATTATGGATACTACGGTATACTTACGGGTAAATTGGATAAGTCTATTAGTTAATCCCCGGGACGGCGACGATTTTAATCGATCACAAATGAGTCAATAAATGTAATAACTCTGACCAGGGGGGTTATTATGACATAGCTATGCAGTTCACTTTACGGTGAGCGTAAAGGACGGAGCTATAGCAGTTACATAACTCTGTCCTTTTCTCTCAGTGTGAAATGAACGGCACAGATAGGTCATAATAACCCTACAGGGGCCCTAATATGGCTACGTTTATCGCGTGATAAAGTTTGGATAAGGAATCCGTCACCTTCCGACACGTAAAGAAGTACGAGAGTGACGAATGCTTTATCCACTATTTAACACGCAATATAAACGCAGCCATACTAGGCCCGCAGTTCGTTCGTAAATAATTGAATATCGTCGGTGATACTCCAATACCGCGTAATTAACAAATGTAATTAGTTGCTAAATGTACCTTACTTGCTAAGTTTAATTTTGCACCTTAGGTATTTAATTGGTTACTTATGCGGTATTTCAGTATCACTGAAGATATGCTTCCTCCATGGACCACCTAAGCCGATATAATACATTTCGTTTGTTTATTTCTATCTCAAAAATAGCACCTCGGAATTCCCTTACAACGTTTGCCCTAACTCATCGTTTTTCCACAACGCAACTTAATTTTTTTTCTATGAATACCTATGACTAGGTTAGGTTAGGTTTGTAATATTCATTGATAACAATAGTAAAAAGATTAAGGTGAAATTGGCTTTAGCATGATCGAAAATTCGAACAAACGAAGCACTCGGACAAATGACGATTAGTTAGGAGAGCAACGGTTAGAATGTTAATTTCATGTACTTTATAACCATCTAAATATTGTCATTTTTGTTTTAGAGAACTTTTGCGGCTGTGACTATGAAAATATTCTATGAATAATTTTCCTCACAGTTCAGTACAGTTACTTAGTACTTCAGTACAAACTTTTCTATATCAAGAACATTTTGCACAGAATTCAGGAGCTTGGTACTGAGAGCGAAGATAAGGTAATCATAAGATCTTCCATAGTTAACGAAAAGCGCTGATTACACAAAGGCTGTTTACGTTAGTTAGCTGTGCCTTAATCATAGTCAACACGGCCTACCGCTGTAAATCAAGCAATAATCGTCTTAGCCTAATTAATGCCGTATTTACTTACCATCAACAAGCACCACTGGCTGTCACTGATGACTGTCACTGCCTTCACAGGGAAAAGACAAATCAAACCTTGAATCATTGAACTAACACACATTTTTGAATAATTGAAACCTCTTTATGATATGTCCCGACACGTAAATTACCTGCCTGAATACAATACGATTCTGATTAATGATAACTATGTTAGCTCGGGTGTACGGTGTGCCGCATTGTTGTGCTTCTCACGTCCGCGTGTAATTGTATCTGCGTTGTATCAATTTAGTGGAGCAATACGTGCGGCTCGCTGTATGAGGTTCTTAGTCCCTAATGACCTTAATCCTTAGGCTTGTTCTCTCACAGATGTAAGTACTATGATTTATTTTGGTGTGTACTTAAGACTAGCCTTTGTCGTAGAACTTGTTAATTGATATTTCGTCAAAAAAAATCCTTGGTAAAAAAATTGGGTAATCCCAGCGGTCTCCACTGTCTGTTTATCCAAAATTGTAAACCAACTCAAAAGTGTGTCTTTATATAACAGCTAGTTTTTAGCCAATTTATGAGAATCGCCCCCCTCGCCGAAAAACACGTGACTTTATTCCATCTCTATTCACCGGTAGGTTTATGAGCAGATCGGCACCACACCAGTCAATACACGCGCGAAGGGTGCGTCAGGAATGCGCGATCGCACCTGTCTCCGAATAACGATGTTACTGACATATTTGCTTGGTGGGGTGGATTTTGAGTGCCAACGTGTCCGTTGAAACCAATATTTTACTAGGCCCAAATTAAAAAAGGTGTAAGGGCCGATTTCAAAGCCGTTTTTATTTTAATAGTTGGATTTTAATCGGAATAGTTCCTTTGATTTAAGTTTAACGAGAACGAGACCCAACCACATCCTGATAATTCAAGTCGTATAATATCAATGCCATCGACCTGACATTCCTTATTAAAGTAGCTCCGTCCACGATCGAAGCAAACAACGTTCCGAAGTCGCGCCGGCGGCGAACTTTGTCCGCGGCGCCCACGTGTCAACCCCGTGATCACGCCAATATCACCAGACCCCCCTCCTGCTCCCCAAATACACCAATCTAAACTTTATCTCAACCAAATTGAGTAAAAACCGAGTGCAAGAAACGCTGGTTTGTAAGAACGTGTCGCATTTCAAAGGGTCATCGTGGGAGGCCGAATAAATATGAACTAGGTGTGTTATTTGCAGTTTATAATAATGTAACAAAATATGGGAGTGTAATGAGTGATGGTATCTAAGCGACGTGTTGTTAAAGCCACAACCACGCTTAAATAGTCCTTCCACTAAGAATACTGCGAGAAAATGTACGTTTAGATTTTGGGCAATTGTTTTTTTTTTTAGGATTCTGTATCCAGGAGACGGGACCCTATTAGTAAACCTACGCTGTCCGTCTATCCGTCTGTCGGTTCTGCCTTGAAACGTTATTGTCAATTTAATAAATTTGTAACATGTTATGACTTATTTTAGTTTAGGTTGTATCCCTACTAACCTCGTTATACGGTAGTTATTAAAGCTGATACAATCAACAGAAACTTTTTTATTCATTCAACTAACATCTTAGTTGATGTGTCCAACGTCTCCTCATATTAACATAAATAACAATCACAACCTTCTTAGAAGCATCCATGTTTTTTTTTCCATCTGGGTTTGGCCGTCTTCGAGTTCGGCTGCAAGTTGTATGAGAGAACAACACGACTGACCCGGCCCGGCTAATTTCACACAAGATCGCCGCCTCCCCGGGCTATGGGAAAAACTTATTCAATCAGTGTAAGCAGCGTAAGATTTCTCTCCCTCCACTGAAGACAAAGAGCTACGAAGTAAAGAATATGGTGATGGCAATTTTTTTTTCGTCATTTACTTTCACCATCATTAATATGTAGGAAGACTATCATCACGTCGGGGTCAACAATGTAGGAAGAAATGGCAATAGAGGGACATAGATCCCTCTCTAGAAGGTTTCATTATAATGGCTATGCAGTTCATTTTACGGTAACCGTAAAGGACGAAGTTATACTCATACTCATACTCATACTCATTTATTCATATTTTTCGATAAAAATACATGTCAGTGTATATTAGTTACATAACTCTGTCCTTTTCGTTGGGATGAAGTTGGAAGTTTTATATAGTTTAACCGACTGGAGAAACTTCGTTAGCGCGATGTAGCGCACTGTCAGATTTATTGGTGCTGTCTAACGCAGGTGGCGCTGGCTAGTTGGTTGATACAAGTTGTCGCTAGAATGTCACTAGGTCGCCAAAGGTAACTAAGTAGTTTCAGTTTGCAATGAGTTGACTAAATTCGTCATAGCTTCACGGGATATAAACCGCGATTACCTTTATATCCCTTTTAATTAATAATCCCTTATATTTTTCGAATATTAACAAACATAATTCTATCTCTTTTTGGTGACGGAATACTGCTAAGTTCTTATTATACTTAAAATATATAAAACATGGTAATTTTATTAACTTCGTCGCTATATTAGTCGTTCAATAATCGGTAAAAAAAGGTAAATTTGTAGACGAATAGTTCAAATTTATTATCAAATGATTTCCCTGAACTTGCCTTATCCATGAGAGTTTTCTTCATAGCTTCATGAAGATTATTGAATTAAATGCTCCTCGGTAATATATATCAGAAACAAAAGAGCGATGAATTAGCCCTGTCAACGTGCCACTCAAGTGAAGGTCCAAGACTGAAGTACAATCACCAGAGTAACTTGGGACTAGTGACATCAACCTTGTAAATATATCGTTAATTGGAATCATACATAGATTATAGAGAGGCGTAAATGCACTATATTTTATTTATATGTATAATCCAGTCTGTAGAAATATAGTGACATACCTAGTTTTAGTGGTGGTAGGAAAGTTCTTCACAAGTGTGCAAGGTCTGTCCGGATCGCTACCACCATGTTCTCCATTAAACCACCACCAAGCAGCGTGTTTGCCCTGTTGTGGGGATAAGGCAATCGGTGTAATTACTAGCATCCATCTTAGTCCTCAGGGTTGGCAACGCTTTTGAGGTCTTAGGGCCGTATTAATAAACTAATCTCAACTCTAATGCTCGTCTCGAGATGTGTCAAAAATTACAGTGTTCTATGGTTTGACGTTTACTTTGACGTATCTTGTGACGCGCATCTCAGCCAAGATGAGTTTATTAATACAGGCCTTAGGATTGCAGTCTTGAGATTGTAGTCTTGAGAATTTAAATGTCTACGGGTCTCAGATCCCATTTACCAATAGGTGGTCTGAGTGCTTACGTGCCTCCTCCAAGTTTTATTTAAACTCAAATTAGAAATGTTAATTGCAATTTGACAACAGAAACTATTTAAAAGTGTTCTGAAAAAAATCATGCTAAGAGAGGTTGGTCGCAAAAGCATTTTTTTTAACCCTTGTAGTCAATTTGTATGTACCTAAACTTACAAATAAAAGCACACCAAACGATTTTACATCCGCCATTTTCTCACAGCATCTTAGCTGTTACCGTTATATTTTAATACAACCGTCGACCCCACATATCACTTATTATAAGACACCTACAAGTCCCAAGACAAGTGTCAAGCCCTCCAACTATCTCGAACACGAGTTAGCAACTCGGATATATTGGGAATATAAATATCCTGCCCCGCCCGAAGCCCTTTTGACTCACTTAAGACATCCGCTCTGGACCCCTTGTGTAAGGAAACATCTATTTTGAGTTACAACTCTTCACCTATAAACTTCCAGAATTTCCCATAACCCTTCTACCCTCACTTAACATTTGACCTCTATCCTTTATCACTTATGGTTCCGTTTCAAATGACACAGTAAAGAGACACAAGAGGTTTTTAAAAATACTGGTAGCTCTGTCCCCATGGGAACTAATGCAAGTTTTGAAACTTGTGATGCGTGTTGGGACGGATCTTATGCAGATATGTACCTACGTATAGAAGTATGCGTGTCCACTTTGTTTCGTTTTCGCGTACATTTCCTTAAGCCGTAGGTGATGTTTATATGAATATAAGTATGTTTTCCAGATGGTTTGTATGATTAATACACTACTTAGATGAGTTTCTGTAAATTTTTTACACAAGCTTTTGTTACCGCCTGGTGTTTTTGTACAGTACCTATGCTATGCCTATAAAGACCAAACTATCGAACCCAAAGTGGATCTACATTTACTCCAGCTGGGATCCTGATGCCACTCTCCGGTCATCAGAACAGCTCATAGATACCATAAAATTGTATAATTCGTTCTTAAATATTAAAAAAAACTAAATATTGAGTTTCCTGCGGTGGTTCTTCACAGGAGTGGTCTCCTTTTAGGAAGCGCTGGTAGATTTTTGGCGTGTAAAAGTGACCGTGCGGCCTACTTACTGAATTAACATCTTTCATTTTATTTTTATCTTGTAAGGCTCTCGAGTTTACTTATTTATTCCAAATTTTAGCCCATTACGACAGCAAGAAATGGTTCAAAATATACTTAAATATTCAAACCCGAATAAAAACATATGAAAAAAACATGCTTCGAAATTATCGATTTAAGAACGAGGCAAGTTAAATAAAAGTTCTTCAAAATCTAATATTAGTGAGATCCCCCAATAGGCTCGCTATTGTAAATGTTAATCATAAGGTAATGGACGTAATTACTTATTAATTGTTTTTTTGTGCAATAAGGAGTTGGTTAAGGGTCACAGCACACATAACCGCTCGGCAACGGATCGGCATCGCCTCGCCTCATTTATACAAGGCAAGGCGATGCCGTTACGGTGCTGATTAGTGTGCGTTGCAGTACGGAGTTTCATACAAATGATACTGAACGGCTCGAGTTGATCCCTTTCCGAGTTGATATGTGTGCTGTGGACCCTAATTGTCGTATGGCAGAATTTTCATTTCATCGACAGGCTTTTCTAGGCGCAGGGGTTCACATTGTGCGATGCTCACACATGTAATCTAACCTTACATACGTAATTAACATTCAGGATAACCAGTTAAAAACAAAACTTCAGCAGACCGTAGCTTCCGGTGAAATGATACATTCGATTAAAAATTTGTCGGTTCTTAAAGCTTTTTGTAGCGTTTACACTGAAAATAATTTTTGCATAACTGTTTTGGTTACCGCTTACTCAAAAATTGGGACTTGCGAATTAGGTATTATTTGTTACAAAACTGTGTTTCAAAAAAAGTTATACCTTTTTTTACTAGCCTACTTTTGACCCTAGTAAAATAAGACGTTGCCCAGCATCTCATTTCTCGATAACAAGTCTTCAAGTTTTTTAACGATTGCTCAGAGATACTCGTATTTATCCATAAATTAATACTCTGTAAGGTAAAATAGGTCACTTACTTACTCTGATGTTTGATCCGCTTAGCTATTTATAACTTTCTAAGTATTTTTACCTTCTACTTTTTCCTGGGATCGTAGCGTAGAAATGAAAAATATTTATACAACAGTCACTCGTGTAATACAACAATTATATTTATTTGTTTACTGATACCGTTTCCTACATGGTTTCTGGATTCACCATGACTTCTTTATCAATCACGAAACAAACAAAGATCGTTAAACATGACAAAATGACCAAGGACATCAATAAATAGTAAGTAGGTACTTGAGTCCCCCTTTCCCCAAATCATAATCCTAAGTACAGCACTTGTCGTTTCCCGCGTCACTGCGTGGTCAAGACCGATCTACTACCCTCTGCATATCCAAAAAGGCCTATATGTGTACGTTATCTAATACACGTCCGCCTTTTGTGCGCTGTGTAACTGGCCGTTTTCTGCGCATTTTTATGCTTTTGAGGATTAACGGCCTTCCCCCGTCACATTTGACTTAGTTTCAGAAGGACGTTTCTCAATCTTTTGTGAGATCGCTTAAATAATTTTGCTCTGTGGAAAAATAGTTAAATTAAAAAAAAGCGTTGGTAAAAAAATGTGCACACAATAAGATGTTCCTTTTGTTTGAAACTGTTCTGCATGTAATAAATATATGCACATAACAATTAGTAACCTATTGGGCTTGGGTTAGGTTCGTTTTATATCAACTGAATAGTGCACGGTTTCAGAAAGTATGCCTTTATGGCAAATGAATATTATGGCGAGTGAACAATTACGGCAATTGAAATTCGGGCAAATCATAGAGAACCACGATTATAGTACCCACCTAAGCTATTTCAAAATCACGCTCTTGAACTCAAACTTTTTGGTAAAAATCATCACCATGGACACTTTTTCAAAGTCACCTCGTATAAAACACATTTACGTTTGTCATTCCCTCGATTACCTTCAACAATAAGATTTAATTTCGACAACGTGCTATCCATCAGCGTATGACGTCAGAGGGTGCAGCGATGGTGATCGAACGGGCTTGGGTGCCATGAGTTGGAATTCTATTGTAAATAAATAAATTTACCAGTAGGAAAGGAAGTCAAATTAAGACAATTTTAACAAAAATATAAAAAATGGAATACCCTTTATTCTATATGCTTTTTAACCCACATTCAACAGTAAAAAGTTAAAGTAAATAAAATATATTCTATGTACATGTCTTTCACCCTGACGATTAGTGGTCACCGCGAGTTGTGAATACCAGTGGAACCAGAAGAATTGTAAGTGCGGACTTTGAGAGAATCTGAGACACGTTTTTGAACACTTCTAGTTTTTATTTTTTAACATTATGTACCTAACAATTTACACCTGATTCATTCACTCTTATAAAGGAACAACCAGCGTCGATTTAATGCCACCATTAGGTACGCATAGTTGAGACCACATCGTGGCTACATTCTTCTTATACGTATCCTTTGTCGTTGTGTGACGATTTTATTTCTTATCTTTTCTATAGTAAAATGGCGTAAAAAAGTCGCCCCACGCATATACCGAGATCCTGAAAATGTAACGGTAATGCAAATATGTACTTGCTGTTTGCCGACACAGTCCTCAGTCCTTAGTCCTCATTTAGCGAGTTAGACGTGGACAAAGCCCTTCTGTCTCATTTGGATAATGGAGAGCAAACACGTGGAGCGGACCGACTTCGGCCTGAATTAATAATGTTTTTGTAACTTAATAATGCCAGGAGGTCCGGGATTTGTAAAGGAATTTCTTGTAAAATATAACCGGCGATGAGAATGGTTTTTGACAGTTACGTGGTGTTGAAATATATTCTTAATTGAAATAAAAAAAACTTCATTTTATTAGAGAATATATTAGCTATAAAGATAACCACATTATAGTAACGATATACTCGTAACGATGCACGGCAGTCAGCTTAATTCAGTTATACTATAACTTATCAAAATCATCAAAGTAATATAAAGTAAACGTCCGAGTGCTTGTCATATTTATTATCAACAGAAAACATTTATTTGCGTCGTGAAATTATGTTCATTTATGCATTACATCATACACAAAACATTTTCATGTGATTTGGGAGATGAGACCTTTACTTTTGTTAAATGGAATTTGTTTTATATGGTAACCAAATGGATTTTTTTCAAAATGAAAAGAAATGTTAGTAAATCGGATTGTATGAGTAAATGTCAGGTGCTTTCGCTGGCAGTCCTTTACTTTATTTAAAAATTGGCGTGTGAAGCATCAAAGCTAAACATTTCTCATCGCTAAAATGAGGTGGTGACAAAAGCAATGTTAATCTTAATTTGTTAATTGCAATTCAAAGTATGGGGACAAATACTAGTACAACGACGAGCACTCGGACGTTTACCTTAATAGTTATGAAATTAAGATTGGCGCAGCCTGTAGAATTCTCAGTTATAAAGGTTTCACGTAAACTCTAACTCTTGTCCTATTTGTTCTAAACCAGTTCATGTTATCACTTGATACATTGTACCGTGACCAAAACAAGAGACAGTGTAGATAATATCTTGCATCCGAGCCAGGACTGGCGCGCCGCCGGCTCCGCGACAATAAAATTTCACGGAACATAAAGCAAAAACACACCCCTACACTGAATTCCGCGACCACTGCTACAAGACCCCCCTAATCCCACATAACACCGACAACTTACTTATCATCTCCGCTAGATATGAGAATATCAATGGGTCTTCCTATTTGGTTCATAAAACACATCTTGTTATGCTAGTGCGGATATCGGCAAAGTTCTCGGAGACCGAGATAACTAGTAAAACTTTAACTATAACAGAAGTCGTTTCGGGTTTGATGAATATACGTATGAATGACAATTATTAGTTGGTAGGTTTATGTCCCTACTCAAGTTGTAGGAGTTGATCTTGGAAGTAATTAGCGTTAAGTGTAACCGAGTAAAGATATTCGCCTGATATTCGCCTGACTTCCTTGCACAAACTCCTTATACGACTACACTATAATCAACCTGGCCAAAATAAGAGGAATTAATATTCCTTACTTTCGTGAACATGCTGTATTAGCTGCAAAATTGGCTGACGTTTGTTACAAAATGTCAGTTGCAGGTTTTTTCACATATTCATTTAACGGATGCAAAGCATCTTTTGCAGAATGGTTGAAGAAATTCAGTTTAGATGTAAATAAATACAATAAACAGGTCATTTTGTGGCTAAAAAACTGTCATTGCCTCATGAAACACTACGAACAAAGTTAAATAAGTACAACACATTACTTAGGCCTTGCATACCTATATTAAACTATAATCATTACTATTATCCTAGATGCATATGCGTTAATTTGGTTTTGAACCTTCCGAATCATCATTGTTGTTTTGGTTTTACACTACACTACACTACACCCTTTAGGTGATTTATCTACAGTAAGTGCGTAAACATATTTCTGTATTGCTTTTTTTTACCTTCTTAAAGTTAAAAATGTAAATAAGAGTCTTCGAATGTTTTAATGCTTCCGAAATCAAATATCAATATTTGATTGATACGCCGTCGGCTTATTACAGCCTAACGAGGGCAAATATAAAAAAATGCTCGAGACGAGTTGGACGCCATTGCTTCTTTAAACACTGGAAAATTTGGAAATTATTTATTTACACTATATCGTACAATATATTTTAAATACTATAGTAGTTGATGTAATCCACTGTGAAAACGAAATTGCTCCATTTCCTAGGGCTAAGTCGTGGTTAGACAAAGGGGTTGTTAGGAACTTTCTCGAAATAGGTATAATTTGAAAGTGAATCGTTCCTTTGCTTTTGTACACAGTTACATCTTTCCGTTTTACATAAATATTTTGGCCAGAAATAGATTTTCCCTTTTTAAATTAAACAAGTGGACTAGATGTTATTGGAGTTAAATAGGTAAGTAAGTACTTATTTTAATTAAGATTTAGGTTACATTCGAAATGCCGAAAGGGCTAAAGACAGCAAAAAGGAGTCGAAAGCAGAGCGATGCCAATGCAGTCAACTTTATTAGGAATTAAACACGAACCTATGATGCCAACATAATATAAAGGTTATTTAAGCATAAGTACCTGCATGACAGTTTTTTTTGCTAAGTATTCTAAAAATGTAACCTATAGTTACATAGATTTATCGCCCCTGAAACCACCTGCATACTAAATTTCATGAAAATCGTTCATGGAGCCGTTTCCGAGATTACAGATATAAGAGTTGCTCGTTTAAAAAAGGTATTAGTTAGATAAAGTTTATATGATACTAGCGACCCGCCCTCACGTCGTTTTCTGTAACACCCGTACATACAATAGAACTTATTTTACGTAAAAACCGTCCTCTTGAATCACTCTATCTATTAAAAAAAACCCGCATAAAAATCCGTTGTATAGTTATAAAGATCTAAGCATACATATGAAATGACAGACAGCGGGTAGCGACTTTGTTTTATACTATGTAGTGATACAAAATACTCGCACTCATCCATACTATACTAGTGCCAAATATTTACACGAAATAATACCAACGCTTAGCCAAAAGCTAAACCTTCATTCTAAATATTTTAACATAAAGCCAAGGACACAATATCGTAGGTACCTAGCAGGTAGGTACCAACTGTACCGTACCCGTCGCTTGGCAACGCCCGAGAAGCGAGGCGCGAAGCGTGAACGACACCTGCCTGGCGCCTTATTACCGCCCGACGACCGAGAGGAGCCCGCAGTGTATACGCAGCTTATAGATACGCTCGTATAGGATTGAGAATGTTCGTTGGAATTTATATGCTTTAAGTGATACCACGCTTATATTTATGGACAAGAAATATTAAGATAGTGTGCGCTGGGGATAATAGAAATCAGATTAGATTTTATGGCGCGTTCACATGACCATAACTACAGGTAAGTAGTTTCTTTTTCTACTTACTGCGTCTGTCATTGAAAAATACGTCTCTTCCAATAATAAGATTGTTGAAAAGTGTTTGAAAGAGATCTCTAGAATATGCAGTAATAAGACAGCCTGAAATTAGATCCGATGTTAAATAATTTGTTAATCTTTTTTATAGCCTGATTGGATGTACCACTTTTGAGCAATCCTCCCACGGATTTCCAACCCTGTTTATCCATAACAATCTCTGACCAGTCGCTGCGAAATGCATCCAAGTCGTCCCGCCACCTTTCGCCTTGGTCCACCACGGCGCTGGTAATCATCCTGTGGCAATCACTCAGATGCTATCTATTAATTTTTAATTATGATATACCTATACACATTTATTACACACATTTATATACACATTTACGCTTGGCGTTTGCCGCAAACTCTGCAGGACGCAGCTATAAATTGAAATGAGATGGAAATACATCGTGCTCACTCTAAGATATAGTGGCGTCCTGCAGTGTTTTCGGTAAACACCAAGCGTGTGGCGCCGGCATAACATGTACAAATTTCCCCTAGGCCATTGTCACCAGGAATGGTACCCATAATGATGGTTGCATTTCCTCGTTGGATAGCTTATTGCTAGTCGTGGGCGTAGGAAAAAGCAGCTATAGTGACCAGAGAGAGGCACGAATGCTTTTATTTTTAAAAAATTTAAAAAGCTTCCGTGGCTGGGCCCCGATGTCCAAAAATTTCTACGGCAAAAGCCGCCGAAGCCAATATGAGTCGATACAATATCAAACTTCAATATGTCCTTGAAATTTGTTATACGAATTTCAAACTTAATTTGCTCGAATTTAGTTTTAAATTCGTTTATACCAATCAACTCATATGCAATTATCGGCGCTTTGCAATGTAAGCATTCTTTAACATTTCCAATAAAGAATTAAATACTAGTATGTGTTAACTTCTCGTTATAGTTCACCTTTGAAAGTCCTTACCTCCTAATACCCATCATACAAAGAAATTTGTCAATGCAGTCTATTACAAATGAAATAAAGTAAATTTTTAATTTGATCATTAGTCATAAAAACAAAAGAAATTCCACTTTATTTTCTTGGCACACTAGATCATCAATTCAATGGCCGTATTATGTACTACTACGAGTACAAGGAACCTCAAGGAGCCTAGTAAACATCCGTCACTTTTTGACACGAGAGTGACGGATGCTTTATCCACATTTTGCCACGCGATAAACGCAATGATACTAGGCCCGCAGGAAGTTAACAGAGGACATCGTTAATTCCCGTCCTGGCTGGCGGCGAAACCTGCATTTGCCAGCGTCTGAGAAAAATAACCGATCAATACAAGTCTGCCCGGGATCTCTGACGTTAAGAATACATAACATAGGACCATTAGCATTTCTGGAGTACCTATTGGTTTCAGACAAAGATACACATACATAAACTCACGCCTTTATTCCTAGATTGGGGTAGGCAGAGCTACAGAATTACCAACAACTCTAAAAACTTGTTGATAATTCTGTAACCACATTTTGCACACTTAAACTATAGTTATTTGTTCAACAAGAGAGCAAAGTTGGTTTTTGCTGCGAGTGATGATTTTGAATCCCGAGTAAGCGAAGGATTCTATTATTGAATCACGAGCGTAGCGAGTGATTCTAGGTTAGAATCCTGAGCGTAGCGAGGGATTCAAAGATACGAGACGTAAAAAACTTTGGTCTCGTGTGAGACATACAACTTTTCACCTCAGCAGCGAGAACAACACAGCGTGAAGCTGGCCAACGCAGATCTTCCGTTGTGACCATTTGGTGAATACACGACTAAATAACGACACGATCGCATATGCATCAATCACAAGCATTTTTGCAAAATACTAATAAAATAAAAAGTGGAAAAAATAAACATGAAACAGATAAAACCTGTCACTCAGCTTGATAATGCCGTAGTGCAAACACAACTTTATACAGCTTTATGTAGTCTGTGGCTTTAAAAAAAACCTAACTAGGCCTTGTCTATGGCTATTGGCTATGGCGGACAAATTAACAAAAATTACATCGTCATTTACATTACATTACATTTATTTATTTTTAAGTACAATAATGGGGGGCCATTTGCAACGTTAAAAGATGGCGGATGTGTAATTTGTTTTAGTTTAATTTTTTTGTGTATTTAGGTGTTCAAAGTTCTTTTCTGATAGTGATTTGTACTTTTTATGCCATTGTGTTGCACAGTGATTGAAAACTTGGACTTATTTCGCGTATCTGGCATCTTTCTTCTCGTTACAAGTGGACTCGAAGTGGTACATAGGTTAAAACTATCTTGACCTCTGTCCTACAAACTACCGAACAACGTTGCTCCAAATTTTCCCAGAGAAGATTGGATTGTATTTTATTGCTATATTGATTTATACTCATATACACTTGACACTGGCGAAATCACTAATTCGTGGAAACGCCATAGCCCGGCGGTAGTAGCTGTTGAAGTCGCCGCGGGGCAAAAAAAAAAAAAAAAAAAAAAGTACAATAATCCCGCTATTTTTGAAATGCGTTCTGAAACTGCCCCCGCGGTTTATGTCACGAAATTAAAGATTGTTAAAACGATAACAAAATTATGAAGATACATGATAAACTTCTTATTTTTCATTAATTTTGTCTTCAAAACATTAAATAAAAAAAATGATTGTACCTACTGTATAAAATAGTTATAATAAACACATTTCAAACTTGAACAGATAGTTTTATTTGCAATTTACGGTTATGTGTGCATCCGAACGTGCGTTTCTTTTTGGGCCTACTATGTGTGGCCTTTGAAAATCGAACTTCGAATTAAGTTGTTTCTATCTCTCGCTTTTTTCCTATCGAAGTGAAAGAGACAGAACAAAGTGAAGTTAAATGTTTTCGAATGTGGTGAGTAGCCCCAGCACTGCTCACGGCATTTAAAAAAAATAATTAAAAAGCTACTTTGCCTCTCGCTCGCAGCAAAATTGAATTTTGCTCACTGTTTTTAAGCAGCAAAACCTGCTTGTTTGAGCTGCTGAGGTGAAATAGTTATTTGTTCAACAAGAGAGCAAAGTTGGTTTTTGCTGCGAGTGATGATTTTGAATCCCGAGTAAGCGAAGGATTCTATTATTGAATCACGAGCGTAGCGAGTGATTCTAGGTTAGAATCCTGAGCGTAGCGAGGGATTCAAAGATACGAGACGTAAAAAACTTTGGTCTCGTGTGAGACATACAACTTTTCACCTCAGCAGCGAGAACAACACAGCGTGAAGCTGGTAGGGCCAACGCAGGTCTTCCGTTGTGACCATTTGGTGAATACACGACTAAATAACGACACGATCGCATATGCATCAATCACAAGCATTTTTGCAAAATACTAATAAAATAAAAAGTGGAAAAAATAAACATGAAACAGATAAAACCTGTCACTCAACTTGATAATGCCGTAGTGCAAACACAACTTTATACAGCTTTATGTAGTCTGTGGCTTTAAAAAAAACCTAACTAGGCCTTGTCTATGGCTATTGGCTATGGCGGACAAATTAACAAAAATTACATCGTCATTTACATTACATTACTTTTTTTTTTTAAGTACAATAATCCCGCTATTTTTGAAATGCGTTCTGAAACTGCCCCCGCGGTTTATGTCACGAAATTAAAGATTGTTAAAACGATAACAAAATTATGTAGATACATAACTTCTTATTTTTCATTAATTTTGTCTTCAAAACATTAAATAAAAAAAATTATTGTAGGGTAGGGTGGGTACGATTGAACCACTTTCACTTTAACAGCGTATAGCGAAGAATCTATTAAAGTCACGGATTCAAAAGTTTGGTCATATAAAGTATGGTAATCTGGCTTTTAAATAAAGTATATTTTGTAGCTCTATCTCAAATAACTACGCCGCTATTGCCGAAAAAAGAGGACCGGGTAAATTGGTTCAATTGACCCCATGCTAGGGACAATTGAAACGGTATGTGGGTTAATTGAAACACTTCAAATAACTTTGTCATTATTTGACATATTTAATAGGTTTAAACGGTTTTCTATACTACATGAGTATTTGATGAGATCATGATAAAATAGTAACGTAACTATAACTATTTCTATTATTATTACTGAAAGAAAGTTTTAGAGGTAGAGGTAGTTAATAAATATTTTTGTATTCATCGATAGCAGGTAGAAGTTGAACTAATAATTAACATATCATATTATCAACATAGATATAATCTATTAATTAGCTATAATGGCATAATAATGCTTAAAAAAGGGAATATCATTTCTCATACAAACAAACATGTTTCAATCATAACCATGTTTCAATCATGACCAAAGTATGTATACCTACGTATACATTTATATACTTATGTAGGTGAACACTTAAATGTGAAAAAGCAAACTAATAAAACCCAAAGTATCAAAGAATAGAAATATTTTTTAATGTAAAAAAGCAAAAAAATCACAGTGTCAAAGAATACAAATAACTATCATCATTTTGGTATCAATTCCTACTTCTTCATGAGAAGAAAAAATTAAAGCGAAATCATCTACTTACCTAAATATTCACTGTTTATTTTTGGTTTCTGAACAACCTTGAAACGAATCAGAATATCTTAGTCTTGGAAAACCTAATAAAAACTCAAAAAATAAAAACTTAATAAGATAAATATTATAACAAAAATGTCATATACTTATGACAACAAACTAATAAAACTTATTATCAAAGACCCACACTATACTTCGTTAGTTTGTAAGCTTTTATTCAGGTTTATATAAATTAAAAATTCATTACCTACTAAAAGTAACATTAGTAGGTACATAAAAAAATCATATCTCATCCATTTTGCTTAAAGTCGGTTAAAAAGGGACGGTTGGAACACCTGGACGATTGAAACGTTTCAAACGTCCACAGGCACATTGTTCCAATCGTACCCAACTCCTATTCTTCATTTCAAGGTCGATATTTTAGTCTTAAATACTACTTTAGCGATTACCAATATCAATAAATACAATCTCAAATAGGTATACCATACAATGAAATAAGAAAAAATACCAAAATACAAGAGGTAATTAAGATAAACCGAAAATAAAAAGACCATAAATGCTTAATTTTGCGTGTGAAATCTTTCCGAAGCGTCCTGCACACGACCGCGTCCTTCGCTGCCCCGCGCGCCAATGTCCAAAGATTCGAAAATGGCCGATGTAGTAACGAACTTCGTGTCGCGCTGGTAGGTGTAACGATTTCCGAGAAATTTGAGTTGTTTCAATCATGACCCGTTTCAATCGTACCCACCCTACCCTACCTACTGTATAAAATAGTTATAATAAACACATTTCAAAGTTTAACAGATAGTTTTATTTGCAATTTTACGGTTATGTGTGCATCCGAACGTGCGTTTCTTTTTGGGCCTACTATGTGTGGAATTTGAAAATCGAACTTCGAATCAAGTTGTTTCTATCTCTCGCTTTTTTCCTATCGAAGTGAAAGTGACAGAACAAAGTGAAGTTCAATTTTTTCGAATGTTGTGAGTAGCCCCAGCACTGCTCACGGCATTTAAAAAAAATAATTAAAAAGCTACTTTGCCTCTCGCTCGCAGCAAAATTGAATTTTGCTCACTGTTTTTAAGCAGCAAAACCTGCTTGTTTGAGCTGCTGAGGTGAAAAGATCTTTACCAGTGTATTAGTGACAGGTTGCAAGCCCATCGCTTAACAGTACTATAAGCCTTTATCCCCTTAGCCCTCTTACGACATCAACGGGAAGACATGGAGTGGCACTATTCTAACCCGGCAACCACACGGGGAGACCGATTATCTCGGTAACAATCTTTATTACTCCGTCACATATTCTAAAACTAGTGTAATACCTGCGCACAACTTACCATTATAGTAGTTTATGCAATAGTTGTATAAGAGAGGTCAAAATATATGAGTGGCGTGAGTTACGATGTGAGCCGAAGGCGAACATCGTAAAGGAAAGCGCCACGAGTGTTTTTTGACTTAGTTATACACCGTTGCATACAATACTTTTTCTACGACTAGGTTTCAAATGAAATGCAAAATTAAGCGAAAAAACTTACAAACGAACGAACGAAGTAAAGAACAACAAACGAGCGGGAAACAAGAAAATGACAAAATATGTGTCTATGGTTTACTTTGTTTTTAAATTGACGGAATGGAAAAAGGAATTATTTACAATTCCAAAACATTTTAATTTGACCAATCAGAATACTTCACTAAATTAAATCCACCAATCACAATACACATCGACTGTCAAACGGAACGATAGGTTCTTTTAGGTACGTGTTTCTCTTTAACTAATTTAAATCTTTTAAAAAAACTTTGTAATTCGTATCAACCAATCAGAATACAGCTATTTTAAAATCGACCAATCAGATAACTGAAATCATTTCTCAAAACATTAGGTGTTTTATAGTCCCTATTTCACAATCGTTAAAATATGATTAACAGGCTACACTTAGTAATCTGTGGCGTATCGTTAGGGCGACTTTACGACACCGAGAGCTGTTATGGGGAATAGAGTTATAGACTTTTCTGAAGTCATATTATCTATGTTCTTATAATAGTGTTCGTGACTATGTAAAAGACTAATAAAAGTACAGGAGTAGAAAAAAGGTTTAATATAGTCTGATCCAATTGAAATTGGCAAAGATGTAAACACAACCAAACGAACCAATTTACCTTATTACACGATAATCATGTAGGTACTTTTAAAGATCAAGTGAGGTCTTAACAATGATTTATACACTTGATCGTTATTTTCACATTAAGTTTAAGATTAAATAAGTATTAATAACGCGTTATTTCAAATAAAAACATGCTGCATGAATATTTGAGGTTATGTGTCAAACAGTACTAATTTGATTACTTACATCTTTGGCAATTTCAATTGACACAGACTATAGTTCGTTTCGTATCTTGTCTTCCGTCTTCTTTTCTTGTGACTTTACTACGAGAATAGGTGAAAAACTTAGTTAAATGACCTCTTACATGTAGTTGTAACACATATAGACCGTTTGACATTCTGTATTTGAAATTTAACGTAAATTCCATATTAGTTTTGTACACAACCACATGCAAGAGGTCATTAAGTTTTTCAAAGATTCAAAGATTCAAAGATTCAAAGAATTTATTTGCTCAGAATACAGTTGTGTAGATGTTACATTAATTTTTAAATTATATCCAGTGTATTCAGCCTGCATGCAGGCGTGCAAAACATTTGTCGGAGCGATACAATTAAAATAATATTAAAATAAAGACAAAAGACAATCATGACAAAATATAAATATAAAGAATAGAATAACAGTAACACAATCAATAAACATTCAATTAAATTAAAAATGTCAGTCGCGATTTAAATATTTCTGAATGGTATAAAAACAACGGTCTAAGAGCCACCTATGTATACCGGACTTAGTTGACAATTATACCTTATGGAAAACATATCAATATTTATACCGACGGTCCTGATTATTAAAAAAAACATTCTGACCACCAATACATTTCCTACAACCTCCCCTAGCTTTAAAATAATTATTCCCAAGAAAAAACACGAGAATTCTTGCTGAGTTCGTTAGGATCTTATGGGATCCCTCCCTAAGCAGAATTAATGATTCCCTTTATTGAAAGTTCAATTTTTTGATTAGGAGCCCGAGGGGCCGGGGTCGATGTTTAAACACCGGATAACAGGGTATTTATTTGCATTCGGTCAATACTGATTTAAAAAACTGTCTGACAAGGACTGGATACCTATTAATATTTAAGTAGGACGTGCGCGTTCCAGGAGAATGCACGCTTGTAAAGTGCTTAAGAATAAAACATGTTTTAAGCTATTGCTCGTTTAGAAATCTCTGCGTTGTTGTTAATTTACCTTGAAGCAATAGTTTTTTTTTAATGGCCGACGCAATGAGAGGGGCGTAATAAGTTTATCATGTGTATAGTAGGAACTATTTAAAATCACGATTCCCACTTGAGAGCTTAACTGCCGAACAATGGCATTGTTATCCTTTGTAAACCCAACCGTTAATTACCTGTGCAAAATAAATACCATAAATAACAAAAGATGTCGTATGAATAACAATAGTATTCCTTCAAAAATAAGGTTCATATTGTCATAGCATAGACATGTCTGTCTATGTTTGTTACAGGTGATATTTTTATAAAAATGCTAAATGCTCGACCCGGTGGTCCTTATTATATGTCATTTCCAAAAGGATCTATGTGAAGTGTGTCCTATTCCAATTTGAACCTTATTCGCGAGACGGTAAAGTTGTAATTCATATTCATTTTTTTGTTATTGATGCATTTTATGTTGTACAGGTAGTTAGCGGTTGCGTTTAACAAAAGATAACAATGCCATTCATCGCGGATAAGTTCTCAAGTGGGAATCGTGATTTTAAATAGTTCCTACTATATCTCTGTATTTATTTATGTTTATCTGTGTTTCAGATGAGGTTTTTTTGAAGAGCTAGTCATCAGGATCGTTCTTAGATAAAAAAAATATAAAAATCGGTTTAGAAATACATAGTCTAATCAGCTGTGATTCTGTTTTCATACATTTTTGCGATGTCGCTTCAATAAGGATGACGATTCATTATTGTTTGGTATTCTCTTCTCTGCGTTTTATAAACGTCAAATAGATACATCTGGGCTATTGGGCGTTTTGGGAAGAAGAAACAGTCTACAACTTCGTGATATGCCTAAATGAACGGCAGCAACAAACAACCCCGTACTCAGGTACAACTGTCCCTATTTCAAACTTTCGTATGAAAAACCGCCACTAGTAACGATAATCGGCGTTAACTGTTAGCCTTAGTTAATTGTTAGCCAGTAGAAAACGTTGCCGGAATATTCATTGTGATTTGGTATTTTTAACTCTTTTATTCGGTATTTGGTATTTGGTTCGGTCATTTGGAAAGGATGGATGGAAGAATATTGACGAAAGAGATATACAGATCGAAAGTGAGTCGAGGGGTCGAAAGGGACCGCCCTAGGCGTACTTTTTCGAATCAAATCGGAGAAATACTGGAAAAGGGCTGAATCTTAAGTACCCGAAACCGAAGTGAATGCATGACTCGATGTATGAATGTGGAAGAAGCGAAAGAAATTTGTCAAGATCGTAGGGTATCTTTTCCACTTGGAAAGAAATGGTCTCTGCCTACCCCTCTGGGAAACAGGGGTGATACAATGTATGTATGTATGTTTTATTCCGTTTCAAAAACATAGGGTCCAGCGGTTTAGGCTGTGCGTTGTTTGTCAGTCACACAAGAGCATAGGTTTAAAAAAGCAACAACACAAATTTAATGTAAGGACATGTTCAATATTCCATTATAATTTTTTCCTCAAAATGTTCGCAAGAGAGCTACGTGTGCAATACGGAAATCTGCTATATGAACGCCACCTGTAGATCTAATATCTGATAGGAAAATGCCTATAATTTGTCTATCATCATCATCTTCAACCATCATATCTGCAGAAACACGTCCACTGCCTGGACATATGACTTCCCCAAGGATCTTCACAACGGCAGGTTTTGCGGTACTCGCATCCATTGACTCATACAATAGGTATTATGTGTATAGTTTTATGTAATAACCTTCCTAATCAGTTGAAATTATTGCATGGTGTGTGACTGACTGTATGTACTTAAACGTTTTTTATTTGAACGTAACGTAACAATTACGTCTAATTTATTGCTTGTTTTTACTACTTGATTATTAGGGACTAATTTGAAATTTGAATTTATTATCCCAATAATTTACTTGTCGATTCTGAAGTCGATTGAATACTGATTCTATTACTAATCTTAAGATCCAGTTGTAACGTATTCTGGCAAATAAAAAATTCTATTCTATTTTGTTGTGCTAAACCCCATAAAAACTGTTTATACATAAACCATAAACATATTTAAACAACCTAAAACCTGTCGGAAACAAGTAAAATTCGATTTGCATCCACTCGATTTAGTGTTGTACCGCGTCAATGAGCCGGCCGTACCGGCTGCGCCAACTCGCC
Organism: Acleris laterana; assembly: GCA_963966035.1. Classification (NCBI taxonomy): domain Eukaryota; kingdom Metazoa; phylum Arthropoda; class Insecta; order Lepidoptera; family Tortricidae; genus Acleris; species Acleris laterana. The sequence goes on from OZ014451.1 coordinate 11,033,456, forward strand.
AAGTGCCGCGATCTCGGTCCGGCGCGAATCTAATTTGGTCCCGAAGCCGGCGCTCATTTGTTCGAATTACCTCGAGACAATGGGGCTGCGAGTGATTGGACGTCGGTGAAAAATATTTTGTTGTGGAAGAAGGGGCGAGATTGATTTTGGGGCTATTTTGAAGTGTTGGAGCTGGTGATTTGTTTGGTTAATAGTGATTTTTGTAACAACATCAACATATTTCAAGCTGTAGTTATTGTAAAGTTGAAAGACTATTCAAAATCTCTTAAATATATTTGTTTCTAGACTAAATAATAATTTATCGATCTGTTATTCCACTTTTTATAATTTTTATGACCATTAAAAATTCAATTGATCTGCACAGACTAAGGTATTATTATTATTATTATTTATATATTAAGTCTACATAATAACGTAATTTTGACAATGTCAAGTATATATAAGCAACGTTGTAGGTACGGTGAATTCTGTCCTGTCGTCGAATTCTTCTAGTCGTTATAGATTGTATACTTGGTCTGCAAATCGGATGACAGCTGCACTCTAACAAAAGTTGAGAGATAGATACAGATATATAGGTAGATCTTTGTTTTGTGGCATATGTCATTTGTGTTGCCACTATGATGTCGCCAATATCAGGTTTTAGAAATGCAAACGTTTTAAGACTGCACCGAGCAAACGTCGAGCGTCCAGTGGTGCCCTTATTACTATTATTGTGTTTTCTAATTAACTAAAGAATTTCCTTGCAACGATACGTTTTTGTAGCGCAAGCAATTTATGGGATACGTAACAAACTTTAATAACAATTACCCTTTGAGTAGTCAGCTTAACGGGAAAAGGTGGCCACTTTTTAGGGTTCCGTAGTCAAACTAGGAACCCTTATAGTTTCGCCATGTCCGTCCGTCCGTCCGTCCCCAGTCTAGCTCAGAGACTCGTAGTACTAGAAAGCTGTAATTTGGCATGAATATACATATTAATCACGCCAACAAAGTGGTAAAATAAAATTTTGAAAAATATTTTTTTTAATGCACCTCCCCTACACGTAACGTGGGGATGCCTTTTTTTTTCTTGCCTACCCCATAGTGTGGGGTGTCGTTGGATAGGTCTTTCAAAAATATTGCGGGTTTATGAAAACAATTTTTCGATTAAGGGATCCGTTTATGAAATATTAAGCTTTAAAGCGCTATTTTTTGTTAGAGTCAAGTGTCCCCCCCCCCCCTACAGCCAAAACTACAAATACTAAAAATCTGAAAAATATCTTAAACGAAAGCGCATATAACGAATTTTAAAGAAAAACTATCACTGCTAAGTAGACATGATTAGTTCCTGAGATACAGGCGACTAAAGTGTTTATACCTATCAAAATCGCCTATGATAACTTTGATAGAAAAATTTGTTAACGGGGCGTGCAGGACGCGCGGGGGGAGTCAAACTGTCCAAGCAACAAATCGAGCGACAGCCGCGCTCATAAGCGCGAGCGCCTAGATGCTGTTTGGACGTGCCCCGGAATGCTACCTACAAGTTTGCGATTTGCGATCTGAAAGTTTACAAATTTTCGATTAGATTATTGATTTGAGTTGAGTACCTATCGTTTGGAAAACTTAAAATTTTATTTACTGGACCTTGTTTTTTTTTCAATTTCTATTAATTACTATATAAAAGATTTAACTTTTATTGTAATTTAAAGTCGGTTTGAAGCAGTTTAGATACCTAACTACCTACATAGGTATACTGATCTCACACTTAAAAGCTTGGCTCTTGTTTGAGATATTATATACGAATTTATAAGAAAAAGAATCATTACTAAGTAGACTTAATTAGTTCCTGAGATACAGGCGACTAACGGGTTTATACCTACTAAAAATCATCTAAGACAGCGCCAAACAACTTTAAATAGAAAATTGGTTCATACATGTTGATTTTTGAGATAGTTTTTTGTGTTTGTCGTTACGGCTTCGGAACCCTATACTGAGCATGGTCCGACATGCTCTTGCCCGGTTTTTTCCGTTAAGTTGATAACTCAAAAGTGAATTGTTATTAAACCATGTGAAATACCCTATAAGTTGTGTTTTTATTTGTAGTACAAAAATCTACCGACCAATTTCAAGAAAATACTTTAGTTTATTAGAAAACACAATAATAGTAATGAGGGCGCCACTGTACATCCGGCGTACGCTCGGACAACGGAGAGCGTGAACAATTCTTCAAAGGGCAATAAAATACAAAGAATGTTTCGGTTTCATTATACTTACAAACAAAACATATATTTAAATGTTTACAACTTATTTTTTTTTATGAAAAAAACTAGCTAAGTGTCTTGAAAAAAAAGCACAAGCACTAATTGTCTCATGTGTTAGAGTTGACACATGCGGCGACACACACGTGGTCATCAATTAATTGAGTTTCCGTGACACCGCACCTGACTCGGACGTCAAAGAAAATAGCAACAGGTAAATTAAAAGCGATTGCGCACGACGTGTCTCTGAGTTGAGATGATGGAGAAGGGAATTATTTACAGCTGCTACCGATCAAAACTAACCTAAGAATATTGCGAGGCAACTCTTAATATAGCGTAAGTAGTAGCTATACAAAAAACACAAATTTAGCTCCGTATAACGTTTCTCACCGTGACGTCGTCATGTCGTTCATTGAATACAAAACGGACACAATCCGAAATGAGTCAGTGCTGCATTTTAAAATTAGAAGCGGTGTAATACGATTTTTAATGGAAGAGCAAATTTTTTTGGAATGTGTCCGTTTTGTATTCAACGAGCGATGTTATCACATTTATTACTGCCAACACCTCATCTCTGTCATCAATTCAGTCAGAATTCAGTTCTCATCAGCGAAGACACAGCTCCTCCCATTCTTTAAAAGGTTGAAAATCTCAATACAAATGCGATAAACGTAAACGTATTTCTTGGAAATAAACAAATTTAAAACGTATTTACTTGATTTAGGCGGTGAAAAAAATTATCGCCCTAAGCTAAATTTCTTATAGTTTTTTTTTAATGCAACGCAATATAAAGCTCGCTTCACAGTCTTCTTGAATAGGTATATTATAACTTAGCAGTAAAATGTAAGACATTATAAACCTGATTGTTAATAATTTGGATTATTTTAAAATCTCTCTTTCTCTCTATATTTTGGAATTTTACCGCCTTTTCTTACAGCATTTGGCATGTTCACAGTTACTCTTGTTGACGACACCGGCAGTGCCATAAACAGTGGCGTCTCCAGACACCCTACATTTCAATTAGGGCAGTTCGCACTATCGCTGTAATCGAGTTCGTTACCGTTTGCGACGATAATCGGACCCGGGCCCTTCGCAGCCCTGTTTAGGGTGTCTTGTAGGGTTTCCTTAATGTAAAGGTAAAGAAAAGTAAGGGTTCTTCAAGGGTCCTTCACACTTGAAATAATTATTATCTAAATAAAAAAAAAACTGATTTGACGATTATATTTAAAAATTGAATGACAAGATTGATTGGTCAAGGACGTGGCTCATAAAAAAATAATGAATTAAATTTTATTTAAGCAATAGTTTTTCACATTGAAAAAATCACATGTCTCATGTCCCAAAATACTAAAAGTACTTACTAGAAAACTAGTCATATGCCCAAATAGAACATTGTGTATTAAGGGTGGTAAAGAAAGAATTACAAACGAGAGTCTGTTAGAAGCCCGAAGCCGAAGGCTGAGGGCTTTAATGACTCGAGCTTTGTATTTCCTTTACCACCCGTGTAACATACAATGTTTTTCATCACAATTGCGAGGAAATGAAATAAAATCAGACAAAAGATCATATTTTTAACTTATTAGCGGCAGACTACGTCATTGTCTGTGACTTACCACAGATAATGTCAAACGTGTTCGGAGTCCGATTCTAGTGACATATGAGATCAATAGTTTATTATGCGAGATTGTTAGGAAATAGTATTCAACTGACATTTCATCTCGAATGAAACTTCATATCGAATGGCACAAGAATTGGGGTCCTGACGTATTGTGATAGTTCGAGTCCACGTATAATATTTCAAAAAAAAGCTATTACGCACTTAAGTAACGTAATGGTAAAAAAAAGGCCCGCGGGTATTATTTTGGATTTACGGTCGATTTTTCTAGCATGTTAGGACACTATTTACGAGCAAGTGTGATGAAATAGTACATTACTTAACAAGGGCTGTAAAAGAAAGAAAGCCCGAAATCGCAGGTATTTGAGACCCGAGCCGTAGGCGAGGGTTGTAAATATGCGATAGAGGGCTTTCTTTTTTACTGCCCGTGATGAGTACACAATTTTACGTCTTCACCTGGCCACAATGCGAGTTTTACCGTGCGCGCAGCGTGCGATAAAACTCACATTATGGCCAGGTGTTACGTAAAATATATAATGATATGATTAGGACAAAAAAGTGACAAGATAAGAAAAAAAGGCCCTCATTTTCTTACGTGTGGGAACCGTACCAACCAATCCAGCAGGCATTTTTTATAGTAAAACTTATGGAAAAAAAAACAAGTTAAAGTAGCAAGACGTACGTCTAACTAAGTTCTAGATTACTTGAGCCTATTAAAATCTAATTTTACAATGTATATTGCCATTTCAACGTTGAAACATTAAACAATAATAATTAAATTATGAATATAATAGCTTCAGCGTTACATAGTTTTCATTAAATTAATTATTCGGGGAAAAAGCGAACTTTTAAAATGTTCCCGTAAAAAAACACATTCTAAAGCACCTTATTTTTACACAATATTCCTCCTTCCAAAATATATGTATATACTTACTCGTGTTATAATTTCCCTGCGCCTCTCAGACTAAAGCGGAAATAACAAAACGCGTTGCCGAAACGAAACATTTCACTTCCATTTCTTCACCGCTTTTCCCGCGTCAAATTAAGAAGATTAGAAGTGTAAAAAGCGGACACGCGGGCAGACACGGCGTCCGTCCGTATCAATCTCATTTGTCTGCAATTAGTGTCTAGCGATAGAAAATGGAGAGCACTCAAAGTCGAGCGGGGCAAGTTGCGACGTGTTATTCTGTTAGTTTGGAACGGCAACGGTTAGTTGTGACGGTTAGTAGATTGAAAGTTCAGGGTAGTGATTCTGTAAACAACGCCGGTCGTGCGGACTGTCGAGTGATATCCAAGCGGCGAGATTAAGTAGTCCCGTCAGTGCAAACAAAACACATTGTAGCGCGTGCATTTTCAATTAAGCAGCCTTATACGTTCGACCCATCGTGCTGCTAAATTGAAAATGCACGCGCTACAATGTGTTTTGTTCGCACTGACGGGACTACTTAATCTCGCCGCTTGGATATCACTCGACAGTCCGCACGACCGGCGTTGTTTACAGAATCACTACCCTGTTTACTACGTATGTTACGACTGAGACCGAAGTACAAAAGAATAGTATTTTTTTGAGGTACACTTGCGAGTATACATGTAGGTACCTACTTGTTAATTTACCATGTTAATTAATAGTTAAAACACGTCTTAAAGTTATTTATTCAACATAATCCACTATTCTGATGGTACTCAGTCTCTCCCGACCTCTGATTGGTCGGCACGAAATTAGCGCCTGATGAAATATAACGATAGATACTGATTAACAATTTAACTGTAGTTTATGATCTGATTACCATTCGTCTTTGATTTCGTATCAGTTTATACTAGCCAAAGTAGTTCAGCAGCTAGTGCGGTTAGTTCATCATCTATTGAGTTGTTTGTCACGTAGTCTCTTTTCTGTTATAGTAAGAGAGATAACCGAGCGACAAACAAGTCGTAGGCCAGATTTTATAATAGCTCTAATTTAAAGTTATCTAATACCATCAATTTAGGTACAAACATACCATCGAATTATTAAAACGCACACTAAAACGGTTCAGGTTGGTGCGGAGAAACGAACGAAAACATTACATTGAATCGTTTAATGTTTCAAACAATTTCTAATTTAGCTAATTATAGCAAATGCAAAGTATATTAGGCCTTTGTTTTGACACATATAAAGCAAAATCTACTACAGCGTAATACAGAAATTTAAAATACAGAATAAACCGGCCGGCTTTTAAACATTTAAATGTAGAACGTCAGTAATCCAGAATATTCCGGAATCGCGAAGTAGTTAGCCGTTGCGCCGGCGACCGCCGCCGGCCGCGCGGTCGCGCCGCGGTTTTCTAATCCCGATACTAAATGTACACTTTCGACTTGTACTTTTTATTCTTTATTCATCAAATGGAACTGACGAAAATAGATAATTATTAGGATTTGAGCAATGCTTCTCATGCAAGCGACTCGTGATCGTAAGGTACCGAGTGCGAACCCCGCGGTCACTATGTACCAATGAGTTTTTCTAACTTAACCTCTTGTATGCCCGGACGCGGATCCGCGTTCAAAATTTAGATATCTTTTTGTATTTTTCGTAAGCTTGTTTTTGTGAACTATATTGTAATGAGAAGACTAGCATTTGGTATTTTTTTGACCTCCAGCATATGAGAGGTTAAGTGCATTACCCGATACTCTTACGGTGAAGGAAAAACATCTTGAGGAAACCTGCACATTCGAACAACTGAGTGTCTACGAGGATAATTGCACAAAAGATCCTAAAGGGTTCGAAGTGTATCTGAAAGGGACCATCTATAAGATAAGGTAAGATAAGATAAGATGCATCTCAACAATTAAAAGGTCATAATCATAAGTATCCTACTTGATTTTGATGAGTAATGAGGATTTCATCATTTTTTCTTGGAAAGTTCATTATTGCTTTAATATACCTATTGGTATTCTTTTCAAGCAAAGTAGTGGGCAGAAGCTAGTATTATAAAAAAAAACCTGTTTCCCTTGGTCACGCCATAGGTAACTCCAGAATTGAAATTTATTAAAAATTGTATTAAAAAAAAGGTACTCGTAAAATTGATCGTGTAAGTGCCACTTAAATCGCACCTTTGTCTTGGCTCACTAGAAACGTTCGCGATACCAACCAAACTCAAACGCTAATTTTAAACGTCATTACCTAATTCAGCCATTTTGACATTAGTCATAGTACTAAATCGAAAGTGCATCATACAATAAAGAAGAGGAAATATGTTTAGAAATTAGCAAAATGAAAAGTTTTATTCCAAATTGTAAGTGCAATTATGCGTGAGTGTGCATGTTCTAAGTGCACACGCTTAAGGTAACGAATCTTTTTCGACTCATAAAGCAAATGGAAACATGGATTGTTCAACACCAGAAATATATTAATATAGGAGGATAGTCTTACACTAGTCTTTCACTAGTCTTACTTTAGGAACATCTTGTTTATGACTGTAAAGGGTTCCAAAATGACCTGAAAAAAGTTGATTTACCGGAATATATAAAGCAAAACTGTATACAGATGTAGTGCAAAATGATTTTCCTTCGGGAAAACTCGGATCTCAATCGGAATACGATGGCACCCGAACTGTCAATCAATGATTGTATTAAATGAGTGACGTTTTCATGTCCATTAAAATGGAACTTTATTGTTTAGTGTCAAACGACAAATGCTGTCATTTGTCACTTTGTCATTTGACACTAAACAATAAAGTTCCATTTTAATGGACATGAAAACGTCACTCATTTAATACAATCATTGATTGACAGTTCGGGTGCCATCGTATTCCGATTGAGATCCGAGTTTTCCCGAAGGAAAATCATTTTGCACTACATCTGTAATGTGGTGTCTTGGTCAAAGGCATTATTCATTTTGAGGTTACAACGTTGTTTACTATATTAGACAAGTAAGAATTAACACGGTATACCTAGTGTAAAGATTTTCTGCTAGTGTTCGCCCGTCCCCGCTCATGCCTAGATGCCTCGCATGAACTTGTCGGTTTTTTGTAAATCAATTATTTATGGAGGCATTAGAACATGATTATGACATGAACGTGGCTATAACAATCTCAAACTCGTCGGAATATGTTATTCTGTCTTTTATTCCACGACTCTCAAAGACTCAAATTACATTTTGTTATGTTCCAGGTAAAAAGTATTTGCAAAAATATACTAACACAAAATGAATCTCGCTGTCGAGGAGGACGTCGTTCCTCGAAGAATAGGCTGGGTGAGAAAAAAAGTGTGAGTGTGACTTTTATACAAACTCAGTAAATAATTTAGGTTGGACCTCAGAATAATAGCACGTTGAAACCAACTCAGGCACCGACCAATGTGATGGGTTTGTTAGATAGTTTATTCAAATCAAAATCAAATCAAAATCGTTTGTTCACCGTAGTATGGTTACAGGGATCTTCTAGGCAGAGTAAGTAATTTTAATCTTACAAACAGGGGCTTGCATGAGTCTGGGGTACGTATCATAATGTATAAATGTATTTTGAACTTTATAAATTATGATACGTTCCCATCAGTCTGTTATAAAAGCACCACAAATGGCTCTCTTTTTTTGTAGGATGAAAGGTGTTCATATTTATCGAGTTTCCCCACAACAACAGTCCAAGCCGTGAGACTAGTATCCTCTGGAGGTCTTAGACGCTGAAGTGCAAATATAAAAATACTTATTTTATTACATACTTTATCTACGAGTATGTGCAAACTCCAATCGCAGTGGTGGTCGTAGTGGTTATCTATGACGATTGTATGATTTTTTTCGAGAAGCGATAATTCTGTTCGCATTTTTCCCATTCTCGATTTTTCCACGTTATATTATTACCGTCGCTTTTGTTCTCGTTCGACTTTTTTTCAAGTCGCATTTTTTTTCCGTTCGATTTCTATGGCAGTCGCACGCAGAAATAGGAGCTACGCGATAGCGTATCTCCGTCGGCTGCGTCAAATTAGATTTTTGCTATGGGAAAAACATGACAGTGAAAATACGATGCTTAGAAAAAAATCTACTGGATAAAACTCGCAAGGGGAAAACACGACTATTGGGATTCGGTCAATTCTTGTAACATGTCCCCTGATATTGTTTATTTATTCTGTAATTCACTAATACGAGTGATACCTAATATTTGCAATGATGATTGCAGATATGAACCCGGACAGCTAATAGTGATCGATGACGGGGAGCAATCGTCCGTGATTACTAATACAGAAAATGCCACCCAAACTAGGATCGGCACGCGAGGAAAAGGTGATTAAGTACAGTCCACAATACAGTCAAAGCTAGTACACAATACAGTCAAAGCCATATGCGAAACCACCCCCCCTAAGTCACACAACTCAATCCGCGAATCACTGAATAGCTATAATTACTCCTTTTCTTCTATTGGTAAAACTCTAGCTGACAGCACCCTAACCAAAATATCTAATTCCGAATATAATCTCGGTTCAAAATTTAAATTTCCTGAAAAGCCATTCAAATAATTTTTCTTTCGACGGACGGTCATTAACATTATATACGAGGTAGTAAAGCTCATTTTGCAATTAAAATCGGATAGCGCACCTGGGTCAGATGGCTGCAAACCTCTGCTTCTTAAGAACATAAGAAAATAAATTCTCGAACTATTCACCTACGTTTGCAATTTAAGTATGGAGAGTAACTTTACTGCTTTTCTGACTGTTGGAAATCGACCACAGTGTCTCCTATCTACAAAAAGGGCCCATAATATGCCCCTAGCTATTATTGTCCAATTTCACTATTATCGGCACCTATCCTCTAAAATTCTAGAGAAGATAGTTAACACTCGCGTTATAAAATTGTATTGAATGAAATGATCTTCCATCAAAAAAACAGTTCGGATTTCGACTAAATAAATATGGAAGATGCAGCAATTTGCCTAACAGACAAAACCTTTGAACATCGTGACAAGAGTGCAAAATTACGGGGTATCTTCCTAGTTCTGGCAAAGGCCTTTAATACTGTTTTGACTTGCATCCTTCTTAAGAAGGTAGAGGCTCTAAGCATAAGAGGAATAGCATTGGAATGGTACAGTAGCTATTTGATAAATCGCCATCAGATGACTAAAATTGACAGTCACCTATGCACCCCACTTCCCATAGAATTCGGGGTCCCTCAAGGGAGTATTATCGGCCCAACACTGTTCTTGATATACCTTACATAATCAGTTACGCAGACGATACGGCTATTCTCTTTCACGGTGAAAGCTGAGATGATGCCTGCTAGTGCTACAAGTAAAAAAACATGAAAAAAAAACAATCTTTCAGCATTTTTCAACCTTGAAAATCTTTCATAAAGCTTAATTTTGTACTACTATCAAAATGATGTTACGATGTTTTCAGTTCGTAAGCTGTAACGTAACCAATTATTAGGAGGTCGTTTTTGTAGTAGTTCGTAGAGTGGAAACGTAAGATGCTCACATTTTTAAAAGTGACGACACCTGATGAGGGGCTATTGCGTAGCGCACTCGCAATCGCAGTCGGCTTCAAAGCGGATCAATTGTTTTTATTTTGTATGCAGACAAGCCTTCGATTTTCAAAATGAAAACGATCGTGATTGCGAGTGCGTTCGACAATAGCCCCGCTGGTCTTGTACGAATTTGCGCTCATGACATTGTTAATGTGATCTGAGGTAGAAACTGTATTAATAGTTTTTTTTTGTCTATTGCAGGATCTGTAACAAGTTCGGTACTGCCGAAATATGTTATTGGTTTAAAACAAATTAGCCCACGGCATAAACTTAAACGAAAAAAAGGTAAATTATATCCTGTTTAAGGTTCCGTAAGCATGGGGTGTCGGATCGTATTACCAACCCTTTTTCACCGTCTATCCATCCTAAAATTAAATAGCTGTATCGTTGGATCTGTAATAGGTAGCCGGTAGATTTTTTTACACACACATGTTAATATGAGCCCAATGGAACTCTGACCATAAAACTGTGTCACAGTGACGTTATGACTCAAGTCGTAAGAAGTCTCAAACAAATTGTTTTATAATATCACTGTGATACTATTCTATGGTGGGTCAGGGTTCTTTTGGCCTAATATTACATATTATGTCAATTGATGATAGATTATTGGTAGTCAGTTGAAAACATAGTAAGAATAGTGCAAATTTAATAATTTCAGTAAAAATTATGGATTGGAACAAGTTCCATAAACTAAATGTTATTTACGCTTACATCGACGATTTGGAGCGGGACTATCCAGCGATATGCACAGTGACATCTATAGGAAAGTCCGTTGAAGGTCGAGACATCAAGGTACAAACAGCATCTCTCTTAATTGACCACTAGTGACCCTTATTGTATGGTGACAAGGTTCACAAATGGTCAGTTAACTTTGCCGATAGTACGAAATAAAATTACATAGCAGGTACCATAGATGCATTTTAATATCTAGGGAAAATCTAAATGTTTTTCATAGTATTAGAAACTATACTTAGGTACTTAAATAAGGTAATCTCGGAACTTCCACCACAGTATAAACATACCAGTACAACATTGTTGAACATGATACATCGAGCGGCTTCCATGTGTGCGATCAGCTGATCACTGATAAGTCTGTGCTTGTCGGGATTGAAGAGTAAGCCGCGTTCGGTTGTGTATTTACGGAAACATGCAAAAACATTCGTCGCCATCGCTAAAACTCGCGCACCGCCTAAGTAATAGTCAAAAGGTGCTGAAACTCTTGAAACGAGAGTCATTCTTCGTTACTAGAGTAGCTGGAGTAGATTTAGCTTCTAGAAAGAAATGTAGAATATTTGAGATATTTTTAAAATGCTAATGGAGTAATGTGGTACTAAGGATTTATTCGATAAAACATACTCTATTATCATACTTCAAAACTCATTAGACTGCACCGAGCAAACGTCGAGCGTCCAGTGGCACCCTCATTACTATTATTGTGTTTGTAACGAGAAAAGGTGGCCACTTTTTTCCGTTAAGTTGATAACTCGAAGGTGAATTGTTATTTAACTATGTGATATACCCAAAAAGTTGTGTTTTCATTTGTAGTACAAAAACCTACCGACTAATTTCAAGAAAATACTTTAATTTATTAGAAAACACAATAATAGTAATGAGGGCGCCACTCTACATCCGGTGCACGCTCGGCGCAGTCTTAAGACTGCGTTATTTGAGTTAAAAATAAGTTTCTGTCAAAAATTTCATTTTTGGGGCAAGCTTTTGTTCCCGACCGTACTTATTTTTGCACAGTCGTCATCTACTTGTCAAGACAATTCTAACAACAGAACAGACAGTTTATCATGTGTAATTTAGGAGTTCTTATGGCCACCCTGAGTCTCCATCATCAGACCAGCTCGATGGTACTATACTATTGTATTATCACCAGAACTAAATGCGTATGCAAATTTTCAGCTTTATCGAAAACCGGAAAGGGGGTCAAATTTAACTTGCAAGTTTTTACCCTTACATGCTTACATTGCAAGTTAAATAAAAGGTTGTAATAACGACATAACATATTAGGCATCAGTCAAGCAACAGGGTACTGTTATTGTCCTGCTATTCCCGTGTTCAAATTAAACATTATAATTTTTTCAGATGTTAAAGATATCGAACAGCAACGCGAGTAACACTCCAGTCTGGTTGGATGGGACCATACATTCTCGTGAATGGATTAGCACAGCCGTTGTGACATACATAGCTGAAAACTTAGTGAAGAACTTTCACAGGTTAGGCAAATCTGTCATCAATAAGGACTGGTAAGTACGACGGCATCAGTATTGATGTAAATACTATCTTATTTGTCCGAATTTTCATTTGTCCGAAAATTCCTCTGAAACCGTTTAACTTTCCTAGATTGTTATAAAATCAACCTAACCTTACCTACAGGTTCTGTAAGTATAATAGGTATTATTTCTTTAAACATTTTGAAAAGGTAATGGGTTCAGGGACGGAACAGCGGACAAAAATCTTTGGAAACATCGATAGGTTACCCGTAAATACATTATAGTCTAGGACTCGAGTTTTTGGAAAATTTTACCTTTCAGGCATATTGTGCCCGTTTTGAATCCAGATGGTTACGAGTACACTCATACAAATGATCGTATGTGGCGGAAAAATAAAGCATGCTATGACGGGGAATGCGTTGGAGTCGACTTGAATAGAAACTTTAGGTAAACATGTCGTGTATAATTTGTTCGTTCAAATAGTTTGCATGGTTTGATGTGCCGCTAGCCGCTACAATTGCAACATAGAAGCCGCCGCGGCGCGCAAAAAGCGTTTTACTGCTCACTGTTTGAACGAACGAACTGTTACTGCTTGCATAAATCTTTAGATAAAATTTAGTTTGAAAATATCTGTGGAAAAAATTATAACCGATGTTAGTTATAAAAAAAAATGTTATAGCTACGGATGGGCTCACAATGGAGAAGAAGGATCATCAAAAATGGAGGATAGTGCATTTTATAGAGGACCTGCACCATTCTCGGAACCAGAATCAGCTGCTGTAAGGGTAAGGCTATTGACAAAAGCTGACCTTTTAGTGATAATTGGCCCAACATACATACATGCACACATAAACTCACGCCTTTATTCCCAGAGTGGGGTAGGCAAGGATACAGAATTACCAACAACTCTAAAGACTTGTTGATAATTCTGTAACCACATTTTGCACAATTAGGCTAAGAAGACCAGAGTAATGACACGTTGCAAGCCCAACGCCTAAAAGTACTACAAGCCTTTATTCCCTTAGTCTCCTCTTACGACATTCACAGCAGGACATGGACTGGAGACTTGATAGATAGATAGACAAAACGTTTATTTGATGCTTCGATCACACACATACAATTGTCATATTTAGTGGAAAATAACAATATCAAAATATCTTACAAACTAACTAGGTACAATCTCAATCGCATGTGTGCGTCCCATCGCAGCAGTACAAAAAGGTCATGGCTCAGACTTGGCCTTATTCTTCTTTTTTTCTCTTTAACGCCTTAATGTTTCAGGATACTATCCTAGGTGCAGTCAATCCGTTTAAGGTGTTTTTATCGTTTCATAGCTACTTTGAGATGATAATATTTCCGTGGGGTTTCAAAAAGGATCCCTGTCCAAACTACATAACTTTGATGGAAGCTGGTATGCGAATGGCAAAGGTAATTAATTAATTAATTAAAGTACCTATTACAAAAAAAATACACTTAGTTTTCCCTGATAGACGAATTATTTATAAATACTTTGAAGCAGAATTTATTCAGTGATTTTAAAGTTCTATGAAGTAATTAAGAACTCCTTTGATTAAAATAATGGTGTTCTTTTTAGACAATTCACGATAGCACTGGAATGATCTATAAGGTTGGCTCTACGAAAGACTTGACGTATTATGCTTGCGGGACATCCACCGACTGGGCATACGCAGTAGCGAAGATCCCGTACACCTTCATGATAGAGCTGAGAAGCAAGAAATACAGATTCAAGCTTCCGAGGGACCAAATAAAGGAAACTAGTGTAGAAGTCTGGAATGCGGTCAAAACTTTGATGGAGTTCATCGACGAAAAAGAGGAAAAGGTTGAATTGGTAGAAAGTCGTAAGAAGAAATGAAAATACGAAGTTTGTGGAAATTGTTTAAATATTGCTTTTGTACAAAAATATAAATTATTCATGTAATCGTGAAGCGTATAAAAATGTGTAAACTGTTAAGTAGCTAATAAATAGGTATCGTTAAATTAAACTGATTTTCCTCCGTATTTTATCAGACCCGGCCGGCGTGAGTAGGTAGGTGTTATGACGCATCCCTGTCATTTGTAATATTACGGCATAAGAAATCCGATTCTGTACCAGTCCAGAACAAAGTTTTAACTTTCCAATGAGTTAATTCATTTAGGACTTAATAGGGTTGCGGCACATCTTTGGCTCCCCCGCTTAAAATAGGTAAGTATAATTTTTAATTTTCAAAGTTATTATGTACCGTTAAACGGGTTGAGTAGGGATCAAGGGGAGAGTAGTAGTAGTATCCCTACTCACCCCGTTTTACAGTATGTCATCCTTAATAACGTCGCAATTTATTAATCTCTCCATTAGTTCATAGGTAATCTTAATTTCTAGAAACCTTCAAAGTACTCTTATGTCAAGTTTAAAAAAGGCATTTCTACGTATCATCGTATAATCCAAAATGGACCTCATTTTGAAATCTGCAACCCCTGCATTTCTAAAATGTTCTCAATTATGAACTTTTTTCAAAAAAGTTATGGCCACCATTTCGAAGGGCCAAAAAGCATGAAAATATTTTATTTATTTTAAGAATATGACCCGTATTCGGTTAGAAGACAAACAAAACTTAAGTAGCTATGTAATAAATTGATAGTCGGTGGGTATTTAAAAAAAAGTGGAAATTTAATTCGAGATATCAACTGGGAACGCGGTACTGGTTTGGATCACTAGACTGGAACCTAGCCTACCCACTACCCGCCTTTAGTAGGCCGTTGGTGCTTCCTCTCACTCTGCTTATAGACTAGGAGGTCTCAACAAAACTGGGAACTATCTCGGAAATTAGGCTGACAGGATAAAGGGCGACTCTTTGCCAAATATGGCGGTGGAAAAACGGGTTATAGTACCCAAAAAAAAACGATAAGGTAAGGTTGACTGTTGTACATAAAGTAAGTACTAGTATTCGTGTCAAATATGCAAAAAGTGACCAAATTTTTGGTCGTGTTATGGTGCAATGACCTATCAGTGGGTGCATACTATAAAAAAAAACGGACAATACAAGTGTGAGTCGGACTCCCCCACCGATCTGTACAAAACTCAATTCATTTGGACCGCCGCCGTTCCTTGCATAAAGACCCTGTTTTTTTTTGTAATATGATGGCGCACTCGAGCACACACCAAATCGTCACTGGTTCACGCCTCGCGTTCTGTGAACAAGCGTGTAGAGTCTGCCCCTGATTGTGATGTATTTGCCAGTGGATGGAAGGTTGTGTGTATTGAAAGTTTGAAGTTATGCGAGAAGATGTATGCCCGCATTTCTTCGATTTAAATAATCCTTTCCTACTACCTATAATGTCATGTGAACTCATGTCATATATTATGTTTTTTTATGATTAATTTGATTGTCTTTGTTAATTTATATTTAGTATGTAATTCACAGTGCTGTAGTATAATATTGTTATGCTGTGTAATTATTTTTGAATAAATAAATAAATCATAATAAATGTATGGTTTCAAACTTTTTCTATACTTACTTGTAGTAGGTACCTATAACGGCATTGCTTGCAAAATTTCATAGTTTTAGTTCAATACCCTATAAAATTTGATTCTCTTGAGAGTGTCGAAATGATACGTCTTTTGCGCCATAAACGGCCTCCACGCGTTCCCGAGATAAAGGTTCTTGACAGACATCCAGACAACGAAGTGATCCTATAAGGGTTCCGCTCTTTCCTTTTGTGGTACGGAACGGACAAGGTAATCGCTTATCTTTTTTTGGTCACAAAAATATCTTTGAACGGGTACAGTGCCATAACGCAATCAAAATTTTGGTCAGTTTTTATATATTTGGCATTGATACAACTAGTACTTACTATATTCAACCATTTTACTTAAGTATCGTTTATTTTTATTAACAGTTGACCATCTTTGAAAGGTAAAAACGCGACCAAAATTTTGTTCAGTTTTTGCATATTTCACATGAGTACAGATAGTACTTACTTTATGTACAACATTCAGCCATTTCCTTTATCGTCTTTTTTGGGAACGATCACACGTTATTCAGCCCCCACCATATGTAAATATCGCGACCAATGTGCGCAGGCAGACCGACATAACGTCCCTTTACTTTCTCAACCGTCTCGTCGTATCTGATCGAATAATTAGATAGGAAAGTAGTGTTTATTCTTTAGGGCACACGAGTGCTTTTCCTATCTGACTATTCGATCAAATACGAGGTTGAAAAAGTAAAGAAACGATACTTGACCCTCTATCCTGTCAGCCTAAAATAATCCATTTCCGAGATCGTTAACAAATTTGTCGTGACCCCCTGTAATATTATTACCAAAGCGATATTATTGCACACAAGTTTAAAACAATGTCCGTGTGCTCTGCAGCGGGGTGAAAGCCTCAACAACACGCTGAAGATAATCTCTAGTATATAAAATTCTCGTGTCACAGTGTTTGTCACAAAACTCCTCCGAAATGACGAGCTATTCTTACGAAATTGTGTGTGTATATTCAGCCATTCAGTAGGTCTGACAAAATAGGACGTAAACTATATTTCATAAGGTTCGTGTGAAATTAAAATGCACCTAGGTAGGGCCGGGAGCGCATTATTATAAAGTATAAAATAGTAGGCTGCTATATGGTTTTTGAATGCAACTAGCCCATAGACTGCTGCTAGTGTAAAATGTTTGGTAATATGCCTTAAAGTACAGTCAGCCAAACCCGACGTTGCTTCCCATGCGTCAAGTTTTCCAAGTACCTGAGTGCCTAAAGGCGAAGGTTTCGAATTAGATTAGTGAAGGCTTGGAAGAAGTGTTCTACCAGTTATGACCTATGACCTAGCGTGCCAATACACGCTTACAGTCAGGTTAATCCACCAGTACCCTTATCATGAGTTACAATTACCGTACTCGCTAGCGAGTCCAATACTTTGTCCGCCACAGTATTGTTATAGAGTGCGACGAACAGAGCAGTCGACTCCCTAGCGAGTACGGTAATTGTAACTCATGGTAAGGGTATGTACAGTTCAAAGTTATCCAGCGAGCTATAGAGACGACTATGCTCAGTGCTTCTCTGAAAGGTCATATTCGATGTGAGGTGATCAGTCAGAGAACGCGGGTTATCGACATAGCGCGAAAATAATTATCGCGTTGAACGGCAGCGGGCTGGCCACATCTAAAGAACTGATGGTCGTTAAAACATATGTGTTCTGCACGGGTAGCACAAGTGGTATTTTTTCGCTTGTCGCTCAGTGCGTCTCTATCGTTACTGACTAGATAGAAAGGGAGATCCGAGCGATAAACAAGTATTAATATTATGGTCACTTTTATCGCGGTGCTCGCAGTTTTGACAAACCGCAGTCGGTCTATTGTCTAAAAATCGACAGTCGACTTTAAAGTGAAACAATTTTTTCCATTTTGAAAGCAGACTCGCGTTCATATGAATCTGAAAGTGACAGATATTTTAGTAACCTTGCCATAATAGGCCTGTTAGAGTGGTTACCGCGACTCGGCAAACGTATTATAGGACATCCTGCGTAGAGTAGACGTCTGGTAGCCGGCAGGAATGGGATAAAGTGTGCTTCGAATAGAAAAGCTGGTGCACATTGGGAGAGACCTATGTTCAGCAGTACTATTATAAACTATAAATTGTTGACAGTATAAGAAATTACCTAGTACTTACATCTTAAATTTCGAAACATGGCAACTTAGCCTCTCATAAAATTGTTAGCCTTAAATTTTCTCTAACTACCGATTTATAGTTCGTTCACCACTTCCGATTCATGTAATATATATTTTTAAAATGACATTAGTATGATTAAATATTAGCAGACTTCTGTTAAAATTTGAAAATTTCTCAACGGCGGCATCTTGTTTTTTCCCTTGTCTGGAGCGGCTGAGATGTATAAGTAAGCTGATTTAGGTTTAAATAACAGTTAACTTCCAATGGGTTGTATTAGAATAAGTCTCATACGGGGCGATGTAGACGCTCAGCGACAGAACTCTTTTCAATAAAATAAATAATAAATAACGCTAATTATAATTGTTATTCATAAATATATTTTTAATTATATTGTTACTCGTTAAAATCAAACAAATTGATCTGGTAAAAAAGAAATATTCTAACATCGAGTTCGCTTCGGTCCCCAAGAGTTTATTGTTATTTCATTTTTATTTTACTGAAACTGAAATGAATTGGTTTTATGTCGAATAGTACATGTTAATATTCCTTGCCTAAAACAAAATAAAAAAAAATATGTTACTTTGTTCCACTTTACAATTTTATAGTTTATTTGTATATTTAACTACAACTTTTATAATTGACAGGACAAGAGTTAACGTATTTTTTTGGAATCTATTGATAAATTAGAACATTTCTGTTTGTCTACGAAATCTGCGAGGGCGAGAACTCCGTTGAAATTTTCTTTGCAGCAATCGCTGATTTCATCTTTGGGGAGTAAAAATTTGTACTCTTTGCTTCTTAGCTCCACGAGATAAGAGAACGGTATCCCAACCGTTCCGTAGCTCCAGTCGATGCTCGTCCCGCACGCGCTGTACATCAGGTCCTTGAAGTTACCGACCTTGTACATGCGTCCAGTGGTCTGGTAAATGGCCTGCAAGCAACGACAATCCTTCAGACATCTATTTCAAGTAGCAAACAAGCAACACACGATCTTGGTGAAATAGAATACCTAGGAAGATACAAAGGTGTGTGCGAGCGGGAGTGTGACACTAAGTTACGTCAAATAACTTCTTGCGCGTTGAAGACGCGTTTGTTTCTCTAAATTAGAGTTTACGGCTCTGTATTTGATATTTTTGGGAAATGAACAAAGCATTTTGGGCAAAATATCCGCGCGGGGCTTCGTCGACTGTGTCACGGAAATAATCCCATCGTATCTACTTTCAGTAAAAACAAATACCAAGATTACCAAGTTAGGTACTTTATAAGGGATGTTATTTTAAATATAATTGTAGGTAAAATATGTTATGCCAACTGAAAAATTCGACTACCTACATGAAAGTTGGTGAAATAAAACATGACCAAGTAATTATTTGTTTAACGAGAATTAGCCAAACAAAATGCTTACTGTTAAATTGCGACAAGTCGTTTTGACTTATGACTTTTTGCCAAATGATAATTTGAGTAAAACAGTTTGGGGCGTGATACTTTGGGAAAAGTTTTTTGCCCATACATGAGGAATCCAATTATTATAATAAAGACTAGTGACAAATCGGATGGTGATAAATCTATACTAATATTATAAAGCTGAAGAGTTTGTTCGTTTGTTTATTTGTTTGCTTGAACGCGCTAATCTCAGGAACTACTGGTCCGATTTGAAAAAATATTTCAGTGTTCATACTCACATAAACCGAAACGAAGCGAAGGCTGGTCGCTAGTATAAACACGCAAGTTAGTAATGCTCTTTCCTTCTACGCATTTAATACTAGTGCTGATAAAATTAGCATCATATAGAGAGTGACAGTCAATATATCCAAGAGTATAGCAACAATAATCACTAACATTGACTCTTGTGATTGTTAAAATTCCAAATTCCAGGAGATAAGAAATACCGTACCTATTATATTCATTGAACCGAGATTAAGCCTATAATTTGAAATAAAGTTCAGTTTTCTAAGGTGTTCGTTATTTTTGTATAATTTGGATGCGAAGATACCAGTTGTGGGTATCACAGTCGGTACGGTTGGCCAAGAAAGTGGTCTACCAGTTTTGACAAAAAAATCTGTGAGATCTAATTATCGCTAAAGTTGGGCGCTTGTCACTCATAATATTATTGCAAGGGAAAATCAGGGTGCAAATGAACTTCGTAGACCACATTTTTGGCTGACTGTACCTACTAACAGCGGTGGTTTGAATCTTACCAAGTTTTAAGCGTTGCTTGTGCTTCGATATTAGTACAAGGCGGAAGGCCTGGGTGGAGTCAATGTTAAAGAAATGGTCTACCAGTTTTGACAAAAGTTTCTATGAGATCTAATTATCGCAAAGGTTGACACTTGTCACTGTCATAATATTGTTAATCCAAAATCGAACTTGTTGTATGACATGCAAATACACCACATGTAGACCACATATTGGATGTTGCTGTATACTTGGATATATTGACGTCACTATCTTTATGATGCTGACTGTACCTGTTCATTACTAATATTTATCTTTATGGCAAAACACGTAATCGTAGGTCTTACTTTTGAAAAAACTGTAGCCCCTTCGAGCAAGGACACGTAATCTGGACAAGGGTCACTCATGTAACACCAAGGGAACGATATCAGTTCGCTGTAAGCGTGGAACGACAGAAATATTTGAAACTGCGTTCCGCTGTACAATATGAAATCCTGTAAAGTACCATCAATTAGTGTTGAAAATGTATTTGATTAGTATTTACAATGTACATATATATGCTTGAGGTCTATCACGCTGCGCACACACACGTGGATATATAAAATCGTTTTGTATGTATGAGTGTCGTTGGACCGGTTGAGAAGGATAGCATTTGTATGTATGTAAAAACTTTATTGTACAACTTACAGGAATTCAAATACAATTTAAAGAATAGGAATGTACAAAGGCGAACGTATCCTTTTCAGGGATTTCTTCCAGCCAACATACGGGGATTGAGGAAAATAAGAAAAGTAGCATGGAGCAACGAGTAGACATAATGTTTGCAAGGGCAATTCTGATGCAGTTGACGTAGCTGCATCAGAACTGCAAACCAACCGTGCAGTCCGCTTGCAGTTGGCGTGCAGTCCTATCGACCGCACACTGACTGCAAGCTGTATGGGCAATTTGCAACAGGACTGCTATACGGCGGCAATACAACAGCATAGTGTTCTGCATGTGCAGTTGCAATTCAGTTCTAATTGATTCATATTTGATAACATTACAACTGTTCCACTTGTTTGCAGTCGGTGTGCACAGTTGGTTTGCAGTTTTGATGCAGTTAACGTAACTGCCCTTGAACTGCCTTTTTTCTGCTGGGTTGCTGTCCATCTGAACCAGCCCTTACTCATACAGCGGCACACACACGAAATGACGTCTTTGGCACGCGTCTAAAACCATTAATTCTCGTAAAGTCGTACTCGTGTGACCAGTGTGCGTGCGCCACAGTGAAACCCCGGCTTAAAACGGTGACCTTGACGGCTGCACTCTCAGGTTCCGAAAAAGGTTCAGCACCTCGAAAATTCAGATGATTAGGGTCGTTAGATGAGTAATCCATGGCTCTTCCCCAATTGTTGCTGTAAAGAAAAAGTTTAAATATAAACTACCTTCTTTTTTTTTTTATTCCATTACCGACAGGTTCTTACCCAAAATTTCTGTTAAGATCTACCCCGTACACAATATCATTGATGCGGCACCGGTTTTTACGCCACATCCGCTCCCCATTGTAGGAATGCTCGTAGCCGTCTGGGTTTAGGACAGGAACAAAAAACCTAAAACTTATACTAATAACCAACTTTTACGAATTATTTCGCATGTAGTATTTGAACGAACTAACCGAAATAATGTCCTAAAAATTATATCAAAATTTAATATGAAAGTGTTCAAAATACGTAAAATGTTCCATATCCACCACTGTCAGTTTTATTACTAGTATATTCCTCTACGAGTATTTGAACTAATTAAGCGAAATAATTTCCTAAAAATTATATTAAAATATAATATGAACTTGTTCAAAATACATAAAATGTACCACATCCACTACTGTCAAGTTTTTTTTACTTTCACCTAGTGCCTTAATCGCGTATATGCGTATTTTGTACAAAATAAAAGATGAAAAGCGTTAGCATAATAAAGAAGTTTTACCAGTCCTTGTTAGTTGTGCTTTTTGGCAGAATGGCGAAATTTTTAGCGATGTTATAAGCAATATAAGTCACAACAGACGCACTTATCCACTCCCGCGCATGTATTGTGCCATCCATCCAAACGCCCGAGTTGGTTGCATCACTATTTGATATTTTTAGCATCTGAAAGATATGAAAAGATCAAAATATTTCACCATCATTATCACGGCATCCGAAAGGCACGGATTATATTATCAATATTATCGTGCGATCCACGCATCACGCGATCCATTATAACGAAATATTGATGCGTATCACAAGAATATCCAAATTTAGAAATCCGCGATAAGTATTGACGTAGGTACCAGTAGTATCGTGATAACATTGATCGTCTATTCCGTCCCAAAGTCCACCGTCTAACACAAAGTTCAATAACCAACCTTTATTTCTCTTCCCTCTTCTGTTGTACCGATCGACGACACAGTACAAGTTGACGGATACTTAGTCTCCAAATCCAATAAGAATCTGTATATAGCTTTCAACGGGTAGTAGTTTTTCCAATCAAAATACTGTTCTGAAATGGTCATACGGCACATTACTCTATATATTTATTATATTGTAAAAGGTATTTTTACTGCTTGACTAACTGACAGAAAACTTACAACTTATAACACGCATTAAGTAACCTATCACAACCACTAAAAAGCTTTCGTTCCAATTTCACTTGCCCGAAAACTTTTTTAATTTTTTGGTTTTAGTCGATGAGAGCTTTCGCTTTAAATGACGCCCAACTCTGCTAACAACCACCTCTTTAAGTAATGCAGTTGGTACGATGAAAACGAACAGTACTTAAGGTTCCACTCCTTGGCGAGCTGGACTGTCAAGAACAACTATGCGTACTTTGCTTACTTTGTTTAACTTTTGGCGTCTGATAAGGTATTCTCATAGGACGCGCGAGAGAGAGACGGGGGCTGAGTCGGCGTGGCGAATTTGATGCCGACGGCAAGTTCAGTGCGGCCCGTTCTGAGGACACAGCGAATGGGATGTCCCGTTCACGTAACAGCTTCCCAACCGCGATCCGGCGTGTAGACTCCACCATCACTTCTATGCACTCTTTGGTTTCTCGGAAGATGTTTATTGCTGTTAACCAAAAATTTATATGGTCAACCAAGCACGACTTGCCCACTCGTAACTCACAAGGAAGGGTACCCAACTGTCCGGCTCCGATTTGATAAAAAAAACCGTTCATAGTTTTAGATTTTTCATTGTTGCTTTTTTTAAAGAAAATATGAGTTTGTGCCGATATAAAAAAAATACGTACTCATTATTTTATCATGTTCTCACACATGTAATCAAACCAGTAACAAATTAGAAATATAAAAAAAAACCTCTCTATAGATGTTAGAGGGTTTAGTCACTTTTCAGTACTTTGAAGGCCATTTTCTCCTAACAGGTTGAATTTGGGCAGCTAAAAAAAAATACGTGTCCGTTATTTTAGACTACTCTATAACATATATCAAAATGAATTAAATCGGAGTCGAACAGTTGGGTACCCTTCCTTGTCAGTAGTTTACTTTCCAAGTTAAGGTGTGACCCCACCGCTGCGTAAAATACGGTGTCGTTGCGTAAACAAAATACATGGCGCCGTTTTTGACGCACCGTAATATACGCACCGTTAAGCAGCGGTGCGGACGCACCTTAACTATCCTCTTTTACGACATTGAGAAGGTAAACGAGCAAACAGCATGATGGTACGTGGGCTCTAAAGCTTACATACATTTTGCAATCTTACAACGACAATCTCAAGACTTCAAATGCGTTGCCAACTCTGAAGAGCTAGATAGAATAGCTCTGCGTTGCAAACACTGCTCTATGCAAAAACTGCTTTGGTGGCAGTTTAAAAAGTAAGATGGTGGTAGTGATCTGGACAGACCTACCATTCTATCAAAGAAGGCGGCTAACTGGAATGTAGTAGTCAAACCATTGTATGTATATGTAATGTTTGGTAACCACATTAAATTTAAAATGCTTGATCATTTTTTTTTATCAATAATTGGTTTGCGTTTTTTTTTTTTTTTTTTATGTCATAGAGAAGACAAACGAGCACACAGGTCACCTGATGGTAAGTGGAAACTGTGACCCATAGACATTCGCATTCACAGGACTGCGATGCAATCCTAAGACTGCAAATGCGTTGCCAACCCTGAGGACTAAGATGGAATGCCTCTATGCTAGTCATTTCACCGGCTGTCTTATCCCCAAACCGGAACACAACAATGCGAACACTGCTGTTTGGCGGTAGGTTAATGGATAAGAAGGTGGTAGCGATCCGGACGGACCCTGCACAAGGTCCTACCACCCGCAAAACCCGCGTTTGATTTTAGTCTCACCTGATGTTAAGTGACGACGAGATCGAAGGTTGTACGCTTACCCAGAAAATACCTATTCACTCTTGCCTTGAAAACACCAAGGCTATATGATTCCGGGAATACAGACGCAGGGAGAGCGTTCCACTACAACTTTTGGCAGTGCGAATAAGAAACGACGCAGCAAACCGTGGATAGAAGACTGAAGTGAGAAAGTGGAAGGTGAGATGAGGTCATGTAGTTCCTGGGCACACAATTTCTATGCAGTTAGCCGCTTTCTTTGGTAGGACTGCAGCCATGCTCAAGGTCCTTCCTCTATTAAAACTTACTCTGTATAATACAGTGGTGGTGAGAACTCTAGTAAGCAGTTCCATGTCGTGGTGATAATCGAGATGAAGTTATGTGTGCGTTACGGAATGAGTGCTATCGGAGTTCATCTCAAATACGGTTTTACCTTGGAAGAAAATACGAATGGTAATCGCGTGTTGGAAGACAGATGAGTACGACGTGTAAGCTGTTAACTTTTCTCTTAATGAGATATTTATCTTGAACTAAGAGTAACGAATGATGATCGCTTAGCGGAAACACAATGTCAGCATGTATTGACGTGTTTTTTTATTAATTCACCGACAACGGCTGGTTATGGGTGAGAGGTTCCGAGTATAATATAAAATAAAAGAAGATTATGTACTTCTTAATTTAGTAATATAAAGTAAATACCAGGCGTACTTTTTCGAGTCAAATCGTAGAAATACTGGAAAAGGGCCCGAATCTTAAGTACCCGAAACCGACGTGCGTGCATGACTCGATGTATGAATGTGGAAGAAGCAAAAGAAATTTGTCAAGATCGTAGCAAATGGAAAGAAGTGGTCTCTGCCTACCCCTCTGGGAAACAGGCGTGATTTAATGTATATATGTATGTATGTAATAAATACCAAAAACCTAGTACCTAAATATAGTGGTTGTTGTGGCGATTATAGTGGAGGCCTGTGTTCAGCGATCTATCAGCAGGCATGAGAATGATCATTGATCCCACAATCGTTACGGTTCGGTGGGCACCGAGTAAACAAGAGAAGAATTGTCAAATTTTCAACGAGATTAAACGAGACTACATCACTTACCACCTTTGTTCTCTAAGTTTCTTAAAAACAACTTTTGCCCTTCCTTTACACATTTTACGTCCCATACTTGGTATCTTCCGTCTTTGAGTGCCACTTTGGAGAAGATTTAACAGAAATTTTGATAAAACGTATATTTATATTTTCAGTAATTTATTCTGATTGCATGACTTTAAATCTCAAGTCAATTGTCAATGTCGCAGCTTATTAGATCCACAGACTAAATTACGTCGCTTATGACTTTATAATAACTATTCGTAAAAAGGTTTTGATTGTTGTACGCCACTGACAGAATATTTGAATTGACAGAATTTTTAAATTAGTTTATGCGTTTTGTAGTTATTTGTCTTTGGTTTATGCTATGCTATGACATGACGACACGTATATAGAGCTTTGACTATAGAAACTAGATAGATCTTTGTCTAGTGGATCCGAGCCCTATAGAGACTAAAGGACCCGAAATATCTAACACGTGCCAGTGCATGACGTGCAGGTTACATAAAAAGGCGGATTGTCATCAGTTATAGTGATGCCCAGGGGCTTGTTTTATAAAGCTACAAATTACAATTAACAGGTTACAAATTTCTATTTAACACAACCTCGACCAATGACGACCAGCCATTTGAGCAGTGTTGCCAGTTTAATGCTGTAAGATTGTTACTTGCAGCTTTATAAAACGTGCTCCTGGTAGTAATCATGTTTATCGATAAACCAGATTAGGTACTGCATAGAAATTTCTTTTGACATTCTAGTAACAGTCACGATTTAATTACAAATATCAGAATTACAATTTAATGCTCAATTTTTTTATTTATAATAACATTAATAACAATAATTTATTTAGGACGGGATCGTTGTTATGTAATAATAATAGGCAGGCGTCGTAGTTTCATCGAGTTAGTATCGTCTCGTCTAAAACGCAGCTGGTCTAAGCAGCAAGTGGTCTAAAAACGAAGCTGATCTAAGTAGCAAGTGGTTTAGAACGCA
The DNA here is from genome assembly GCA_963966035.1 of Acleris laterana. Taxonomy (NCBI): domain Eukaryota; kingdom Metazoa; phylum Arthropoda; class Insecta; order Lepidoptera; family Tortricidae; genus Acleris; species Acleris laterana. Next base: position 11,060,261 of record OZ014451.1, read on the forward strand.
GCTGGTCTTATATAGCAAGCGGTCTAAAACGAAGCTGATCTAAGTAGCAAGTGGTTTAGAACGCAGCTGGTCTTATATAGCAAGCGGTCTAAAACGAAGCTGATCTAAGTAGCAAGTGGTTTAGAACGCAGCTGGTCTTATATAGCAAGCGCTCTTAAACGTAGCTGGTCTAAGTAGTAAGTGGTCTAAAACGCAGCTGGTCTTATATAGCAAGCGGTCTTAAACGTAGCTGGTCTAAGTAGTAAGTGGTCTAAAACGCAGCTGGTCTTATATAGCAAGCGGTCTTAAACGTAGCTGGTCTAAGTAGTAAGTGGTCTAAAACGCAACTGGTCTTATATCGCAAGCGGTCTTAAACGTAGCTGGTCTAAGTAGTAAGTGGTCTAAAACGCAGCTGGTCTTATATAGCAAGCGGTCTTAAACGTAGCTGGTCTAAGTAGTAAGTGGTCTAAAACGCAGCTGGTCTTATGTAGCAAGTGGTCTAAGTTCGCATCTGCCCTATTTATTTTCATAATTCCTCTATTATCAAATACGACAAAACATTATGTCCCGCACATAAACCGAAGCAAAGTGAGCGCTAGTATTTAAAAGATAAAAGATAAAAAAGATAAAAGATGTTTATTCAGTAAGTAGGCCGCACGGGCACTTTTACACGTCAAAAATCTACCAGCGCTTCGCAAGAGACCACTGCTGAGAAGAAGCGCCGCAAGAAACTCAACAGTTAGTCGTTTTTTAAATATAGGTACAATTTTAAAACTTAACCTAGCATTATATAAAACAATGAATCTAACATATGATAAGAAATAAATGTATTCACGCGTAGTTGAGCAGGAAAATGTGTCAAAACTCTGAGTTTTCTCCAGAACTAATTGGTAGTAAGTAATAGAAAATAATTATGAAAAATTATACTTAATTATGATGGTGTAATACAACTACATAAAAAGTTTCGATACATTCTCCTACAGAAACCGTGTCCCCTAGACAATATACAATGTTTACATATTTCTTACGATGAAGTTATTATTAAGTTATTTGGGTGTTTAGTTTAGGCCAAGCACTTTTATCTGATAGATAGTCCTCGACCCTATAGTAAGCTTTAGACATTAGCGACTTTTTCAAGTAAGTTTTAAGTACTGGAAATGGTAACTTTAAAACTTCGTCAGGTAATTTATTATAGAAATGGATGCATTGACCTACAAATGATTTAAAAACCTTACGAACACGAAATTTTTTAGTAGCTATTTTATTTTTATTTCTTGTATTAAAATTATGTATATCACAATTCTTAATAAAAGAGTCCTGATTTTTAATGACATAAATAATATTCTCATAAATAAATTGTGACGCTACTGTCAAAATACTAATTTCTTTAAATAGTAATCTTAAAGAATCACGGGAGTTTAGGTTATATATAGAACGGATGGCTCTTTTTTGTAACACGAATATAGTCTGTATGTCAGCAGCTTTTCCCCAAACCAGAATACCGTATGACATAACACTATGAAAATAACTATAATAAACTAAGCGAGCTGTCTCAACATTCGTAAGTTGCCTGATTTTCCTAACAGCATAAGCTGCAGAACTTAATTTACCTGCTAGTACTGCTATGTGGGGACTCCATTGCAAGTTTTTGTCTATAGTTATCCCTAAGAAAAGCGCCTTATCTACCATTTCCAAACACTCGCCATTTAGAAATATACTAGATTCTACCGGTCTAACATTAGGCAAAGCGAACCTAACACATTTAGTTTTCCTAGCATTGAGTAGCAAATTGTTACTAGTAAACCAATTATGTACTTTACCTAGCGTGGCGTTTATCCTAGTGTAATTGACGGATTTTCGGTCTACCTTGAAAATCAATGATGTATCATCAGCAAATAGCACAATATCACAAATATTCTCTATCATGGGTGGTAAGTCATTAATGTAAACCAAAAATAAGAAAGGACCTAATATGGAGCCCTGAGGCACACCTAATTTAACAGCTGCTCCAATGGACTGTGTTCTGTTTACAACAACCGTTTGTGTCCTATCACTAAGATATGAGGACATGAGATTTAGAGAATTATTAGTCAGACCATAATGTTCTAATTTTAATATGAGAGTCGCATGATCTACGCAATCGAAAGCTTTGGAAAGGTCACAAAAAATTCCTATTGCATCACAAGATTTCTCCCAAATATTGTATATATATTTAATGAGTACAGATGCTGCATCAGTTGTGGATCGTCCTCTGGTGAACCCGAACTGATTACTGTTAAGCAGTTTATTTCTATTGAAGTGACCTAACATATCATTTAACATTAACTTCTCAAAAACTTTACTTAAAACAGGTAGAATAGAAATGGGACGGAAATTCGTTAAATCACTCATCTCACCTGATTTAAAAAGTGGTATGACTTTACTATATTTCATAAGATTTGGAAAGACCCCCTCTGAAATGCAATTATTGTAGATTAAAGCTAAGTGAGGAGCAATTATATCTATGACATGATGGATGACTTTAACTGAAGTTCCCCATAAATCCTCAGTTTTTTTTAAACTGAGCGATTTAAATACCTTAACAATAGTAGCTGAATCTACATAGCTAAAATCAAAGCTAACATTACATTTAGTAACATTAGCACAAAGTGATTTTTGAGCTTCAATCGCAGATGATTGAAGACATTTCGTGGTATTAATGGCTATGGTGGAGAAATAATCTTCGAACGCTAAGGCCACGTCTTTGTTTGAGGTGATTTGTTTGTCACCATTGTTTAGAGCGATTTTATTATCACGAGTTTTTGATTTACCTGTTTCTCTATTTATTATCTTCCACACAGTTTTTACCTTATTGTCAGAAGCTTTGAGTTTAAGACTTAGAAAGTTTGACTTAGCAGTCAAGCAAACTTGCTTGAAGGTTTTTGAATAATTCTTAACGTAAACTAAGAAGTCGGCGTTCTTGTTCTCCTCCCTCTCTCTGTAAAGTTTTAAAACTAATAACCACTAACTGTCGCCTGTGACTAGCTGGACAGCTCGAGATAAATAACTGGACAACTGGAGATAGATAGCTGGACAGTACAGAACTTTAACAGATACCCATGAGATCACGATTCCGTTGATGATTTGGTGACTCTCCAATAATTAATTATTAATTTCGAAGTGTCAATAAAAACGTTGTCGTGCGTATTAAAATCATTCACTTTCCGTATTTCCGTGTGTATTTAACAGTGTTTGTAAGATTTTTTTAAAAGTTTTTAGTCATGGATCGGGAAGTTGTCAGTCAGCAAACAAACCACTGACTCACAGGGCTAAACTCGCTCGATAATTAGACGTAATCAGATAGATATTTTCAGTAAACGCCTCGCCGTCGCCCTCCTATGAACCCCCACTAATGAAACGGACCTACCATTGGTAGCGAGAAAATAGTGAGTTGTTTTCTCAACTTGGATGGCGTCATTTCAAAAGGACCTAAACTGGTTCATGAGGTAAAAACTTATGTTGCGTAACGTTAAGGTTCCGTTTGGGTGATGGTTGACCGGTAAAGAAACCCTTTAGGCATCATATACGATATGTGTGCTGTAATTTACGGAATGAACCTATTTTGGAAAAGGTTAAAATTTTAGGTGACGTAAATTGAAGCAAGCCGTCTTTAATGCAAAGTCGAGCAATGAAGGCAAACAATTTGAAATTGCATGAGCATCATCATGCATCATATTAGGCATAGGGTACGAAAATAAGGTTGTTAATATACTTATTGTTATTTTCTGAAATAATGTAATCTGGGTTGGAAAGAACCGCTTAAAAACCTATTATATTGATTCGAACTCTAAAGACATTATCGTAAAGTTGAGTTGCCCTCACTACTAAAGTTACAAAATTTTATTCTACTTATTTGGATATTCCGGGTTAAGAGCGTACCTATACCTATACACAGCGAAGCGTACATATTTCCTTCGTTTTTTATCGGATAAGTTCGTATTTATTTGGCTTTCTCAATTAGTTTAAGTACTCATCAATGAGCTAACTGAGAAAGCAAGATAATTACTTAGATATCCAACCAAAAATAATGGGAAAGGATTATTCACAACATCTGTAGATGGATCTACTCATTCTGGAACACCTTTTCATATAGATCCCCTTATAAGACAGACTGTGTCATAGACATAGACAGAGCGGTGGTTGAAAAAGACTGAGTGTGTTTACCCCTTATTTGATGATGTGTTTATGATTCATACCATAACATTCACTTTTTTATATATTTTTGATACTTAATTTATATTTTTGGTTCATTAAAATCTGAAAGTGGTTACAGAGTTATCAAGAAGTTTTTAGAGGTGTTGGTAATTCTGTAGCTCTGCCTTCCCCACTCTGGGAATAAAGGCGTGAGTTTATGTATGTACCTATGTATGTTAAAATACGAAGAGGCTGACTTTTTTTATTTTTCCCAAGAAAAGGACTGTTATTTTTATGCTTGTTACTTTACAACTCCGTTTTCTAGTTTCCATTGCTAACTATTCTTGACGTAGCCTTGGATATAATTTGGCTGTGATTCAGGTCACGAAATATAAGATATAAGTGCCAATTATTCCAATAAGACTGGTTAATAGGTAATACTCGCATCTTAGTATGTGAAATAAGCCATAAAAATGAGATGTGTAAAAAAAAACGAGAATTCATCGAGTAGCTATAGTTACTCGGATCTCCTGGTAACCCGCTAACCAGCGTCGGACCCCAAGCGCCCCCCTCCCCTGATGTCACCCGCCTTACTGCGTTTATCTTTTTAATTGAGGCGCGCTTGTCACTTGCTTGTTAGATTTATAGTACATGCCCATAACTTTAGCATTAGAAAATTGGCGTTTAGAATGAAGGAGCATTACACTCTAATACATTAGGAAAGAGCGCCATTATTGAAAAATGTTGACCGCCGCTGGCAACTTGTTAATCTAAAAACATCAAAACGTTAAACAGAATTAAGTAACCTACATTTAAAATGCATATCTTATCGCCACTGAAGCTATTTCACACAGCATAATATCTGTAATAATATGTTGATAGGGGTTCAAAGGATTTAAAGTTGTTGATGCGTAGGGGTCAGGGGTGGCAAACCCCTGCTTTGTTTTTCATTAGACGCTTATAGCTTGTCGCGTTGCATAGTTGAGAGCCTAACTGCCAACTTAATAGCATTCTTGCCGATAAATGCACAGCCGTCGTAGTATAAAAATACGCTTATGTCTTTTAAAAGAATACTGTAAAAATGTACGGATAGATTCCACAAGAAGTGGTTAGTAAATTTGTCGTAACACACGGAACAGTGCGGTGCCGTATATTAGAGATTTTTTATACGTTTTTTTTTAAATATTCGTTCGGTAGGTATAGGTATTTTGCACGAAGGTAAACAATTTTCTGTATAATTTCCATTATGAAACAGATTTCAGTGAAATTGATTGATTGGTAATATTTTTATGTTCAAAGAACGGAGTGTAGCTGCAATTAGTCCCGCGCATACTCAGTGCCGTGTGTAGTGAGTTAATGACCCGGCGGAGTAGTCATGTGTAAAAATGGCTTAACGCAACATCTCAAAATTATCTAAATGAAATATCTTAAATTGTCCCAATGCACCTTATTCCAGTGTAATAAGAACTTCATAACACAAATTCTCAGAGGATTCTATTAAATTATAAAGTTCGCTAGCTGCATCAAGAAATATGTTGTGCCACAGATATTTAAATTAAGCTTCATGCTGCTTTTGTCAACCCTCCTTACTTATAAACGTGGAACAACGTTGGAATAGTTTATGCCATGCTTTGTCCTTATCTGTAATTATGACATTTGCATCTAACAGAAAGTGACAAAGCATGACATAAACTATTCGAAGCTAATTCCACGTTTATAAGTCATGGGGAAAATGTCTATAGGTACGTACTAAATCTAACAGTTACTTAAATTACTCACCTGCCTATATATTTTCCGTAATTTTGTTGTTTGTTCTAATGATCTGATCACAGGTAAAATGTTATGTTGTCGCTTACAATAAAGATTTAAGAAAGGCAACAATCAAAATATTAGTCAACCATAACGGCAAAAATTGAACCGCGTGTATAGAACATGTGAAGAAAGCAGAGGAGAAGATGATGCGTATCGATTATATCATAGACTATCGACCCGCCCTTGCTTCGCTTCGGTTTAGATTTTTCATAAAAAAGGATTTTCCCGCTAATTCCCGTTCCCGTGGGAATTTCGGGAATTCCTTTCTTAGTGCACCTCTACGGTACCTAAGCTACGTCCCTTCCAAATTTCAAGTGCCTACGTTTAGCCGTTTAGGCTGTGCGTTGATATGTCAGTCAGTCAGTCAGTTTCTCCTTTTATATATTTAGAAGATGATGCAGTGGAAAAGTTCATAATGAATGTAAATGAATCAGATTCTCTTTCTGAAAGTGATTGAAATGTGTACTTATTTGTTTAAATTATTATTTTCACCACCTCAACTAAAGTCTGGCAAAAAATACTTGAGTTTTAAAAGTGGAAGTGTTTAAGATTGATTTGAAAGAGATGACACAACAGTGTTGCCACTTTTCAATTTCAAGACGTTTTTGTCAGATTATACAACAGCCTAAAAATGTCCCTCTGCTGGGCACATTCCATCTCTCGTAATAAGAGGGAATGGACATTAGTCCCTACCCTGGCCCAGTACGGATTGGAGAGTTTCTTAGAGTCGTATGTCAAATAAATTTGATCATAATCATAATTCAATCATCATAATAAAGTGAGTTTTTTTTTTATTTAACCTCAATAAATAAATACCTAATTAATACCCAACTGAAAAAGGTTTACGACTCCTGCTTCTTTGTTGACATGATTTCTTTTGCTTAAAAAAACTGAAATATACAATCAAATAATTGGTTTCAAACAAATCTTTTTAAAAACTCAAAGCTGATATTATAAAAATCTTATCTCACGTTTTCCCGTCATATTTGACACTGTCAAATTTTGCGTGGAGCAACTTGACGCCAACAAAAAAATGCTCTTATAACTCAATCTATCATGAATAAATACGTCCGAAAATACCAAATCAGTAGCAAAATTTTATTATATAAGTGACATGAGTATACTACAAAAACGAAGAAATAATATGGGATGGATATGATTATAACAACGAAATAACGTACCTAGTGACACCGGAGTTGCTTATTACCAAATTTGTAGTACCTACAATGGAGCTTTCTGATAAGACTAGTTTTGCTAACCCAGAAATCGTACCGATCGAGCTCGGTGCCGATACACACGCTGATACTAACACACGTGCTGATGTTAATCCACGTGCCAACACCATCTATTACCACGTCGAAGGGAACCCGGGTTTTGACAAAGGAGTCATAGAAAAGACTCGCGCGCGCCGCGGCATCGTGTCTGTGCCGACAGACAAGTCCAAGGTTCGCAATGAAGCCTACCTCGAAAAACTAGCACAGTTGTCACATGGATCCGGTGGCGCTGGAAAGTATAATGATATCAAGTCCCGGTACATGGATCATTTCAAAAAACCGACTAAAGGTTTGATTGTTTTATTATTTATAAACTGTTTACTGTCCTTCTGCAATCTGTAGTCCGCTAAGTGGATTTCAAATACAGAATCTTGTTTCTCTTTCCATCTTTGTGTACAATTAAATTTTACATACATACTATACCTTCACGCCTGTAATCCCATAGTGGGGTAGGCAGAGCTACAGAATTACCTACATCTTTAAAAACTTGTTGATCATTCTGTAACCACATTTTGCACAAATAGGCTCAGATGTTTACCAGCGTATCTATTAGTGACAGGTTGCAAGTCCTAACAGTAGGTACTAAGCCTATATTCCCTTAGTCGCCTCTTACGACATCCACGGGAAGACATGGAGTCGCACTATTCTAACCCGGCAACCACACGGTGTGAATTAAATTTTAATTACTGATTATAATTAAACCTTAAATTCCATCAATTATTGTAACACCTAATTGAGCAGGTTTGCTTCTCAGCGGAAAACTTTGTTTCATGACGTATTTAGATTGGTTTTAAAATTTAGTTCGTTCTTGAGTTATTTTTTTTATTACGCTAACCGTGGAATTTCTGCTGATATTTAGCGAACATTTGTCTGTTTCCAGAGGAAAGAAAATGGTATTCTGGGATGAACTGGAAAGCGTACCAACGGTTAGAAGTCATCCATGACTTTTTAAATGAATTGGACAACAATTATCCTTCATTGTGCACGACCGGTGTCATTGGAACTTCAATTGAAAGTCGAGATCTTAAGGTACCTTTAGTAATTGTCATTTTTCGTGAGATAAATCATCGCATACCATATCAACTTTACTCGACATCTGGACAGGCGAAGCAAAAACATTGGGTATTCCGCATCGATGTGGATACACGTGGATAAAACATCTGTCACTTTCTGACCAATCTGTAAGTGCGAGAGTGACGGAAGTTTTATCCGCCTCTGTAAACTTGACCGTAATACGGGCCCTGACGTCTTCAATGGTATCCTCAGATACATAAAGCGGCTACCTACTCGTATTTTGATGAGTTAATAAACGCAGTCATTATTTAACAGTACCTTGTAGTACCTATAGGTATGTGTATAAAACATTGTGATATCAAATCTCATATAATAAAATAACAAGTTGGTAATATTCAGGGTGTTTTTTTTTATTAATGGCTTTCCCTCCTGTTAAGGTGGCTATTTCGCCATTGTCAAGTTATTTATAGACACTCCCATGGACTTATTAGAGCAATAAGTCCGTGGATATCACACGCGAAGAAAAGGAGAATTTTCTCCAATGGACTAAACAGAAGCACATGGGGTTAGATCCACGCGCTTCTGTCAAGTCATTCAGGGTGATACAGGAGCGATACTATTAAATAAAGCGGGTCGACAGAGGACGTCAAAATCTTATCCATTTCACCCCCATGTTTTTTCAGTGATTTTCTCCGGCCCAACCAATTTGGCTCAAAAACCTTCGACGTTAATTTAGCATACTATTGAAAAAATCGGGCAAGGGCATGTCGGACCATGCTCAGTACAAATATAAAAAACTAACTCAAAAACCATCATGTATGAACAGATTTTCTATTTAAAGGTCTTAGATGATTTATAGTAGGTAAACATGATATATTTATAAAATTTTATCCAAGGTATTATTCAGATTGTTGTTACTTGTAGGTTTGGATGTAGGGAAGGGGTGGGGTGCAATATTTCCTACACTGTCGTCCAGATATAAAAATTGAAAATTATTAGATCTAGATATATTATATCAAATTATTTCTTAAGAGCTATCCAATGACACCTCACCTGATGTCATAACGTGTGAACAAAAAAAATGTAAACTACGCTTTAAAATTATGGAGAAATGCTAAAAAATCGCCTGCGACCCCTTTCTATGTCCATCTCCGGGCTAACTATCTCTGTACCCAATTTTACTTCGATGGCTTGTGGCGTTGAACCATAGAATCGGCACAAACAAACAAATAAACACAGTATAATACACCGCGTTTATAATTTTAGTGAGGAACTAAGGATCAGCTTGTGCTTATTTTAGTTGCTAGGACCGTACTGTAGTACTTATAAAACAATGTCGTTTTTACCGATTACGAATGACATTTTGTTTTTTTCTACTGTAGCATGGGGGAGGAAGGGTGCGTTTCGCCACTAAGCTCGCACGGCGGCCCGTGACCACTTTGCGCACCTCAGATGTAAGCCATCGAGTAGTAAACGTGCCGGGAACGCGCGTGCGCAGGACAGTCAAGTTCGAAATGGAAAGCGAACCGAAGGCAATCCAAAGTGTGTACTTTTCTTTAGTCTTGCGGTGTTGAGTTGATATTGTATGCGAAGATAGTATTTTATTCTACCAACAAAGTTTAAAAAAACGAGGTTATATTTAATGTATGCTGGTTTAACTAGCAGACAGCTATGGATTGAAGTGAATCTTTATATTTACCATTCGAATGATAGAATATTATTAAGGCCATTTAACCATTTTTTTTTAGTTTTCCTAAGTAAAACTAGGAATTTTTATAATTTCACTATGCCCGTCTGTCTGTCTGTCCGTCTGCCCGCGGTCTAGTTTAGATAATCTTGGTACTACAAAAGTAATTTGGCATACTTATACATTTAAATTACGCCGACAAAATAGTAAAATGTAATCGTGTTTTTTGTTTGTTCAGTTTACCTCCCATACACGTAAAGCATGGGTATAACATCGAGTAAGGTATCATTAGATAGCTCTCAATAAAAGATTATGGATATGATATTATAATATTTTAGATGTGAACTTGTTAAGTGTAATTTTCACTACGGCAAAACTACAAGTGATAACAATCTGAAAAATATCTTAAATGAAAGCACATAATAACGAATTTAAAAGGAAAACTATGATGTCTACCTAACAATAAGTAGACTTTGTTGGTTATTAAGATACAAGCAACTAAAGTGTTTATACCAGGGTCAAAAACTTTTTTGATGCATTAAAATTGGTCCCTGGGAAATGTGACAGAGTGGTTGTTTTTGCAGAATGGTATATTTTACTTTGTTAGACGATGTTTGACAATACTTTACCGATTCAAATAAAATAAACATTTATTTAGATTAAAAAACATTCCTACCTAAAGAGAAAAATTACGATTGTGACAGAGTGGAGAATTTCAGTGCATCGAAAAATATTTTGATCCACCTACTAAAGATCTTATAAGACAGCACCATTTAACCACCCAAACATATTATACTTAATGTTCTTATTTGTAGATAGTTTTTTGTGTTTGTAGTAGCGGTGTTGCTTTTTAATACTGGTAAACCATTTTTTTATAAGTGTAGTGGTTTTAAAGTAAACAGTAATAATTTAAATTAGACACTGCTATCAAGGTGCGCGCAAACTATCTCCAAGTCACGCTCTTCGCGCAGAAGCACATAAAGCCATCCCTTTCATTCTTATGTGAACTGGTATCATAATATGTTATTATGTGTATGTGATATAATGTGACCTCTTAAATAAAAGCTGAATGAGAATGACCGCGGATCGTGCTCAGTGGCGTACAGTGACTCATGAAAATACGTAAACGTTCCCAAGACGCCAAAAATATCTACACGCTCTTTTGCTACTAAGAATAAGGTCTATACATATACGATTATTTGACGCGATGGCTGTGTAGGTATATAATATTTGCTTTCGATTGTACAGTGAGCGAGGCGTGTTCAGCTAAATGATGATGTTTGTTACAGTTATTAAAGATATCCAACAGCGGGGCGAACAACGTTAGCGTGTGGCTAGACGCCGGTATCCATGCGCGGGAGTGGATCGCCCCAGCCGTTGCCACGTATATCGCGAATTACATCGTAAGGCACTTCCACGAGTTGCCTGCTTGTATCACTAATAAGGATTGGCAAGTATACAACAGATGTAATTTTTTTTAAGAGCGTCTTATGGTCACATGGTGTCGGCTCGAGACTATACGCACGCTAGATTAAAACATTGCTTTAAACTGACACGATTTTCACACATACTAAAACTTTGAAACGGGACTTAATCGCTTAAAAAAAATACATTTACCTCTACGTTTTGGCTGTAATACAACAGCCGTGGTGACGAATTACTGAAGTGAAGGGTATTGTATTAATTCATAGGTAGCTCACAATGCACTTTATCCACACAGCAAAAATGATAACTTTTCTGATCAGTATCTTTTCTCTGGCTACGCGACTTATAATTAGATAAATATTAATTTTTGAATCACGCATTTGTGAAGTTGTCGTTCTCCAGGTATATCCTGCCGGTTATGAACCCGGACGGGTATGAATATACCCACAATGTGAATCGACTGTGGCGCAAAAACAAGGCGTGGCACGGAGGACAGTGCGTGGGAGTGGACCTCAACAGAAACTTCAGGTAAAGCTAAAGCTACGGCCCAACCAACGCGTTCAGCCCGCGTCAGTGGCGATCAAAGGCTCTTGCGAAGATGCACTACGTTAACTAGCGTTTCTATTCGTTAGATCTCGTGACTTTTCGTATCACGTCAACTACCAGTGACGCGATTAGTTTAAAAATTAAACGAACAGAGACGCTAGTTAGCGTAATGCATCTTGGCAAGGACCTCTGATCGCTACCGCCACGAGCACGCAGACGCGGGTTTGGCCTAACCTTAAGTGTCGGTTAAAGATTATGGAGCGAAAATTGTTCCACCAGGCCCCTCTTTCACCATCCTGATGATGACATATGATCAACAATTCGGTTAACATTGCAAAGTCAATAAGTTCTTACGTCAATGGGATTCATATAAACCGCGCAATGGACACTAAAATGTCCTATCACGTGTCATTATCAGCGGGGGTCGTACTTTTGATGCCGATGAGGTAAATTTGCATGCAGGATGATTAAAAATTAAAGACTTGTATTGAAAAGTTGAAATTTTGTTCGAGTAACGCCGAACATGTTTTGCTTAAATCACAAGGAGTTTATGTAATAGGTTAACGGAGCTCTTATTTCTGTGTGGTTCAGCCCTCCGAACCTGTTGTAAAATTATCATAACTTAAACCTTCCTACCTATTTTGGCTTAATGTTAAATGGAAAAATATGCGTGGAATATAATTAGATCGGTAAAAAATGTGAATAGAAAATATGCCCGTAATTATGGTTGCTTTAATCGCGCTGGATAAAGCATCTATCACTCTCGCACCAACATACTGGTTAGAAAGTGAAAGGTGTTTTATCCAAGCTTATCCACATTGATCAAAGCAGTCATAATAAGCCTGCATTGCTTTTCTCGCTGGCAGAAATTTCATATTCATCGGCTAAGTCTTCGTCAAACCAGCCTAATATCGCTGGGGTCGCTATAAAAAAACTCGAACCACTGTCTTTAATCATCGTAATCTCACTGAAGTGTTATTCTCTCAAACGGCTCAGTCTTTTCATTTCATCAACGAAGTACCTATCAACCGCCTTATTAGCCAAGTTGCTCCGTTGACGAAATCAGCAAACACACGCACTATAAATTTTCATCAGGTTCGCCGGGAACAGTTGGTTAGTAAAACCTTTATGTACTTCGAATTTCTTTGTTTATTGCTACGTTTCATTTCAGTTTCGGTTGGGGTGGTCACGGATCATCAGACGCTTCTAATAGTCCATTCTATCGTGGTCCTGAACCATTCTCTGAGCCAGAATCGTGTGCAGTGAGAGTAAGTCTTGTTTCTGAAAACACAGATTGTACATTTGTTGTAATATTTTTTAAATGAATTTAAACATGACCAGCCTCATTGTCCTAATACTCAACCACTTCTCAATAAAAAGGATGTCAACCTTTGGTTCTACTTTACTTGAGAGAAAAAACGCTAGTGGTGATAGGTCCTTAAGTAGGCAGGTTTCGTATCGCTGCCTCCATCTTACCATCTATTTTGCCAGTAACCAGCGATATTCTCATTGTTATGATCCAGTTTGGGAGTAAGACAACCGGTGAAATGTCTAGCATAGAAGCATTTGTAAAAATGACCGGCTTGTCATAACTCTCAGCCACTTCTCAATAATATTGACATCAGCAAATTTCAATTTACTTAACAGAAAGACAACGCTAGTGGTAATAGGACTTTACCTTAGGCAGGATATCTTACCACCTTTTGCCAATAAGCAGCAATATTCTCATTGTTGTGATCCAGTTTAGATGTAAAGCTCGATTACATTGGTCAAGAACAGTGGCAAGTACAGTAGCAAGGACAGTGGAGTGAAAAAATAGAAAGCGATTCTATTTGGATCCACTGGCAAGGCAACTTGACTCGCTACTGTCCTACACTACTGCACTGGTACCAGCATTTAGTCTCATTATGTAGTTACACTAGCATTATTCAACTAATACGCTTTGAGAGAGTTTGTAAAAAATGGGCCCCATGTGGCGAATATGCTTCTTTTCCTCCTCCATGCCATAAAACACACTGGTGTCCGAAAAGCGGTAAGCTTATATAGCAGTCACCATATGAATCGCATATGAAAACTGTCCAATTATGAAAGCACAAACTAAACCCCCAAATGAATAATATGGACATAATTGTCGCAGCGCATACAGGAATCGTGTCGCCGCCGTCCAGCGCGGAGATTATACGACAAATAGGATTTACTCGTAAATCAATTCCGCTGTGCCGGTTTTATATCAGCTGCATTAAATAATTAAATGTGCAATTTCTGACGTATTTGCGTTTCTGTAATGTTTATGTTCAGAATACCTATAGTGTAGACATGTGTTTGTTCGACCAGCACTTTACAATTACAAGTGATTAAAACACAGACTGGGACAGAAAAATCAGGTTATAATAATGTTTATGATCTAGACAAGTTTTAATTGCAGGAAAATTTGTCATTAGCGACAGCCTCTAGAGTCAATCAGATATCAGATAGCTGTGACAGTTACAATGGATAAGTATCTATAACAGAGGTGTCATTCTCTCAAAAGCGCGGTCAGATAAATGAATGAGCGAACAAAACACATTTTGGCGCGTGCATTTTCAATTTGGCAGCATGTCTTTTGTCGATGAGATCGAACATATAAGGCTGTCTAATTGAGAATGCCCGCGCTAAAATGTGTTTTGTTCGCTCTGACGGGACGACTTAAACTCGCCGCTGAGACATTCACTCGTTCGTTCGTCCGACCGCGTTTTTAAGAAAATGACACCCCTGAATGCCATGCTTGGGTTAAGGCAGACTGTCCAGCAGTACCTACATCTTCCAGTGGATATTGTGATGATCTGTGTTTACCATATTCTTTTTTATTGCAGGACTTTATTATTGATTCTGGGATTGATTTTAAAGTGTATATAACCTTGCACAGTTATGGTCAGATTATTCTTTTCCCATTCGCGTACCGTGAAGAGCTCTGTCCCGATTATATCCAATTACTCGAAGGAGCCACCGTCATGTCCAAGGTATTAAAATAACTATTTTAAAGACTTTAATCATATACCTCCTATATATTGGACTCTTAGAGAGCTGATATCTTTTAAAATATAGGTATGAAGTGCTCTATTTTCTTCGGTGTCATTGCGCAAGTGCGACTAAACTCGAAAATCCAATTCAAGACCACATTTACTGAATTTTGGTTTAACTTACCCTAATATTACTGCTAACACGAGTTCATTCATGTTTTTATAAAATAAATAATCAAGATGGAAACGTAAGATTTTGGTCTTGAATTAGATTTTCAACTATAGTAATTATCAGATCCACAGTTTTTTTTCTCTTTATACACATCCATTTAATAAAAAGTATTTGATTGTTTTGAAGACCCTTCATCACTGTAAGAACGTTAAAGTTTGTCTATGCTAATCTACGATGCTTAGGAAGGAACTTAAGAAAGGATAACAAAAATTGTTTGACTTGGTGCCTGGTGCAACTTTAATGTTTTCAGGCAAAGATTACTTTAGACAGCAGTTTTTGTAACCAGTTTGTCCTTAAACGGTGCCCTCATTTTTCACAACCTCTTTTGTCAAACTTTACTTCATAAACGAGCATTGTTACAGGCTATTTACAAAGCAAGTGGTAACACTTATAAGGTTGGTATCTCCCGGGACGTGATGTACGGCGCAGCAGGGACCAGCTGCGACTGGAGCTACGGTGTTGCCAGAATCCCCTACTGCTACCTCCTTGAGCTCAGAAGCAAAAAGCACAAGTTCCTGCTCCCGCAAACAGAAATAGAGGAGACAGGCAACGAAATTTTGTGCAGTGTTTTGGCTCTAATGGAACATTTGGAAAAAAACGCGTCTTATAATAAGCCTTCGTAACACAATTTTAAATCACATTCAAATCACAGTGCAAACAAGTAAGGTTCATGATTTGTTTAGTTATTTATTTAAACTTCTTTCTTAAATTGAAACAATACACGATTTATTCCCACTATTACTACCTACCACGAATTCCTACCAGTAAGAAAACTGGGAATTTCCTTCCCAGTCTAACCACTAGGGTGATGGCACCAGTGTTGGACACTTAACTGTTAATTCAAAGATCCTACGGTCCTACATTGATTGTTACTAAACAAATGAATAACCCTTCAACATCATCATCAATTCATCATCATCAGCCTATATTAGTCCACTGCTGGACATAAGCCTCTCCCATTGTACGCCAACGAGCACGATTCGAGGCCACTCCCATCCAGCTCTTGCCAGCCACCTAGCGAAGATCGTTGCTCCATCTAGTCTGATGGCGTCCTACACTACGTTTGCCGATTTGCGGTCTCCTCTCAAGAATACGATAACTCCAGCGATTATCGGTTCTACGGCACAAATGACCGGCCTACCGCCACATCAAGCTGCTAATTCGATGGGCTACGTCGATAACCTTACATACATAAACTCACGCCTTTATTCCCAGAGTGGGGTAGGCAGAGCTACAGAATTACAAACAACTCTAAAAACTTGTTAATAATTCTGTAACCACATTTTGCACTTTTAGGCTAAGATGTTTACCAGTGTATTAGTGACAGGTTGCAAGCCCATCGCCTAACAGTACTAAGTATACGCCTTTATCGATAACCTTAGTTGGTATATTTTTAATAAATAATTTAAATACAAAATACAATAAATGATTTGATTTGAAAATTAGTTGTATAATGGGTTGTTACAGTTTGTCCATAGGTCAATGATTTCCTTGAAGGATCTCGTCAATATTGTAACAAGCTAAGTTGATAAGCAACGATTTCAGTTAAATCGAAAATATTGCATTACTTTTAAATTTTCGGCCCAATGACACTGAGCGACTTTCGGACCTTTGCGAGTCGTTTTATAGGAGCCAGCAGCAATCGTCTCCTGCGGCTACTACTTCTGTTGAATAGATTTGTCTTGTAGTTTAAAACATTTGACCTTGCATATTGGCAAGCAATCAATATAAAAACTGCCGGCAGTGTAAGGATTTTATATCTCCTAAACAGTTATTTTACTGGGTGATCAAGAGTTTTTCTGGCGATTATTCGCAGTAATCGTTTTTGTAATTTGAGCGATTAAAGTGAGCCGCCATGTCCTGATCGATGCCCTAGATTAGGAGAGAGTGGAAGTATCCGTAATAAGTTTTTTTAAGTTATCTATTGCCAGGCTCGGTCCAAGGCTAGACAATGCAAAACACGCCGTTAAGAGCGAGTCACATATAAAATCGATATGTGGGGACCACGTTAGGCCAGAGTCAATTATGAAACTCAGATATTTAGTTTGTTCTACTTGTGGGATAGACATGTTATTAATTGCTATATCGAGTGGGTTTTTATTTACATGTTATAACTGAAAGTATATAATGTTTATTTTCTCCACATTTAGAGCACTCCATTGGCCGAGAACCACTTGTTTATCTGGATCATCACCAGACTCAGGTTGGGTAAAGAGAGGTGAAGTTTTTAGAATGTACTATGCAGGTGTCATCAGCAAATATTACATACTTTGGTTCAGGACATCCAATAGTGATATCATTAACGAGTATAAGAAAGAGGTTTTTCCCATAACAGAACCTTGTGGCACCACAGACCCACTTATTTGTCTGATTTCGTGTTTAGGACGCATGTGCTCTGTTTACGGTAATTTAAGAACGAAGCAATTGTATCGTGAAAGTTTCCCCCTAATCCATAGCGCGTTAGCTTTTTAAGTAGAAAGCAGTGGTCAATCATCTCGAAATGTTATCCGATTGCATTGCGAAATGTTTTTCCGATTTTACTACTAAATGGAAAACTGGGACAAACCCGGGTACCTAATAAAAAAAAGATGGTAAATAGTAATAGTGGGAATAACTCGACGAATGTAAGCTACTCGTACTTAAATAATAAAATACAGAAATAATAAAATGCATACTTACAAAATAATCACCTGAAGAAGATACTGATTTACGACAGTTTCTTTTTATTTCCGTTTTTATTTTTTAATCCAAATTAATTATGTACCGCAAAGTTTTTAAACAATGAATACAAAAGTCACAGAGGCTTATGATTATGAGTAGTCAGTGAGTTCGGAGTAAAGGCTACTACTATTTGAAGGTAGGTTTTATAAAGAACCGCTGGATCAAATTTCGATCAAGTGTAACTCTAGAGGCCCGTGCCATGAATCTTGCATTACTCTAACTAGCGTTTCTATTCCTTCCTTTTTTGAACCAACGCCACGCATAGAAACGCTAGTTAGTGTAATGCATCTTGGCAAGGGCCTCCGTATAAAGTTACTACAATTTGGGCTGACATGTTTACCTGCGGGTCCTTACAAAACCGGTTCTAAGTTTATTTCTTATTAACTTAAGTACAATTATTTACAAATATGACAATCAATGAATGTAATCCAAGTTATTACATGATATAAAGTACTTTTTTACACGTTTTATTGATTTGTGATGGGAGTTCATTAACTACTTTGGGTAAGATGTAGCGGTGGTATGTTCTCATAGTTTAGGTACACGTTTTTATATGAAGGAAGCGCAAACTTGCCCGTTTTGATTAAGTTTCTTAACTTACTACAGCTACGTTTTTCATGTAATTTTGAAGTGTCTTCATGTTTATTTTGAAGTAGTAATCTTTATTTTATCTTGTATTTTTTGATGAAAACCGCTTTCGGTGAAAATGCTATGACACAAACTGATGCTTGGCTTGATTTTGTTTTTTCAAAATATATTTGATTAGAGAATGTACTGATGTTTTGATTTAATTTAATCGTAAGCGTATATCCAGGTTACGCAGCCAGTCGATAGCCTCAGCAGTCAGTTCTTGGTAGACGTCACTTGGGTCGCCTTGGTAACGTCTTTGGGGGCAGCGCTCCACAATATGCTGGGTTGACTGATCCTCAAGACCACAGTCACATAACGGGTTCTCACTCCATCTTCACTTATGCTTCACATATTTGCGCCTTCCGTGCCCCGTGTGAATTCTGTTGAGACAGCACCAATATTTCTTCTGAAGAGAGAATCCTCTGGGCATCTGTGTCGGGTCTGAGAAGGTGGTGCGGTGTTCGACAGATGTGAGAGACTGCTCTAGCACAAGCATCCGTCCTTAGCTTTCTGACAGCTTCGCTCGCTTCGGTTCAGCAAACTCTCGGTGGCAAGGTAAATCGCAACGGGCCATTATTTTTTCCCTCGCTAGTGCGTGCTTCCTTTGTAGGTGAGGTGGCGCATTGTGGCTCAGCGCAGGCAACCAGTGAGACGATGTGGACTTAATCGTGCCGTAAACATACGGATGGCAATACCGGATTTTAGTCACACAACGCGTTTTGATACTTACAAGTATAGTTCTAATTATTATTAAGTATTACGCCCGGCAATATATATTTCTCGACCATCCTAACTCTTATATTATAAAGAGGAAAGATTTGTATTTTTGAATATTTGTAAAGAATAAACTCAAAAACTACAAGACCGATTTCAAAAATTATTTCACCATTAGAATGCTACATTATTACTGGGTATCATAGGCGGACGGAATCGCGGTAACAGCTAGCATATGAAATGCGAAAGTATGGCTATCGCTTACATAAACCGCTGCACTTTGGCTAGGCACAGTTTGAGTCCCAGAGGACATAGGCTACTTTTTATCCTGCATAATTTAACAGTTCCCGATGAAACGCGATGAACCAATTCTACACAGACAAGTTCGAAGCAAAAATTGATCTCGCATAAGTATGTAAGTGGGTAATTTTTGTTGCGGTCTTTCGTATGTATAAAGTACAGTCAAAGGTTTTGATCCCCAGGCCACTTTAGACTGTTTCATGACGTAATCAATCAAAACGTAAGAGACTTCATATGAATTTATTAAGAGTGACACTTAGACATAGTCCAAAACAGTCCACGAAACATATTCTTTTTTTACTTAATAAAACGCAAAACCATGTTTGACATGTTTAATCACTGAACGAGATATCCGAGTCTAAAAATTCCACTCTTCCATACTTTTCCTGAACTTCAACTTCTCTGAGCCCAACGCCTCTGTCGTCATACTGCTCACTGTCATCGCCACTTTGCACATTTGTAACAAATGCTCTCAGGACATCTAATAATTCATCTCCTTTCCTGTGTTCTGATTCTATTTTTTTACATGTTTAGCAAACTTAAGTCAATCATCCGCACTAATAGATGCGAACGCTTGTTCTACCTTTACCACCATATCTCGAAGTAAACCTTTTACATTTACGCTGCCTACTTTTCGCTTAGCTCGGTTAGCTCCATATTAGTTCGATAATGTTTAAGTGGTAATGGTACGGGGGTAACCGCAATATTTCATGTCCATTGCCTTTCAACAGCTCATCAATATAGGTAATATTAGGTCGGGTTTGTTGCACTTCATCAAGGGCACCTTAAAGAAATTAAATACAAGTTAAAATACAATCCTAGTTATGTTATAAATGCGAAAGTTTGTGTATGTGTGTGCGTGTGTGTATCTTAGTTTGTTTCTCCTTCACGCTGCAACGGCTTGACGGATTTGGATGAAATTTGAAATGGAGATAGCTCATACCTTGGATTAACACATAGGCTACTTTTCTCCAAGGGAATAACTGTAATCCAAGTCTACGCAGACAAACTCGCGGGTAGAAGCTAGTATTATAATAAAATAACATCATCTTAGCCTGATCATTTAGTTGATATGATATTTTTTCATAGAATTTAGACTTACTCATAGTGTTAGAATTTCATGTAAACATTGTTCCTTTTGCTTACGGACGAACTCCATTCCTTCTTTTACATTTTACAAATGAGTTATCATCTTGAAAAAAAGTTCTCAAACTCCAGCCTTAATAGGTTTACGCATTTTGAAAATAGAAATCGTTAAAAAAACCTCAATGAAATATCCACGTAACACCAATATGTCATGTTGGAGAAGTGTTGGAGTGCCGGATATCGTATAAATACCTTGTGCAAAGTTATTGTGGGATGGCTCTAGCTAGATATAGATCAATCTTGTAAAAAGCTTTGCTATGGTTGAATAAAACGTCAAATTTGACCTCATCGAATGTGTTAATAATGACATACTGTCAAAGTTTACGAACAAAATAACATGTCACAAATTGTCATTGTGACAATGCCGTTATCTCAACGAATACAATAAACTTGGTCATGTAAATAAAAGTTCAAAATTGCAAGTTATATACGTACTAATAAATTAATCAAAACATTAATTACGGGTCCCTTCAAATCCATCAAAGTGGCACCCCCTACCCCCAAATCACAAGTATGGGAGATAAGATTCACTAATGAAGGGCAAAGATACTTCGTAAGGTCCTTGGACACTGTGGGAGGTATGGTTATGACTGTTATGAGATTGGTATTAGTTTTTGCGATGTTTAGTTTAAACTTTTTCAACCGAGCTTATCCACTTAAGAATACAAGGCCATTGTGTAGTTAACCACAAATTAGGACAACGAGTTCGTTAAAGCTGATAATATTAATAACCGGATGGAATGTTAACAAGAAAAATACACTGAAAGAATAATGTCAAACAGTTTTTTTGCATTTTAACCGCCCGACTAAGATTGTATAGATACAATGACCATTGTGTTTACAGGTAAGTGGAAGAGCTCAGTTCAAAAAGTTTAATCTATACACGCGACTTGACAACCCTCTACCATAAAATCGTCGAAACAGGTAACATAGTAATCGTACCTTCTATGTTTTTTTTTAACGCTTAACAAGGTAATAACGCTAAAGACTGTAATGATTGAACTATACATATATGGATAACTCCAACGACTCTGCCTTTGGAACTAAACATTATTTTTGTAATATTGAAAGTGAAACCAACTACGAATACAGCTAACACAACAACTAAGTAAACAGGGATCCATTTTTGTTACGTATGAAGGAAAATCATTTGTGTTGTGATCACATTCCACGCACCAGACTAAGCCGCGCTCCGAACTTTGGAATATCGTTTACAAGGACAGTTCGGACCGTGGGCCGGCAGAAACACAAATATACAGGTTCAAACCGTGGTCACATTTAATCGTAACTAGCTGTACCCGTGTCCACTTCGTTGGGCAAAAAATTTTTTTTATAGTTAATAATTTTCCCGCTTATTCCCGTTCCCGTGGGAATTTCGGGAATTCCTTTCTTAGTGCACCTCTACGGTACCTAAGCTACGACCCTTCCAAATTTCAAGTGCCTACGTTTAACCGTTTAGGCTGTGCGTTGATATGTCAGTCAGTCAGTCAGTTTCTAACTCCTTTTATATAGGTATTTAGATAAAAGTCTTGACAGTTTGATGCGCGGTCGAAACTGTGCCGTGTAAAGGCCGCTATAAGCCCTTTTTTTCTAAACAGTATATACTCGTATAATACAAATTTTGGAATTTCTAGCGATTAACATATGGAAAGAAGAAAAGAGCTCGATGGATATATTCGTGGAGGGCCGCAGGACCGCCCAGGTGGCCGGGATGCTGCACGAGAGAGACGTGCCTTTCTCCGTCGCCATACGGGACATCGACGCTATGAAAGAGCGGGAGCAAGGCATAGCGATCAGATGCATCAGCACCGACATCGGGGGCAGTTCGCGGCGACGTAGCTCAGGTGAGAAACCCTCGGAGATCATATACTGCGTAACTATACTAACTATCCAATTCGATAAGTCGCAAACTGGGCCACACTGACTCACTTGCTAAGGTTTATTTTGCACCTAAGGAATTTAATTTGTTAGTTAATTAAGAAATTCAACATCATTTGGTAATGAGCCGAACCGCTCATTCCTTTAAGTATATTAGATATTAAGTTATCCAAATTAGATAATTACCGTGTTAATAAAACTATTTTGTTAAGGTTCTGACAAAAACTTTTGTGAAATAAATTAGAAGGACGTTTATTGTATCTGTATTCTGTAATTTAATGATGTTACTCAATTGCTTTTTCAAACACGGTACTGAGGGAGCAATACCTCCTATCTATTTACGGTCAGCGTTATAAGTAGCTGCACACTTGCCTTGCCACTTTAACGTCATGTTTGAACAGCTGCACTAATCTGTCAAGGGCGTAAAAGCAACAAAGTACAAATGGTGCATGTACTTATGAGGTCTTAAGGTGCTTTTCCACCTGATGCTGAATTTAAAATGAAAAACCGGGCAAGAGCATGTCGGACCATGCTCAGTATAGGGTTCCGAAGCCGTAACGACAAACACAAAAAACTATCTCAAAAATCAACATGTATGAACCAATTTTCTATTTAAAGTTATTTGGCGCTGTCTTAGATGATTTTTAGTAGGTATAAACCCGTTAGTCGCCTCAGGAACTAATTAAGTGTACTTAGTAATGATTCTTTTTCTTATAAATTCGTATATAATATCTCAAACAAGAGCCAAGCTTTTAAGTGTGAGATCAGTATACCTATGTAGGTAGTTAGGTATCTAAACTGCTTCAAACCGACTTTAAATTACAATAAAAGTTAAATCTTTTATATAGCAATTAATAGAAATTTAAAAAAAAACAAGGTCCAGTAAATAGGATTTTAAGTTTTCCAAACGATAGGTACTCAACTCAAATCAATAATCTAATCGAAAATTTGTAAACTTTCAGATCGCAAATCGCAAACTTGTAGGTAGCATTCCGGGGCACGTCCAAACAGCATCTAGGCGCTCGCGCTTATGAGCGCGGCTGTCGCTCGATTTGTTGCTTGGACAGTTTGACTCCCCCCGCGCGTCCTGCACGCCCCGTTAACAAATTTTTCTATCAAAGTTATCATAGGCGATTTTGATAGGTATAAACACTTTAGTCGCCTGTATCTCAGGAACTAATCATGTCTACTTAGCAGTGATAGTTTTTCTTTAAAATTCGTTATATGCGCTTTCGTTTAAGATATTTTTCAGATTTTTAGTATTTGTAGTTTTGGCTGTAGGGGGGGGGGGACACTTGACTCTAACAAAAAATAGCGCTTTAAAGCTTAATATTTCATAAACGGATCCCTTAATCGAAAAATTGTTTTCATAAACCCGCAATATTTTTGAAAGACCTATCCAACGACACCCCACACTATGGGGTAGGCAAGAAAAAAAAAAGGCATCCCCACGTTACGTGTAGGGTAGGTGCATTAAAAAAAAATATTTTTCAAAATTTTATTTTACCACTTTGTTGGCGTGACTAATATGTATATTCATGCCAAATTACAGCTTTCTAGTACTATGAGTCTCTGAGCTAGACTGGGGACGGACGGACGGACGGACGGACGGACATGGCGAAACTATAAGGGGTCCTAGTTTGACTACGGAACCCTAAAAAAGAAACAAGAAGCGAGGATGGATCCTCGCGCCTGTTTCGTCACAAGCACTAAGGACCTTTAAGGTGCTATCGCACTGTAAATAATACCTATTGGAGTTATTTATGCAAATTGTGAGTCTTTGTTTGAAATTAGTTTGTTTTTTTTCTTGTAAGGATTAATAAGAGGCTTTATGCATTATAAGAATCAGAATAGTGATTAGGTAATGACCACACCATCGACAAAAGGGCTATCAGGAAAGGGCTACTAACCTAATGGATCGCAATTGATAAGATATTAGATTTCTGACTGTATCATGTGTATTTAAAAGGTGGTTTCCGTTGCATGGCAATCATTTGAACGGTATCTTTGGAACAGTCAGCATTTGTTGTACATAATCGTGTACAAATAGTTGTCAATCGCGTCTAATACTCGTATACAAGATCCGTGACGTGTTTGTTTGTTTGACTCAGAATAATTGTTGTGTTGACTTGTCTCCTACATCGAAAGACTGCGTCCGTCCAGTGATTTACCAATAGTTTTGTTCGGTGACAGTATCCTCACGCATGGATTGGAAGAACTACTATAGTCTGGACGCTATATACGCTTTCATGGACCGACTGGCTGCCGACTACCCTTACTTGTGTAGTAATATTGTCATCGGGAAATCCTACGAAGGTAGAGATATTAAGGTAAAATACTGGATGTATAATTAATTATAAATATGTTGTTATAAGTACCCTATCGTCGGTGATACTCCAATAATGCGTACGTTACAAATTAAATAACATGCAAAATACACCTTAACAAGCAAGTCAGTAAGGTACATTTTGCAACTTATTGAATTTGTTAGTTACGTGGTCTACACTGTCTGTCTGCAGTATCACCGACGCTATGTCCTTCCTCGGTGTTCCAGTTAACTCCTTAACATTCTGTTTTTAAATCAGTCTGACAGTAACGGGTAACAGACAAACAAACCAACAGAATTACTGTCGCACGTCTTATATTACTAGTCGTTTATCGCTGTTCCCTCGGAAATTATACAGAGTAAAATGATTCATTGCTTAAGTAATACAAAATTATAATAATAAATATTCATTTTAAATAAAATAGTCAAAAGTAAATTGGACCTAGTTTAAGTTATACTTATAATTATAACCCTACTAGCTATTCCCTGCGACTCCGTCCGCGTAGAAAAATAAAACATAGCCTATCGGTCCACTAGTTTCGGAGCCTATTAAATTCAAACAAACAAACAAGCAAACAAACAAATTATCAAATCTTTCCTCTTTATAATATTAGTGTAGATGTACCTACAGTGTAATTTGTAAGTACCTATGTATAACATTATTGAGAACCCAAGGGGTTCTAAACATACTATACAATACAATACAAAACACTTTATTGCACACCAAACAAAAACATAGTACTTTTAATGAGTTACAACTTATTAATTTCTTATTTTTTACGACCTCTTACGAATTCTATATTTACGATGATTCTTTGTAGCAACTGTAGCGGCACATCAAAGCATACAAACTACTTGAACAAACGAACTATATATATGTAGGAGGAATTTCTTCTTCATCATCGATGTCTTGATTAACTTTTGACCCAGAATAACCTTGTTTCCAGGTCCTTAAGATCTCCGATGGCAACCCCGACAACGACGGCGTGTGGCTGGACGGCGCCATCCACCCCCGCGAGTGGATCAGCACCGCCGTGGTCACCTACATCGCGGACAACATCGTGCGCACCTTCCACAAGCAGCCCCCCTGCGTCGCGGGCAAGGACTGGTACGAGAGCATTTCTCAAAAGTTTGCCCGCTCAGTACGGTCACGAACGTTATTAATACGGTATTTGACAAGAGTCAAATCAGTTTCTTTTTATGAAACATCAAAAACGCTCGGTTACTATGGAATTTACAGGGATTACTATCTTGTGACGTCACAATCAAACAGCGTCCTTATTAATGGATTTTATGAATTTAAAAATCTTAAAATAGCAAACATAAATAAAAGATTGATGTTTTCCTAGTATTTTTATAATGTTTATCTGTTGTTAATGAAAAACCAATTTAATTTCGCTCTTGTCAAATACCCTATTTGCGACCCATTTCAAAAAAAAAATGCTTTAAATCGTCAATGTCATTAGAAATGCCAAATCATTTGTAACTTGTAGGAAACTCAACCTTATTGTTGTAGAATGTCAGATTAACTTTGGACCTGAGGTGGGTCCCAAATTTAAATCTTTGACTGTCAGCCCAGCCAAGACGAAAACGTTGCCAACGTTTCTATTTTCTACCGACTCAAAATATATGGAATGATTGTCTCGTGCGTTACGATAAACCACGTGGGCAACTGTCTACCTATATATTTTAAGCGATGGAAATGAAAACGTTAGTAGTTTCCTCATGGGTCTTGATCTCCGACTTTGTGACAACAGTTTCCCCTATGCGTATGAACTGCGGTTCGCTTGGAGTTAACTAAAATCCTAATTTGTTGAAATTTGTTTTTGTGGTACCTATTTTGAAATAGGTACAGGCACGATATTTAATTGGTTACCTACCAAGGTCAATCTGACATTCTACAACAATAAGGTTGAGTTGCCAAAAACTTACAAATGACTTGACTTCTCTAATGACATTGGCGACTTCAAGCATATTTTTCTTGAAATGGGTCCCAAATGAACGCTAAGGACATTTTGCTGTAATTATTTGGTTACGCATGACTCAATACAGGCATCTTTCGTATTGGGTCATCCTTCGTTTAATCGCCTTTACTTTGTTCATATTTAGATTGTTCAGCTTTCTTTTGCATTATTTTTCAGGTATATACTTCCAGTGCTAAATCCGGACGGCTATGAGTACACCCATACATCTGATCGTATGTGGCGCAAAAACAGATCGCGCTACGGTGAATGCGTGGGAGTAGATCTCAATAGGAACTTCAGGTAAGTTTTAGTAACTTTCTTGTTATTATTTATTATTTATTTATTTAACCTTTCTTGCACAAAAAAAGTACCAATGGCGAACAATGCCTAATGGCATTCTCTACCAGTCAACCACATAATCATACAGAAACTTACACAAGTGGTGCACAGAGAACAAAGCAAAGAACATAATTTACAAAATAATAATAGGTACTCCACGCAGAAAGTACTTACAGAAGGTACCTTATCAAAGACATTAATTGTTAAAACACCAAAAAAAACCATGTCATAGTAACGTAATCAAAATCATTACAAATCGAGAGGAAGAAACGGCAAAAATACTCCGTGATTCGTTGTGACATGGTTTTTAGCTGTCTTGACAATTTCCCTTGGCCTCATGTCACTGGTAAAAATGCTGTAGTGATCCTTTATTGCTTTAGCTATGGTTGGGGCGAGAAAGGAGAAGAAGGGTCGTCCGAAGACCCGGGCAGTATTTTCTATCGAGGACCGAAGCCCTTTTCGGAGCCAGAAACGGAAGCATTAAAGGTAACATATAGACTAGAATAGAATAGAATATAAAAACATTTATTTCGCTTCATTATAAATTAAATAACACAGACCTAATAATAGATTATAATATAATACAGACCCACACCTACCCTGCATTCAATAAACCTTTATAATATTATCCTTTTACTAGTGTCTTTTCCTGGCTTCCCTTCAGTTTATGTGAGTTTTCTGTAACACGTGTACATAAACCAAAATTGTACATATTATAAATCATATAAAAAAATCCTTTCATTCGTTTTTGAGGTCATGGTGAACATACAGACAAACAGACGTGGCGGGGGACTTGGTTTTATAATAAAGAGTGATAGTGATTATCAACATAAACAATGATGATGGACACTAAACGACAATAAATCGCAAACGTGCATTTCAACCCAGATCTTTCCTCAGACGTAATTGATCGTACCGTCACGGAGTTTAAAATTTAATTCACCATAGAACCTTTTCATAATGTTAGCGTTAGGTGACGAAATAGAAATAACATAGAAATTAATTGTTGGTTTTAAGCGACAAAGTTCTATAGTTGTTCATCAAATAAAGTCCGTGACCGTACCAAAACAGGAACAACTATAGGCGTAGGTATAACTTGATTAAAACCGTGGTAAGCATGAGTTGAGGTGGTGAAGTACACTCTCTTGCCCTATCCACACACGTTGTGCTTACCCCGGCTCTTAATTAAGCTATAATATTAACCTATAGCTATCCATTTATATTTTTAAGTGTTTCTAGTATGTCCTAACAAGCTTTTATTTAACTCTCACTGTTCGTATGTATGGAAGTTGTCCGCTTCAAAATTTGCAAGTCAATTGTGAACCGAGATGACAGTGCAATATTATTTTATATAAGAGCAGACCTTATGATGGAGTCGAACTCGAAAGGTGATGAACGGATCCCCGGTATACTTTAGTTGGTTTGGTTCTTGAAAGGCAGATAATGACTTTGCAAAACAAAAGACAAGCACATTCGGCAGCAAAAGCTTGTCCCAAATAAAATGTTTGAGAACTTTATTTTTAGAATGTTTTTTTGATTTCCCAGCGGGTGATCCTGGAAAGTAACACAGAGTTCAAGGTGTTCATCTCGTTCCACAGTTACGGGGAAGTAGTGATTTTCCCGTGGGGCTACACCAGCGACCCCTGCCCAGACTATGTGGAACTGCTGGAAGGGGGCACAGCTATGTCTAAAGTATGTTACTCATTCTTCTTGTTACTAGGTTTGGTTGTGTTGTTATGTAAACGAGAAGGCACTAGAGCAGACAGGCTACCTACTGATCGTAACTGGGATCTGAGACACATAGACATTCTTAAATTCAAATTCTCCTGTTGACAACAATCCTAATGGTGCAACCCTAGTGCTCCAAATGTGTCGCCAACACTCAGGACTATGCTAATAATTTTACCAGTAGTCTTTTCCCTACCCCGGAACACAACCCGATCACAGCTATTTGGCGGTAGGTTAAAGGTGGTAGTAATACGTACGAAACCAGAAAGCAGAGTTCCATTAGAATATCTTAATGGACAAGTCAAAAGGACACGTATTCAGAAATTAATTTTTATTAAAATTTATATAAAACTAGTTATTACCCGCGATCCCGTCCGCGTTGAAGTCTTTTATCGATCTTCGCTCTGGAACCGTAGGTATATATTCAGTGCAGATCCATTCAACCGTTCTGGCGTGATTGACTAACAAACATCCAAACTTTGGCATTAATAATATTAGTAACATAAGAGAACAACCGAACGCTCCTGTTCAATATTGCTTTGTATTTTTCTAGGCGATTTACGAATCTAGCGGTCACACGTACAAAGTGGGGAGCACTAAAGACCTCATGTACTATGCAGCTGGCACCAGCATAGACTGGAGTTACGCCGTCGCCAACATTCCTTACTCATACATGCTGGAGCTGCGAGGCAAGAAACACAGATTCCTACTCCCCAAAGAAGAAATCATGAGCACTGCCACAGAAGTGTACTGTGGCGTCATGACTCTCATGAAATTCATCGACAGAGGGAATAAGGAACGCTCTCGGCAAGACTCTGATTAAAGAAACGAGAACAGCCTTCCGCGGGAATACCATGCTTTGGCCAGGGGATACTGGTGACGGTTTCATGCCCTAAACGCATAAATCTAATGAAAGATCCATTAAGAATTAGCTTCTTCATGGCACGAATACTAATGCAAAATGCCTACCAGCGAAGCATTATGTAATATACGAAGATTACGAAGTGGGTCAGTAAACTTATTGTTGTACCTCGTTGCCATGGACCCGTCTCATGAGTAACTCCTTAAAACTACGATTTCAAAGGATCTAAATCCACTAAAAAGTTTTATTAGCAATTACAAACCTATTCATTGGTGGGTTTTCTCCTGAGTGTGCAAAAATTATAGTAACATTTTTTTCTAAGAAACTCTTTCACTGGTGTCTCCTGGCTTACGGGACAGAACAGAATAGCAACGATAAAAAGTTGATGGACCCGAGTAACGTCGATTTTTGTGGAGTTGTTAGTAAAATAAAAGTATTTATTCCCATATTCAAACAAATGAAAGAAGTTTCTTCGTTTTAAATGAAAATCTCAAAGAACCAATCAAATTGTAACTAAATTTTTTGTCCTTAAGTGCCTGTAATCTTGATTACTTTCGTTGAAAAATGTAAATAAGTCAAATCAGTGTTTACGAATCAATTTGAAAGCTTAGCTTAATCTAATAAAACCACAGAAAACAATTTGTGTTCATATTTATTTACAAAAAAAACAATTTCAAGTTGCAGCTCAAATCAAACCGCATGCGCATTAATAAACAAATGCGTTTCATAACCAACCGAAACTACTATTTTACCAGTTCTTTTTGGATATAATGTGTAATCCGACCCGATGGATGTATTCATATGCGTCGCAGTCTCGTTGTGGTTTTGATAATAATGGATCCGATGCAAAACGCTATCCCAGTCAGGCAGCGCGCCCTCAAAATTAACTGCAGTAATTCATTAAAAACTCAATCATCCACTTTAATTAAGTAAACAGTTAAAATTTCAATAACTTTATTTACATATTTTTGCATTATCTTATAATACAGTCAACAATTTCGTTAAATATTACAATTGAAGTTCACATTCATTTATCTAACGTAGAACACCTTCTATCGACAGTAATGACTATATTAAACCACTGTTACAGTCCACCACATTGTTCAGACCAAAAACACTTACTCGTATCACTCCGGACGGTACTCTAGCCGAACTCTGATGTCCTGTATTTTCCGCGAATAAACTCTAATAAGGACGCCACACGTCGACGGGTCTTCTCTCAGAGGTGGTCAACGCTTTGCTGCGCGTTCTGACTCCTTGATCGGGCCACTCAGGCGACGCTGGTCTTTTCTTTCCAGCACTGGAAGGGGTAGAGTTTGCTTCTTCTTCTCTATCGGGGCTGGAGTTGGAATCTTCTTGAGCGGGCGGTGGCCGAAGCCACCAGTCGTAGCCGCTGTAGAGTTGGGAGTAAAGCCAAGCTGGTGGAGTCGGTAGGAGTGGGGAGTTGAGGAAGAGTTGTGCGGCGAGAGCGCTGTGGAAGAGGCTGGAGTGTGCAGCGGGGAGGGGCTGGAGAGGCTTCCTGGTTCTGGTGACGGAGGTGAAGGCTCCTGGACGGTCGTCGGGTGGGGGGCTGCTGGAAGCTGTGACGGAGATGTCGCTCTGGGGGGAGCTGGGGCGGGACGTGGCCGGGCTCGTCGTGCTGTGTGCGTGCATCGTCGTCGGGTTGTCTGATGTTGCATCTGAAACAGATAACTCTGTCAATACTGACACAATATGGTATGTTTATATCACAAGCAGCTGTCGAAGTTATTTATAAATATATATTGACTTTGAATCTGCAAGCGTGAAGTCTGTAGTTGATCGAACATAGGATGTTGAGGAACAGAGGAAATTTGAAAAATTCCGTTACGTACGTAGTCACAGACGTCACAGTCATTTTATTCAAATCTATCAATGTTTCGAAATATTGTTATCCGGTAAATGGCTTTAATAAATTGAAGGATCTTACCAGCATCATGTGGAGGGGGCACATGGGGCTGCGCATGGGCTGGCGGCAGCACGTGCGGCGTGAAGTGCGCGTGCGCGGGCAGTAGGGGAGGGGGGTAATGGCGCGCAAGCGCACCCCACTCGCCACTCGGCAGCCCTGCCAGCTGGTGTGCTATGCCTGAGGACAATATGTGGCGACATAAGAAATCACACTGGCTACGATTGGAACGGGTACCTAATTAATACAATGCAACACGTTTCGAAAATTTTGACAGCCGTAAATCCTTTCATCGACTGCTTATTAATTGGTGATCTCGCCTGTGGGGTCTTATTCATAAATTGTGGGCCTGTTGCCTAAAGCACTCGCAATCGCAATCGACTTCAAAGTAGAACAATCGTTTTCATTTAGTATGCAGACTCGCCTTCGGACTGTCAAAATGAAAACGATTGTGATTGCGAGAGCGTTAGGCAACAAGCCCTCTGGTCTTGAGTAAGATGCACATATCAAAAAACGTCAAAGCAAATGACATGTCATCTCATTAAAAACTAGGTACTTAATCCTCTGTCGCTTCGGAGCAAAATTAACACAAGCAAAAAATACATTCTCTAAATGTACATTACGCAAAACAATACGCAGAATGCACAATACGGAAATTGTGCAATAAAATAAAAATGCGTATCGGTGTTCAGCAATGGCACCAGTGAAGCGTTCTCTGTCGCAGCTTGAAACAAAAAAGTTGAGATTCTTATATTGTTATACATAAAAAAAAATTAGGAGCTCCGAACGTATGCTTTAAAATCATGATTCATAAACGCATATGGCGTAAGTACGCTTAAAACGTACCTACTTTTAACACATATAACATAACGACTAGATAAGTTATAGTTCCCTTACCTTCCCTTAACGGCTTTAGACGCCAAGCTCGAGTGCGCAACAAGAAGCATTGTTTGAAATCTTATCCTAAACCCTACTGGCTTTTGACATGTTATCGTATTGTCAACGTTATGATATTCATTTACTTGTTCACTTGACAGTATTAGGGTGCAAATTAAAATGTGAGCGGTATTCAGTTTCGGCGCCATTCTGTTTCTTTTATCTCAAAGGTTCAAAATTCTACAAGAGAACCCATAAATTACGGAAATTAATTCAGGCTTTATTTAGTCAAACAACGATCGGTAAACCATCGACAGTGGCCTAAAATTCCTGTTTCCAATATTCCAACGGATGATAAATTAGGTTACACTGGGTTAAAATGTGTTAAAGTAACTAATCTCTCCACAGTTTTAATATTGCGAACGGGCATGGCTGTGGTAAAACTATGTATAGACAGAAGCCCAATCTCTATAAATAAAAATCAATTTCCACAAGTACGTTACATCACTTTTGAACGGCGCGACCGGGCTCTTTTTAGGTTTCCGTAGTCAAACTACGAAACCTTATAGTTTCGCCATGTCCGTGCGTCCGTCTGTCCGCAGCCTAGCTCAGAAACTCTTAGTACTAGAAAGCTAATTTGGCATGAATATACATATTAGTTACGTCAACAAAGTGGTAACCCAAAAGTTGTTTTTTTCTTTGTGTACCTCCCCTACACGTAACGTGGGAATGTATTTTTCTTTCTCGTCTACGCCCTTGTGTGGGATGTCGTTGGATAGGTCTTTCAAAACTGTTGTGGGTTTGTGAAAACAACTTTTCGATTAAGGGATCCGTTTATGAAATATTAAGCTTTAAAGCGCTAATTTTTGTTAGAGTCAAGTGTCCCCCCCCCACACGCCAAAACTACTAGTACTAAAAATCTGAAAAATGACTTAAATCAAAGCGCATATATAACGAATTTAAAAGGAATGCTATCACGACTAACAATAAGTAGACTTAATTAGTTCCTAAGATACAGGCGACTAAAGTGTTTATATACCTACGAAAAATGATCAAATCATCTAACTTTAAATAGAAAATAGGTTCATACATATGGTTTTTTGAGATAGTGCCTCTTGTTTGCCGTAGCGGCTTCGGAACCCTACACTGAGCATGATCCCACATGCTATTGCCCGGTTTTTTTATTCTGTAGTGTTCGTAATTTATCGTTAGGACAAGGTTTGTATGAAAGAAGAAACTGACTCGGGTCACGAATCTTTTCTAATAATATTTTATAAAAAAAAAAAGTAATGATCTAGTGTTAAGCACATCGGACTCCTTGACATTTATCTTCGACTAGCGACCCGCACTCGCTTCGCTTCGGTTTATGTATGATATATAGCTTTCCTCAATAAATGGGCTCTCAAACACTGAAATAATTTTTCAAATCGGACGAAGCAAACAAACAAACAAACTCTTCAGCTTAGACATCGACTACGTTTCAACAACTCAATCAACACAACAATAGCTTCTCGCTCCACTAAAGCTAACGTGATACTTAACGGCGGGATATTTAAATAATGAGTGAGCCGATTTTCCCCCCGCGCCCCCACGAGCCTGTTTCAATTCGCGCCTTATCTCCGCCACCACTCCTCAATTGTTTAGCTCTTACAAGTTCCAAATGCGTGAATCACGGAATAAGGCGAGGTCGTATGCCTCACGGTAGAAGCAAAAGGAAATTAGTCACTATGTTATTAATTTTAAGCTTAAACTGTAATAACTAATGATAAGATTTATATTCGGTTGCTGTATACAAGCTTAGCAAGCTTATTCTTAGGTTTCAAAGGTGACATGTACCTAATACCAATTGGTAGCGTAGAACTCGCTACGATGTGAAATAACGTAGCAAGACTTCATTATCAACAAAAAAAAATAACTTTAAAATATTAGTGGCTCTATTCCAATTTGTTTTGACCCATCTTGCTGCTATATCCTTATTATATTTTTGACGTTATAGAAGCTCTTTCATAGATAGTATGAGCATAAAACTAACGATACAACTGCTTTATACTTATAGTTTTCGTCTTCTTCAACCTGATCCTGAAGGTAATCAAATCACGTAACATTTGTTATTAAACCATCAGGTAATATTATCCAAAGACTTATTGAAATTATACAAATAATTTAGTACGTCAATTTGACGATTCGTGTAACAAAACGTAAGCCGGATTTTATGAAATGAAATGAAACGAAAAACCACTCTAATAATTATGTAAAACAACGTTAACACTTGAACTGCCCTTGTTATGCTACTAATTAGGGATAAACCCACTCATATTCTCTCACTGCCCCAAAATCCTACGTCAACTATAGATTTAAAAGCACTCATAACAGTACAAAAATTATGCGATGATAAAGTATGATTTAATTGTTTTAGTCGATAAAAAAAATACATTCGTAGTTTTGAATTATTGTTACGCATCCTACACCATGCGTTTTAGTTAGTAGATAGAGGTAAAAAAAAAACGCTATCGTTAAAATTTACTTTCACATTAAGTTAGTAAAAAGCACAAAATTCTGAAACGATTAATACCTTAGGTAAATAGATTACAAAGACGCGTCTACTTTTTTATTTCAAGATTCGCTAAGACATTGCTTTAAACTAAATTATTTCTCATAACATTGGAACAAACATCAACAACGCCTGCTCCAATATTGAATAGAGCGATAATCGCTAAAGCATTTATACATAGGAAATTTGTTTTGCCGTCATAACTCACAGTTGACATTTTTAAGCGCATAAATTAACAAAGTTGCCGGCGTCGGCGTACACTCGGCTTAACCCTTTAGCACCCACCTTGGGTAATTCCCACCCGACCCTTTCAGCAATAGAATAAATTACAAGCCGCTTTATGTCACTGATACCGGCGCTGCGAAAATGTAAAACGCATTATTTTCAATCCGCTCCCTTAGTCTTTATAGGAGTAGTGTTCGGTGCAATTAGACGAAAGCCTTCTTAGGATTATGTGGCATAAGCCAGGTTTACGATTCGAGATATTGCTGAACGCTCGCTGTTTATCGTCATAGGAAAGTTGGATCGTTAAATCTATAATACCGAAGCGCCATTTTAGCTTAAAATTTTTATGACCTAGTTCGAATATCGTTTGCCAATCGGAAATTAGCCTTTTGGAAAGAAAAATTAAAGAAGTTCTCCATTGACAATATAACAAAATGGTCGCTGTTTGGTGACGGGAAGGTCTGTGGATTAGGTAGTCAATCTAACATTGAACTGATAAATCGTGCTCAAAACGGTTCTTAATGAGTGTTTGTTGATGTTGATGGTAATGATTTTCCTGGTTACTACTATTTAGCCCCGTACAGTTCTCAAAGGAATAACGTCAATCGAAATCTACGCGGACGAAGTCACGGGCAGAAGTAGTGATAGTAAAAAGATATTAATAGAGCACTAAGGTCCATTTATGACCTTCTTTTTAGGTCTTGGATGTCGTTGTCACATACCGAACTAGGTTTTAATAAAGTGCAGATTGTGAAGGAATTTCTATTGCATTTTAATAAGTGTAGCCAAGGCGAGCGGTCGCTATTCAAAGCGACCTTTCTTTAGCTAAGAGCATTCATGGCACCACAGTATACAATCAAGAAAGAGTACGATGATTAGCTTTTTTCTATCTTAGATATTTACTTTAATTTCTAACTAGCTAACACCCGCGACACCGTTCGCGCAGAAAAACCCTAGGTTCATCAAGATTAATGTAGAATTCCAATGATGAAATAATTTTTCAAATCGGTCCAGTTGTTTCGAAGCCTATTCAATTCAAACAAACAAACAAACATACAATCAAATCTTTCTGCTTTGTAATATTATTGTAGAAATGTAGATGTAAATCTCATATTTGGTTTAAACGTTCTAAACACATGAAAAGCTTATAAAACTTTATTCTGTTTTCGTTTCCGTACGCTTCAAAATTACCATATCTTTAATAAACTATCGTTTAATAACAAAGGTATATTGGATTATTCGCAGTTGTTCGCTAAGCAGAAAAAAACTGAAGCAAAAGAATTCACAGTAGTTACTTCAGTTCTTATAAACAGGACCGAGATCCCCGTAAAAACCATATGGTCTTTGATCTGTTATCGTATTTTTAAGTTTTGACAGTTCTTATTTACTTGATTTTAATGGCGGCCGAATTGTGAACAATACCATAATAGGTCAAATACGATATTATTATGGTGTTTAGCGCCTAAAATCTGGATTCTCGATGTCGCCTAGGTCGCGATCGAACCTGCAGTAAACTTAGGCTAAGTCACTACTATGACGTTTCACAATAGTTTAAATTATGTAAACCTACTTGAATAAAAAATATTCTGATTCTGATTCTGAATAGAGTCCTGTATTATGACGTATCTGTGCAATTCATTTTACGTCGAGAGAAAAGGACAGAGTTATGGAACTGCTAAAGCTCCGTCCTTTAAAGTCACCGTAAAATAAATAAATAAATAAATATCAGGGGACAATGTCACACCAATTGACCTAGTCCCAAACTAAGCTCAAGGCTTGTATTATGGGTACTAGACAACGATATAAATACGTATATAGAGAAATATATACTTAAATATACAAGGTGTTACAAAAATACCCGTAAATCCGAAAGGGGGTTACATGGTACCTTATAATAAGTCCATTTACAATATTTGAGAACCGTACTATCACCGCATGACTTACCGGCAAAAAAAAGAAAACCATTATTGCTTTCATTGATGTGAAAACCCTATTTCAGTAAAATTAAAGAGTAAACTACGCAGATTGTTTATGTACATTTTTACCTAATTCGTGAAACGACATACTAACAAAATGTACAGAATTCGATTAGATAGATATTACAAGTCGAGTTTTGGTAGATTTTAAAAGACCTAAGCTACTTACGAAGAAACCTAAACTAGCACTTACTTTTTCGTAAAGAACGTCAAAATTACAGGAACGGCTCAAAGTGAGCTCTGCCTTGTTCAATGCACAACCTCGCTCGTCGGGATATGGTTTTAAACCCATTTAAGTTGAAAAATTATTAAATTAGTAGGTAGGCCTCTCTGTTAAAATAATCTATGCTAACTCCGGTTCCCTGACATGACAGCTTACTAGGGTTGACAATATTTTAGGCTTTGATAATTTATTAGATTTTTTACGGGGTATTTTGTAACACGTTGTATAGAAAACATCCATGACTCAGGAACAAATATTCGCGCTCATCACACCAATATCTGCCCTTACCGGGATTTGAACCCAGGACCGCTAGCTTCGTAGGCAGGGTCACTACCAACTAGGCCAGCGCGTCGCCAAAATGAACTGCATAACCCCCCTGTATTGTCGTCATACTGTTTTAAACTGGAACACTGCCCGGCTCAGACAATATCCGCACCGCTCCACGGGCGCGAGACGCAAAAAATAACTTCAGAATTCAAGATTGCCCCGAGCCGGCTTTGTTCAGAGTGCAGCGGGAATACCTAGAGATGTCTAATGAACACAAGTTTTTATTCCTGGAATAAATTTAATAGCTACCTCATTTGGGACGACCTATATTCCGGGATACAAAGTAGCAACTGCCATTCGCCTAGTTTAGTTCAAGCCAAGATGCATAACGCTCTGGTTAGCTATTTTCGAAAATTTACAAGATGTGATTGGCGTAAGCTGATGACAGATCGCGTCGACATTATGTCAACTCCATAGATTTTGAGTCGATAACTCGATATAGAAAACAGAAACGTTTGCATCCTGTGTTGTATGTATGTAAAATACTTTATTCTACAAACGGGAAAATAACAAACATCAAAATAGACAGACGCACAAAAGGTATGAACAAAGGCGAACTTATCCTTTTAAGGGATCTCTTCCAGTTAACTTTTGAGCGGATGGGAACAGTTTGAAAACAAAAAATAGTCAAACGTACAACGGTGAAAAGGACTAGAGATGGCATCTTAGATAGTTACTGTTAGTAAAACTTTGGTAGTTAGTGATAGTAAAGCCATAAAAATAATAATTTAGAACAAAAACAATGCACACAAGTAACTATGTTCTTGTCAAATACAATATGTTGCAATTGTTAACTGATTTTACGTCTTTGTTTATTGCAAAAGCGATGCTGTATCGAAGTAACGTCATATTGTTGCTTGGTTTGAAACTAAAAGAAAGTCAAAGGTTGGTTATGTAGAAGGTTAAAGATGATTTCCATAATTAACGCGAGACAATAATATTTAAACATGTAAGTCTACAACTTCGTGAATTCGTCCCCAGTTTTAAATATTCATCAAATATGAAGATCAAATGAACAAAAACTTTATCGTTTCGAACACAAAAAAGTAAGAAACGATTTTATAGGATTCCTTAACTAATTATTTTCGCAAGGTTCGTAAATATGTAAAAAACGTTAGTATTACGATCTCGAACTACCCGTCATGTCTCGACGTTAAAAAATGAGAGGGTATTTTCATTTCGTATTCCTTGATCAAAGTTGCAGAAGCAAGGGCAGCTTCAGACGATTTGCATTCGTTAAAAATGTGGAATACTTTGTGTTTGTGTGCACGATGTGGAATCGCCGAGTGGAACCGTTAAGTTTTGGTACTTCTATCAAAATTTAGATGTAGAGTTTTTTGAGGTTAAATTACACAATTTTGCATTCGAAATCCTTGTAAAAATATGTATTTTCACTAATTTACTCACGCTGCTACTTATATAATCTATAATATTTTCGGTTAAAACAGTCTCACCTTAAAAAGGACTAAGTATTAGGTTTTCGGGTTTTGTATGTATCGATGACTTTGCTATCGAACATACTTAATAACATATTTACAATATGGTGATGTTATAAAGGCCTGGGTAAAGAGATGAAAAGGCAAAAGAACTTTAACTAATGCGAATTTCGTTTTTTTTGTATAACCTGTAAGGTACACTGCGATAACTCCTAAAGGGTCTTTCAGATTTATACGTTTTCCGCTCGCTGTCATACACTCTACAATACATTGCATTTAAGTCTAACCGGCTTGAAACAAGCTCAAAATACCTTTAAGACTTCTTGCACTATTCATAAAGGATAAAAGTTTATTTTATGACATAAAAAAAACTGTATTTAAAAAAAAACAAGTATCAAAACCAGCGGCTCAGCGTAGTAGTGTAGATCGGCCGCATCCGAAGACGTGCCCGTCCGCTACATTGCCTGAGACGAAGGGGTTTTTCTTCGACTTTGAAAAATCGCGCGGCGCCGCGAGAGGGTTGAGCCCAAACATTTTAATGCCATTTGCTAGATTGCGTCTTGCATTTTTCCCGGCCGTTACAGTGTTAATCCGCGAAGATTCCCGGATTACAGGGATAAAAAGTATTTACGTTTTTAGTGTGATTCCGATGTCGAGGATTAGGGCGGATTTTTTAACGACTCTTCGAACCCTTGGTGATTAGAGAAAGGGTTGGAAGCACTTTCGAGTAATTATTTTACATTTCTTCGAACATCATTGAAGTGCTAATGCTCGAGCGATTTCCCTTTCGCCTGGCTTAAAAAGGTTTCTTTATGTAGATGGTTAGTAATGGTATACTAGCTTTTACGATATTACGTATTTACAAATACACTGTAATTAATTACATACCTATACATGTAAAAAGCGAGATTTAAAAACCCGGCTGCATTTTTTGATATTGTCGTCGATATCACCCTTCTTCTGACGCAATCGAGTAATTAAAGTTCCCACGTATGTTTTAAATAAAAGTCTACTCTACACACGACAAGTACGCTAGGCTTTATTCGACATTTCCTATGTGATGTTATATTTTTTTGTTTTATTATTCTAGTTCTTTACTAAGACTTGTATAGTCAGGGTAAAAAAAAGACGTCTCTATTTCAATGCTGTTAAGTTCCAAAAGTGACGAACCTTTTTTACCCTGACTATACCTACACTATGGCGAAAGCGACATGGTACAGGAAATCGGCCTTATAACTGCCCATTAGTATGCTTTGTCACTTTATTGTCATGTTTGAACTGCTGGGGGGTTATTATGACATGGCTATGCAGTTCATTTGACAGCGAGCGTAAAGGGCAGAGCTTTAGCAGTTGTATAGCTCTGTCCTATTCTCTCAGCGTAAACTGAACTGCAAAGTTATGTCATAATAACCCCTCTGTACTAACTACAACTACCACAATAACTACAACTACTACTCTGTGTCTGTGTAACTACTGCTACCTTAACCTTATAAGTACGGCTACCTTTTGTAATACAAACTTCAATATTTACCAAATATTTACCTCGTTAACTTAAAGCGCTAGTCACAAAGTGTTAAACATTTAATTATACAGCGTAACTTTATAAGTTATAAGTTTAATTAATTTTCGTAAAGTTCCACCTCAAGTGTCACGCGTAGCTATTACGATATTCGTTTGAACGTTGACTACGAATAAGTAATGAGTGAAAGTTGTAAGGGAAATAATAGTTACATATGAGTCGCGTAACTTTGATTAGCTATTTTAACAGTACGGTGAGGAATTTAATTCATCGTTTACCTATAATCCAACACCCGTATTATGTGTCACTCTCGCATTTACTGGTCAGAAAGTAAGTTGTTTTATCCTCTTCTATCCACATCATTAAACACGTTTAGAATTGTCCCGCGAGTTATACACATTTGAACACGTTAGATAGTTAAGGGGCTTTTGTTTGATCAGTAGTTAAACTAACTAATTGTTAAAATTCGAAAAAGGAACTGAAAATTTTACACATTTCCTTGAGATTCCTTCAAATTTTCGATTCCTTTTTCAAATTTTAACAATTAGTTAGTTTAACTACTGATCAAACAACAGGACCTAAGTCTAGCTAGCCGCAAAAATGCTAGGGCGTTACGGCAGGTTTACAGGTATACTGACATATTGTAAACTGATTTGGAGTCTGACACGGCAGCGCTGGATTGACTCATAACCAATTTAAATATAATAATCAATTTGATTAAGCAGAGACTTGCCTCGTATTTGAATTCAGTAATTGACCCCGTCTAATTCTACCTTTATTCTTCTTTGTCTTACCATCGATTTTACCAAATTGGAATCTAGGTATAAGACTTTAATCTCGTTTGGTCGTATCCGCCTATAGACTACTACTTTGTAACCGACCGCTCGGCTTATTTAGTGTCTAAAATCAGATTGTTATTATATTTCTAAAGCCATGGTAAAGATAGCCGTACAAAAACGCATTACTACCAACGGGATTATAAACGACCAGCGGGCCTAATATGATCACATTTTTCGATGTGGATAAACGTGGACAAAACATCTGTCACTTTCTGACCAGTATTGTAAGTGCGAGCGTCACGGATGCTTCATCCACCGGGATAAAGGCGGCCATAATATGGGCCCAGTGTTCAATAAATATATAACACTAAGAGCCCTAAGCAGCCGCTAGCAATCAATTATTACGGAAAAGGATTAAATTGATATTTAGTGTCCAAACTATGAAACAGGACAGCTGAGAGACAACATAGAATTAAGTAAAGCAGACCTCTTAATTAGATTAAAAAGTGCCGTTAAATACCTATATACCTACCTAATTATTTTAAGATTGGTCATTTAATATTGTAAGATGTATGTTTTATAACCCAGTTAATATGCCCAGGAGTCTGATTAACTTAAAAGTTTGAGCGCTTCACTCGCACCAACAAACTGGATAAAAGTTTGGCGAGCATGTATTAAAGAATAACACATGTACCTTGTTTTAAATAGAAGATAGGTTAAAACGAAGTGGAAAAAAAGCTCCGGTATAGTGGCAACAAATAAATTGTTAGCTTAATGTTAAGGCTTATAACGGCTTAGGGAATAAATTTTCCGGCCGTACAGTTCATACGTAAGCACCTAACATACAGCTACGTACGAGTTTGGAGTTTAGTCATGAAATTAAAGTAATTACCGTAATTTGTCAGTTAGGTGTGTCTCTTACCTTAAGAATACCACCCCTGGGGGTCGTTCTAGAAACATAATTTGTTTGGTATTGAAGAATTGTGATATTTTTTACATATTTATGGGGTGAGTAATAACTTTAACCTTTCAAAGGTTATAAAACCTACGAATTAACTACTACCTCCTAACATATCACTGTAGAAATCATAGTTCCCCGTTCTAACGTCTAACATCAAAAGACTCTGATTTGTATAGCGTTAGAGTGACGTCACAGCATGGGTTAGCAAGATGGATGCCCGCCGTACATCATAAGGTTAATAAGAGGGCTCGCGAACTAACGACTCCGCTTTGTCAACGCGCCTTAACCCGGCGCCATCTTGGACGCCATGTTGGATTTCAATCTACTTAGCGCTTAATGAATTTGTGTCTATTGATTTTGCTAACCCCTTTTTGTTTTGCTTAATTAACCTTTGGTTTTGGCCCGTGACAAGGGTTGATATTTTCTTCGGCAGTTACCAACTGTTTTTGTTTAAGGGCGCATGAAACAAATACTAACTATAGAACATGGTTTGCAACATTCTCATTTGGTAAAGTAACAAAATTTAAATCCGTGAATAACGTATGTTTACTGACGGATTAATGGTTTAACTGCCGTCCCAACGCTACAGCCATACTTATAGACTTATGAAAATTACTCGTCGCATTACCTCGTTGATGGCGCTCGCATCATGCGAATTTATTTGAATGCGCAGTAAAAGCTCGAATCACGCCATACAAAAGGCTGTATGAGGTGGGTGGGACATTTAAAATTTACAAATGCGTAATTATGCACCCGCATTGTCGCGCGGAAGGGTTACCCCCGGCCTTTCTTCCCCCTCTCCCCCCCGATCCCGGCTTCCGGGCCTAATGCTATATTTAATTTTCTCTAAGGCTGCGCCATTAATAATGCGCCTGCGACTTAAAGTGCCGCTCGCACGTCGAAGAATGCCGAACCGCGGAATATGGAATGACACGTTAATTCGGATGTAAATAGATAATTAAGGTGATTCTGGTGGCGTCAAGCCATTATCAATGGTGATTAAGGAATATCTACGTAGGTATACTCATTTATTTTTAAACACATGTATAGGTACGGTCACGAGCGTTAATTTGGGACCCATTTCAAGAAAAATATGCTTGAAGTCGGCAATGTCATTAGAGATGTCAAGTCATTTGTAACTTTAAGGAAACACAACCTTATTGTTGTAGAATGTCAGATTGACTTTGGACCAAAGGTGGGTACCAAATTAAATCTCGTGACTGTACATGACTTAGGCTCTGTTGTTTGATCAGTAGGTAGTTTTTTTTTTTTTTTTTTTTTTTTTTTTTTTTTTTTTTTTTTTTTTTTTTTTTTAATGGCTTTCACTCCTTGCTATTTTGGCAAGGTGTATTTTGCCAATGACGAGTTGAAGACATAACGCACGTCAGTAGGTAGTTAAAATAACTAATTGTTAAAAATTGTAACTAATGGTAAAATCTCAAGGAAATGTGTCGAATTTTCAATTCCTTTTTCGAATTTTAACAATTAGTTAGTTTAACTACTGATCAAACAACAGGGCCTTTGAACTTAGGATTGACTTTGCAAACTCCATCTCCAACCTCGAAAGTCAACTGGAATGGTATATGTATACCTACTAAATGTGTCGTCTACAATTATGCCGTTCTAAGAGGCCCGATTTGACAGCTGTCATCTTAGTACAAAATATATGTTTGAGGTTATATTTTGTACGGCTGTGACAGTTGTCAAATCGGGCCTCTTAGAACGGCAACACTGTAGTTGAGAATATACACAGCACGTGTAGTAAAATAACTACACATAGGTACATGGGTCAACCAACTTTTTTTTGTAGCTCGTTGCCATGGTTACGTCTTCTGGGTCACTCTTTAAACCCCCAATTTTTAAGTATATAACTCCAGCAAACATCAGGTATGGCGGCATTTACAAGCTCATTATTTTATGGATTTTCTTCCAAGCATATTAGTAGAGTATTGAGTATTACCTATTGTCTAAGAAACTCTATCACTGTTGTCTCCTGGGTTACGGGACCGAATAACAACGACAAAAAGTTGATTCACCCACATACATAAACTCACGCTTTTATTGCCATAGTGGGGTAGGCAGAGCTACAGAATTACCTACAACTCTAAAAACTTGTTGATAATTCTGTAACCACACATAACATAAACATAACTAAAACGAAATACTAAAATAAATTAACTTATTCTAAGTAACTATGTATAATACCGTACCGTACCGTATGTATGTACCGTTCACTCATCTCAATCTCTCAAGGGTTAGCTGGAAGAGATCCCTTAAAGGGATAAGTTCGCCTTTGTACATATTTTTAT
Source organism: Acleris laterana (assembly GCA_963966035.1). Taxonomy (NCBI): domain Eukaryota; kingdom Metazoa; phylum Arthropoda; class Insecta; order Lepidoptera; family Tortricidae; genus Acleris; species Acleris laterana. The sequence goes on from OZ014451.1 coordinate 11,105,116, forward strand.
ATTAATTGTATTGTTATGGTTTTTCTTTTGTACAATAAAGTGTTTACATACATAATACATACATACATAATAATGCCCAGAATGCAGGCTTTTCTGTTCTTTATAATAACTACAACATATTCAAAAATCGTGGAAATCGGACTTGATTCAGGAGGTGAGAAACATTATCGCATTAGCTAAAGTATCGTTTTTTTTTGACAGCAACACAATCCTCTTAACAACCTTTTTAAATCAAATATACATCTAAATTTAGTAACCACTTCGATTTGGACACAGCATTCGCGTTTTAAAGTGCTCATTACTTATCGCAGACGCAATTATAATGCCTCATCCACACCTCCGTCGGCAGCGAGCGGGGATGTGGATAATTTATCATCATTTCGGGGTTATTGGTGCTACAGTTAAGAGGGCAGACGTTCTCGGAATTTACATATTGAAGTGCGCTAAATTGTTTCTGACGAACAAAGCGGTGAGAGCGCTGAAAGAAGACGCGCTTTACGCGAGAGGTGCTCGTCGTGTTGTTTGTTGCTACACGTATGTTATGGCTTCATTTAAGGGTAATGAAGTAAGGAAATTTCATCAAGAAGCTATTTTTTATTTATAAACTGCTTGGCTATTTAATTGGCCTGGCTATGGCTATACATATAAAATAATGGTGGTTTAAAATGAGTGATCAATTTATTTAGAGGTTTTTTTTCCAATTTGCTGATATAGGAGTTGTTGTTATAAATAAGTGTTTGTTTTTTTTTGTGACTCATATGTTCGTTTCTTTAGATATTTCTTAAAAAGTTTACCACCAGTTACCAATCCACTATTTTTGTATGTACGTGATCTAATGCGTATCCGGGATATGTCAATAGTACGAGTAGGTATGGTATAAGGACTTGGTATTGAACTATGACATAACTTCATTCCTAATGTTTTTTTTTAATTTAACAAAAACGTCTGTTGCGAAATTCTAAACTATATAATATTCAAGCGAAAATAAATCTTAATAAACAACGAAAGGTGGCGTCAGCATACCCTCCGAGTATGAGAAATCAAGCGATCACTAATTTCGTGGATCTTAAGTAGGGTCTTGGTGGCATAAGTGGTAATGCGCCTGCATCGGCCCGGAGAGCCAGAGGAGATGTAGGTTCGAATCCTAATTAAAACTGAGGATTTTTTTCGCTTTAATATATGTAGATTGTTCATTCCTAATGTTCTGAAAACTGGATTCAAACAAAATAAGCTAATATTTCTTCTACAGCAAGGCAAAAATCTAAGAAATTCAATACTTTTAAACTTAACACCTCACCCACCCACGCCCGAGCGTACCAAAAACAAAACTTATTCCAAACTCAATATACGTCCAGCTTAAAAGCTAAAGTATATTAGCATGCATTAATTCCGGCAGGATCTTGGCGCAGGAGCGAGGTGTGTAATTGGGTTAGGGCCCTTTGACACCCGCCTTAACGAGGTTTGCTCGGCACTTGCGTCGACGCTGCCCGATACAATACACTTGCGCGCTGGTGGGGTTAACTTCGGTGTCGCACTTCTTTATACAGTTAACAAGAAGTGTGAGGAAGGTAGGTATATATTTGCCGTGACAAAGACAATTAGAAGAATTAGTCCAGTCTGTGGGGACTTATAGAACCCTTTCACTTTACAAAAGATGGAAATTAACGGTTTACATACGATTTTTGTAAATATTAGCACTTTCAAATCAAGATGGTTTCTCCCGAACAAAATCTTGACATTTTATTAGTATCTCATACATACAGTTGGCCAAAAATGTGGTCTACCACCCAACGGTTGAAATTCATTTGCACGTCATGATACAACAAGTTCGATTTTCTCTAAGACTGTACTAAACAGTAAGTAATAGGCAGTTTTTATTTTGTACTCCACTTTCCTGAATTTAAAACTCATACGCTACATGTACTTGTCATTAACTTGACAGTAGGCGTTTATCGTGTGAAAAGATGTGACCGATGTCACTCTCGACATATATATGTGTCAAAAAGTGACGGACGTTTTATTCTCGTTTTGTCACACGATAAATGCAGCCATATTGGGTCCCATGACTATCAAATAAATAAAAACCCGCAATAAATAATGTCGATCCTAACTTATAACTAACTTTATATTATATTAAGCGAGAGAAAACACACACACACACACACACACACACTCACACACTCACACACACACACACACACACACACACACACACACACACACACACACACACACACACACACACACACACACACACACACACACACACACACACACACACACACACACACATAGACCCATCTTTTTGGGTCGGAAATTAAAAAATTGTCCCAGATTTTTATTCAGCTTCTGTTATAAAATTAGCATACGTTCAGTCGGCCTAAAAGTAGCTGAATACTTTTGTATCTACCTGGTCGCTTCAACGCCTTTGACAGATTAGTACAGCAGTTCAAACATGACATTAAGGTGATAAAGAACTAGAGTATGTAGCTATTTAGAACTGAAGTATGTACATCGTAATAACTAACTTGTCTCAATGGAAAGATAAAAAGTGTGTGTTTAATAAACCTGACTCAATAACCACTCAGCGTCGTCTTCTGCGGGCCTAGTATGCGTCTATATCGCGTGTCAAATGTAGATAAAGCATCCGTCACTCTCCAACTTACTTACTTGTCAGAAGGTGACGGATGCCTTATCCTTAATCTGCCACGCGATAAACGCAGCCATATTAGGGCCCCTGCCTATTCCTTAGTTTTATCGTGCTACGTCGTAGCATGCTGCGAGCTCTAAGCGTTACAAGTAATTTTACTTATCTTAATCGAAGTACAATAAAATAAGTAATAAGTATTAAAGGGATAAGTTCACCTTTGTACAGTTGAGGAATTTAATTGTTTACCAGTTTGACATACTACGTCAATTTGCCGGGTTACATGTTCCACGTACAAACTATTTCATGGTTGTTTGCCATTTTCCTATTTATAATATATTACAACATAGTATATTATATTCATACATACAATCTAAAACCAAATTAGCGGCCGTAAATGTGATAGCATGTTTAAAGAGATCAATAACGCGAATATAATATTTTTGACAACTAACACATTGTAAAATTACATGTGGCTCTTCCGTAGTGACTATGCTCGGATGTACATTATTTTGTGGAAATACGAAACTTGAGCCGACGCCTAGCGACGCCCTCGACGCCAGACTTATTACACGAAGCAATTTGTGCAGGCAATTTTCAGTTAACAACCGATATATTATTGAACACGTATATCTAGAATGTTAAATTGAGTTATAAGAATTATATACAGTAGTTTGTCCTGATTTACAATGTCTATTCATTACACACTAGGGATAAACATTTACACAAGAGTACAATATATTGGGGTAAATACATATTCGTTTTATATAGCTTATTATAAAACGAATATGTATTTACCCCACTGCAGGAACTGGGTTATGTTACTTGTAACTTCACAAGTTCGAGTAACTAATATTTTGATTTTGATTAGCAATCATTCCAACCATTTTCTTAATACCGATCGGCAATCCTCGTTTTTCTATAACACATGAATGACAAATATACTGTCAGTTGCGAGTGTAAGCGTGATATCGATGGCCAGCCGAACGGTAACAAACTGGGAATACTATAAGTAAATAGAACTACCTAGTAATTAATATATCATTTTGACAATATACCTTTAAAACACTTTCAATCGAACATCTATCTCATTACCTAAATAAGAACGAACCTTCACCAAAGGTAAAATAACGAGGCAGTTTGGTGTCAAAAGAAGGGTTCCAAATTGATAATTAATTGTTTCGCAAAACTTGTGGACCAAATTAAATCCCCTTTTGAGGCGTCCGGGCGGCGGAGTGACAAAGGTCCACGGTGACAATTTAATATCTGCTGGATAGAAACGTCGACCCGCTCGACCTAAGCCTTGGCTGGGCCAAGAGACAAGCGATAGCGACTAGTTCAGTAGCCGAGTTTATTTATACTAGGTGACACGTAAGACGTAATACAAATTTCCGAATCTACTCATGATTACGATCAACTATTAATATGGGACCAACTTCGAAAACGTAAACATAAAATCGACGTCTCCATACAAATTGTGAAACCAGCTGATTGCTTTTAGTATGGGAGATTCAATTTTTTTCTGCCGATTTCGTTATTAGTCCCATAGTAAAAGTTGATCGTACTCATGAGAAGATCCAGAAAAAAAAAATTTGTATTACGTCTTAGGTGTCACCCTGTATATTTAAACTTATTGCACAGTACACAAATTAGGTAAAATTGCGGGCTTTATGCCTTAAGGTATTCTGTATCAGTCAACCAACGGGGTAAACAGAAGCAATTTAAGGTTGGTGCTGAGAAGGATATAAAACTTTGTTTGTTAGGTAAAACACTATATTAAGTAATAATGTTATTACTACTTTTCTTGTTAACTAATAAAAAAATCATTTCGCTAAAACTAGGTTGATAAACCGAGGATTATTTCACATTTCAGTCATAGTTAGTCATTTTTGATCTAAATCTCATAGCTTAATATAAATATAGTATTGTTATCTTATTGTGTATAACTCATCTACCATTACTCTTAAGTAAATAAGAGCTCTCATAATCATTACGTTGACAATACGATAGGTGATAACATGTCAAAAACAATTAGGCTTAGTACCAATTTCACCATACGATGTTAAATTTAATCAATGTTAATCATCTGTTAGTTCATGTATACATTTTGACAGCTGTTAACGCTCTAATCGTCTGTTAAGTAGTTAACATCGTATGGTGAAATTGGTACTTAGTCCGCGTAGGATAGAGACCCTGCCCGCCGCCGCTCATGCCTTACCCCTCGCACCAGTTGTCAAAGCGACGCGACGGGGCCGCCTCCGTGACTAACTTCGCGCCAGATATCGTGTCACGAAGATTTCGAGTGCACTACACTACACGTGCGGCTGTGAGCGTGCACGCCTTTGCCTTTACGTTTTTAGGGTTCCGAAGTCAAACTAGGAACCCTTATTGTTTCATCCATCTATCTGTCTGTCCGCGGTCTAGCTCAGAGACTCTTGGTACTACAAAGGTGTAATTTGGTACAGTTATACACTTCAATCACGCCAGCAAAGTTGTAAATTGGGTACCTTGTAAAAAAACATTATGTACATCTTATTATAAATTTTTAGATTTAGGGAAACCGTTTAGGAAAGATTTAACTCGAAAAGTGTAATTTGCGCTGGAGTTAAAACAGCCAAAACTTGTTGATTTAAGAACCTAATTTATTTGCTTACCTGACAGTTTAAAAGGTAGAGAACCCATCAGGGGGTCTGGTGCGAACCGAGGCCCGAAGTGGAAGGGGTGGAAGCCGTGGTGGCGCATCTTGGACCGAGGCTCGCGTGGGCCGTCTACCGTGACCTTGATGGCCTTCTGGTACGTGACCACCTGGGGGGGGGACGTCGCCAGCATGATGGTCAGCGTGAAGGACTTGCCTGGAACAAACAGGAACTTGGAGTGAAGCGTCCTCTTACATAAATTGGGTAGGCATTTTTTTCCCCTTTGGAGTGAAGTACAGACAAAACATTGCACTAGCTACACATAATTAAGAAACAAACTAAATTTAAGGATTTCACTTAATTGTACACCAGTAGGTAATATGGAAAAATTCAAATATCCGACGTTGGCTAAACAGATTTTTTAAGTCGACTATAAATGCGTTTAATTTTAAAACAGGATTTTTTAACCTACAAATGACACATAATACCTATACAAATACATATTTATTTATATACATATGTCTAAAGTAAAAGATACCAATATACGTTTGATTTTCAACTAGTGCCATCTGATTGACTTATATAAAAAAAAAAATTCAACTCCACCAAAAAAATCCTCACTAACTTTACTATTAGTAAACATAAGTAGTGAATCGTAATAAATCCTACTTAACCTAAGATGAATGGAGTTTGAGGGTTATTGATAAATTTAGGTTTACAGGTATTTAAAATTACAAAATAGCTTAGCAGTAGCTTTATCTGTGTGTGTTTATAACGCCATCACTGTTAAACGGCTGGACCGATTATAATAAAACTAGCGACCCGCCCTCGCTTCGCTTCGTTTTACGTGAGTATAATATATAGCTTATAGTCTTCCTCGATAAATGGGCTATCTAACAGTGAAATAGGTTTTCAAATCGGACCTGTAGTCCCTGAGATTAGCGCGTTCAAGCAAACAAACAAACTCTTCAGCTTTATAATATTAGTATAGTTTTGGTGTGTAGATATCTTAAACCCCACTTGAGTGCTCATGTAAATCCCACACATTTTGACAGTTTTCGTAAATCGTTAACGTTAGCGTTAAGCCACTTGTGTAGCCACTAGCCTTACTAAATCGTAAACAGTCATTTTAGAAGTTGCCAGTTACATTAAATCTCTAAAACACAGAATCATTTCGCGCTGGCGTCGACCCGGCGTGCCGGCACGCGGCGGCACAAATCAACAAACCCTCGGATGCCGCTGCGGATACCGCATTCCTCGTCGCTAGATGATCCGACGACGTGCGGATGTCACGCCAAAATCTCTCGCGACGTGACATCTTGAGTAAACACTTGAGAACTAAAGAAAGTAGCTAGGATTTTACATTTGCTAGCAACTATCTAAGCATAAAATCTTCTGCTTTGTGTAATTTTGCCAATGTTAATAAGTGAGTACAAGTAGTTTACCCGAGAATGATTACATTGATAATCTAATATTGATTTTGATGGTATTGTTTCTAACTCGGCGGCCATTACTGTCAATTAAACAAAACTATCAAAACGTTGACATTACGATAAGTACGACAGATAACAGATCAAAAGCAATATTGTTGGTCGTTGTAGAACAGTGGCCCAAATCGATTCTTAGATTGCAAAAACCATTCCATTGTTTTTATCAAAATCCAAGACTAATAACCCCAAAGTTTTTGGTTTCGGAAGTTTTTGATACACAATAATACCCCTAAGCACGATCGTTCTGTAATCCTATTGAAGTCCATCATTGTTGTATGTGTACAGCATATAAATTTTACGCTTTAGGTATATTACAAAAGTTGACCAGAAATAGTGATTGAATTAGCATCATTTTTATCATCGCGTCCATTGCGGTCGCTTCATAACCCTTTCACCCAACAATATACACGTAAAGTAATGGATTTATAGACAGGCCCAACCCACTCTACACTTGGTGTAACTTTTGTATGGAACTGTAATCGTGTGAAACAAATCATGCGATAAAAACGGGAAGCACATTAGCACTTAGGTCTTCATAAATGCTGTTTCGTTAGTAAGAGCGTCTTCTGCACTTGTACTTACTCGTACCTGCCCTTCTAAATCAAAAAGATGCATGCGGAATTTGATAATCAAAATCCAATGAACCCCCGAGCTTAAGAAATGAGGTCACTTGTACATACGCGGTTCTATGACACTTGTGCCCTTTTATTATGGTCCTATGACTAGGGTGGAGGCTCCAGTAAATGAACGGTTCCAGTGAATGAATAAAACGTACTTTTTAGACACGTTTTTCTCAAAAATAAATATTCTGTGAATTTCTTCCATATCATGTTTTTTTTTTTTCGGTTCGCAACATTATTAAGAAAATGTTGGCAACATATTTTTCAACTCTGAAGCATCAGTGACAGCATGGCGGTTGAGAGAAGTAGTCGATGTGGATGTGTTTTTTCTTTGTTTGGGCCAGAATTAAGGAGTCAGGTGTGTCACGTTATGATTATTTGTTACGCTGTACCTTTCATACGTAGTTTTAAAAAAAAATGCGAGTTTATTGTAGATTGGGATAGGTTACATGAACTTTTTACGAGGTGATCAGTATATACTTGTCGCAATTTATTCTAAATAACAGGTGTTCTATAACTGGAGCTCTATAAACACATAAACCCAGTGAAAAAACGGGGGTGTTCATTCACTAGAATCACATAAATATTCTCTTTAAGCGATTTCTATCATTTGACTGGTTGGATTAAGATTGCAATTACAGATATGAAACCACAAATAGATTGTCAATCTTGTATCTAGTGTTCGAACAGTATAAAAAATACTTTATAACGTAGGTTCATTCACTGTATTTGAAAATCTAGTAAGTGAACTAGGGACAATAATTATAGTTCATTCACTAGAGTTAAGAAACCAGTGAATGAACTTTAATAAACCAATACAATCAAGGTAGTTCATTCACTGGTTTTATTTCGTTCATTAACTAGAATTTCTTGTTCATTCACTGGGGGTTTTGGGTATTTTTCCATTTTTTCACCTAAATAGTAGAATTTCGTGAAATTGTGCAAATATATCAAATATCAAGAAATGCGTTTATCAAGGTAAATAGATTCTTAAGTGATACTGATAGTCAAGATTTTTATTAAAAATTGTTTTCTTAACAAAACTATTTTTTGAATACGCGTAACTGCTTAACCGTTCATTTACTGGAGCCTCCACCCTATATTCTGTGGGAGGCAAAGGCACGCTCGCCTCGTCGGGCTCGAGGCAAGCCGCACGCCGCGGCCGCTCGCGCGGCTTGTTCGCGGGTTGTCTTCAGCCCACATCATGCCCACATATTTTTTTTGATAAAAACGGAAAATGTTTAGCACTTTCACTGTTTTTGTTTGAATATGCATTGAACCAAATGGAATTCTTGGCCGCTATGCAACTACGTCAAAGAGACGTAGTAAGTTATATTGTAAAAAGTATTTTCTTTCTTGATGAATTACGTAAATTCGACATAAACTAACTTTATTCTTAATAATTCTCAAGATTCACGGTGTGCTATGTACCTAAAGATAACTATCGATCTAAATCGTCTTGGAGTGTATTAGCCATTAGAAATATGTATAGTTACTAATAGGAAAACCATCAGAGGGGTTATTATGACAACGCTATGCAGTTCATTTTACGGCTAGCGTAAAGAACAGAGTTATAGGAGTTATATAATTATCTTCGTCCTTTACTCTGAGCGTAAACTAAACTGCATAGCAATGTCATAATAACCCCCCAGGTGATCATTTTATAAGACATAAAATTATAATTGGAACTATTAAATAAACTAATAATAAAAACTATTTCTCAAATAAGCATGTCGCACCACAGCGCACAGGATGAAATCATCATCAAGTTAAAAGATTTTTTCTTAATCACATGTAGGTTTTAACTTTTAAATAACTTTAAAATCGATTTACTATCTTAATAACCCACATAGGATGCGCATTCTCTTGGTGGTTTTTAACTAGTTGCGATGCCATCCATATAAATTTGGCTTCCTGTCCACCGCAGCAGTTGTAGGAAAGTTAGTGGTGAACCGAGACCACCCTTCTAGTACGAGTACTTGTGTTGTTTTGTTACAAATAGTACAGTTCCGTTCTTTCGCTTCATGCACAACACAGACACAGGTCTATGGCGTGGGTTAACCTCTCTCTACCCTTTAATTCGCTCAAAACTTTTATCCTAATTACTTTCGAATGGAAGAAACAGACCGAGATAAAAATTCCGCAAAGCGCTCAAAACAAAGGAGGGTGTTACATTTCTAGCGACTGGCTGTGAGCCAGCCGCCGCCGTGGTCCTTCCAGCCATGAAAACGACATAAACACCCCTCCTCCTGCTTCCCCCACCCCCTCCCGACCCGAAATGAGCGGCCTCCCACTTATTTTCATAAAACCCACATAAACTGAACGCGAACTTAAGTGAGACCAAGAAATTGTTTTCTGCCTCCAAATTTCGCAAAAATAAGCAATTTTATACGTTGCGGAAAATGAGGCTCCGGTTGTTTTGTTACATTGCCATTTTTCGAAGACAAGAAATATAGAAAGTAAAATATTGCTGTAGATAAACTAGGTACCTTTTAAGTCTTTACAAAAATAAGCTTAAAAATCAACTAATCAGGTGAAAAAAATGGCGACATGATCACTACTCTAAATTCAGGAGGTAAATTAATTCTCCTCATAGAGTACATTTCCTTTCCTGGAATCAGTTTTAAAATCGATTTAATCCTTTGGCCCCCAGTGCTGCCACTAGACGGCAGAAAAAAAGGAAATTAGTTACATCTCGCTTTGTAACAAAGCTGCGTCCTTAATTGGTCGCCTTTCAAGTTAGCCTATACTCACGACATGTTTAATTCTTCTCGTTTGTCACAGCGATAATCACACGAATGGTTAAACAATATGTTAGTAAGGCTACACGTACACCCTCCAACATGTCAAAGGGCAAACGTTTCGGGGAAAAAATGAAGGCATTCGACGCGTTCTACATAAATCACTGAGTTATTCATAAAAAGCCTTTCGTCTGCCCCCTTGCGAACATATTGCAGCTTGCACGTGCGACTTACTTCATAAACTGCTGATATTGATCCCCGAGGGGATGGCGTGTACCTACATACTAATATTATGTCGGCAAATAAATAACTTGCAGTTTGTGAAGTTAAAGTTTTAGGTCTCGCGTAAGTACCCGTAGCGCCATCTAGCGAGCGCGCTTGGAACTAATTAGTTTCTAAGTCGTTTGGATGAGATTTGTGCAATTATAATTATCATGATCACTAATTGAATTTATTAGAATAAGAGTAAATTAAAATTAGGTATGTTTTAGAATAAGTGGGAATAGGGCATGTTTTGAAGGATTTAAATAAGGTGGTATAAAAGGGTAATAGTAAATGAACAATAGATCAATGGATGAATGGAATTAGCAATAGATCTTTGGTTTTTTTTATCGACTTGCATAAAACATTTAAAATCAGATTATAATGGTAGGCTCAGAGGGTTTCAGAAAAAGATTAATATTTAAATACCTAAGTGTAAAAGTATACTTAATAAGATATATTCTATCATTCATACCTGATGCTCAAACTTAACATCTCAAAAACTTAAACCAAACACTATACACATACATTTAAAGAATAAATAATTAACCCAGAAAAAGGAAAAATTCATTACTCTCAAGAGTTTCCGGGTGGGTGCGTCAGATTAAAAATCAGCTTTATAACGTCATAAAGTAGGCAGGAGCGTTAAGATAAGAGTTCCCCGGGTAAATAAAAAATGAGCCACAATCGTAATGGCTGCCTTTGATCTCGGTTTCACGGGCTTACCGGGGATTTGCGAGCGGCAATTTGGATATAAAACAGCTAATGCGGACCGATACGCATTAGCTACATTAGCGAATTGACTGTACCCAGAACCTATACACACGTAAGTATACCTATGTATAAGCACTGTGCTGTTTTAGCGTGCGTCAAAATTCGGCGTCCAATACACTCAGTCCCGTAAAACACAGCCAATACAAGCGGGACATCGTAAAATCCAAGTTTATTCGCGCGTCAAGAACAAGGAAAGTCAAACGGCACAATTAATAACCTCCCTAAAGACGCACCTCAGAGGTCAATATAACTCGACGAGACCCTCAATTTTCGCCACTCTCCCCCGCCCTAATAACAATAATTAGGAATGAGTGGTTCAATAATTAAAAACGGAAAAGAGAACAACCCGAAAAAGGCCTGCGAAATGCAAAGAAAGTATAGCCCTCCTACTCTGTTGTTAGCTAAGTGGTCGCTTCCGTTTCGTTTGCGCATCTCAATTTCGCTTATGAATTTTTTGCACCAGCGGCTCCTCTTTAAATTAATAAAAATTTAAATGATGCCTGTCCTATGCTTCCAGTGGGAAAGTTTTATTAGGAACCAGAAGTTTCTACCCCGTGGTATTCAACAAACATAAATGCAATAATATGAAGTAAGAAAGGTCTTTCAAATTAATTTTAGGTCTGATGTTATTTCATTTGTTTTCCGCGAACGAATACTACTCAGATTGTTACAAATAAAAGTTTACAAGGTCCCGTTTGACGTGCCTATTTTTAACATTTCCTCTTCCCTTGTAATTTTCTTAGTTTGCTTTCAATCCAGAGGCTCTATTCTACTAGGTAAAACCATATCGTATGGTGTTTAATTCGGCTGCCATTACAGTCAAAAGCAGCGCCCCTGATTTTTCTACCACTGTTAACAAACTCCCTAAGTGCTCACTGCTAATCAATCTCCAGTGCTTTCCACGTGCAAGTACACACACTCCCCACAACGCGTCCAAAATGATGTTTTGAAATAATAAGCCTAATTTAAAATCATTAGTTCAGCAAAGGGCCGAACTGTATCAAAGGGGCTCCAGTTAATAACGAAAGGTGAGGCGCAGATCTTTTTCGCCGCGGCTCTCTCAAAAATAATTTCACCTTCAAGGGAGAGGGTGCATGTAACACGTCAATCCGAGAAAATGTAACCTTACGCTCCTCGAATTAAGGTGGGATGGGGTGAACACGGAAGTTGGCAGCCGTCTTCATATTCTGTTGGAGAAAAGGAACCTTTTGTGCTGCTTCCGACAATGCGTGTAAAATTTAGTGTGAAGGCGTACTTTGTTTACAGTGGAATCAAAAACATCTTTGGAGAAATGTTTACTTGAAAAAAATATTAAAAGCTCTATATCATAATTTCATTACCATTAGGTGAGTTTATCTCGCGGCCTCCAACCTATCAAAAACTAGATTGATAGTGGACCTAGCTTACACCCGTATTTATAGTCAAGAAAAGTAATTACTTGAGTATTAGTAGTGTCAAAAGTCATATAAAAATCGTTACTTTAGTCATTACTTTTACTCAAGTAATTACTTTTCTTGACTATAAATACGGGTGTTACTCAACACTTTTTTATTTCCATAAGTTAAAATCCAACCTAGTATTAGGCAGATAAAAAGTCGATCTGACACATCGATCAAAGGGTCAGAATTGACTTCTTGCTGCCTACTATATTACTGTATAGGGCCAAAAGGTAGAAAAAGCTAGTAAAAATGCAAATATTTCTGGCCCTCCCTATAATATAAAATTATATGTGACAAACGGATTAAATTTTCAATTAAAACCTACAAATGACACAATATTAGCCAATTAAAGACACGCGTTTGATAGCAGGGGCCCGACGTGGGGGTGTATTTTTTATCGTCGAGAGCAAGGTGGGGGTCAATCAATCGATTAGCAGATGTCACTCCTTGACTACTGGTGCGGTAAATTGGGCTCTTACTGCAAAGCTGGGGGCATAATAAGGCAGAACGGATCCCTAGTTCAATGCGAAATTACTTTTTTATATCTCTGAAGTCTGAACCAAGGTGAGGATTTGCGTCTAGATTTTAAAATATTAGTGAGTTCTGGCTTTTGTAGATTTGAATATATTTTTTTGTAAATCTCTCGATTGATAAATTGATTAAAAAAATTAGATGCTATTAGTTTAACGTGTGCATGTGTGTCTGTAAATGGCATTGCAGCTCTCAAACGGATATACCGATTCAGACGTCATTTTTTTTATAAATAGAAAGGTTATTTTAAATAGGATAGTTCTCACCTAGGCTTGATGAAATCAGTTAAGCCATTTAAGAGTAGTTATCTCTGGAATCGGTATCGGTGTGTGGTATCGTTAGAATCCTTTCCCCATTCCGGTGACTAGAACACCTTAACTGTTAAATTTGAAATAACAACAATGGCCAAATGACCATTATTTACATAGGTAGGTATATCGACCATAATATAAAAAAATGCAGTTGGTATTTTTTGTATGTTAATAGTTACCAGTCCCACCCACTGCTGCTGCACTGGTGCTACTACAATGCGTTGAAAAAGTTGTACCACAGTGGCATGAACGCGGCCTAAGGGACAGATTGGCAACTTAGACGTAATTAATAATTTGTAACTTAAATGAAAAGTGAAGGCTGTCCCTGACGCGGCACACCGAAGTAAAAAAACGTTCCTCATTAAATTTTTCGCTTATTAAAAATTCCCCGCGCTCTCCCTCTACATCAGATAGGCAACTTTTTATCCCCGAGCGAAACAAAAGTTATGTTCGCGGGGCACCGATCTCCCCTTTGTCTTTTACTCGATAATTTGAGTGAGATTTTCTTGCAATTTAAGATAAACAAAGAGAGCGCTAAAGCCTTAATTGGAAAGCAGAGCGTTATTCAGGAAGGAACGTGACAAATAGACACCTCTTAACTTCTTTTCCACTTTGCCCGCTCTGGGCTATATTGGTTTTTTTCGTGTGGCCGAAAGCTTTTGTTTGTTTACGGGAATGTTAATGAGGTAAGGTAGCGTTGGGGACGCTGCTTTACGCTACTGACACGTGTCGGTCACAATTATCACCATTAAGACTAATCAAGAAACTTGATCTTTGAAATCAGAAAAACTATGTTGGGAAAAAAAATTGCCAGAAGCCAGCGATGAGCTGTGCCCCTGGCATGCTGACGTATATGTCTTTGAGCCACGGTGACTGCTTTTCATCAGGTGACTTATCTGTCTGTTCACTCTTCATGACTATAAAAAAATAACCCCATCTTTTACATGCGGTTCGCTTCGTTGTGATGTACTGACGCTGCCTACGAAGTTAGCGGTGCCGGGTTCAGTTTCCGGTATGGGCAAATATTTGAGTGATGCTTGTTTTTTATAGTATATTTATTTAGTAATGTATTTCTCTTTGTACATTTATTAATCGTAATATAGTAGCCATAGTACAAGCCTAGAGCTTAATTTGGGACTAGGTCAATTTGTATAAGATGGTCCACCGATTTATTTATTTTACTTTTACCACCTTGCTTATAAACCTTCACATAAGTATTGATCTATCACATGATAAGAATAGAAATCTGTCGTAGCTATTCATCTATATGCTAACGGTATTTCTAATTTCCACAAACTATTTTCTACTAGCTAATCTCTATCTCTAATCTCGTTAAAACAAACTAACATCTCGTAACAATGTCCCACCCTCATACGAACAGTTATTTCTTGCGAGTCCTCCCCTTCGTTAGCCCACTATTTGAATACGGGTAAGTTCTCGTGCACTGCTCCGATGTTTGCGACCCTAAAGTTTAATTTCTATGTGCCTTTCGCTGTTCTGGATTGATCAAAACATCCAGGTATCATTTTGTTTGTAAATTGTTGGTTGTGTTTACTCATGAACTGGATAGACCATATAGAAGGAGGAACTTTAACTTTCATGTGTACAGTCAAGGAAATTGACTCCTAGACCACTGTGGACCATGTCAAAGTGACACTGTAAATAAAAACATACGACGTCTCTTACGTTTTGATTGATTACGTAACTTTGACAGTCCAAAGTGGTTTAGGAATCAATTTCCTTGGCTGTACTTTCGCTACGCGGAGGTATTTGTAACTTTATAATCAGCCTTGACGTAATTATACCATTTATACCATGGTGATATTGTACCATGTTCCAGATTGACATATTTCTTAAGAGAACGTGTTACGTATCTAAAACTAAAAACGAGCACTACGATTTTATTAATTTCTACACAATTTTAAACAAATTAACTTTGGCCAAAGTAAATTCTAGACTTGAAGACACTAAAAAACATACTTAAATAGAGAAGTACATAAAATACGAATCATAGAAACAAAACTTGGGCCTCGCACAAGCTTACGAGTATGGATATAAAAAATAGCCGTGCAAGTTTTTAAAAAAAAAATTTTTATTTAAAAGCATGAGTTTACCATTTCATCATGTCAACGCTCACTTAGTAGAAACATTTCCTCACCCACTACAAACAGGGCTTCTACATATCGCACCTTGATAATCATACCGTCACTAAACAAAAAAATGCTTTATTTTAAATCCAACTTCATTTTGATGCCAATATTGTCATTATTCGAACACTTATATATTTTGTTTAGTGACGTGACGGTTTAATTATCAAGGTACGATATTCAAGATGGTAACACAATATTGTCTTTGATGTGTTATTTTATTATTTTTTACTTGGTCTCCCGTGTGGTTGCTGGGCTAGAATAGTACCACTGCATGTCTTCCCTTGGATGTCGTAAGAGGTGTAAGGAAATAAACGCTAGTAAACCAGTTTTTAGAGTTGTTGGTAATTCGGTTGCTCTGCCTACTCCACTCTGAGAACGAAGGCATGAGTTTATGTATGTATGTAACTTGGCTGCCATTACCGTAAAATTAATAAAAGCTATGAAAACGTTGACAATACGATAATACTTAAAAACAATTTAACTTTACCGTGTTCAAAAGAGGCCCTGCTGTATTATCCAGTGGCAACAGTATCGTCTTAGATTACATTCGCGTAGTAAACAGTGAGGGAAACACTAGAAATGCGCGGACGAAGCAATTGACCGCACTTTGCGATGGTTTAACCGATTACAATTAATAATGCTTTGCTTGACTTGGCAGCTTCTTTCGGAAAAGCCTAAGCATTGCTAAACAATGAGGAAATGCTGCATCTATGGTACTTCACCACATTTTTTTTTAATTTGCCTTCTATTTTAATTTGTAATATTTACTTATATTATGTATTATGGTTTATAGAAAAATAAATTATACACTTTCCTGGCAATATTAAAAATAAAGATGGGTACATGCTTTTGAAAGCCTATGTTAAGGACAACAATCAGCTTCCACTATGCAATGGATCTGCACAGCATATGCGTTTCCAGGGTTTTTGTTCAACAGTCGGGCAAAACTGTGGTCTAATACCCTACTGTTGAAGTTCATTTGCACGTCATGGTGCAACAAGTACGATTTTCCCTTGCAATTATATTGTGACCAGTGATCAGAATAGGTAGAGCTAATTTGCCTAAACTTGAGGCATATTCATTCATGCGTGAGTGAAATGGGATTACATTATTGAATGAAGGTGCATCAAGTTTAGGAAAATTAGCTCTACCTATTCCTATCACTGATTATAACAGCAGCAAGTGTCAACTTTAGCGAAAATTAAATCTCACAGAATTTTTTTCAAAATGGTAGACAACTTTCCTGGCCGACCGTACTTGGGTAGCTTATCTTGCTTTGATATCGTAATCACACTGATGATGTAATGAGAGCTTTAACTATCAGGAGCACTATTCTAGTAGGTAAAACCATATTGCTTATAAAGTGTTATCATCTTGTCACCGTTGTGTTAGCTTTTATTTACTTGAAACCCCATTCATGACCAAAGTAATATGGTTTTACCGAGCAGTAAGAACCCCATCTAAGTAAGAACTGTCATAACGTCAATAATAATGTTTACGAGAGACTTGGGCATTTCAACTTATCCTTATAATACCATTTGGCAACAGTTGCAATTTATATCTTAACGTTGTCATGTAATGTTAACTATATGTCTATGTATGTTTGTTATTAGCTACAGTCTCATTTAAACCCTTTTAGGGGATTTCGCTTGACTGCGCAATTTGTGTGAGGGATGTTCGAAGTTACACACTAAGTAGATTGACGAGGGCTTTGAATGAATACGGTTAAAACGAATAACGTTAAATTGTATGAGACGCGACTCAAAGTAATTAAGGTACAGTAGAACTCAAAAGTTAGCACGTTTAGCACGCTGTCACAGTAACGTATAAAAGTGAGAGTGGTTTGAATTGAATATACCAATAACTACGACAAGGTGTTGAAAGATAAAGGTACCACAACATGTTTTTAATTGTAGTGTATAGTAATAGTGGGTAACATATTTATTAAAATAAATGTGTGGAGGCAGGCTCGAATATACCTACCTGTAAGATGACAGTCGTAGACTACTTTATACTTGATTCCACGATGCACACCAGTGATAACTGGCGCAATCGGTACGATCCGAACTTACGCTCACATACGGAATTATTTCCATTCCACTCGACTCAACTTTTAACTTATCAATTTTCTATGTAGGCGACATTATCAATCTCAATTCATTGATTCACGTAAACTTTATCTCAGTTCTATAATGAAAATGAGACTTGTGTAAGAACTTCAGTTCAACATACTATCAGCCCAATGGAACCCTGACCCACCATAGAACGGTGTCACAGTGACATTATAAAACAATTTGTTTGACACTTCTTATGACTTGAATCATAACGTCTCTGTGACACAGTCCTATGGTGGGTCAAGGTTCCAATGGAGCAGGGCCTCTTTTAAACACGATAAGTAATATTGCTTTTGAAGTATTATCGTATTGTCAACCTTTTGATGGCTCTTATTGATTTGACGGTAATGGCAGCCGAGTTACATACATACATAAACTCACGCCTTCGTTCCCAGAGTGGAGTAGGCAGAGCTACAGAATTACATACAAGTCTAAAAACTTGTCGACAATACTGCAACCACATTTTACACAATCAGGCTAAGATGTTTAACAGCGTGTTAGTGACAGGTTGCAAGCCTATCGCCTAACAGTACTCGTACTAGAAGCCTTTATTCCCTTAGTCGCCTCTTACGACATCCACAGTAAGACACGGAGTGGCACTATTATAACCCGGCAACCACACGGGTCGCTGACGACGCGTCACGTCGGTCAGTTCAAATGCTTACGTAATCCTACTATCATACTTAATATTATGAATGCGAAGGTTTGTGTGTTTGTTAGTTTGTTACTTCTTCACGCTGCAATGGCTGGACAGATTTGAATGAAATTTGTAATGAAGACTGCCACTACCCAGCACGGGTAGCACAAGTTTTATTTTTTCGCTCTTCGCTTACTGCGTCTCTATCTTTACTGACTAGATAGAAAGAGAAATCCGAGCGACAACCAAGTCGCTGGCAACGTGTGCTAGCTGCATTGGCTTAACACATTTGCTACTTTTCATCACAGAAAATGTAAAAGTTCCTGAAGGAATAACGATAATCGATATGAACGCGGACGAAGTCACGGGCAGAAGCTTGTATAATATAATAGTTAAAGTGATTATAGTACAAGCTAAGAGTCGGGCATCACTAAAAGTGCGGCGTCGCGACGAGGCGGGTGACCGCGCGTTAACCCGATGGCTGCTAAGTGCAACCACAGGTGGACTGCCAGCCACTTAACCCTTAACAGGCTGACGAATTGTAAGGGTCATTGTAACAACAACATCTGAATTAATAAAATGAATGAGTTCATCGTTTAAATAAATATGTTTTATCTTTTTTTTAACAAAAAGCAAGGTTTAAACACGGCATGTTTTCATGTATGTACATTCAAGGGCAATAATATGTATACACTTTAGTACCTAGAAACAAACCAAAACATAGAGGCACATGGATTGTTTTATCTACAAATAATAACCTACCATATGATCCCAACCATCAGCCTCCTAAAATCAAATTCCGAGTACATAAAATAGGTAAACAAACGGCTGTTTACGATAATGCAGACGTCTACTCATAAAAAACACTCCCCTAAGTAAGTAAGCACTCAAAAACAAAGCCCGGAGCGCCTCGGCTTGTGAATATTTGAGGAAGCCCTCTTTGTACAATATTAAGTCAATGGAGGTAATTGATCTGGGATAAATCTATAAAGAGCTTACTGATGGATGAGGTTGCGGATCCCTGCATGTACCTAATTATTTACGAGAAGGTATAAGTCCCATCCCAACGAACGGCTTAAGCTTTTCCGATGCCTATGAGACTGAAGGTCGATGTTTGCCTAATATAAATGAGTAGATACACTTTTGAAGGAACTTGTAAAGTAAAATGAATGAGACTATTTGAGGATTCAGTAAATTGATCTCTACCAATTTGAATCATAGGACATTATGGAACTATATCAAAGTGACGTATAATGATTCAAATCGCAAAAGACTTTTTAAGAATTGAATTATAACGTCATTGTGACATAGTTCTATTAAGACTTATGAATCAAATTGCAAGAGCTCTTAAAAAATCTTTTGGCTTTACGTAAACTCGGTTAGACTCGAATAAGAGCACAAGAGAGCGAGTGAGATAGAAGAGAGAGAGTGTGTGTGTGGTCGTTAGTCTTCTCTATGCCATAAAAAAAAAGTACAAACCCGAAGGTATAAAAAAGGGAGGTATAATATAATATTAAGAGCTATTGCATCTGTACTTGTAAACGGATAACCTATAAAGAATGCCTATACATACACAGCTTCACGCCTGTCTCCCAATGAGGTACTGCTAGAACGTCAGATTTATCGGTCTAAACATACAACTTCCGCTTCCTCTACATTCATCAATCTCTTCGTTTTCCTACCTACCTAAATACTTAATACTATTATTAACATAATCGACTCACAGATACAAAACCACCAAACGTAACCATTAATAAGTTGGCACTCACCTCTCCCACTCCTCCCCACGAACCTCAGGTCATTAAACTTGGCGACTTGGTTCTTCATCACCGCCGTGCAGTTCCTCAGCTCAGCGGACCAGTTCTCGTCGTTGCCGGCGCGGACCGTCACCAGGGTGCCGTCGCCCACGTCGCCCAGCGCCACCACCTTGAAGGCCACTGGTAGCGTCTTGTTGGAGCGCCAGTGAGGAGGTAATACTGTGCAAACCTGGAGAAAAGGAAGGGTTAAGTTTTTGTTGGTCAAATCCCACCAAGGAATATTGTTGCAAAGTTACATACATACTCGATCATGATAATTTACAGTCTATTACTGGGCCCAGAGTACCCAGACAAGATGAACTACGCTATTTCTATTCGTTAAGTTTTTAAACCAATGGCGTCACGGGCAGATCACATCACGTGACTTTTCGTATCACGTCATCTACCAGTGACGCGATTGGTTTAAAAACTAAACGAAGAGAAACGCTAGCTAGCGTAGTGCATCTTGTCTGGGGCTGGAGTTCTCTTACAATTAGATGCTCAGGAAAGTATTACAATAGAAGTTAATATCTAAAGGCATGTTAATACCTGCTAAGTTCTATTCAGTAAGAAGCTTGAATGTGTCAGGTTTTGACAGCTTAGGTAGAACCTGAAGATAAAGCTATATTGCTTTTGACATGTTGTCGTATCCTTGTTACAAGGAATCTACATGAATTAAAATAATATTAAACATGTCTCGGCTAGCAAGAATTATTTTATGCCCTTTACGACTATTAAAAACTGACCATCCATGAACTGCCAGTATACTTCGTCTGATGTGTAGGCTTGATATTGAATGTCAGTTGCAACTGTTGTCAATTACTTTAGTCACCATATTACTACGTATTGTCCTCGAATTTTCAACGTTACAATCTTAATTTCTTGACAAGTGGCTAAAATAAAAACAATATGATAACATGTCAAAAGCACTGTGGCTTTACCGAGTAGAAAAGACCCCATATTTACGTAAGGTAGTCTGCTATCATAACAGGTACGAGTAAGAGGGATTTCACACGAGCGTTGCCTGTGCGTTGCTCGTATAAATTAGATGCCACACGATGCGTTGAAATACTTGCGTTACTCTATGTTGGAATCACAGGGTTTTCGTCGACGCAAAGCCCCGGCGACACTCAAGAAATACCAAAAAGAAACTTACAACATGAGGACTGCCAGTTTTCACCAGCTCCCCAGGGTGATCAGCCAGGAGCCCCTCCAGGGTTCTCTCTGCCAGCAGCTCAGCAGTCAACGGCTGGCTGGGCAGACCATAACTCGACGACGCCTCATGCCCCAACCCACTCGTCGTTGACGTCACTTCACTCGATAAATGCATCGTCTTAACACTTCAGTCTAAACATTCACTAGTACATCGTCTGTCGTCTGTCACATATCTGAATTAAGATCCTTGTGTGGTGTCTTGGATCCGTGGATACTTCGTCTGGATGTCACAGACATATTCACGGCGTTTATCTGTAATTAATAAAACTTTTACAAACTGCTAGAATATTACAGTGCGAGAAATGGGGTGTTTTTATATTAGATGAAGGTTAATTGTATTATTAAGTTGGTGAAACTAGTGACATATCTTGAAATCATCCTGTTTCTTCTAAACTAGTGATCCTACAGCAAAAATAAATAGAACCTCAATAAAAGTAAACTGGTGTAAAGCAACAATCTGAAAAAGGATCTGATTGCCGGTTCTTATGTTAGTTTACTTAAATCCTTAATAATTCTAGATTATTTAATATTACTCTAAGCAGATTTTTAAGATAACAATTTTTATCAATTTTTAATCAAAAAGGTGACATCGAACCTTGCGTCATCTCTAATAATGTCTTTAAACTTTGAAGTAAGAGTCCTTCCCATCCATTCTTCACAAGGCGATTGTAAAAAGGGAAAACATGAAAGTGAGCGTATTTTGAGGCGCAATTTGCTTTACAATCGAATGGGAGCGTGAAGGCAACTTCCGCCGGAAATAGTGCGCCCCGTTCTCCGACGCACTATTTGCTGGCACATGTCTATGCTTCACTAGTTACAACACACCCTGTAACTTTGTTATACAGATACTAGTTTTTGCGTGTGACTTTATTCGCGACGTGTTTATGTTGCACCTTTTTTTAAACAGGATGGATAAGCTAAGTAAATTAATAGATAGTATATTATATAATATTTATTACGTCAACAAAGTTGTAAAAAAAATCTTGAAAAATCAAGTAAAACATTCAATTATCTACTTTAAATTTCTACAAATCTATAAACAGTCTTTATAACAATTCAAATTTAAAAACTAAACTTATTTTAATTAAAATAAAACTAAGCTACTGAAAAATTAAAGATTAAAATAAAAATCACCACTACAAAAAGAATACCCCCTCTAGATAGTTGGTATTATCTAAACAATTAAACTAAGAAATGTTTCAGAACAATAAGTGCTGAAGAGCTCAGTCAAAACATTAAAAAAAATTAACAATAGGAACAATTTAAAACGCTTTATGTTGACGACGTTTTTATATAACAAACTGATTGATCGATGTATTTAGAAGGACATTTCTCCTACCCGACAAATATATACCTGTATTAAGTATCGTCTAGTCAAAACACGGACTATTGGCCAAAAATAACACAGAGTTCGATGTCCTTCTAAAATGGGAGCAGAAGTTAGAAAAGTCGATGTCAGACTGTTAGACATGGGCTAGCTTTGACTATTTTAACTCAATGACACACCCCCTTACTTATTAATGTGGAATAAGCTTGGAATAGTTTATGCCATGCTTTGTCCCTTATCTGTAATTGTGACAATTGAATCTGACAGAAAGTGACAAAGCATGGCATAAACTATTCCAAGCTTATTCCACGTTTATAAGTAAGGGGGATAGTGTATATTATATTGGTCGAGAAATATGTGTTCTATTAATGTTTTCTTTCTTAATCAGTAAAGACCCGTACCCAAAGGGTACTAACTGGACCCTATCACGAAGCTTCCGCTGTCCATCCGTCTGTCTGTCACCGGGCTGTATCTCATAAACCGTAATAGGTAGACAATTGCAATGTTTACTAAGTTTATTTATACTGCGCCATAAGCACAAAAAAAAAAAAAAAAAAAAACGGGGAGTGTACGGAAACCGTCGTGCGTGCGCTAGTCCAACTCGCATTTGGTTGGTTTTTTTTAATTATGCTACAATGACTAACATGTATGCCATAGTGTAATTGTATATGGTATTGTATGTACCTACAACAAACCATAAGTAGGTACCTATATCTACTTGTACCTATATCGCATTTAGTTTTTGGTTATAAATTGCATAGAATACGGTAACGGTTTAACTTGGAAAACAACATTTCGGAAAAGAAGGTGCTATTTGAAGTGAAATTGGTAAAACGATTCTATTTTTACTCAAAAACTGCTACTAAATATGATTGCCACTTTAGAATATTGTAGTTCCACATAACACTAAGTCAATTTATTTTTGCCGAGCTATACTTTTCAATGTTAAACAAAATTTAGTTACATCTATAAGCATACGTAGATCAAAATGTAAGTGCGTACATACATAAAATATAAGAGCCACCTTTCCCGGGCCATTTGTACTTGTTTATCGCAGTTCAAAGTCATTTATGGAAATATGAACTAGCGCCGCGCCCTCGCCACGCTCGGAAGCATCCACGGTTTATTTCGTATTCCACTTTGATCTTTTTTTTTCTTGGGACATCTCGAATATATTCGTCATATACATTTCAATGCATGGGCCTCCTTAACTTTGGTAATTTCAGGCACTTTGCATTCTCAAATGAGATGGAATCTGGTTTTCTATTAACAAAATGGCTTTGAGAGAAATTGATACTTTAATGGAGAATAAAGCAAGAATATTTTATGGTGGTTCTGCTACTATGAATCGTCAAAGATATTATTTAGGCCACCACTTTAATTATCTAATTGTTAGTTTAGCAACGATGTTACCCTATTATCAATACAACGGTTCAGGTATGAACGGGCGAAGAATTCGGTTTATTGAAGCAAAATTTTAAATGTGCTTTTTTTTCTTTGGACCAAATAGTGAAATTAATACACGTAATACGCGTTATGCGAGGCAATAGATTCAAAGCCTTGCCGAATAAACAAGAATAGTACTAAAGAAGAAGATAGTTAGTAATACACTTTAAGTACTACCGTACATCATATCGAACCATACCACGCCTTCTCCTACACTTGAAAAAAGAAAACAAACTTGCCCTCAATTTTCTTTCCAAGTAAAAATCCCTTTAAAAATTACAAAACATCTTCCGGAAAACCGGATCCTTTGATACGTACACGTTCAGACACCGGTAATAATACTTAGAATACACCCCTTGCCCGGGGCGTGCAAATAGGCCGTTACAGCGATATGTCGATCGCGATGTAAACCTAATTCCGGCAGGGTTCCGTGTTTACCCGCGTCGGAACGTCTTGTCTATTACGTCGACGTTTTATCGGGACTTGAGGGCTTAGAGCTGGATTTGTGGATATAGAATCGTTGTAAATGACGATAAATGGGGTGTGCTGTTCACCGGATCGTGTAAATCAATTGGTATGATCACCGTCAGGTTAACAACATGTTTTTAGTGATATCATTTTATTGAAATTATTTTCAACATTTATACAAATGTGAGATCTAAACTAGAGATGGAGAAATTACAAATAGTACTTTACTTAGTAGTACTTTCCCATCCAATTGGTTGGTCACAAATAAAAAGCCTTTTGATACAGAGGGTATCATTTTTTTCTTGCTGATAGGTAGTAATGTTCTTCTAACATCATTTCCGCATGGCAAAAAAGGTAACCCTGTATACTGTCAAGAGCATAATTATTATAGAAGTTATTATATTGATAACGGCACATAAGGATAAACCTACTGTTAAATTAATTAAACTAATAAAAACTTTACATTCACTATAAAATACTGGCATTTTATGACTTCAATGGGACTTAACTACTTACGAAAATTACTCCTCCTCAAAGATATACAATTCATGCCAACAACTCTAAACGCCCCCATTCAAAAACGACACACGCCGTGATTCCGGTGCGGATTCACTCATGAATACGATCGCAATAAAATCTTAGCGTAAAAACATAGATAAAGGGCTGAGGCCGTAAATAATAAAACGGCGTATGGGGCCGACGAGTGCTCGTTACTGCCGCTGCACCCTTCCGCGGGGGTACGATACGTCTCATTGCTTGCTCGGGTGGGTGGACTGTTGTTTCGGACTAAGTCTTAACCTATTCAAATAAACATGTTGCAAACAGTATAAAAATGTAAGGCCACGCTATAAACGACTTTCGAGCAGACCATATTATTTTACTCTGATTTCAACTACTTTTTTCAAAGCTAGTTCATTTCACATATTACAGTTGTTTTATCTCAAGAAAGCGGGTGTGCCAAACTTGTGTGTGTAGATATGCACGTGCACGTTGTCTCTGTGTCGCCGTAGTGTGCGTGTCTATACGTGTTACGACTACAAGCATCTGTATTCTATATCTTTAATTCCATTTATTATAATATAGATGGACAAATAATCGCACGTTTCTTTTTAGTTTTTTTAATCTTTCGAGAGAGAAACTAACTTACACGGTGGCCTTGCGTACTTAATTGGTCCAAGTTAACGAAGGTTAGTTATTCACACGCTTTATTTTTTTATGTAAGATCGTTTCAATCTCAAACTCACCCATTAAGGCACAAGCTACAAAAGCTCTCCTCAATTTAGTCAAATCACACATTCGCGTCACATCTGGGCGACTAATAAAAAATTCCGGCCCTCCATTTCCCAATAACATCGATTATCGGCCCAATTTTAAAGAGGAGTGAATGTGGAGGGAATCAATGGTGCAAAGGGACAAATTCCTAAGGGCTGCGTCCCTGGGGTCTCGGCTCGGACACGGATAATGATCGTCCTACGGCCAGTGACGGTTACAAATGGGTTAGCAAATGTAATATCCGACCGTATCCAACCCTGATATTCAAATAGCGTCTTGGACGCAAGACGGACGGCGGATTTCCTGATTGTAAGACACGCTCTGAATTCGGATTGTGATTGACGCGACTATGAATTGGGGACGATTGGATAGTCGCCGTAATCGACTAGATCTAATCGCAATTTATGTAGCGCTTTAGATTTTGTCTGAAGTTTTGAATAACGCACTTTGTTAGTGTTATTTTAACTGATTTCGTAGTTTTTGACAGGTGTATAGACAAGATGGGTTCCAATTTTAATATTTCCCTTAAAGTTATTAAATAAAACAAACGAAAACTTGAGTTCTTAAGTCAGGCAACATTAGCACAGATAATAAAGGTATGTGTTGGCAGCGACAACACGACAGTCAAACGTCAACGCACGGATTGAAACTTTTTAATCTTGAAACAACAGCAGGGCTCGGGTGATAAACAAGATCGCGCAATCAGCCAGTTAAATAAGAATGGCGGGAATGCGGGGTGACGCCATTTATTAAAGCCGACCCTTGGCGGGTGGTTTTGAATTTCAGACATTGGATGTTTTGATAGACAAACTAGAGGATTGATTAAAAAACCTTTGTTACGTGGAAGTTACGCAACATTCGTTTTCAATAACATTATAGGTTCCTACTACAAAATAAATAATTATCAAAATAATTTGCACTTTTGCTTGTCGTTTTGGTATCTTATCGCATCATTTTAGTAGAGCTCATCCAACCGACTAGTATAATTTTTAGTAGAGTTCATCCGACAGACTTGCGATTTTTTTTCAGTACAGTGTGTTTGTTGACATATAGTGGAATACGTACCAAAATAACAAGCACATTAAACATATATGAGGTTTAATTTTGCATCGTAAGTTTGAAACAGTTAAGAGCACTCTATTTATGCCGGTCAACTGTAAAACAATGTGGCCAGAGAAACGCAAACGCAAACAAAACCATTTTTTTCTTTAACATTAGCTTGCCAAAACTATGGCCTTGTTTATTTTGATAATAACGTACCTATCACCCATGGTTACTCCGATCTAAAAAAACATAGAGAGAAACTTTTTTTTTCATGGTTAACTACACTTAAACTTCATATGGAAGTAGAATAAAAGATAAACATACAGACGATTAGTAACAATACAGTTTTCATATTTCTAATCACTACCCTCTGCAGTAGATAAAAAAGGTATTTCAATTTATTAAATACCATACTTAACCCCGACCCCTAACCCTTTTGCTGCCGGTTTAATCCCGGAAAGCGCATACTCATTACGATGCGCGTAAATCAGCTAATACGAGCTAAATAATTAATAACACTGCATTAGGGCAACATAAAGGTGCACGAGTGTGAGTTGCTGATTTAATGGCTGCCTTTTTAATATTTTATGACGTTTCCATATGTTAAGTGGTTGGGAAAAGGTGATGACGGTGAGCAAGAAGTTTTATACAGATAAATAAGACTAAATCTAAAAATATTCATGGTTCTTTATACGACAAATACTCTTCAAGTATTCTGATATGATAGGTGAGCTTAACAAGAAAACACTAACTACTTTGATCGAATACGGTACACATTTTAATTAACAAGATTTTTAATAGAAAAACGATGACAAGCTTTTTTAACGTTACTTTTTTTATCAATTAAGATGTACTTACTCGTATATGCGCTATCCTTATAAGATTATAAATTACACTAAAGTAAATTTGTGGCTTCTTTTCATTTAAACGCAGACTCTTTTCCTAAGTATATTGTACCTGTCCTTTTCTCAGTAAAACGTTACCATAGAGATAGGTTTCCAAATTCAAAACATTCGTTCGAAATTCAAACGTCGCGCAAACAACAAGTCGAACAATGCCGCCGACCCCGCGACAAAGGAATTATCTCGGCCTCCCCTCGCGGCGTTCGATTTATCACGATGAGGCGCGAATTAAAATAATATCAGGAGTTTATTGATTTTGAAGTTTAACCATCCGATATACTGAGTTTATGTTGACAGGGAATAGAAGACATCTCCTGGCTTTGTTTCTTCAAAGTTTGAACAAATTCAAAAATGCTATGAGTGCATGAGTGTTCCGAATTATTTAAATTGGGAATCGTTGCATACTTATTGTTTTTCATCATAAACAAAGCATTAATGTTGTGGATTAATAACACAGTTTTTAGACATCACAAATGTATTAACTTACAACCATAATTTATTTTTGTTTAAATATGTTTACGTAATTTTAGGTTAAACGCGCTGCACCGCATGTTTGTATGCCGAGAAATATATATCTTTATTTTACCATAATTGTATTAAAGATCGATATGTATAAACCTATGCTGGAAAAACAAATAAATGATTTGTGATTTAAAACTTTGTAATCCGCAAAAAACTTAATAATTAATTTTCACTATTTGAAATGAAAAAAACATTAACTTACCTATTAAGCTTTTCGCAGTAATTGAACGCTAATAACAAAAACAGAAAATCCTGAAAATAATACAAAAGTTATTTTTATCATCAAGTTATCATTATGTTTTCCAGTATCAGATTCTTGACAATCACGACAATAAGGTCAAGTGTCCTAAAGTGTGTGTAAGTAACGAACATCCGCTAGTCAAGAAATTATAATATAAAAAGAGTATTTAATTGCTCGCAAAACGTTCTAAAATCGTCGAATTGTAGCGAGTGTGATCCCGGCCCTCCCTTAAAGTTGTAACAGACGTTTCGCGAGGGCGACAATTACAGGTGAAGTTGGATCGTCTAATGGGAGTTCCCTTGCTTTTTAACAAGTTTCCGCTTCACAGCTAGCCCTGTTAATAAAATTTAGTATGTGTTGTGAATTTACTGCTATTATTTACAAGTTTATTGTCTCTTTATAAACAGTTTTGTTGCTTGAGGACCTTTTTTTTTAGATAAATAATTAGTTTTACTTTATTAAACTTTAAAACAAGTTGGTAAACCTAAATTAGCTAAATTCGTGTCAATATGGGATAGAATTATACCCGACTGAAATAAAAAAAAAATTATAACGAATAGTCGGCGACAAAACAACTAAACTCTTTGTGGAAGAAAGTTACGGAAAGTTTTTTGAAGGATGACTATTGTGTCCTTTTATTTTTAATGCTAATATTTATTTCTTTGTCACTTTCCATGTTATTAAATATATTTATCAACCAATAATATGGTTCAAAAATACCAAATAAACGAGTAGGAACTATCTTCACAGAAATAACAAATAGTCGGCTAGATTTTACCACGACCCCTAAAAAAATCCTCAATCATAGAAACAAAATTCAAACTGAAACTTCTTGCAAATAAATTACAGTTGCGTAATAAGTTCAAGATGGCGGTTTATCACGTGTTCCGTTATCTGCGAAGTTTAATCGGCGTGTGTGCGCCCAGGCTAATGAGTCTGCGGTCTACCCGCACCGCGCCCGCGGCGCGCCCGACCCGCGCCCAAACAACTTCCAAGTCTTACGCCAACTTCACATTAACTTCAATAATTTATTTCCCTACCTAACAACACTATCAATAATAAAGCTAGCATTCACAAACAAACAGTACCTTTCTAAAACATCTTGAAAAAAATCCTGGCCACTAACACAACGCACTGTTTAAAAAAGTTCGAGCAACCGCGAAGGCGCGCGCCCGCCGCCGAAACGTGGTCGACATTAAAACCTTAGCGGGAAAGAAACGGTCCCCTTATTACGTCTCGAAAGAAATTCGCACACAGAGACACCCCGAAAGAAGTCCACTCACACAGACGTAGTGACGTCGCGACGCAACGGGGGGAAGGCTCCCTGTGTGGGTGCGGGTAGAATAGAAATAAGTATTAAAAGAGATAGTTGGGCAAGCGTGCACCTTCCGTATGACGTCGCATGGCAGGAAACTTAAGGCTCAAAGGAACACTCTAATATTAAACAAGTTCCTGGCCTTTGTTTGAGAATAACGATATTCGTTTGTTTTTGTCACGAATATGATCTGCCACAAATATTTCTGGGCTTCTAGATTTTAAAAATAACGTTTCAAAGGTTCTTTAGCTAGTTTAAAATCCTGATTTAACTAATGATAAAGTTCCTAAAATCTGGAAACTGACATATAATTTACAGCTTTTCATTTGCTAAGTGTTTACAAAGTAGTTTTTTAATACGTGAGCAAAAGATAAACTTCTAAAATTACAAGTCCACATTTTTAATGTCAAGTAAGTTAATCCGCATAAATTGTACAATATTTATTTATATTTAAAAATATACTAATAACCGATTTTTGTCTGGTTTAATAAGTAACTAGATGCCTGTTCTCTTGAACGATTTATTTTATGTTATGTTTACAGGAAAGTGAATGCTAAACACCGAACACGATATTCGTTTTCTTTTTTTTAACATCTTCTTCTTTATCATTTATTTTTACTTTGAACTTGATTTAATTTTTATTTGATCTAATACCTACTAACCTACCTAATAGCTACAATTTATAAAATTGTATGCCGTGCAATAAAATCCTCCCTACTAATCTAAATTTAATTAGCTCTAAGCGTATCTCGTAGTGACTTCGTAGCTCCGGCTACGAGTTCGCTACGCGAGCGCTACGAGCGACCTTTGTGGTTTCGTCGCTCGCTGTTCTTACTCTTACCTCGTACTTATGGTTAACCATCTGTAAATCGAGTTTCTTAGAGATTAGGTATAGAAATTTAATAGGAGATCAGGTATAGAAATTTAATTAAACACTAAATGTTTGTGAAATACTTTTTTAACCCTCTGGAATATCGTAAATTTGTTTCTAATATTGATCTAACGTTACGACGCTGGTATTCTATGCTAATCACGTATCTGAAAGTGGTACAAAGGTAAAGGTGGTATTGAGGAAACCGTTATCTACCTGTATGTTATGAGTATTGAAAGCTCAAAATTTCATTTAGAATCAAGTGGGTCTCTATTTGGTAGTAAATTGGATCAAAATAGCTACAAAAACTTGTCAATCTAATCCATCAAATTCTGACTATTTTTTTAATAACAAAAATCTTCAATCTTTTAAAAATCAACAACGCCTACATCCCAACATAGCTCTGTAAATCCAAGATCAAGTGCTACAGGGTGTCATAAAAAAAAGCCTTAACAAAGCCCGAAAATGGAAATTTTATATCGCCATTAAATTTAACTGCGCACTTTAATAACTAAAGCCTGAAGCCGATATAGCCGTATCGTTGACAAAAGGATGAGGCACCCACACACCTGCGGCCGCAATGATTACACGCACACAGGCGCACGACCACACGCCCACCCGCCAAACACGCCCCAACGTCTTGGGTTTTCTTATAAACCACGTTGTGTTCGACGTCCCGCTCACTCTCGGCGGTGCACAGCACGCTATCCCTTTCCCGCAATGACGAGCTTCACATAAAGCGGCGCCACATTCCCGCCTTTTTTCCCACTCCATTTTGACAGCTCGCGGCTCCATATCTGGCCGGAGACTAAGACAGCGTTCACAGGAAACACGCTTATAATTTACAAATAAAACCTCCTAAGTTTTTACAAGAAACAACTTTAATATTGATCCCACTCAATAATATCACGTAACATTTTGATTAACGAACTCAACAACACATACAATCGTAGCATGACAAACTTAATATCCTTGTACGATCCTAAACACCAACTCATTCCTATTCAATTCTACTATAACCAATAACGTTTCAAGCCAAAAATATACCATAGATTATTACCTCATTACCTTGTATCTCCCTGTATCTAAACGCATTGCATTTCTGAAACCCTATTAAATTAAAACCCTATCAATACAAACTAACGCTAAAACTCCCCTAAAAGCACCCTGTATTTCTATATCCAAACATGCATCACCTACAGAATGATACAAAATTTCACCAAAGCAAAACCAGCGCTGTACTCAAAACGTTCCTGATATTCTAAAACAAAAGAGCAGCGCCTTATCTGTATCGCAGTGTGCCCGTCGTCTTAGCGACTAAGTGGCTCAAGACGCGTTAGCGGCGGGGCGGGGCTGCTGCGGGACCCCGCTATCGGCACACCAAAACACACATTTTTCCCGCCGCAAACCTACGGGGGTAACCGTAACCGCGGCCGGGAGAGAGAGACGGAAGACACGCATGCGCGTTGCAGCCGCCAACTTTGACAGTTGCGGCTGAAAGTTTCGGCGCGCGGTCGTGGATGCTCGGGTAACCGACGGGGCCGTGTTGGGATGAGCAGAATAAATGAGACTCCATTATGAGATTTTTAGTAACGATATTATTTCAGGTTTCACCCTTTTAGTTATCTAGCACAATGCTTTTAAGAGTAATGTTTTTAGGATTCTAAAATCAACATTTTAATATTTGCTATTGCTGGATCAGCCTGTACTTTTTAAAGTAACACCGGTGGCAATACAGAATACAGAGTAATGAAAACTGCGTTCAAAAATATCACATAAAAAACTCAAATAAGGCGATTCCATGTTCAACCCGTATATACAGTCACCTAATAAAAATGTTGAGTATACTTAGAACCTTGTCGTTGTGATTGCCATTTTTACTGTCATACTTGTCATTTGATGTTCAGTTTGAAGTTTATTATGACAGTGCTTAACATTTTTGTTGGGGTACTGTATTTTTTTATCTATATCACAAAACAAGTAGTGAGTGAGGTAGTTACTAAATAACTGTCTACTTCGAAAGAATTATTTCTTCATGATAATGATAAGCCATAAAAATATATTTTCAATGTCAAAACGGTATTGGTTCATTGAACGGGCAGCGCCTTTACGAAGCATCAGGCGTTCAGTTCACTCTCGCCTCGACGTGGGCGACAAAGGAGAAATTGATGGTCGCCGTCAAATAGCTAGATTAATGGATATCTATTCAATTTGGGATAAAAATAGACGTAGAGCAATAAACTTCGTTACTTATTAGAATTATAAGTAACTGTAATACAGTTTGATTTTTGGAGGACTTTGACCGTGTATAGAAGTGTCTGTCTGCTACAGGTGAATCGGGTTTGTATTTCTCTCTCACTCGCTCTCATACACTCTTATTAAGAGGGAGTGAGAGATAAGTACAAACCCGAAGCACCCTCTAAGACCTATCACTCTGTACAGTCAAAAGCAGAAATATGTATACACTCCAAAGTCCCAAAAATATGTACACAGACCTCATTACAATAGCAACTTTGTGCGGATATATATTTTTATGCTGGACTATACATCGCTTTGGTATTTCGTTTTCGTACGTGTACTAGTACAGTCACTAGTAATAATATATTATCCAACATCGGGCTCAAAAATATCTGACACACTGTAATGCCTCTAATCTCTAGTAATGTAATATTGGATAATAAAAACGGAGGTTCTATTTTACTTAGTAAAAGCATCTTACTTTTGACTTGTAAACTTGATGGCCTATACCGTCAAGTATATGTATAAGATCTATCGTAACGTTGACAATATGATATCAAGTCAAAAGCAATATAGTTTTACAGAGTAGAATAGATCCCATGGTGACTGTAACAAATAAACAACAGTCGCAACTGACATTCAATATCAAGTTTTACATCAGACGAAGTATACTGACAGTTCATGGATGGTCAGGTATCCGACTGCGCCGAAGCACAAAAGTGTATGTATGACGGTTCTTATGTCCGCTATGATTTTAAAATATTTATATCGACGACAATATAAAAATGCCGTCGTGTTTTTAAAGCTTTCTTTTTATTGTAACACAAGCCCTTTTCAACAGAGACATATTCATCTGCAAGAACATTTAAAAGAAAAATGTTTGATAGATTCTTGCAAAAAAGGTTTATTAGAAATAGTGTGTGGATTTGTGATAAAACCCCAAAAGTGAGCCACAATGAATGTTAGATTATTAACCAAGGGATGAAGGGTAGCTATTTCACACGAGATATTTTGGGGCTTTTGGCTTTGGCTGACATATTGTGAGCGCCAATATTTCGAGTGTGAAATAAATGGTACCCGAGCTAAACACAAATTTTCATGTTGCCTATGTGGAAACTTGATAATAAAACTTATAAAAGTAAGACTCACATAAGAATTGAAGCATGACTCATTACCAGTACACAAGTCCTATGACAAAGTAATTTCATCATTTTTTTTTTTTAATAATCTTACTACAGAGAAGCGGCATAGGTGTTTACTACGACACAGGTCCATTGCCATGGTTATTTTTCCATTTGTTTTTAATAATCTTACCACAGAGAGTCTGTATAGGTTTCTGCTACTGCACATGTCCATTGAATTAGTAGTATTTTTTCAAATTAATTTCTTCCCTAGGGTTGACCTGCATCACTTTCAACCCGCGTCTTAAATAAACAATGGCCTACTTTCAGAGTCACATGTCGTGTTTGTGGGCTTTTCACAGTTTGGAATTGTTCTACCTGTAATGTTATACATGTAACATTAATAAGTTCTATTCGTAAAGCCAGTACTTCACGGTATGAGCTAGTCGCACTTGATAGGCGGTTGGCTGGCAGGGTCGACCTCAAAGCGGTCGTAACCGACCCGAAACTTGCATGGCGTGTGGCCACAACGGGTTACGAGTAGTGTGGCCATGACACTACATACTATTTACGTTTTGGTGACCATTGTTTCTTAACATTATTTTTGGAGGTGGTGTTTGTTTTTTATCAAAATGTTTTTGTTTTTATTTATGCAAACCAGCTTAGTTCAAAATATCAGGCAATATTATATATCAAATCAGTAAATAAAAAACAAGCAAATTAAATACTGCAAGATTGAAAGTATTGAAACGAGCAACGACGCTTAGTTATCGATTGATATTTTGTCTGTAAATCGCTTTATAGCATTTGTTTTTTGTGCGTGTTGCCATTAGATAAAAGTAAGAGGAAAATAATAAGAATGTGAATATTCATTAAAACAAAAAGTACACTCTGCCTAGTAATACACACTTTATTTAAAGGTAACACTGATTGTACAACTCGTAAACTAAATCAAGCTTGTATTAAAGTAGTTAATACATTATTACTATTATTAGTAAACAGTTTGAAAATTTCAATGTTTTTCAAGGCTCTCCAATCAAAGCAATATACTTCGCTTAGTACTTCTCTTTCACTCACTCTTACGCGCTCTAATGGTATTCAAACCGACTTTACCCATACCCATCTAATGGATTACCCAGACGCCATCAAATAAATGGAAGCAGTCTTGGTGGTTAAAAAAGTCTAAATTGAACTCTATTGTTATAGGTAAAAAGGCTCGCTCGGTGTTCGCTGAAAAATACAACAAAATTTAAATTTTAGTAAAATACATTTCTAAATTAACTTGTCACCTCCCAATCTCCTGCAGGCGTTTTAATTCCCTCCGCCTAGCTCCACGACAGAAACATTTATCCGTCATTTTCACACGCGTGGTGCCCCTACTTCGCGGTAGGTGGCATATCAAAACAAAATGGGCGAGCTAATCGCGCGGTGGTCGCCGACATTTCGCAGGCGAGCCGCGACCGCGGCCGGCGGCCTACCGATGATGATAAACGGTTACAACTTCGTTAACAGGGTTTAAGATTGGTTGGAGATTGTAGATAAGAAAATTGAGGTACGAAAGCGTAGGTAGGACTAGCAATGTACAAGTAGCAGAACATTCTCAGATTACTGAGAATATTATTGGAAACATTTGAGAGCATTCAGAATGTTCTCTTTCCATACAAAATTTAAGAATATTCTTAGAAATTTCCGAGAATTTATCATAAGAAACTTTCACAATTTGAGAAGTTACTTTTCGGTTCAATGCTAGGCGTGACCCAATTTAAGATTTTACCGATGAAATATTATAAAGGTTTTCTTTGTCATCGTGAGCGAAGTGGGATGAATAATTTATTATCAAGGTGATTAGGCACATTTGTAACGAAATTTTATCGGCAAATTGTAAAAAAACCCGCACAAAAGAAAAATGCGTTTGAATGCTGATGACTCTTCATTGGTTCAACCTATTTTAATGAAGTTCAGATAGGAGCCGCAAGCTTTTGAAAGAAAAAACCGCTTTAGAATCGCTTTACGAACAGACACACAAATATTAAAAAGACTTTAAATAAGTGGTTAAAAATAAAGATATTAATAGCTAGGTACTAGTTATTAGTTACAATGATATACTTATTAGTGATAACATCCTTTCTTAGGGCATTTTCTCCACACCTCCTCCTCGCTCAATCCATAAGAATCAATAACCCACCCGGAATTCCTCAGTTATCATATCACGGATGTTGACGAGGGACGGTGACTACTTATGAATATGAACAGTTGATGTCAGAAATGTAGTAATTTTTGCACCCTATATCATTGGAATAACGTAAAAAATATAAACATATGTTCGATGTCGAGACCCCACCATATGTATGGCTGTCATACTTTCCACCACTTAACATTTACCACTTACCATCAGGCCCCTATTTCACCAAAATGACAGCGTCGAGCTATAATAATAATTGCATCAACCTTCACTGAATGTCATTGAAATACCCAATGAAATTATAAAGTGACAGAAATTCTCCTTACGGGATATAAGCGCAAATGTACGTTGGTACAACTTCGTAGGCACCATGAGACGAGATTTGGTCCTTATTATTTTTGTTAATGTAAAATTTTTTTTACATAATCATGGGCGTATAAGTTACAGTCGACTACATAGTGATGTATCCACTTTATTACAGTGCAATAAGGTGAAAAAGTGAATAATATCTTTTTGTCGTCGACTGGACACCATCTTATTTACCTACTAAATTGTTTCCTTTTTAAACGTGTGTAAAACACGTACTGAATACGAGAATTTATCCCTGTATCAATGTTAATGACACTATTTTTCTAAGTATATAATATAAAGCGATAATGTGCTTTGAGGTAATTCCGGACATTATAAATTACTATAAAGCAAGCAAATGTTTATTTAACTTAGCAGCATGAATGACGTATTTTATTACACTGTGGGCCTAGACAAGTTGCATTTCACGAATGTAAACATCTCTTGAAGTCCAAAGTAAGAGTAACGTTCGTACGGTCAATACTGACTTTGACAGATTTCTAGTACACTCGTTTGAGTTGTAGAATGCAAGTTGCCCTCGTCTACTGAGCAAAAAAAAACCTAGTTAAGCAATTATTCGTTATTTTTCCATTACGCTTCGTATTTAAATATCAATGCCTACCCATATTTATTTCAATTAAAAGTAAAACACCGTTCTCAAATCAAAATCACGTTTAAAGCGCTACCATAGCACGAACGGATTGCCAACAAACACCAATGGATTTCCATCTTTGTTGCCATTCCACAAGGTTTATTAGAATATTCGTCGTAACAACAGACTGCGCAAACGTGAACTAAACACCGTCGTCACTGAATAAATAACTTGACACTTGTTCGCAAATAAACAATTTAAAATGTCAAGAATAGGGAAAGGGCACGCGACCCAACCCTTTCCTGGCATTATGTTTTCTGACAACCAATTTTAGAGTTGTTTGCAATTGCCTACATGCGCGTTTTGTATAA
Source organism: Acleris laterana (assembly GCA_963966035.1). Classification (NCBI taxonomy): domain Eukaryota; kingdom Metazoa; phylum Arthropoda; class Insecta; order Lepidoptera; family Tortricidae; genus Acleris; species Acleris laterana. The sequence continues at coordinate 11,142,738 of OZ014451.1, forward strand.
ATTATTTGAATTTAGAGCATTGATTTTGTAGGATATAAGTCATAGGCCCGTATTAATAAACTCGTCTTGGCTGAGATGCGCGTCACAAGATACGTCAAAGTAAACGTCAAGCCATACAAAGCTGTCATTTTTGACGCATCTTGAGACGAGCATTAGAGTTGAGATTAGTTTATTAATACGGACCATAGAGTATAAGTATCGTGATTAACGGCCGTATGATCTTGAGAAAGGTACCCGTTATATCACGTTGTCGAGGTTGTTTTTGCGTTGTATGACCTTTTGCAGAGTCCATCCGGATTGCTACCACCAACTTATCCTTTGGCCTACCGCCAAGCAGCTGTGTTTGCATTGTTGTGTTAGCCAGCGCATAGAGGCATTCCATCCTAGTCCTCAGAGTCTGCACGCATTTCTTACGCAGGGTCGGGTCTTACAAACGCAGACCTGAAGTGTTCTTGAGAAGTGTTTTTCGGATTCCACTTGCCATCAGGTGACCAGAGTACTCGTGTGTCTTTTGCCATAAAAAGGTGGGGTAGGCATGTCAAGAAAAATATGCTTCAAGTCGTCAATGTCATTCATTAGAGATATCAACTCATTTGTAACTTTTAGGAAAGTCAACCCTATTGTTGTACAGTCAACAGCATAAATAAGTGATCATTTCTGTACCTTGTCGCTTTCAATCGTTTCACAATTTTGTATAACATTTCAAACGACGTTAAAGTGACAAGGTAAATAAATGATCACTTATGCTGTTGACTTTAGAATGTCAGATTGACTTTGGATCTAAGGTGGGTAAGTACCAAATTTATTCTCGTGACTGTACTAGGGTAGTTAGAGTATAGAACACCTCCAGTAGTCGATTGAGTCGACAAAAATCGATGGAGATGAAGTTGGTAGCGGATATGAAAATGATGTGACCGTTTGCCATTGCATTATCCTTATCAGTGCAAAGAAACTAACTGTTCTTTTGGAACAAAAGCTTGGACGTCAATCAATCAGTCTGTTTCGGAAATAGACGTCAATCAATCAGCTATAAACTTATGTAGCTCATAGAAAACTGTAATTTCTGAGACGTATAACTGATATTGTGATGTCGATCATATTAATTATATCGTAGTGAAGTCTGTCACGTAATATTTATTTAATAAAGCAATAATAAGCAGAGCTAGCGCGGCGAGTTCGCTAAGCTAGTTATAATCGCGGAGAGCTGCAGCTGTGTCTGAGGAACGAGCGCGCTAGGGATGAGGAGCTCTCTATCGATATCATATCGACATCGATAAAATACTTATAACTTTACTTTATATGCTTTTTTCAATTATGTGGATATACTGGTACATCTTGAAAAAGAGAGGGAGAAACAGCAATGGCTAAAAATATTAAAAACCATAAGTATTGTTTAGATAATCTCGACTAAAGTCCCTGAACGATATGTATCTTCGTAGATTTTTTGTAAATTTTCACATACAATTTTTACATTATAGTTACTCTGTTTTATTACGCGGTTTGTTTTTCTGTAGTAAAAATGTAGGTACCTACTTTAACTACGAAGCAAGCAGTCCCGGGTTTGATTCCCGGTAAAAACAAATATTTGTGTTGTTATGTAGGTATTTCTCTGGACAAGTACATTTATCGTTGCCTAGTCAAACTCCAAATGTCCATAGTCTAAGCCTAATTTGGGACTAAGTATATAGGTTTATTTGTATGAGATTATCCTTTGACATTTACTTATTTGATTAGCCCTCAAAACAATAAATCGTAGCGTATATTCACTGTATACTCGTATATGTCTACTTAACTCTTTAAATGATTTTTTTCTTTACTTATGTAGTTTCAACAAAATAGGCCATAGTAGATAGACACGGAATGCTCTATAAATAACAATTAAAAAGGGTTACAAAAATAAAACTAACATTTTCCTTTCTATTAAGATACTTTAATTACACGTCCTGAAAATACATAAGTACCCCAACAACACCAAAATCAACAAAACATCGACATATCGACATCGATACCGCAGCAACCCTTCCAGCCACCATATGCCGCGCGAGCTCGCCCTTAAATTACAGAACTTCCCGCTCATAATAGAGAGATATGCCTTTAATATCTGCCGGCAGCCGCGCGAGCTTGTTTACTTTTTGCCAGAGGTTCTTATATTAGAAATTGTGCTTGCATGCACCCACGTAAGGCTTAGCTAGTACCCATACTCGACCAAGAAATGCCTTTACTACTTTTGGACCTTAATATCCTTCAATTAGAGTCGAAAAGTGTAAAGGACTTTCTTGGTCGATTATACATGCAAGAAGATAATTTATGGCAACAAGCAATATTATTATTTAAGGCGTCTTTTTCACTTTGTAATTTGTTTTAAATCATGTTGTTAAAATATTGTCATCTTTATGGGAGGTCCTATTAACGTCACATAAAAATAGTCGTATCGTAAAGGTTTTAAAAACCACATAGGTTAAAATTAGAAAGCAACATGCAATGACAACATTTTACCACTTTGCCCACTTGTATTTCTACAGACAGCATTCAACCCTAACATGAATCATAAAGTCTAATTTTTCATCAGTCACCTGACATTTCCCGAGTCATTACTTCACAGAAAACCAACAAATAGGTATACAAGCAAAACTTGGTAAAAATTCTCTCCTTTCTTTGTCCGATAAAACTATAACCAGACCACTTCATGCACACATTTATCACGTCAGAACCAATGATTTTGGGTAATCAAAAAATTTATAAATAGTATTTTCGAAGACGCGAATCTGACGAGTTCGAGCTCAATCCCCGCTGCAATAACCCGGAAAAATTACATTACAAAATAGCCAATAAAAGTCCCCTCGAAAAAACGGGCCATTCCAATCACAATTGGCGTCCCAGTCGCACCTGCTGACGGCGAAGGGGACACGTGCCCAGTTAAGAGGATACTTAACGTAAGTGACCTCAGTGGTGGTATTCTGTATCGTGAAGGCGGGGTAGCTTAATCGAACTGGAGTTGTTTGACCTGCGGCCTGGGAGCAATCGGCGTTTTGGATTTAGGTCATACATAATCATAAAATCCATTTCATCTCTCAAGTCCTGAAAGTTCTGTTTTTTTTTATTGGTCTAAATGTAGCAAGCTCTGTGGCCCTAAAAGGGACGCCACATGAGCGTTGCATGTGCGTACGTTGTTCTTCATATAAATTAGACCGACTTGCCACACGATGCGTGGAAACATTTGTGTCGCTCTATGTTGACGACGCAACGCACATTACTTAGATATCACTATCGAAAACGTATTGAATTCACATAAGTCATCGAGATTTTTGTCCGTTTTCGAAAATAGTTAACGTTAGCGTTAATCGTCTTGTATAGAGCCACAAAGATTTAATTCTACATATTTTAACAACTATAATTATTATCGTTTTACATTTGACTTGGCCGACTTTACTGTCAAGTTTATAAGACCTATAAAAACGGTGACGTGTGTCTCGTGTGGCACGTCTGTGTACTAGGAGGATTGTGTCCGAAATAGGAGACACGTGGAATTTGTACAGGAATTATCAAAATGTATCCACATTTCAGTTTGTTTTAACCCAGATTGCGTCTATATCGTAATTCCGGACGTTCGTAAATGAAACGACGACTCCTCGTAAGGACGTGATATGAAAACTATAAAAAAAAATTGATTATGGTCCCAGAGGTCAAGTACCCTCGGCTGAACTCGCTCGTCTTTGCTATGAACTGAATACCACCAAGAGACACAAGTGTGTAGAAGAAGACAGTCGGCCACGGACCTTTAAGCGCCCCGGCCGCCAGCTGCGACCGACGCCAAAAAATATCCGTCCCCAAAAAACATTTGGAAAGAAAGGGATATTAGTCTCCGCGGGGCAATAATCGGAGCCAATCGGCCCACCGAACGCTTCCCTTATTTATACCGATACTTTGTTCTATGCTGTTACCGCCGTAATGTATAGCGCGCACATTATTTCAGATTTTGTTTTATTGATTTTGTAATTTGAAACAGGGGAGGTTATATACGATCATCTGTCTTTGTACTACATGGGACGCTGTTGAGTGAAACCATGAAAAAAGAAACGGATATAGTCGTATCGTACGCACTCAAAAAGATGTTACATCTTGGTGCCTTGTAACTGAAATATGAACGTTATCAATTGTGACTAGGGATTATCGTATTTACGGGGTATTATTACACTTGTAATTATACCCTCTTTTTATAGCGAAATCAAAAGAGGATAATGGACTTAAAATTCAGCAGTCTCTGAAACAGGTTTCAAATGGTACCGGCTATGGAAATTTTAACTACACATACACACCTGTAATCCCAGAGTGGGGTAGGAAGAGCTACAGAATTACCTACAACTTTAAAAAATTGTTGATAATTCAGTAACCACTTAAACTACATACTTAACAAAATGTATTAATTTATTTATGTACAAAATCTTTATCTTTAAGTTACATGTTAATATTAGAAACCGAGGAGGTAAAAACTATAACCCTGTGTTGCCTTAAATCCATGCATCCAATACAATCGTGATCCCCTTAAGCCGAAAAATTGTTTTACAATAAAAAAATAAAAAACAATATTGCTTTACAACGTAGTTAAACAAGCTTGGAGGATCTTAAGGAAATACGTAATAGACGCAAGCTGGGTTAAAACAAACTGAAATGTCGATACATTTTGATAATTTCTGTACCATTCCACGTGTCTCCTATTTCGGACACAATCCTCCAAGTACACTGACGTGCCACACGTCACCGGTAAACATTTGCACTAGTGATTGCGCCGTTGTTTGTCGATGTCGGTGTTTTCCCTCCGCTCTTGAGGCGGGGAAATACTTTGTCACGTGGTGTGGAGACATTTTGGTATTTGGCAACACTGAATTGAAGACGTAAGTATGTACACTGTACACGTGGTATTAAGGAGACGTATTTACAGGTTAGGCAGAGCTAAAGCTCTGAAACTCGATAAATCGTTAAGTATCAAAGCAACTGTAGGCGACACGAAACTACACAACTATGGTCCTAGCCTGTAACAATAGTCCAATTTTCCTCATTACATTAATCTAAAGTATGAGACCTTTCGGCTATTGCTGAGTATATGTACTGTTTAGCCTAAAATTGGCTGCTCTCAACTCTAGCTATAGCTAAATCTGTCATATTTTTAGAATAATATGAAAAGGAAAATTGGACCAATGTTGTAGGCCAGGGCTATAGTTGTGTAGTTTTACGGTTCTTATTATGTATTCGATCACGCAAAGAAGTTTCCGAGCATAAACCTCTCCATTGCCCTTTGAATGACCTTGAGCTTTGTTATGTATGAAACCCATCATTAGCGCCCACCATAAATCATCACTGGCAACACACACTGGTCAAAAACTTCTCGAGTGGCGTCCGTGTACCGGATGACACAGCGAAGGTTGCGAAAAACCGATGGATGCAAGCGGCGCAGGACCGGTCCAGGCAGCAAGGACGTCTTTCGGCTGAAATCATGATGTTTATAATTTAGTATGTATACGTACCATGGCATCCTTTTCGGTAAAGGAAAATGTCATGAGAAAACCTACACATGTGCAAAACAATTATTATATAAATTGTGTAAGTATATTTGTAAGGTTAGTTTTAAGTCTAGGTGCATAGCCACCCCTTGCCTTTCTTTATTTCCTTTGCCATGTTATGCCGTAAATCAATATTTTAGAGGGCGTTCGCGGCCAAAATCTCTTCCAAGGGTTTTAATTTTACCATTTTGTTCCGAAAATTTTACCTTTATTCCGCTGCTTGTCAGAATAGCTCCTTTGAACCACATTTAAATAGGTGACTAGCTTCGCAACCCGAGTATCCTTTGCTTTCCACCACTTCGCCCAGTTTTAGCGGCTGTTACACTGAAACACAATACTTCATCAAATAAAAACAAAATCACATAAGTCACAATTAAATGTTTTCGAATTAAAACTTTATTCAACCGAGTTACAATTCAATTTTGAACGAGCTCGTCTTGATACTTGAAGCATTTTGAATTCGCACGGAAAGTGTGACGTCTCGCTTTGTTTCAAAATAGCTTCTCTTATAGACGAGAGCCCATGAGAGTTTTGTTCTACTGGAAACGCAAGTACAGTTAGCTACGAAAACTGATATGGATGAGGCGATGTGACAGAGGCGATGTCTGTTATGTTATGGAGTAGATACAGTCGAAGACTTAAATTAGTGACCCACCTTAGGTCCAAAGTCAATCTGACATTCAATAGCAATAAAATCGAGTTTCTTATAAGTTACAAATGACTTGGCATCTCTAATGACATTGACAACTTCAAGTATTTTTTTTTAAATGGTTCTCAAATTAACGTCCATGACTGTACCTAAACAAGATACGAATAGGCTAGAGATACATTAACATGATAAGTGATAACATTTTACGAGACCTCTACTCGTAAACTAGTTCGCTTTTGTACATACCTTTTGTGCTTCTTGTTTTCCTGTTTGTACAGTACAGTCGACTAAAAATCTTTTAGCCCTAATTACAAGACAATAAGGTGAAAAAGTGGATACATCTTTTTGTAGTTTTACATAAATAAAAGTTATAGCTTTTCCCTGAGAGGTCCTCAGCGAAGTCTTTTATCGCTATTCTCTTGGTAACTGTCCATTTTTCCGGGCAAAGTGCCACATGACCGTCCCCGGCCTATAATATGTCTTTGGGGCATTATTCTACATTGACTTACACCTACCTGCCATCGTATTGTTTTTGCCCTCCTCAGTAAAAAAGACGCATGCCCAATTGGATAGCCAAAGTAAATTTAGCCCCTCATCTTAAGAATTAAGGTCACTAATACATACGCACTGAAAAAAAAATATGTTTACTACAACCAAGATCTTGTTCATTGTAATCATACATCATGAATCCATATGAGCCTGTCAACATTATGACTTCTGTGACTAAGATAATTTAGTTAAATTCTTTTAGTTTCGTCTGTCAAGTACTGTACTGGCCTTATAAAGTCTGGTATCTATTTTAATATATTTCTTATCCAGTACAGGCATTAAAACTTATTATATTTATAACGTTCGTTTATAGATTTAAGTAATCCCAGAGTTCCATCAACTAAGATAATAGTTAACAAAACAATGTTAGTTACTCATTTGAACTTAATTCTTGTCCAATGTGATTATGAAACTTCGTCAGATCAAGGAATGTTTAACTTCATTCAATCAAGGCGCTTAGTTGATTCTATCAAATACTTTACTGTCCTCATAAATATTACTTATTCATGGCAATTATTATCTTGTTTAGCGCAAGCACGAAACCTTATTATGACAACAGTGTTCCATTATAGAATCACTCAAGATCCACAGTTCCATCAACTAAGATAATAGTTAACATAACAATGTTAGTTACTCATTTGAGCTTAATTCTTGTCCAATGTGATTATTATACTTTATCAGACCAAAAAACATATACTTCATTCAACTAAGGTCTAGGTAGTTGATATAGTCAGTCATAACAAGTAATAGATTTAAATAAGATCATTTTTCGAGGGGCTACCCTGGGTCAACGACCTCGACACGCGATTTTCTGACATTTTCCTTAATATATGATAAATATAAATATAAATATAAATATTTTTCATATATTAAGGAAAATGTCAGAAAATCGCGTGTCAAGGTCGTTGACCCAGTGTAGCCCCTTGAAAAATGATCTTATTTAAATCTATTACTTGTCATGACTCATGACATGACTGACTATATCAACAACCTAGACCTTAGATGAATGAAGTAGTATATGTTTTTTGGTCTGATAAAGTATAATAATCACATTGGACAAGACTTAACCTAAGGTCAATTCACGTAATTTACATATTATTATGTGGCAGCCTACTGGTTCTTGTCAATAAAACAACCACCACATAAAAAAATAAATGAACTGTATATTTAATAAAACGGAGTTTAATTTGTACACGCACTACCCCGCTCTGAGTCTATAGTTGGCACTGTATCTTGATCTTTTAGTACTTGCTGACTTGTGGACACATTTTCTTTTTCTATTTCTGTCTCAGAGTCCTTTTCCAGTACAATCATACATTCGGATGGGTCTTTCAGGAAATTATCAGCTGGTAATACTAGATCAAACTGCAAGTTTAATAAATCCAGCCCCTGAAAATTAAAACATCAATGTACTGTCTGTATCCTTGATTGACTTACAAAAATACACCTTTTTTTTTTGAACATAGGTACCGGGCATTAATGACAACGGCGTGAGCACAGCTTGGGTTGGATTTAAGCTCACCCGTTGTCAAAATACACGCGGTCGTGGTGGTAATAAGTAAAACATAATACTTATGTTAAAAAGGTATCCTACTTACGTGCACAATAAATTGTTTTATGAAAGAAGTACTTGGTTCAAAACTTGTTTATAAATTTTATTGTAGTACCTACCTGCAAATATGGGTATAAGATCGGGAAGCTCCCATGTTTTTAAAAGTTCTGCTACGTCGTCCATATCTATATTATGAATGTTGTTTCTCCAATTATCATCACCACAACCTTATCACAACGCGATCCACAATTCCAAGAACACGGACACAGATTTCAGTATGAAAAAAAACAACACTCACAATAATGCTGCGCGCAGCGCAAACACCACCCGCTCTGCTGGTATTTTTTTTGTGAAATGGCGCGTCGTCAATCATACGTTGAAAAACATGAAAAACATCTCACGTGTTTTTCATGATAGCTTCCATCAAATTCTTATTTGAATCTACTAAGAAGCTTGCTTAGTACAACGTACTAGTCGAATGAAACTATTACTTTATATAATTAAAATAACTTTTAACATTATTTGTAAATACTACTATTAGGATCATAGAAGCAATAAAAAATAATTATTTTCTTCAGTCAAATTCTCATTTGAATCTACTAAGAAGCTTGCTTAGTACAGCGTACCTAGTTGATTGCAACTATTACTTTATATAAATTAAAATAACTTTAAGCATTTGTAAATGCTATCATTAGGATCATAGAAGCAATAAATTAATATTTTTGATTTTGTAGAGAACATTTTTTGATATAACGCGTTAATTGATTGCAGTAATTTTACAAATTTATTGTTTCAACTATATTAAATCGTTGGTGCTAGTATAGAAAATTGTAGATTTAACTTTTTATCTTGCATCATTCTACTTCATAGCTTCTTTAACGTAACGTGTCTAGTGAATATTCCAACTTTGCGCCTCGTTCGTATAATACACATATATCGTTAATGCATACACATGGTCTTTGTAAACGCAAGTAAAAGAAAATAATTAATTTAACAAGGATCCTGTATTAATTCAAAGATGTATTAGTCGTTTGTTTAAAGGGCGTTTGTTAAATAAAAAAAATACTTCTGTGTTGCCTCAAACAACTTCAGCTTACTGTTGCAACTACCTTCTTTTGTTTTAAGTAAACAGTATTAACGTTAACCCAATTATTCTGGAGCCAACTAAGAGAAAATGCTACTTAGTTGGAGTCCATTTTTTTCAGTGCGTGGTTCTATGAGACATACCTACACCCTTTTTTCTAAGGAAGGAGGCCGCCTGAGTCTGAGTCTTTACCCAACTGCCCAAGAACGAGAGTAATGTTATTCACAATTGTTTGTTCAAAATATCCTAAAGAATCGTCGTAGTGTGGGACACAGATTTCGACGAGGCGAGCGCGTTAATTATTCACAATTTGTCCTTCACGCCTACGGCTCGGTCGTGGTTGTTAGTCTGGAGTTCAAGTCAAACAGAGGGTGCGGACAATTTTTGTTGCAAACATACATTAACGTTTGCAATCCTCGTATTTGTTTACTACACATCGGTAGCATACATACATACATAAACTCACGCCTTCATTCCCAGAGTCGGGTAGGCAGAGCTACAGAACTACCAACAACTCCAAAAACTCGTTGATAATTCTGTAACCACATTTTGCAGACTTAGGCTAAGATGTTTACCAGTGTATTAGTGACAGGTTGCGAGCCCATCGCCTAACAGTAGGTACTATACGCCTTAATTCCCTTAGCCGTCTCTTACGCCATCCACGGGAAGACACGGAGTGGCACTATTCTAACCCGGCAACCACACGGGATGGTAGCATATGCAAGGATATGTTATAGGTTAGAACAGGCTATATCCCGTAACTCGACGGTTGAATTTATTTGCAGGCACTACTCTTGCCAAACCAGTTCTACCACAAAACCTAGCACCTCGATATTGCCAACGGCTTCTGGTAGCGACCTCGGCGTTCCGAAGTGACGTGCCCGGTATGTTGCCATACAGGCTGTGCACAGGGGGCTGTGTGTAACACCTAATGTGAACAAGTGCTTGTTAAACAAGTCATTACCGGTTATGGCTCCAGTCACAATATTGCAGAAATCCACCCATCACTAGTCGATTCGAAGATTCATAATTAATACGGCCCTTAGTGTCTTCTAGTTTCTAGTTTTTTTCGTGGTTGACACTTCGTTTTTATCAAGATCTTATTGTGGTTTGACGTGAAAAATGAACTTATCCTCCAAGTGCCAGACCAAGGAAACCCTCATATACTGTCAACATGAAGTACCTAGCCGCAACTTAAAAACGACGGATTTTAAAATACCCAATTAACTTTTATGACAGTAAATCGCAAATTATTTCACATAACTACATTTACGACGTCATCCCACTCATCCCCCACCTCGGGTTACACAAAACACGGCCATACAATAAATAATCTACATGAAAAAGCCATCAAATCGCAAACAACGTCAAACCAAGATATAACAGAATGTATTTTTAAACAGGCAAAAGGCCGGGGTGTCGCGTCGTAAGGATTTCCATACAAATGTTGCATAATTTAAAAATAACGCCTCCGATGTTGCCCGCTTATAAAACTCTTATTTTGCTCATCGCCCGTTCAATTAATTCGGGGATTATGGAAAGTTGTTTTGAAATAGATGATCATTATTTTATATCAATTAGTAAGAATTCACTGTATAACAAGTGTTGCACAGATATTTAATATACACTACTTAAAAGGTTCATATAATGTACCTACATTCAACGTTAAAAATAAATTTCTACACAAAGTTACAAAAACATGTAGACTTAGGTCCGTATTTAATAAACTCATCTTGGCTGAGATGCGCGTCACAAGATACGTCAAAATAAACACTGTCATTTTCGACACATCTCAAGACGAGTAATAGAGTTGAGATTACTTTATTAATACGGGTCTTATTAGACCTTAGACCTTATTTATGTGTAGGTACACATTTTCGACACTTTGTGGTGTAGGTGTATACATATTGGTGACCTTGACTGTATCAATACTAGCTTGGTCTCTACTTTTCTATGTCTTAAACAATGTTATTCACATTATGGTAGATCTTATTAACTAACAGTAAAAGCAGCCACATACCCAATATGACAACCATTGAAAAAATATGTGGAATAGGACCCTAAGGGCTTAAAGTCGCAAATAAAGAGTTTAGGTTAGAAATAAATGTCAAAGCCGGCTTTGATTTGCGATTCTGAGGTTCACATGTTAAGGTACAGGATCCTAATCATAGTAAAACCGAATATATTTAGAATTGGTTTACATCACTACAGATACACCACGTCGCTTAATTTATTGTAAGTAGTTGCAAGTCAATATCTAAATGAGATTTTGGTCTAGAAATTTAAAAAGTTGAAGTTAACCTTTTGGTGTCATCACACAACAATCAAAACAAACCAATAAAGCCTGCACCCCACTGTTATATTTAATCTGTTTGGAGCTGCCGTAAAACGCCTATAAAATAAAGTGTGAAGCGCGCAAAAATCCTTGTCTCGTCGCCGAAGCAAGATTACACATAAAAATGTTAAATGTTCCCGAACGCGTATTGAAAAAATCCGAGGGAAATGGCGGGAGAAATTGGCTCAAGTCGAGGGGTGCGATGCGGATATTATTTCATACGGTGACGTCACGGCGGGATTGAAAAGTGATCTGAAATAGAGTTCGTTATAATGTAATTGCTTAACTGTTGGTAGGTATGTTATGAAAAATATTAGGACGAATGAGCTTAGTCAGGGTCCGGATCGCTATAACCCTTCTATCCTGTAACACACTACCAAGCAGCAGTGTTAAAGTGTTTGAAATTACTGACATAGAAACATTACATCTTAGGGTTAGCGTTACTAAATCTAATTATCTATCATTTGCAGTAGGTATTAAGACTCCGTTGCAGTCTCAAGCAAATCGTTCATTGAATACAAAACGGACACAATCCAGTGAGTCAGTGTTGCATTTTAAAATTAGAAGCGGTTGGGATACGATTTTTAATGTAAGAGCAAATTATTTTGGAATGTGTCCGATTTGTATTCAATGAGCGAAATGTCTATGGGTCTTAGATCTTAGTCACTATCATGGACCTGTGTGCTCGTTTGCCTTGACTAGCCATGGAAATAAAACATGCGACTCCGTCGGCGTAGAACCAGTTTATCGCTATTCCCCCTGGAACTCTCCAATGTTCCTGGATAAATAGGAGCGTATGTGCTATTCCAGACTATATAATCTATCTCTCTGCCAAATTTCATCAAGATCCGTTAAGCCGTTTTGGCGTGGTTGAGTCAAAAACATTAATTCTTTCGCATTTAAAATATCTAGTTAGAGTAATAAGAATAAGTAAGAGTAGTGCGGTTAATAGAATGGAATCCTTCCTAGCTTGGGCCGTGGAATATTGCGTTACTAATAATTGTTTTAGACTGCACCGAGCAAACGTGGAGCGTCCAGTGGCGCCCTCATTACTATTATTGTGTTTTCTAATTAACTAAAGAGTTTCCTTGCAATCAAACGATACGTTTTTGTAGCGCAAGTAAAAACACAATTTATGGGACGCGTAACAAACTTTAATAACAACCTTTGAGTAGTCAGCTTAACGGGAAAAGGTGGCCACTTTTTTCTGTTAAGTTGATAACTGGAAGGTGAATTGTTATTAAACTATGTGACCCTATAAGTTGTGTTTTCATTTGTACTTAGTACAAAAACCTATCGGTCAATTTCAAGAAAAATCTTTAGTTTATTAGAAATCACAATAATAGTAATGAGGGCGCCACTGTACGTCCAGCGTATGCTCGGCGCAGCCTTAAATATATTGAGTAATTAAAAAAAATATGATCAGTATGAAAACACTGCCTTTTACAATTCGTCTTTAACCTGTGAAGTTAAGAATGGCTATAGTATAACAATATGGTATAAATTAAAACAAAGGAGAGTCGAGGCTCTAGTTTCCCTGATTACGTTTTATCCAAAATCACTTGCCATCAATTTCTCTACATCTTGTATCCGCAATAAAAAGCACCCCATTCCAATACTTAGCCAGATTCAAATTAAAAGTCCTCGAGTACCGACTTAAAGCAATTGGCGCCAGTCAACGAGCGGGGGAGTGACTGGCATATTGATGTTTGCACCACGCAACACATGCGAGAGTACGTTTTAAGGGTAATAATTATCCATAGTAGATAGTTTTATACATATGGTTGTTTGACCATTTGGGTAGTGGACTTGAACAAATTGCATTCTATAGATTTACGGATCGAACTCCAAGTATGTTACCAGCGTTTGGCTATCTTTGTAATAAGGGTCTTTTTATAGATAGCCATTGGCACTCTTCGTTTTTAGGGTTTCGTAGTCACCAATAACCCCTTATAGTTTCGCTATGTTCGCCTGCCACGGTTTAATTTAAAGACTCCAGCTCTAAAGAAATTACCAACAACTCTAAAAACTTATTGGTAATTCTGTACCTAACCACATTTTGCACAATCAAGCTAAGATTTTTACCATGTGTAAATTAGTAACAGGTTGCAAGCCCATCGCCTAACATTACTACAAGCCTTTTTTCTCTTAGTCGCCTCTTACGACTTCCACGGGAAGATATGGAGTGGCACTATTCTAAGCCGGCAACCACACGGCTAATATCCCGTTTTTATTATCCTTTTCTTGTCGCCTTATTTTATACTTAAGTATAAGGAACTCGACCCTGTAGGTACCTACAAAACTTCTCAAATGTACCATATTGTTCAAATTGCATGATACTTCCTAATGTACTTAACTATAGCTATGGTAGTTATACATAAAAAAACGAACAACGACCGTTTAGCTCAAGGGTGGGCACGTGCCGTGTTTGTATCATATTTTCCATCCGTTTTATTATTTCGATACGTAACCTCATCGGGTGCAAACCCACGAACCAAAAGGGAACAATTTCAAATCGCTCCGAACGTGAGCACCGAGCGTAATATCAACCTTAAACTTCAAAGCTAGAGTTTAGTTTTGTAGGTTGGCAAGGCAATTTTACGTGAGACCGTCATTCATGCCGGGCTAACCTTATATTCTTCGAAGAATGGTTGGTAAATTTTCAATACTCAGTTTATTAGGGTGCACGGCGGAAGGAGGGTGGGTGAGACGGTCTTTATTAGATTTGCTAGAACGTGAATACAGCGAATTGCATGCCCTGCGTCCGACACCTCGATATTGAAAATCAGAATGGGTACCTACTGGGTACAGGCAGGGGCAAGGGTGTTGTCTTAGCAACTCACTTTTTAATTTGTCAGCGCAGTAACTAGGTACTAACCGGCAATCTTAAGTTTCCCCTCCGCGTAGGTCAATGCAGTATGCAGCATGCAGTTTTGAGTATGTGGGTACGGTTGAACTCAGAAGTAGCCGTACTTTTAGTATCTTGTCGCAGTTATGAAAACACTTTATTCAAACTACTCTCACTTGAATACGCTAGAGACAAGGTACTAAAATGAACAGCAAGTTCCGAGTTTGACTGTACACTACCTGCGGCCTTAGTCGAAATGCTTTGGTGCCAAATAAACGAAACTTGAGGCCTACTTTATTATAGCAACAGAGACAAGTAGTATTATAATAAGTACATTGAATGTATGGCCATGTATGGCGTTGTCCGGTGCGGCGGGCAGACACCAGAAATTTGAAAGAAAACAAAAGTAATTAGTAAAATGCAACTAGTAGGTAGGTAGGTATTACATCTTCATACATAATATACATAAGCTGACGTCTTTATTCCCAGAGTGGGGTAGGCAGAGCTACAGAATTACTAACAACTCTAAAAACTTGTTAATAATGCTGTACTTACCCACATTTTGCACAATTAGGCTAAGATGTTTACTAGTGTACTAGTGACAGGTTGCAAGCCCATCGCCTAACAGTACCTACTACACAGCCTTTATTCCCTTAGTAGTTTTATGTATTGATACTTACAAACATTTGTAGTAAAAAACAAAAGATATACCATTGCCATTTAGTTGGACAACTCACACATAATTTGTTGTGTTTTTAATGCTTCAATATTATTTTGCTACCAAAAAACCTTTATTTCTTTGCGATTTTGATTTAGTAAGAGAAACAAATATTACGTGGTAAAAGTATCGATTTTTTTGTAGGTACGACTTGTCCTTACAATCGGGCAAAATGACAAAATCAATTAAGGGTTAAATGTGTATAGACAAGATAAATACCTAATAAATGCGTATAAACACAAAAACCACTGCATAATAATGCAATTCCACGCTCTCGCTAATTCTTATAATAGGTAAGTAGCACATAATACTTGGTGGGGTGTGGTGTGGTCATGTGGACATATTTTTTACCTTTGACCGCTACCATATTTTTGTTTGTGACTATAGTCAGATCGACGGTATTTATTGGAGTTCTAAACCTTTATCGCATTTAATATAGATAAATTTAAAAGCCCTTCATTTTATCGCAGCTCCTCTTGGCGGCTCCTACTTTCAGAGGTGTATTTCAATTTATTGATTTAAGTGACATCTATGGAACATAGCTGTAACCTTTACCTTCGAGGTTTAGATTCTCAACTCGAGCCCTAACTTTAGAATTAGTTGATCTATTGCTCAACAGATGGTGCTGAAACTAAATTTCAATTTGAGCACTTTTTATTTTTTATATATTAGTAAATTCGCTTATAAATATGTATCGACCACATTAATGCAATTATAATATTAATCATATTTAAAAAAAATTAAGTTCAAAGTTACGTTATCTCTAATATTCCTCTTTCCAAATAAGTCTTGATTGACGACTATGGTTACAACGGTCCACTAAATTAGAAAATTTAAGTGCCGAGGTGCCGAGTCTATGTCACTCGTCACTCAAATTACAACTAAATTATATAGATGTCGCTCAAGTCAATAAAAATCAATCGGAAGTATTGTGCACAAATTTAATTCTTTTTTTTGGGTTGCTCGTGATTAAAAGTCTAAAATCAGTATGAATTTACGAAATGACCATTCACATGAAATTCATACACTAATGTAAAAAAATATCATACATGAAACGAACAAACATTGAGTTGTGCATAATGCCCTTTGTTGACTGTTGATGTTATATCAAATTGTACATGAAGGATATCTTATCTGTGGTAGCATTTGAGGTTATGTTTCGTTTGGTTTCGTTTACGTGATGTGTCAGCGTCAAACAAAAGGGAAAAGGGAGTTAACTCACTAAAATCTACTAACAGTTGTGCCAAATATACATTTTGAAATGTCCGTTGTAATAGAGACTACCCTCGGGGACATAACAGTAGACCTGTTCTTAGAGCAACGCCCTATAACATGTCTGAATTTCCTGAAGCTATGCAAGATGAAGTACTACAATTTCAACTTATTCCATTCGATACGCAGCGGTTTTATCGCTCAAACTGGAGATCCGAGCGGAGAAGGGTCGGGTGGAGATTCTATTTGGGGACTATTGGACGGGCCGGAGAAACGATTTTTTTCCGGCGAGAAAATGCCAAAAATACGCCACACTGATGCTGGCTTGCTATCCATGGTTTGTACCGGCGAAATGATGGTGGGCTCGCAGTTCTTCTTCACGCTTGGTCCAGATCTGGACTCACTGGACAGTGTTCACTGTGTCATAGGTGAGGTAGCAGAAGGTCATGAAGTTTTGCGAAAATTGAACGATGCCATTTGTGATGAGAGCCATCGCCCATACCAAGATATACGCATAACCCACACTGTCGTTCTCGAAGACCCCTTCAGTGATCCACCAGGCTTAAGGGCTCCATCAAGGTCCCCTTCACCTAGTGCTGAACGGTTAAAAGGAGGGCGGATCGCACCTGATGAAGAACTAGATGAGACCCAAGGAAAATCTGCTGCAGAAATTCAAGAAATGATTGAAGAAAAGGAGGCTAAGGCGAGAGCTACAATTCTGGAAATTGTTGGTGACCTGCCTGATGCTGACATAGCCCCTCCTGAGAATGTGTTGTTTGTATGCAAGTTGAACCCAGTCACAACAGATGAGGACTTAGAAATCATCTTTAGTCGCTTTGGCAAAATTGTAAGCTGTGAAGTTATAAGAGACAAAAAAACGAATGATTCACTGCAGTATGCTTTCATTGAATTTTCTGATAAAAAATCTTGTGAAGAAGCATATTTTAAAATGGACAATGTTCTCATTGATGATAGACGTATCCATGTTGATTTCTCACAGTCCGTGTCCAAAATGAGGTGGCTTGGCAAAGGTCGAGGAGTACAACATTTTAAAGATGGCAATGAAAAAGAAGCTTTTATTAATAGAGAAAGATCCAAGCGTTCTAAAAGTAAAGATAGAGGTGACCATAAACAACTTAATAGAGACAGACATGATAACAGCAAGATAAATAGTGATAGACATGCAAGTAATGATCACAGACATAAAAGTGATAGAAATGGCTCAAAAAGTCATAGAGAAAGAAGTAGAAGTAGGTCAATGCATAAGTCCTCCAATAAAATGGATAAAAAGGATCACATATATGATGAAAGTAGGTCCAAAGATGTTGGGAAGTCCCGAAAAAGTGAAGTTGATGCAAATAGAGAAAGAGATTCTAAGAAGGAACAATCTTCTAATAAGACTGATAGTTCTAATAAATATGACAAGAACAGATCTAGTAGCAAGTATGATGAAAAATCTAGAAATAGGCATAGAGACAGGTCTGAAGATAGACATGAAAATAGGTCTCAACAGTCTGTAAAAAGAAATCATAGCGGTGAAGTAGATTTTAGAGACAGACAAAAAATTAGAGATGGAAGATTAGACAAAAGGTCGGATGAAAACAAGCAAAAAAGTAAATCTGTAAATGACAGAACCGAAAACATGGAAAATCACAAATATGATAGTAGGACCAAATTCAGAACTGAGGAAACATTCCAAGACAGATCAGCAGAACAGGAGAAAAGTCGTCAAAAAGATAAACATGAAAAATATGAAGATAAAACCAAAAAACAAAGTAGGAATGAACCAGGAAGTAGAGATAAAGGTAAGGGAGACCGAAATTATGATAGAATTTCTAGTGGTAGAAACTTAACGGTCAATAGACATGAAGAAAGACGTGATGAATGTGAAGGAAAACACAGAAGATCTGATGAAAACAAAGACGTTCAAAATAGTAAGAATAAACAGGATGAAAGGAGACATGAAAACAAATATGACAGTGAAAACAATGAAAGAAAGAACCAAAAATATGAATCAAGTATGAAAAAAGAAAGAAAAGAGTGCAACAATGTGGATAAGCATAAAGATACACATACTAGTAAAAACAATGAAAAAGTAAAGGATACTAAAAATGAACAGAAGGATGTAAGAACTCCAACTCTAAAAGAGTCAAAAGCGAAAGAGAAGAAAAGTAATGCAAAAAATAAAAAGATGCCATCAAATAAAAAGGGCAATGAGAAAAGGAAGCGTAAACATTCTTCATCTGATTCTTCTTCTTCCACATCTGACTCGAGCTCGACAAGTGACTCAAGTTCCTCGAGCAGTGAGGAAGATAATAAAAAGAAGAGGAAAAGAAGAAGGAAGTCTTCTAGTAGCTCAGACTCGAGTACTTCTTCGAGTTCAGATACAAGTTCTTCCTCAAGCTCTAGTTCAGACAGTGACAGAAAAAAAAAGACATCTAAGAAAATCACAAAAAATAAATCAAAAGGGAAATAAATTGTGCCTTCCTCCAATAGTAGACACAGTGTTGATTTATATTTTTAATGTAAAATAAATTAGGTTATATTTAATTTAGTCTCAAATTCATTTGTAAGACCCAATTCTTATCCACTTATAATTATAGATCAATATAAATTTATTAGATCCTCTGATAAAAGTAGCAGCTGTTTGTTTTTTTCTCTTCTTACACATAGTAAAAAAAGTCGTATCAGTTAACCCTCTCTTTGTTTTGTTATGTGAAATCAAAGGAAAGAAGTCAAATTAACTAACACATTTAATACGATTGGAAATTCAGCCCTTAAATTGGATTAATTTATACAGTTTTGTCCATGGTTCTTATACATTCATGAATCAAATGTGACTAATTTCGTATAACGGTACTCGTATCTTTACATTCAGAAGTAAGCATTGGACGTACGATGGTGAATATGCACCCGATTTCACCATCCTGACGAGAGATGACAGGTAACATTTCAGTAAACATGGCGCAGCGGATATGAAATCCGGTGATGTATCAGCTTGTAAACTACGCAATGTATACGGAATTGTCATCTGTCACGTGTCATTGTCATAATGGTGAAATAGAGGGCTGATAGATAATGTGCATACATTATAGGTTGAATCACATGAACTGTATCTTATATCGTCTTGGTTTGTGTAAGTGCCATTCTTAACGTAGTATGAATTTTAAAACCAAATCCCATGTTTATTTTACCCACGCATAAAAACCGCATGGGTGTTTATGAACTCATTAATTAATTCATTCGTGGCAGCTCTTGTGAATCGACCTAGGTATTATGAAACCGTGATTAGTACGAGTACTTATGTCGTTTTTGAATTAATACACGAAATGGCATTGTCAATGATAGTGTGCAGGGGGCCTAATATCGCGGCGTTTATCGCGTGACAAATTTTGGATAAGGCATCCGTCACGTTCGGACACATAAATAAGTACATGTGTCAAAAAGTGACGGAAGCTTTATCCACATTTGACACGCGATATAGACGAAGCCATACTAGACCCACTGATTAATGAAAATATAAACACCTACTTAATTAGGTCATCTTGAAGCTTCTGTGATTCAATTTATTACTTTAGTTATTTTTAAGTCATCAGCTAAAAATGAAAAGTTTGAGTGATGAATTTTCCTTGCAATGTCATTTATAAAAATTAAGAATAATGTAGGCCATAGGAATCATGCCCAAATTTCCAAACTTTCTGCGATCTGGATGTAAGATAAGAGGAAAACCAGTTCAGCAATCTTCCATGCACGCCAACGTTATAAAGTTTGCGTATGGTTTACGCGATCAAAGGCCGTATGTCGGTGTAAAGTAAATAGCATCGACCTGCGAACCCTTCTCTAAAGCCGCAGCCAAAATGGAGATGTGCACAGCCAAATTTGATACAGTGAACTTATTACTACGGAACATACGGTCATAGATTGACTTTTAATTAATTATAATTTTTTATATGTACTTTTGTGCTAACGGTACTTCCGAAGTGTATTCTAATCGCCGTTTTATAATACCTAAAATGTGTGTTTAGATACTAGATAACTACCTAGTATCTACTTAGGTATGTAGATCGGTATTGTTAATGTTTATGATGTAAGTACTTAGTTAGGTACTTACTTACACCGAATTGCATTCCTTTTGTCCTGTAATAGGACAAAAAGTGGAAAAGTAAACTAATTTCTTGCTTAATAAAAAAAACGTATTTTTTTGTACTTTTGATCGTAGTTACTTACAAAGGCCCTGTTGTTTGATGATCAGTAACTAGTTAAATTAACTAATTGTTAAAGTTCGAAAAAGGAAATGAAAATTTGACATATTTCCTTGAGATTCCTTCAAAATTTTCGATTCCTTGATCAAACAACAGGCCCTTAATAACTAAAACGTTTGACTAATAAAACAATGGGTAAGTACAACGCTCGGTGTTTCTTACTAAAATAATCTCTATTTTACTTTGTTTAATCCTTATTGCAATCGTATTGTTTGTGGCTTAGCCTTGGCTTAGGGTTCCGTACCTGAAAGAAAGGAGTCAAACGGAGCCCATTACGAAGCCTACACGTCCGTCCGTCTGTCTGTTCTAATGTAAGAGCTATGAGCCGAACGAAAGTTACAAATTTAAAAAATAAGTTTTATGCCAATCACTTTTATAATAAGGTATACATAGCTATAGCCCGCGATTTCATCTGCATTAGAAGTTGTTTATCGCTATTCCCTCGGCGACTGACCAATTTTCCGGGATAAAAAGTGACACCTGTAGGTATTATAATTAATACAGGATGTTCTTGGAAGTGTGGATCAGATGGAATGGTCATTTCCAATAATTTTAACCACTAATGGCTGATTCGAATCTTGACAGTTAAAAAGTTATGATTTTTTATAACAAAACATAAAATTGCTTTCTCTCAAAATAAAAATAAGGTCAAAATAAAAATAAGGTTAGGTTTTGATATAGTGTAACTATACTAAAATGGTACTATGAGATGAAAAAAAAAATGTGTTAGAAATATAAATGGTTTGCTACAAAGACTTCTGCCATACAAAATACTTCCATTTCTTCTTTGGTACTCGAAACAGGTACCAAAAATCGAATGTAGTAGTATTTGTCTGATATTTTTCCTTAAGACTGGTTAAATATAATCATTAACTGCCATTACTCGTACTGACCCATCTCAATTTCGACGCTGTACGGACATATTTTTTTTTTAGTTGTGTTACAAAAAACAAAATAACCTCGAGAACCTTATCGGTAAGAAACCCTAAAAATAAAGGTAAAGTGAACCCTCCTATCCACGACGGCAATGACGTGTTTTCCAGGCATAATGGCACTTTATAGAGCGACAATATAAACTATGTTGCTTCTCCAATTTTGTACCTACCTGTTACGGGTCTGGTCACACTATTCACTCAAAGGTTAACTGGTAGAGATCCGTTATCCCTTAAAGGGATAAGCCCGCCTTTGAACATCCCTGTATTATTTTTGTCTATTTTTTAATTGGTGTCTCTTTTGTTTGTAAAGCTTAGATCATTATTATTTGTCTCATCATCATCATCACTAGAAATCAATTCAGGATTGAAGATATACTTAACATCTCATTTTTTTATTAACTTGCTATGTGTGTACGTTGGTTTAATTAGGTTAAATCTTGCAAGTGTTCATTGGAATGGGCTGAAATTTGGACCACAACCGAAAACCCAATCACAATGTAATAATATTATGGTAGGTATTGTATGTGATGGTAGAGTTGGAAGATAGAGATAGGACGAGATTCTGTCCGCTATACTTAACCCTAAAATGCATGTTTTTTTGTCGCTTATAAATTCTATAACACGTACCTAATTGCAGAGTGTGCTGATTATAAAGTTAAACATTTTCGAGATTCTACCTGCATTCTACCTCATGCATTTAAGGGCTAACGTAGACCGACCGTGTTATGAATGACTCCTCAGTTTTGTCTCAATATGATGACTAAGTATGCAAAAAAATACTCAATATATAGTTCTGCGAATTAGGTAAAAGTAGTTTACTCTTTAATTTTATTGAAATAGGATTTGTATGTATGTATGTAAACACTTTATTGTACAAACAAGACAAAAATATAACAGGGCTGTACAAATGCGAACTTATCCCTTTAAGGGACACACACATCAATGACAAAAAATATGTTTTTTTTAACTACGGTTCTCAAATATTGTAAATGGACTCGTTATAAGGCACCATGTAAATAGATATTTTTACAACATCTTGTGTCCCTGTATAAAGGGATAGTAAAAAAGAGACATTTTGTATAGCAGTAAATTGTAAAAAGATCTAAAGTTAGAAGTTTCAGTTCCCCATTTGATATGTTTTCAAAGAGATGAGGTAAAAAAAAGACTTGCCCTACTACCCATAAGGAAACAGTCAAAAATACATTATCTCAAACATGCAATGAAATGTTGGCGTTATTGTTAGTTATTTTTGGCTTCAAAGTGTCACAGAACAACTCGAGAGAACTGTAAAGGAATTTCATACGTAATTGAAGGAGTGTACATTTTGCGGCTGTGTTTATATACAGGCTGAATAGCTAAATTATATTTTTAACATTTATAAGAAAAAGTTATAACGTCAAATACTTAATAGGAGTGCATAAACGTTTGGGAGACATCCGCGCTGTGTCGTGTGCGTACTTCCCAGCCTCTGTAGTAATGTATACTATTAAAAGACTACGATAATAAATCAACCATCATTATAATTAGAATAATGAACTAAGTCAACTAACTAAGCACATGTATTGAATCTTAAGTTCTTCTTAAACGTACGTTGCACCAGTCAATATTCGTTCAACAATGTAATAATCATGCTATGCTAAGTAGGTACAATTCTAAAGCGCAAGCGACTCGGTAATCTAATCGGACCCCTGACAGGACATCATGTGTCACAAAGGAATATTATAGTTGTGAGTCTTGCTTCGCTTTTGTGAGGTTTAAGTGCCTGAACGAGAAGATGACTCTTGTTAGCGTTCGTCGCACCTAGAATAGCTTATGTACAGATGAATTGTAAAGCACATATATATGTCCTTGTAGTTTAAAACTCGTAGCATTATGGCCACACCGCTGCCACTCAATCAACTTGGTACCTACATTCTATTTTAACGTCGCTAAAAGAACTCTGTGGGGTTTTCCTCCTACGCGTACACCACTTATCGTCACGTCAAAGATATGTTTACATTTTTGGACCTTATTATAATGGAATCAGGTGAAAAAATGTAAACATATTTTTGACGTCGACTGTACCTAAGTACTTACCGTCAAATGCCCAGCGCCGAGATTCTAGGCGATAAAAACCATATCGGCTACCGTATGGTCAACGTTTTGATGGCTCTTATTTAAGAGTTAAAAACAATATCATAACAGGGTCAAAGACGACGTAGTTTTTACCGCCTACAATAGAGGCCTTGTGATACGACTTATGTGAACTCGCCACGTCGAAATCGCGCGACTTTGCTTGCCATGCCAGGCGACATCGCGCAACACGTGTCGCCACAAAGAGCCTCTTGATTTCACCAGACTACTCGCCATGTTAGGCGACGTCGTGCGTGCGTAGGTAATGTTGCCAGACATGTCGAGCGAAGTCCGGCGATGTGGCGATTCATCTTCCTACCTATATATTTTTTCGTATTTATGGAGGGATAATGTATGGGACGACATTCTCTTGGGTTGTGATAGATAGACGATGTGGTCAATTGTCATCCCATACATTTTGGGCGATAGAAAAGAAAAATCGTTAGTAGCGTTTGTGTCTTGAGTAGGCTCTCAGATGTCGGTGTCTACAAATATCGTATGATGTTACAACCAAATGTATCTTCCTATTATTAGTGCTTGAAATAACATTGACGTCATCTTTTGTAATGAACTGAAACTTTCAGAACTAGATACTTACGCATCATGAAATCTGTTTTATTATGACTTATAAGTACCTAAATAAAACCGTCATAAAGCACATGATCTTTTTCATCTAGAGCTTAGGTTAAACCTATAAAGACTATAAAGGATGAAGTTCACTTCGTCGCCTGACGCAGTATCATAATGTTTAATGTATCGCGATTAATTAAACGTCGCCTGTCGCCTGTCTCAGCGCCTCGTCTTTATACAACACCCTGTTTAGCATGTCTCACCGTTTTCCAGGGAGGTACTATATGGATGTGCCGCTACTTTACCAATCTAAACTGGACAGATTATAACAGTCTGTAGGGCTGCTGCGTTCTGTTAATTTGTTATCCTAATAAGTTTCGTTCCTAAAATAATTTTGCCTATTGCATCTACTCGTGACACAATAGATTTTGAGAACATGGGTTACTTTGTATCGCGAAAATGTCGTAGGATTATATTCGTAAGAAATTTCCTACGTACCTATGGCAGATAGAAATCGCAAATAGGTTCTCATTCTAATATATCTTGGCTCTTTTGGATCAGTTCCTCCTCCTTTTTTCCTTGTCTTATAAAGTAGAAGAGAGATTTGTTTTTATTTATTTCGAGGTAGAACCTCAGTCCTTATACGGGCCTCTTTTCCATTTTACACAAACTCGCGCCTATATTCCCAGAGTGGCGTAGGCATATCTACAGAATTAAGTAGGTAAAACCACTCTAAAACCTTGTTGATAATTTCTAGTAACACATTCTTTCCCATTTTGTTTTATAAATGTCATAAATGATGATGTTACTCGCTAATTTACTTCATAATAGGTAATGACTGCCGTTTCGTTGGCACATAACTTGTCCATAACCTACATTAACTTAAACCATATTGTGTACGATACGGCCTGCTAGCACGCTAACCATAGATAACGATATAAGTAAAAGTAGACAAAAACAAAGAGGAATAAAGCATAGAACAAATCATTTTTGCTCTAGACCAGATTTTTCATTATTTTCCCTTGGACCTTCCCTCTCTACTCGTATGTGTATATTTTCTCTCTATACTAATATTATAAAGCTGACGAGTTTGTTTCTTTGCTTGAACGCGCTAATCTCAGGAACTGCTGGTCCAATTTGAAAAATTATTTCAGTGTTAGATAGCCCATTTATCGAGGAAGGCTATATATCATACTCACATAAGCCGAAGCGAAGCGAGGGTAGATCGCTAGTTAAAATATAAAAGACATTTATTCAGTAGGTACCTAAGTTAAGTAGGCCGCACGGCACGCCAAGAATCTACCAGCGCTTCTCAAAAGGAGACCACTGCTGAGAAGAAACACCGCAAGAAACTAGTCAATACTTTTTTTAACCATATTTCATACTACAATTATACTACTTTGGGCCTATTGGTTGATCAGTAGTTAAACTAACTAATCGATAAAAATCGTAATTGATGGTTGCCTCAAGGAAATGTGTCAAATTTTCAAACTTTCCAATTAGTTGAGTTAACTAGTCAAACGTATTATGTACATAAATAAAGTATTAATTACGAAACGAACCATAAAGAAAATGTAATCTAAGAACTCTAACCTAATCATGCCTGGTAGGAATAAATAAATACTAGATGAGATCCAATTTTAGCAAATTTAATGAGCTTTTGCGACCTAGAAGTTTAAGTTATCAATCAAGCCTCTGAAGCTTTGATTACATTTCCCGACAAGTTTATAATGAGCTTTTACAGATTCAGCGCCAATCTGGCTGACTTCCATCTTAAACGGACTCCAAATTGAGTCGTTGGCGCCTAGAGTATGATCAGCCAGGTTATTCCCTTTAGCACACTTGTTTTTCAATTCGTCAAGACAAGCATATTGTGTAATTCATAAGAATCATAAGTTAACCCGACAGAGCATAATTCGGTGAGTGTATTTTAAATTTGGCTGCAGATTTCGTTGACAAAGCAGCAGTAGAAAGAAACCTAATTCTGCTTTGCGTGCATTTCAGTGCACCTCAGCCCTACTTTGAAAATCGAAATTCGAAGTTACGTTGGCTTCATTCCGCTTTCTCTCGATTTAGTCTCGAATGACGAGTGACAGGGATGAAGGTAACGTTACTCCGTACTTCGATTTTCAAAGTAGGGCCTCAGGTTCGCTAGTTAATTCGTCAACGAATTTTGAAGAGAATAACACCGCAATTTCGAGGCGGGTGTACGTCAGAGGCGCTCTCGTTCCTAGTTCGTCTCTCCGCGCGGCATCCCTACTGCGCATGCCACGAAATTATCGACAGGACCGCTGGGTCCTCAGTTAGCTCGGGCAAAGGGGACACTCGCTCCCCGCAAGTGGCCATCTCACAATCGCATCCGGTTGTCTTGCCCTCAACATTTAAATTGTTACCTAATATTGGTCCTCCGCTAGTGACCATGTTAGCCATACCCTTAGCCGCGTTTTTCGCGGTATTTTTGATAGCAGATGCTGTGCCAACGCCTACCAACAAAGGTATGTTCGATGTTTTTAATTTTATGTATTGTCTGTATATTTCTTTTGGTTCTAACATCCTATGCCCTTTTCTTGCTATGCTTTGTCTTTGTTCTTTATTCCTGATACGTTATCGATACGATTTAATTGTTTTGTTATCTCGTATCGATCAGCCGGTGCTGCTGCGTTCTATATTTAGCAACAGGTGTCCATTCTGCGCCGTTCCGGTGCTGCGTAGTTCTTTTGCCCGTCAAATACACCCGCGTAGGCTCTAGCCTATTTCTATTAATAGATTTATTGATTTATCAAACTCACCGTTTTAATAAGTACCCTTGTTGATTGCTCGTTTGGAGTTTTTGTCAATGATATCCGTGAACGCCTCTTAATTAAAATCTGAGGTTCACAATTTAGGTACCGGAATTATAGAGGTACTATCCCTTTAAACATCGTTCTTTATCTTAGCATTAGGTATTTATCCGATTTTGTTAGGACTTGCATTTTAAGCATTATTTGTTACCTACTAATAGAATCGTCTAGATTTAAATTGCTCGCATCGGTCGGTATAAACTGAAGTAACGTGTAATTCGTGTGTTATTTATCAATTAGACCAAAACACGATCAATTGAATTTTAGATGCCGGTCCAATAGGTGAACTACCAGAAAATTGGGACCAAGCAAAAGACGACACACAGTCTTTATTCCTGAACAAGAGCGACAAAAACGATTTGGAACCGTATCCGCTCGCTCTCAGTGAAGAAGGTAACAATGGCCAAACCAAAGCGAGCCTCGCTCACGTCCAATCTTCTCTAATGGGGCAGTTCCTGACGCCTGCTGTGTCACAAAGTTTATCTTATTGTCCATCTTCAACAAGTGTAACTGCGCGACGCCCTAAATCAATTGGAATGCTCATTCTAAAACAATCGAATGAATATAAATTAGCTCCGAATTAAACTTCTACTCGTTTACTAACTCAACTTATTATTCACAATTTTATTTGATTTTAAAACGAAGGAAATTGGGTAGGTAGTTACTTTAATTTCTCATTGTATTTTAGGAAACTCTGAGGCGTATGAGCAGGGAGTAGCGCAACGCTACGATGTTCCGCCGTCGTCGGGCGATCTTGACAATCTTATCATGAGACCTGAATTGTACGGAGAGCCGCCTGCCATGGAGGGCTTGTCCTCTGGCTACGACTCGCGGCGCCGCAAGCGTGGAAGCGGGACCAAAGTCGGTGGTGCTGGAGCTGCCACAAAGGTAGCCACTAAGAACGGCTCGGGCAAGAAGAACCTTAAGTAAGCTGCACTTTTGTGAAATTCGTGTACAACTAATGTTTTATTCTGCCACAACGTACATCCCTAATTAATTGTTCTGTTCTTTTCATCAGGCCCGACGAGCACGATGCTCTTTCTCCAGTAGAGACATCTCATGACCACGACGCTCACCGCAGCAAACGGGGCAGCGGGACGAAAGTAGGTGGCGCTGCCGCTTCTGCCAAGACTGCCACAAAAAACTCTGGTGGCAATAAGAAAAACTTCAGGTAAATTAGCTATCTGTTTAAATGTAGGTGCATACGTGGTGTACCTACTAGCAAACGACTATTATTTTACTTTTGATTGTGTTTTTAAAGGCCCATTTCGGAACGCCGCAAGCGAGACTCCGGCTTGAGCGCATCTGACGTGCGAGCTCTACTGAATTTGTGGGAAGCCCAGGAACGCAGGAAGCAAGAACAGCAGTGGAACGCTAATCAATGGCCGGCGGATCGTTACTACGGACGCGTGAGCCCTGTTGAGGACGACCAGGCCGAGGTGGACGAGAACGGCGACGTCTGGTACAACGAGCCTGTGGTGATCAACTCTCACGAGCGCGACTACGCCCATCACCCTTCGTACTTCTCCGAGCAGAACCGTATGGCGCTGGCCCGCGGCTACCCCGACGTGTACCCGGTGGACCCGGCTGAGCTCGCTCAGAGGTACGAGGAAGCGCGGCGCAAGAGGCAGTATGCGAACAAGATGAAGCGGTTCATGGTGGCAAGGAAGCGCTCTGACGGCATGGCCCCCGGCCACCAGACCAACAACTACCGGCCCCGGGATGACCTGTACACGCTGGCCGAGCTCCTGCGCTCCGCACCGCGCGTCCAGGAGCAGGACATCCCGGTCTACCGGCGACTGATACTTTAAACAGTCCTTCGTAAACTTCGGTGTCCATTCCCAACATCGCTAACACCTCGGAAATGAAAGTTCTGTATCTTAACAAACGCATCGCTAGATGCCGAGCAATATAAACTTGTCGGATGGACGCCTCTTTGGCATTTTGGGGCGGGGGAGATTGTCGCGCATTTAATTCGCAGTTTGTAGCGGATTCCAGTTTAGAAATACGTCAAATAGCATTAGACGACATGATGACACTTCTTAGTATATTACAAGTCATTCATTCTTAATAGGTAAAAGGAAAAAAAGGAAAAGGCCTAAAAAATGCTATACTTTATACTATTTATAAGATTAAATTACCTTCATGTATTAAAAGCGGTCTTGCGCTAGTTTATTTCTTGCCTAGTCTTGTATGAAATACTTACGGCTTCTATATATTATTGGAGACTACACTACCCTACCTCGTTTTCTGCATATCTGTTCGTACCACAACTTCGAATACATTTCATCTATCAATAAATATGTAACATCAATGTGCAAAGACACAAGCATAGGTTCCGGAATATGTATTAATGTGGTGAAGTCAAACTTCATGTTTTATTAAATTAAATTATACCTAGAATGAGTTAGTATGTGTAAATTATAATAACTTGCTGTATTAAATTAGTAATAAATTACTGAATCAATGTTGTTTCATTTATCCTCATCATCAATGAATAGTAGTAATTAATTAATATTCATTATCGCCATTCTTTACAAAGAAAACCGATAAAATTTGACTTTTAAGTAATGGTAAGTTAACCAAGGGATGAAAGTGATAAATTGCCTCCCAAGATATTGAAACAGGGGTGTTATTCTCTCTACAACGACGATCGGACGGACGGACGAGTGAATGTCCAAGCGGCGAGTTTAAGTAGTCCCGTCAGTGCGAAGAAAGGGTCTCTATTGACTGCCATAATTATTTTTAGTCATAATCTGTTTCAAGTCATAATTTTCGCAAGTCATAATGCATTTTTCTCAGGACACGGTTAATTTTTTCTGGACATTTATAAAACTAACCTAACCTAACCTAACGAATCTACACGATAAACGTTTATTAAAACTGTAACCCAAAAAGAAGTTATGACAAAAAAAATATGACTAACAATACATTATGACTAACGATATGTATGGCAGTCAAAGGGATCCGGCGAAGAAAACATATTTTAGCGCGTGTATTTTCAATTTAGCAGCATTGTTTCTGCTGATGGATCGAACGTATAAGGCTGCTTAATTGAAAATACGCGCGCTAAAATGTGTTTGGTTCGTTCTGACGGGACTACCCAACCTCGCCGCTGCGATTTCGCTCGTTCGTCCGCCCGTCCGTTGTTTTTGAGATACTTACACCCCTGCACGAACGAACCCCCTTAGATTCTTTTAGAGGTTTTTTTTTTTCTGGTCAGGCTTTACCTACCAAACATTTTTGTTTGCGGGATGTCTGCGTCCATAATTTATAAAAATTGATGACATGTGTTGGTACATTCTTGGCTGGTACTGAAACCCTTCGTACGACGGGGTGAAAAAAAGCAAGTTCTAGTCTCTTCCAAGTTAAGTCCGAACAATAAAGTTGAAAAAAATACAAAAAGATTGCCTTTTGAGCACAAATACGTATCAAGACCATAAGACATACGTGGGGTTAATTTATACGAAAGAGTCCAAATTTGTGATTTTTTTTCCTGTCAATGTCACTGTTAAGATTAAATGCATGTCATCTATCGATTTACTCGTTATTATTAAGATAATATGAACAGAACCATATCAAAAAGTGATAAAGTATCCATTGATAACAGAGAGGTTACCCGACAAGACGCAGCTACATCCACCAGCAACCCCTTCGTCCAAGATGACTTCGCCCCACCGCGTTCGAAGTATGAATCTTTTATTTGGTCGTGTTGGTATATAGCAATGTTTATAAAACGCTTAGGACGAGATTTGTTTCAATCATTTCTCTATAATGTTTACTCCGATCGGGTGTTACCCGACCATATCGCGGACCTTATTAAAGTACACGAGAGACTTAAACAGGAACGCGAGGAGCACTCGGGAACGTACAGCCGTTACCGCTTCATCAGACGCTCCTTCGACACCCCGTTAATCCAAGAATCAGTTACGTCGTCAGTGGCCGATAGCGGCAAAAGAATTACAAAATAAAATCTCGTTAAATTTTAAAGCCCAATATTCTTTCCAGTGAACATGAGGTCAGCTTACCATGTACGAACAGCACAAAATACACACCGTTCGGCAACATTGAGAAAGAGCCTACGCTCCTATTGCGCTCTAACAGCACAAGCGAACGCAGCTCCGAAATGGCAATCAATCCCAAAACGACACCAAAACAGGCAGTGTTAAGGAAATGCTTTGATTCGGATGCACAAACCGATAAGCCTTCCACCAGCAAGGAATACCCTCTTGAAGTACTGCCATCGTCCATTGTGTACGGGTCTGTGTCTCGAGAAGAAATGCAAATAATTGATGTCAACCTGCAAAGCGAAAGTGAACTGCCTGGTAACGATAACGGAAATGAACCCGAATCAATTGTTCTAACGTATTTAAAAAATAAAATTATAGTGAATAATGAGGATCTAGCATCAACTATGAAGAAAGCATCTTTGCTGAAAATATTATCTAATCTTAAATTAATTACTGAGGGAAAGTGTAGTGTGTGTGTGGAAAGTGTATTGAACCCAACAAATGAAAACTCAAAGGCTAAAGATGATTCGAATAAATCTCATGACTGATTTGAAGGAACCAGAAGAGAAAGCTGCTTGGTGTGTGATATTGTAATTGTTAATAAAGTTACTCTTCCCGTACGCATTTAAAATAAAGAAAATTGATGAAACAATTAGGAAACCAAATTTTATTTTAGCCTATTAAAGTACTTATTCTTATTAGACATAAGGAGAATTATTAAATCTTGGATGACACACACGCCTGTCTCTAAACTTTGTAGTATAATAAAATATTTCTGTCTTGATATTATCATACGATCCGTAGGGATTGACACCAAGTCTTGTCTTATGTTGTACAGTTGGGCCCTTCCGGCTTCACTTCGAGTCTCCGACCCTTTTGGATCTTTTGTGCATATACAATTACCCTCTTACACATTCGGGTATTCGAATGGGCTGGTTTTCACACCGAGTAAGAAAACTCATTGGTAGGTAAGTAATAAATAATAATAATTGGTATCGCACTCTCGCTCCAGCCGAAAGACGTCCAGACATAGGCAACCTAAGGTTTGCCAAAAAGACTTGTCCTGTGCCATTTGCTTTTATCGGTTTCCAGCAAGCCACGT
This sequence comes from Acleris laterana, assembly GCA_963966035.1. Classification (NCBI taxonomy): domain Eukaryota; kingdom Metazoa; phylum Arthropoda; class Insecta; order Lepidoptera; family Tortricidae; genus Acleris; species Acleris laterana. The sequence continues at coordinate 11,175,074 of OZ014451.1, forward strand.
TGTTGGTCCACCTTGTTGGAAGTCTACGCAGACGTTACTCGAGACCTCTTGGGCCAAATATTCCGGTGCTCTAGTGGCTTAGAGTGTCGACTCTTCATCGTAAGAAACCGCGTTCAAACCCTAACATATAGCAATGAGATTTCTAACGTAAGAATGTACCTACTCACTACATAAGATTATCTTACGGTGAGGAATAAACATCGTGAAGATTTAATGTTCTAATGTGTAGCCACATAAAGTAAAAGAGGAAATTGCACTTAAGATCCTACTGGGTCGAAGTGTATCTGAATGGGTCCGTCGTCTGAACAAAGGTTTTTAATAGAAAAATCTAAAGAGGGAGAGAAAATGTTAGTTTCGACGACGACGGAATTTTTAGCACGTGGGGCGCGGGAAACGCCCCGCTAACCTTTTTTTCCCCTTTTTTACCGTATTGTACACACACAATTCGACAATTCACACGGGGCCCATGGAAAAGGTAAAATTGGAATGCAACGCAAGTAATCCATCAATCTTGCAGGAATATCGGATACCTCATTAGACACGCGTATCCCCTCTTTCCCGGGGTCCCCGAGATCATTCGACGAAGGTAGTAATGCCTCTGACACGTCGAACAATGTCCACGTCGACCCTGAGATGAAGAAAGCGGTCAAGTTCCTCCATGCTGATATAGAGCTTCTGTTCTGTGCTGAGATGGGCGATGACATAGGAATCGAAAGATGCCTCAGGTAACGTGTGCTGGTTAGTCTTCAGTAGTGCGAACGAGCTCGGTAGACTATACTTAGTGGAACAAGTTGGTGCGCAATGTGCAACCTTCCCGTTACGCCCTGTTTACACTTTGTTAAGTGTAAGTTGACAGTGAATGTGAACACGCACCATCATATTATGTGATAGGCCTGCTCAAAGAGCGCAATGTAGGTATACCGCAATATGCTAGCCTCCGCGCCGCCTCCGCCATCTGCTTGTGGACAGCTTTAAACCTAGATGTGGCGCAATCGCTTGCGCTCTACTTACTCCGCGCGACAATCGAATAATTATGTGAGCGACTTCCCTTATACTTAATATGTGGATACTTTGCCTGCTTCGGCACTTCACTGCCCACATTTAATTTATATAGTATCTAGATTTTGTTTTGATCAATATCCTTAATACATATTTGAATTGAATTTAAATTATATCAATTCGTGGTCTCTGAGCAGGTTAAAAGCAGTGTAACCGACTTACCTACATGCTATACGAAAATAAACCTATACGATAAGTACTGGGTGATCAGATCATTAAGCCTAAAACTATCCAGATAGCCGCCTATAAAACGGTCGTCGTCGGCCGCCACATGTTGCATACAACGACCGCAACAGTGTAAAGAACACGGCAGTCGCCCGCATTCGGCGAACGACAGCTGCAACGCCTGCAATCGCCGAGTTACGTGATCTAAGTAGGCGGACAGACTAATTTTTAGACGACGTTCTTTCGCCGCAGTAGTTTAAAACAAGTTCGGCGACCACATTAGGTGAACGACGTAGTGTAATTGCCACTTTAGCTAATGGTAGAAATTTAACTTAATATTTTAATAAATAAATGTGTCACGATTATGGTGGTTTTTTTTTAGACTCAAACACAACCCACAAGCAAGGGATCAGATGGGTAGGACAGCCCTTCACTTCGCAGTCCAAACTCCGAATATCCAAGCCATCAAATTGCTTCTAGCCGCGGGCTGTCTAGCAACGCAGAAGGATAGTATCGGCATGTCTCCCCTTTCGCTCTGTTTAATGAGACGGTTTGTAATCTAAGGCCGCGTTCACACTAAACCCTTTTATTCATAAACGGGCAACGCAATAGCTTAAGGCACTTGTCCCACCGCGGGCGGAAAGCGAGTAGAGCCAGTGATCAACTATTAAATTATTTCTCTTTTATTGACAGTGAGAGTTTTCGCTGACAGTGTGAACAGCCAGTGATCAGTTATTAATTTATTATATTACTTACACTATACCTATGTCTGTTTTATTGACACGGGACCTACATCTTTTGTTCGTTTCTTGAGTGCTTAAGCAAATAGTCCATAGGTAGATATGGCTTCCACTTCCACACTGGCGATGGCGGTGGGACAATTGCTTAGAAAAATAATTTCATAGTGTTCGGGTTTCCTTCATCTTGCATAATATCGATTGTCCGAAATACACCCTGCATACCAGCTATCGCAGTAACATTTTTAGCCGAATTATACTTTAGCATAATAGTATACTTAGGATAACTGTCATAACATAAACCATAACATTCATTTAGTAGAATTTTGAATTTTGAATAGTACCTAATGTCGCCGACTATAATTTTATGAGGAATTTTATGTAGCAAAATATAATTTCCGACGAATTTATTACGGCATAATGTACCACTCACCATAAGGGTTCCTTTTTTACTATTTTTGGTACGGAACCTTAAAAAGATAAAATATGTTTATTGAGTAAACCCGCAGCAGAATTCCTTTCACTTATCACTTTTAAGAACTAGGTAACGTAACTTCGAACTTCTATTTTCAAAGTATCTTATAAGAAGCTGGCTGCACACTTTAGTGCTATGTTAATTAACTTAACGTCATTTTTGTACTCCTGCACTAATCTAATCAGTCAATAAGGCGTTAAAGCGACAAGTTTCAAAAGAATGCAGCTAAGTTAAAACTATAAATGACTAAAGTACCTAATAGTACCCATTGTACAGTCACGAGATTTAATTAGGTACCCACCTTAGGTCCAATGTCAATCTGACATTCTACAACAATAAGGTTGAGTTTCCTAAAAGTTATATTATAATAAATCACTTGACATTTCTAAATACATTGACGACTTCAAGCATATTTTTCTTGAAATGGGTCCCAAATTAACGCTCGTGACCGTACCTATTATAATTGTCCACAGACCGTCTTTGGAAGTTGCTATGCTATTATTCAACCATGGTGCCGAGCTCTTGCCTCGATCTCAACCGGTGGACACGGGCTTATTTCTCCGTGAGTTTTTTTTTAAGCGGACAGCGGAAATATCTGCCCTTACCGGGATTTGAAGGACCAGGACCGCTAGCTTCGTAGGCAGGGTCACTACCAACTAGTACCAACTAGGCCAGCGCGTCGTCAAAAGCCAGTGTGTCAAATTTAACTTGCAAAATTTGACCCTTACATACTGTATACCTACGTATATTGCAAGTTTTAATTAAAAGCTTTTCAAAAATAGTAACTTTGTACATTAAATTTCAGAATTTGTCATGATGTGCCAACCAACCGAAGAAGACGCCGAAATTCTTCGACTGCTCATAAGGATGGGGGCCGAAATAAACGACCCCGAGGTACCTGGCGGCCGATCTGCTCTGCATTTCGCCGCCATGAGCAACAACTGTGAACTGATCAAGATTTTACTCCACTTTGGTGCTGATCTCGAGGCCGTCAACCACCGAGGGCAAACGCCTAGAGACGTTGCAGAAACTTTTAAATGTATGGAGGCCGTCGAGCTTTTGGACAAGGTCATGAAGAATAGAGAAGTGCCATTTAGTTCGCTATTGTTAAAAGACAGGTCGGCCCATATAAGCCTCTCACTGTCACATCAAAGCAGTCAAAGCAAACATTAGTCCTATTATAGTTCGGTCTACAAGGAAGATCCAGAATTGGATGAGAAGGAGAGGGGTCACAGTAACCACGGGGTGAAACACGAGGAGTTAAAATCCCCCCTAAATCCGCCTCTTTCGGTCAATGTATGATGATCCTATCAATTATCATATATATACCTAACTATTACCCCCCGATATAACGGCGACCCCTCCTTTCAGAGCTAAATCTCTTAAACGGCGAAACGGATTCATGCAACCTAGCTAAGAACCACCGCTAGAAAACCTGCTTTCAAGTAAAAAAACTTATAATCACCCCTCTTTTTGCGTCGGGGTTAAAGAAGGAGTACCTAATTCATCATTTAAAGTAAACCCCGTTGCAAGGCTTTTATGGTGATCAAATGTACCTACCGATTTATTTTTTATGAAAACTCAAAGAAGTGTTAACCACGCATGGCGCGCCCCTTGCATAATTCTCAAATTTGTATAGGTTCTCAACATGTTATAAGTAGCTGCTATGTAACAATATTAATATGTATTTGAATACCTACACAACATTTGAAATATGGAAGGTAAAAGCGCCTGTAATCAAAAAAACTTATACTTAAGCACTACACTTTTTCCATACTTTATATACTTTATTTATAGTGACCCAGAGATCAAAATTAGTTGACTGTAACAGTAATACGATACAGTACTCTCAGCTTCTTAATAGAGTTCGGCTGGCTATCGTTATCACCGTTGCACTCGTAACTTACAGTAGGTATGTCTGTCACACGTGTTTCATACAAAAACGAAGGTTGCCGAACTACATTAATAAGAGAATAGAAGCACTTTACATTATAATATTTCACAGGTTAGCCTATTTGTCTGCTTAGAGCTTTATATGCCTGATTGATGGTCGTATCTATAGGTAGAGATTTTTAAGGACCACTTGCAGCAAAATGCTAGATTTATCTTATAAATAGACAAGGATTTTAATGTGTTTTGCGATTTTAATGTGTTTTGCGATTTTAATGTAATTATAATATAAGATAATAATTTTGTTTGATTATTACTTTTGTGATTTGCTAATCAACCCTAATACTACCTACATACATCAGGCCCTGCACCAGATCCTGTAAGTTTTGAATGTGTTCTAATGTATTAATGTATTTTGGAAGTGGGTGAAATGAATAATCCAAGTTTTCGATTAGCTTAGTTCAGTTTGTGTAAATTTTAATCCGGAATTATATTGGACCCACGAAAAAAATTACCTCTTCGTAGGCAATTGGGTAAAATAAAAGAGCGCTGCTCGGAGTATATCGGTTTTTTTTATAAAATATTTTTTTGTTTTTGAGTCAAATCTATAACCACTTAGTTATCGAAATGAACTATAGGTAGGTAATTTGAATTACATAATTAGGTATGTCAACATAATGTCAACCGAATAATTTTACAATACAGTTTTATCGTATCTACGAGCTGATCTGATGATGGAGTCGGAAGGTGGCATGGCACAGGGTCTCCGCTGAACATAGACCCACTGAATCGGAATTCGCTAGTTAGGGTCAGGTAAATCAGATACTACTTACGACTGCAAAAAAAATACAATCAGCAGCAAAAGATTGTCTTCAGCAATATTCTTTGGTAGAAACATGTTACAACTTAAGTATGCCACTTTAAAATATTGCAGGTTCACGTACCGATCCCCGCTTCATACTCATTTTGCCAAATTTATATGAGTGTTTTGGAATATTTAAACAACCAGCTTCAATTTATCATGGTAAACAAATGGTGCTGTTAGGTGAAATTGGCAACAGTATCAAATTTTGCCCAAAAACTGCTGAAATAATGTGATTGCCACTAGAGAATGTTGTAATCGACCTCTCACCATGCCGAACTCTTTTTTTGGCATGCTATGTAACAATAATAATTATCCTCTTTGTATTAATACCGGTAACATTATATTTTACGATTGACGAGCAACACTAACGTGTGACATTTGTTCTTTAGTTTCAAATATGGCGGCCCTGTCGCAGTTGCTTTTCTCTGCCAAACAATACTGTGAAAATTGATATAACCAATTATTTTTACCTAGTTTTAAGTAAATTTAAACAGATCTTGTACATTAGCATTATTTTTACTTACTAGTCAACTTGATAATGTGATATTTAGTGTAACCATGGCTTCCAATCCGCAAGATTCATCTGTCGTACAGCAGACATTTGTGGAAGAGATAGATTACAGTGAAATACAAGAGTTATCGGTAAATATGCCTGGACGTATGTATTGTTTTTGTTGTTAACAAGGTTATAGAATGGTGTTGTTAACAGGTCGTCGGGAAAGGGGCGTTCGGTGTCGTGTGGAAGGGTTTATGGCGGAACACATTCGTGGCCGTTAAGCATATCAACTCAGAGGCTGAAAAACGCGAGTTTGCTATAGAAGTGCGCCAGCTGTCGCGGGTGTGTCACCCGAACATCGTGCGGCTGTACGGCGCGTGCACGCAGGACACCCATGTCTGTCTAGTCATGGAGTATGCAGAAGGGGGTTCATTGTACAACGTCCTCCACAACCGACCGAAACCGAAATATTCCGCAGCCCATGCTATGAGCTGGGCTCTGCAGTGTGCAGAGGTAAACATGTTCTTAACCTTTGTTCAAACTGGCTTCGTTTCTGTGACAATATGGTGGCAAATATGTTTTAAATTTCAGGGTGTTGCTTATCTACACTCGATGAAGCCGAAACCTTTAATACACAGGGACTTAAAGCCACCAAACTTGTTGTTGGTGGGTGGAGGACAGCGGTTAAAGATTTGTGACTTCGGTACAGCTGCTGATAAAGCTACATACATGACAAATAATAAAGGCAGTGCAGCATGGATGGCCCCAGAAGTAAGTTTAATTGTTATTGTCTTGACCCACTAGAAAATAAACTAAACAAATATTTAAATTTGCTGAGATATATTATGGTATATATGGTTGATCTTTACTAAAAATAACTAACTAGGTACATATCAATACCTTAAAATTCAATTTCAATAATGTGATATTTATTAGGGGAGTATTTAATCTCATACGGGAGAATATTGGGAGAATGTTAGTAACGCAAGTGCAGTTTCATATCAAGCAGCCCATAACTTAATCACTCAGGTGTGTCGAGATAATAATATGATACCAGATTAATAAATAAATTATCCATATGTAAAGAATAGGTAGTCTCTTTTTAACATAATACAATTGTCTATAGTTTTTAAGGCGAAATGTCAAATGAGTTCAACAGTGGCGTAGCATTTGGCTGTGCCGTGTGGTTGCCGGTTTAGAATGGTGCCACTCCATGACTTCCTCTGGAAGTCGTAAGAGATGTCTAAGGGATTAAAGGCTTGTAGTATTTTTAGGCAATTGGCTTACAACCTGTCACTATATACACATGGTAAACATCTTAGACTGTTGTGCAAAATGTGGATATAGGATTAACAACAAGTTGTTAGAGTTGTTGGTAATTCTGTATCTCTGCCTACCCCACTCTGGGATGAAGGCGTGATGCTATGTATGTGTCCACAATTGACAACTAATATGATTATGATTGCAACTGAGCTAAAATAATGGGTTCAATTCTAACTTAAATTCTCTGATCATATGGCTACTGTGCAGTGCAGGGGATCCAATCCTGCACGTTATTTATGATCTCGATATTTGCGGGATCAATGATCTTCAATCATGTGAGATCTCCGAATTTGCGGGATTCCGCAAGTGTAAGATGAGCTGCCTAGTAAGTGTTGTGTAAAGAGGTATTTATAAGTATGTTGAAATAAAAATCTGTAGGTATGCATTTATTACTTTTAATAAGAATACCTATTAAATTGAAATATTTTAATTAACAACCAATATTCAGATTCTACTTCTGTTTCTGTTGTTGGAAATGTTTACCAAGCAAACATAAGGTCTAATGTCTCGTCTGCTAGTCTGCTTCGAAAGTGCGATGCTAGATAAATGGCAGCAGAGAAAGCTGTTGCCTTGCCAGTTCCTGCGGGAGGATGATTGTGTATAGTAGGAACTATTTAAAATCACGATTCCCACTTGAGAGCTTAACTGCCCGAACAATGGCATTGTTATCCTTTGTAAACCCAACCGCTAATTACCTGTGCAAAATAAATACCATAAACAACAAAAGATGTCGTATGAATAACAATAGTATTCCTTCAAGAATAAGGTTCAAATTGTCATAGCATGCACTCAAAGTATGACATTTTGAAATAAAGAACGATGGTCACGCAGGTGTCCGTCTATGTTTGTTACACTATGTTTGTTATACTACTTGCTAATCGCACAACTCCGCACAAGTCCTCCTCCTTGTAGGACTGGAAAATAATGCAGGATATCAGTATTTCAAGATAACGAGATTGGATGCCCTAGTCCAGTGTGACAATTCTACCAGTGTCAAAGTTAGAAGTTACAAGTGATGTTTTCCCAAAAGTAGATGCTTATTCATCAGTTGGGCGATCTAAATATAAAGTATATTATGTATATTAACTACAACTGCAAATATTAAATCTAAAATGGCAATTTACAACTGATTGCTAAAGTCATTAATATACCTAGTTAGCTAAAATATGTACAAGTGAAGTACTTACAAAATGGAATTGGTAATGTGTTTATGTACTGTTTATTATATTGGTTAATTCTGACTATCACATCATTGGTCAATTTAGACATCTGTGCAAAACTAGAAAACAATATGGTTATTTGTATGTTTCAGGTTTTTGAAGGCTCATCGTACACAGAAAAGTGTGATGTATTCTCATGGGGTATCATTTTGTGGGAGGTGCTCTCCAGAAGAAAGCCTTTTGAAGAAGGAGGCTCAGCATTTCAAATAATGTGGGCTGTACACACAGGTATAGTAAAAAAATACATAAATTGGACAATGCTTTAGTAGCGGGTAATAATGATAATGGTGTCAGAATGGATAATAGATGTAAACTACCCTACCTACTGCCGCTAAATCTGTATATGCCCGCAAAAAGCCTGCATAGCATTCTAGTGCTTATTTTAAATAGTAAAAGGAATCTTTTGCGATAAAGTCACAGAAATCTAGTTATGGCAAAGAGGAGTAAAAGTTCCTTGAGTTAGCTTGACCAAATTATCTGAATTTCTTTTTGATGTCCTTGCAACAACTGAACATTTTTTACTATATGTGGAAGGGTAACCGGCTAAAAAATACACTTGACTACATTCAAAGAAAGAAGTGGACTTGCTGTGTTCTGAAATACCAGTCACTTTGTTTTTAGTTGTAAGAGAACAATAAATAAATAAAATTAAAATTAAAATCGCCTTTATTCACTGATCATTATTTGTTACTTACATAACACATCAATTAGTGCTATTAATTAAATACCAGAATCGGCGTCAGGATCAGATTATCCTTGGATATAGGTCTCCTCCAGTTTATACCGTTGATAAATAAAAAATACTGAACATTTTTTACTATATGTGGAAGGGTAACCGGCTAAAAAATACACTTGACTACATTCAAAGAAAGAAGTGGACTTTGCTGTGTTCTGAAATACCAGTCACTTTGTTTTTAGTTGTAAGAGAACAATAAATAAATAAAATTAAAATTAAAATCGCCTTTATTCACTGATCATTATTTGTTACTTACATAACACATCAATTAGTGCTATTAATTAAATACCAGAATCGGCGTCAGGATCAGATTATCCTTGGATATAGGTCTCCTCCAGTTTATCCCGTTGATAAATAAAAAATACTTAAATGTCAATGCAAGTAAAATGCAAATAAAAGTCTTGTCTCTTTTCAAATCAATTATTCAGTTAATAAGCCACCATTCTTGTAATTTCTAACTTAATATAATTAAAGTAAATAAATAAACAAGAAGTACCTAAATCTACAAGTGCTTTGGACAAATTGCTATCATGCTCTCCCTGATTAAAAGTTAGTTTCTGGATGTATTTTCTCACAAACACTTATAGTTAACACCCACAAGATGAGAATGTTAACACTCTATTTTCCTATAGCCTTTCCTCTGGCCTAGCCTAGATGCTTAGGTTGTAGATTCACGATCGTAAGGAGAAACCAGGTCACTCAAATAGTTGTGTGTAAGAGGGTAATTGCACAAAAGATCCTAAAAAAGAAGAATGAATTAGAATAAAAATATTTAGTAAAATCATATTATTATGGTTGCAAATGCACAACCAGTATCTGGTAGATTTCAAACTAGGTTGAGCCTATATTTCGGGTTCGATGGAGTCTGTTGACATATTGCACAGAGAAATCAAATTAAAGGGTCAAAGTGTACTGAGAGAGCCCATTTGTACGAGATAAGATAAGATAATTCCAATACTGTGGATTTATTAAGGCATGGTATTTTGTGTTTCTCTAATTTTTTTTCATTATTTTTACAGGGCAAAGACCGAATTTAATAGAGGGATGTCCAGAACCCATCGAGCAACTGATGACACAGTGTTGGCACAAAGTGCCGGCAGAGAGGCCCAGTATGGCCACGGTAATATTTTTTTAAAATTACTTCTTTTTCACCTACATAAATATATTGGTTTTCTAAACACTTCCACATTTCTCTCAGAAATTACCACAAATTCCAAAGGGAGCAAAATTTTGCATGCAATATAACGAGTAAGTGCCATATATTATAGAATCTAGTGTAAAGCGAAATTGTAGCATTGCAATCCAAACAAATTGGCAAGGGATGCATATAATTGTAGGGCACTTCCCTTAGCTGTTATTTGTCAACTATTTTAGGTGGATTTCTCATAAGATAAGTTATAATCATGAAACTTTACTGCACAGTCGACTACAAAATAATGTATACATCCACTTTTAAACCTTGTTACAATGCAATAAGATAAAATCGAGTATACGTTAAAGTCTGTAGTGTTCCGCGATCTGGATCTCAATAACAGTTATGCCTTTGTATCCGTTCTATGGATATATTAAACATGATCATATTGGGACTGGCAAACGTGAAAACTCGATTAGGAATAAAAGCCTTGATAGTTTTTTTTTTATGGCATCTAGTAGACAAACGAGCACACAGGCCACCTGATGGTAAGTGGAAACTGTGACCCATAGACATTCGCAATCACTAAGACTGCAAATGCGTTGCCAACCCTGAGGCTAAGATGGAATGCCTCTATGCTAGTCATTTCACCGGCTGTCTTATCCCCAAACCGGAACACAACAATGCGAACACTGCTGTTTGGCGGTAGGTTAATGGATAAGATGGTGGTAGCGATCCGGACGGACCCTGCACAAGGTCCTACCACCCGCAAAAACAAACATGACACCTGTTTTGCATGTTTTTGGTTTAATCTTCGAAACCCTATAACCTTTAACGATGATTTTCGATTTAGTAGTTGTGTATATGTACAGTATTCTTCCCAAACAATTACCTACAAATATGACTTTTAAATTTTGACAACCAATCAAAATGTTCTTAACCAATTTTGTTTTTAGTTACACTTGTCGTTAGCTAATAAAATAAGGTTTAAATGTGTGTATAATTTATCACTGTTAAAAACGAATATTTCAAATTCCTAATTACGTGGCTACCACTATAAGTTCTTAATACTGGCAAACCAATTTTTCAAAAAATGTTGTGGTAATAAAGTAAACAGCAATTAATTGAATTTGACCCTGCCATCAAGGCACGCGCGAACTATCTCCATCTCACATTATTCGCGTGTAACCTAATAAAGCCATCTCTTTTCATTCTTGTTAGGGCGTGGCACCATACGTGGCCTCTTTAACTCCTTTTTTCATCTCCAGGTTGTAGAAATAATGTCGGCGTTGATAGAATTTTTCCCCGGCGGGGACACGCCGATCAACTACGACGATTGCGAGGTGGAGGACTCTGCGAGCATCGACGAGGAGTACATGATCTACGGCACCATGGACAGCTTAGACCGCGAGGCGGAATACTCCGGGTACCCCGCAGAAACGCAGTCCAACCCTGTCCCGCTCCGGAGCAGCAAGCCGGCCGGCTCACCGCGCCCGCGCAGCTTCGTCGAGACCCAGGTGTCCAAGCTGCAGCACCTCATGGCCGCGGACACCCAGCCCAAGACCAACGCGCTCTGCAGGGAGGACGTGGACGTCCACAACAGAATAGGCCCCGTTAACATCCCGCACCAGTTCAGGAAACCGGAACCCTCCCCCGTCATACAGAGGACTTCTAGCTCCCCTACCGGGGACAGGGTTCTGGTGGTCAGCGAAGGAAGCACGCCGCAGGACACGCTGCGGATCGTGAGGAGTCCCAACATTTTTAGTGAAAGTTCCTCCCCTAGAGGACTCTCACCTATAGTCAATTATAATATCGGTAATATGAATCCTAGGCATATAGATATAGAGCAATATTGGAATAGGGAGAATGATAAATTGTCGCCGGCGAGGAGTCCCCTGGCCACCAGTAATACTAATTCGGTGCGGGAGGATTACAATCAGAACTATTGTGACAGGCTAAGCGCAGGAAATAGCCCAATGACGCCAATGAAGGAGTACAATGGAAACGTACCGAGATTGCCGGCTGATGTGAGATACCAGACGCCATTACAAATCGAAGTGGATCCTGTGAGTAGTTTGTTGATTATTTACGTTATAATATACCTTAATTCTTTTTAGGTCTTGGTATTTAATTATTGGAATGGAAACCTAAATATGATGCTAGCGGTCTCGAGTTCGATTCCTGGCAAGGACAAAGAAATATTTATCATGAGTTATTTCTTTGATATTTTGTATGTATTTAGGTATATCTATATGATAAGTATGTTTATAGTTTTCTTTTTGTACCATAGGGCAAGCTCAGAGCTTACCTTGGGGTTAGGTAAATTTATTTATACCGATCAATGAGTATTATTAACATACTGGAGTAAGTAAATATTCCTCAGAATTATGAGTAAACTAAACATCGATACTTTATTTATTGCCCAATTCGCGCATTCTGAGTAAATATAAATTGTATAAGCAAATTGGCGCTTATTTCCAGAACGCGTGGGAACTGAGCGACGCGGCAGCGCTCTACGACTACGTAGAAGTAAAGAACATGGCGGGTTTCGACAAATTCTTCCCCATGGGTGAGTGCTTTGTGATTCCCCTAATTTAAACAGAGGGCCCACGAATTCATTTTACAAGGCTGAAGTTCGTTACGTGTATAAAATGGTCTTTATGCAAAGATCGAGATTAAAAACAACGATGACGTCATTAATTGCTGAAAATATTTTCTTACTAATATTATAAATGCGAATGTTTGGATGTTTGTTACTCAATCACGTCAGAACAGCTAAACGATAGATGATAGGTATATTCGATAGATTATACTCTGGAATAGCACATACTACTTTTAATCCCGGAAAAACTGGATAGTTTCCGAAGGGATAGGCATAGACGACTACGACAACTAGCTGTTGTCCGCGACCCTATATCCTACCTCAGGAGTAAAGTTATCTCCAAACCAAATTTCATTCAAATCGGGGAAGCAGTGCAGTTTCATTCACATTTATAATATTGGTATGAATAGTTTCGAATCCTTGAATAGTATTGCGTGAGAACCTAGCCCCGCTAGAAGTGTCAGTCATTATTGACATTGGTACAGAGTTGAAAATTAGAATAATATTTATTTAAAATAACATATTTTTCTCATGAATAGGAGAATAAGACTGATCTTTCAACGTCCAACTTTATCATCATTACCTCAGCCGAAACCTGCGTATAAAATCTTTTCGAGTATTCATTCTTCAGATGTTTACTATGTTTTTATTAGATTCGACTTCACTTGTTTATGCCTCCCCCTTCCCCTTGTCACACCATGTCACTCTTTGTGGAACCCCTCTCGCCCCTTAACGTCACCTGGGTGACCCATCAGATATAGTTTTAAATAATAACATGTCAAGTCAAACTGAGAGAAGTCAAGAGAATAATTCTGCCCGCATATGCCGAAAGGTGATATCTCAAACTCAATAGCCAAAGCAGATACAACCCTCTCCTGTTAATAGTAAGGTTGCACTTACTACATGAGTTTTGTCAGAGATATCGCCATTTGTCTTAGCAGGGCAGAATTTTAGACCAGCAAATACCGCTAACCAGCGTCGCTATTGCCTAACGCACTCGCAATCTCAATTGGCTTCAAAGCAGAACAATTGTTTTCAATTTGTATGCAGACAAGCCTTCTATTTTCGAAATGAAAACAATTGCGATTGCGAGTGCGTTAAGCAATAGCCCCTCTGGGCCTCCATTCTAGTGGTTAAAATAGTATTGCTTTTGACGTGTTATGGTATTGTTACTATTACTAACTCTGCCGCAAGTAAACAGAAATAACAATAAGATAACTCATCAAAAGCTGTTTCACCGTTTAGATTTCACACCCAGTTGGTTTAGCTTTATGGAAAGTTTTAGTCACCTGGTTCGGGATAGTTTCGCTAGATGGCGCGACTAGTAGATATAGGTATTTTTAGATCCTAGCTGTTTACAAATAGGTTTTGAATCTAAATGGCAAAAATATTTTATGGCGAAGGAATAAACTAAGGAAGTTGATAACCGATTTATTAACAATGAATATCACTTATGTTTGTTTGCAGAATAAGTTTTTAGGATTTCATTCCAAAAGGCCCTTACTAAGCCTACGCGTTTCGTCCGTCCGTCTGTCGTACGTTTTAAGGGCTGTACCTATCTACAAAAGCCAGTAACCACACCAACACATACATACATACATAAACTCACGCCTTTATTCCCAGAGTGGGGTAGGCAGAGCTACAGAATTACCAACAACTCTAAAAAATTGTTAATAATTCTGTAACCACACCACCCACTTGAATATTTTACAAAATGTGTATTTCCTATCTAAAAAATAAGTATAAAAACACCAAACCCGTTAAGGCTGTTTTTGAAAACTAGGTATTATTTATTTAGTTACAAAATAAGTTCTAATAATGGTTTATGCAATACAATAAATCTTTAAACTGCTAAAGACTGTATCGTTTAGTATAAATACATACAAAACCTAGTGTAACTTTTGACATTCGTATTATTTTGAATTACAATGTTCTGAGGATATGACCTGAAGGTATTTTTTAACCATTTCATCTGATATAATATGGTTAACTTTTGTGTCTTAGAGACTTTATGATGCTTTCAAAATCGTCCCTAAAATATATTTCGGACAAGCCTATTGAGCTCAATTTGAAGTATTTCAGCAACTCCTAAAGTACAATTTTAAAATGCAATAGGTTGATATGCAGCCTAAACATGTTAACTAAGTGTCCCCTTCATGTTTACCCGAATGAGCATCCTCAGAATAAATATGATAGATTTTTACTTTCACACAAAAGCGACTTTTTACGTAATGTTTTGGTTTCCCATCAATATCTGGTGCGAGCGGGAGGAGGGAGACAAACCAAAGGTCTCAGCCAGACCCAAGCACAATGGACAATCGTGGCGTCCAACCATCGGTAAAACACGTCGATAGAAACGCTTCTTAATAGTTATAATAGATGTCAAAGTCGGAGTTGTAATGAGTAATATGCCATATTCTCAAAATGGCCACCGCCCATCGCCATCCATGCCTTTTTTTTATTAAAAATAAATTAAAGAGAATGCTCAGATGTTTTACTTTGGGAATCATGTGTAATTATGGTTTGCGTAGTATGATAATTTTTTTTGGTTACGTTGTCTAGCTCGCAAACAGTAAAATTTATTTTGCTATTTGTCCACTTTCGTTAACATCACTCAGATGGATTCGGTAAATTTTGACTAAACCATATGCCTCAAGTCGAGCCCGCAGGATGAAATGTGTACCTAATAAAAGCACTAATTAAAGACATGTACATTTAAATCTAAAAAATACTTTAGGAAAGAAAGACGACTACGTAAAGTTGTATTTATACTTAACGATACAGTCTTTATGATTACGAGATAATAAAAGCATGTTTTTAAACGGTCACCCATCCTTTGAATTCTGGTGAATTTTCGTAATTATTGTTGTATTCATTGTATTTCCTTGGTGCGAGAATTGAATTCTCAGCTGACCGGTTTGTTATTATGCCAACCAAATTTCCATACTTAATAAGTAACAGCTAAACATAAAGTTTAATCCGGAACCAAAAGACTTTAATAATATATTCAACTTAACAACGATTCAGAGCAAATGGATCACAGACTAGTACAGAACAACACAACCGATATGGCGTGTCGTGAATCTTCGTTCGCGCAGACACGAACAACGATAGCGATGATTTCCGAAAGCACGATTAAAACCCACGATCAGACTTGTACGTATAGTTATAAGGTGCAAATTAAATTGGATCTATTTTTTCCATCTCACTGACGCACGTTTGACAACTGACTAAATGAACCGCGGGCGCGCGACTAAATGGCGTCACTAATAACCAATATACGACTAATAACCAATAACTAGCACAGAATACAACCACGCTACGCTGATTGGTTCCCGCGCTTCGAAAAAATGTCGTCTGCGCAGGTACATCGGTAAGCCATATCGGTTGTGTTTTACTGTACTGAGTGATATTTAATGGCAGTTGCGGTTGTCATCAATTTGGATTAGATCCGTACAAGCAAGGCACAAGCGATGTTGCTATGGATCAAGCTTTCATCTGTCCCGTTGGGTTGACGCGGGATTTTGACCAAGATTATCATTTATCCGACGAGTGGGCTCAACTCTGTGTCGCTGTTGGAGTTGCACGTCTTTCTCGATAATCCGAACCTCTATTATAAATATGAAATCAAAAATATTTTTAATGTACCCGGTTCTTTTTCATTTTGTATAATATAATACATAACTGAATAAACGTAATAACTCTTGCACCGAGGAAACGTCGACCGTCCAGTGGCGCCCTCATTACTATTATTGTATTTTCTCACTAACTAAAGTATTTCGAACAATCAGACTTTTTTTTGTAGCGCAAGTACAAACACAATTTATGGGATACGTAACAAACTTTGATAACAACTACCCTTAGAGTATCCCGCTGTTAATAAACTATGTGATGTGTCCTATAAGTGGTTTTCATTTTGTAGTACAAAAAAGCACCGTCCTATTTCAAGGAAATACTTTGCTTTATTAGAAAACAATAATAGTAATGAGGGCGCCATTGTGTACATCCGGCGTACGCTTGGCGAAGTCTTGATAAACCCACAGATAATGAGATACCAAAACAAAAACAGTATGACTCTCCGTTCAGCGTTCCAGCGCTACGATACCGCGACAGGTAAATAATTCGTTTCATCAATTTCCCAAAATTGTTATTTCCTAGTAGCAGAGTTTTTGTAAGCACTTTTTACGAATTTACTTTAAGATTTTTCCTCACCGCACTTTTTGCCCTCGCATTTTTCTGGTCGCGTTTATTGTCATTCCGGAAATCAATTCTCCGCTCTTGTGCGCCTTATATTTCTGGGTGCTTTGAAACTTCGGGCATGCTCTAAACCAGTGTTTTTCAAAGTGTGGGTCGCGACCCCCTGGGGGGTCGCCAGATCTATCCAGGAGGGTCGTGAGGTTCAGCTCCGAGAAAGTCTTGTGACTAGATGGAATGATTTTTTTTCAAGGATGTAAATTTTAATGAAACAGCAATCGAACTTGCATTGTAGGTATTTATTAATTTTATTTTTATAAAATTATTTTTTTTATTCAGTGCGAAGAATGAGCTTGTTTCTTTTGAAATAATTTATCAGAAAGTGGTTCCTGTCGTGACACGCAGACGATTAAATAATTTACCAAATTTAATCTATACTAGTTAAAAAAGAGCTGGGCTTCTAGGGTAAATCGTACAAATTGGGTCGCGAAGGAATTTTGATGGCCTTTAAGGGCCGTGACGTTAAAAAGTTTGAAAAACACTGCTCTAAACTAACCTAATCCAAACCTACCTACCTACTTTTTCGACTTATTTAAAATTGAAAAATCTGCGAAAATAATCTACTAATGCCCAGGTCCTATATTCAAACCGCGGATAGATAAAGCTTAATTCAGATGAATATTTGACACATTTTGTATTGTTGTGTCAAATTTTAAGCCGAAGTAAGCCTTTTCTGTTCGCGTTTTGAATATAGGAACTGGACATTAGTAGATTATTTTCGCAGATTTTTCAATTTTAAATATTTAGGTCGAAAAAGCCGTAGTTAGTTAGGTTTGGATTACGTTAGTTTGGAGCATGCCCGAAGTTCCAAAGCACCCAGAAATATGAGGTGCACAAGAGCGGAGCATCTGTACTGTACAAAATAAAAATCATAATAAATTCAATTGTTTACTAACTACAGACAAGTTCCAAGCCAGGTAACAATAAGAATACACATTAGTTACTTTATCACCGGGAGCGAGATCGGTTAGCAATGCATCATTACGCGTGAGTAACCGGTCAGAAATAGCGGGGTCCTTTGCCAGGACATGCTGCCGCGCTGACTCACGGCACTAGCGCTTATTTTGTCGTTCGCGGAACGGATAGCTGGTGTTCCTGTTTTGTTCTATTTGTTATCTCCATCAGAGCTCACGTATAGGTATTTTCGCAGTTTCCTTAAGGAAAGTTGAGAGCAGATTCTTGATACTCTAAAATGGTACTCTCTTGTTTTTGCATTTCCGTACCTGAGATTTTTTAAAAAAGTTTGTACATCTCATTTACGACTTCGATTTGCAAAAAAAAATTGCAGGTTGGTTGGTTGGTGGTGAATGAAGCCGAACCTCTCCCAAAATGTCCTGAGACATTTGTATGAAACTTTCCTTTTTTTGTTACCATGAACCAAAGAAAGTTAGTAACAAAAAAATAAAGTTTCATAATAAATGTATGAGGACATTTTGAGAGACTATGTTAGCTTTAGGCTCTAGCTTCATTCACCCTACCAAATTGCATTTTTTTTTCGAAATCGAAATCGTAAATGAAATTGGTAGACAAACTTTTTTTTAAATGGTCATTTGCGATATGTCAAGCATTTTTTTATAATTCTGATTTTGCACTTTGCGTGTCTTTTGCAGACGACCGCCTTAACCATCGAAAAATATGTGCTATTAGCTTCTGCCCGTGACTCCGTCCGCGTGGAACACGTTTATATCGTAGCTCCATACAAATTTTCACCCTCTATTTCACCTCCTTAGGGGATGATTATCGGGGTAGAATTTATTGGGGTATAATTTTTAGGATTCAAACTATCTTTGCACCAAATTTCACCTACATCGGTTCAGCGGTTTAAACGTGAAGAGGTAACAGACAGACAGACAGACACCCTTTCGCATTTATAATATTAGTATGGATGGATGTTATGGTTATGTAATTTATTATTAAAACTCTTGAGGTTATGAAACTGAAGTTGTAATGCAAACGGTCATGTCTTCATAACAGGGCGCATTTGCAAACTGGTGATGTTTCAAAATCAGTATTTACTTAAATATAATATAACTTTCATAAAAAAAAACATAAATGAAACCATTTGCCGACAGAGAACAGAACTTTTTTAAGCTCTTCTATGCCCCCCTAAACGTAAATGTATCTAATAACTAATCACCCTAAAACTTTTTTACTCTTACCGTTTTTTTATATTAAATTCATAACACAACCAAGTGCCTTTAAAACGTTTGAAAATAAACAACTTTTCAACTATCTGCCCGCCGTTTACTCGCATGTAGATTGCATACTTGTGTAAGAATTTTAATAGCGGTAGCTGGTACTCGTAAAGCAGATGTATAGTGGTTCCCAGAACGTTTCGAGACGCGTCGCCTTCTAACAGCAAATACCGACACTCAAATGTCAGGCTTAGTCACCTCTTGGCCATACAACAATAACACTGAGGTTCCTATGTCTGTTTGAAATAGAACACTCTTTATATAAAGACGTCGAATAGGACATTGTTTACCTTTTTTTTAAACCATGGTGTTAGTGAGAGTACTTACCTATAATCTATATTCAAGGCGAGGATCATGAAGTCCTTGTCACGATCATAACTTAATGGAAACCAAGCAGTAGGTAATTTATGATAAAATAAATACAGTATTAATTGTGGTTTGGATAATACTGAAAAGATTTGATTTTGTAGGTGCTTATGTAGGGCCAAAATAGCTAAAACGGAACCCTTATACTTTCAGTCATGTTCATCCATACTTATGTCACAGGTCACAGGCATTTTACTACAAGATGTATATTGACGAAATTTGTAGTATAGGTGTGTTGGTGAGTATATAAGCCAATACTTAATGGTAGTTAAATAACAAAAATGAATTTACCAACATAAGTCAAACATATGGCACATAGGTATTTCGATAAGTAGGTATTTTAACCTCCCTTATCTAAAAAAATATACAAAGGTAACGCTTAACAAATACTTCCGCCGAAAATTATTATCAACGTCATCGGATATACCGTTTTTGTGTTTGTAGTAACGGCTTCGGAACCCTACACTAGGCATGGTTCGCCATGCTTTTTCCTGGTTTTTTATTAATTGGTTTTTACATGTTAGTATATCTCGAAATCGTAAACTCATTGTTAACCGTGATAATGTCCGTGTGCGGGCGGAGGAACTGCATATATTATCTTTTTTTAATCATTTCATACTCTAACTTACAACAAGTACAATTTCAAAATAATCCATGAAGATATTACTTAGTTTCTGATTCACTTCCTTTCCTTATTTTATTCTGTGCTTTTATCTTCGGAATTTACTATTTCTGAGATTTGGAGCAAAGTCCAGCCGCAAACGTTTTCAAGACTCGTATTTACACGTTAAATATATTTGGCGGATTCTTACTCGAATTTTTGTGATCGTGTTATTTTTCCTCAACACCATGTACACTTTGAGTGTAGGTAAATCATTAGGGACTAGTGTTAAGTGACTATAAAACTGTTTATTGCGTGTAAAATGCGTATTGGACATTTTATTGCTACATTACATTAAAACGCCTGTCATCCTTACGGGGAAATAGTCACGTAAAATCTATAGATGTTTTTGTAATGATGAATTGTGTGGAAAATTACTAGGTGTGTTATGCAGTTTAACGATGCATTTCAATATCAATTGATACGGCGAGTGCGGTCCAGATGCGGTCCGGACGGTCCCGCCGTGACTCACGCCTCTCGGAAGAGCCGTGACTATTTTAGACTGTGTCCGCTTACCTTCTAGGAAACGTCGGTTCGGGACCAACGACCGATCGCAGCCGAAGTATTGTTAGATCGGGAACGGGGTTGGTTGTTGGTTAACATCGGTTCCTTATTTTATTCTCGGTAACCCGCTGGTGTCGCGTCCAGGAAGCGTTTTCTATTCGTGTTGCCATTTAGTTGCTGATCAACGTGCACCTAACTGTCCTGTTCGCTGAAGCGGTTCGCCACTAATTATAATCGACTTTAATAATGTACCAACTTTACTCTAGTATATTTTTGTATCATGAATATGGTATTTACGTTGAATTATAGCTATTCTATCTGTTTCGGTGGCGTGATAAGGTACACGTAAATCCCAAAGTTATTTTTGCCTTACACAAACAAGAGATCGTTAAAAGCACATGTCGCGTCAATATCGATCGTCGCAGATGGCTAGACGGATCGTCTTCTGTTTACCCGCCGCTTCCGGCCGGCGCGTGCGCAGCTCAGACAAACGTCGCCTTTCGCATTGTGTGGAAAAATACGTATTATTCCAATATACTCGAGATACGTCTTTTAAAATCGGCGCATTTTCTAAAGTATGAAATTCTTTTATTGTAATATAGCACGAAGATATGGGCACGCTATTTGTTTTACCTTTAGTTATGTTATTATTGACTAACATTGTTCGTTTGTAGATTGCAAATATCTCGAATGTTTTAACTTTGGAAGGAAAACGATGTGCCTCACAAAAACTGACTAGTTTGGTTGAAATCCAGTGTGAGACGATACGACCACTTATTGTTTTTAAAAGTTGGGTCACGCTCTCTGTTTAGATTTTTGTATGTTAAAGTTGTTTTGACATGATATGTAGTATAAATGTGTTGATCCTAAAATTATATTTTTTTTGAGCCTTCAGTTATATTTTCTCGTGTGACTGGAAAAAATAAGAATATTTGTCGCATGCGTAGTTCGTCCTCGACGAATTCCCCGAATAGTTCCACGGTCTGCCCTGCTGAGTCAGGCAGACGTCAATGTGGTAAGAACAGCACAGCGTTAAAGTAAATAATAGTCGTAATATTTTCATGGGTGCCGTCGGGGCGCGCTTTCCGACCGTTATGCGCAGATCAAATAAACAAATGTGTTGATTTTTATACAGTAACGCCCGCCTTTGATCGCTGGACTAGCCAGCTTCCATCGATTCCCGTTACTGATTATCGTTACATGTATCTGAAATTCAATTTGGTTACTGACTCTTTGAAAAAAAAAAGCACTAGAAATTGCAACCATTTAGCTTGACTCGTGCGTTTGTAAAACACATCAGCATCGCGACGATGTTTAGTTTAAATAATTGATTGTAGCTAACGCGTTATTCTGGTGTGACAAACAGAGAGCGATGCGTCGTGGGGCGGGCATGAATCAGCCAGATACAATTAATCTAAATAAAGGTTATCGGGGAGGTTCGGGGCGGCCGGGCGAGCGACGCACAGTCTCGCGGCGCAGTGCACGCCTGCACTCTGGTGCAACCACGCGGCTACTCCTCGCATCAAAACAGTGCAGTAAAAGGGCGCGCTTGAGGACGACCCCATGTTATTGTAATCCAGTGAAATGCCTAAAACAGACTGTTCTGTTCAAGTTTCTATAACAGTGCAACAAAACACATTGGAATTGTTCGTTGACGTTTTCATGAGTGAGTATTTTGTTGACGAATTAACACCACGCTTGTCACACGCGGCCACGTTTCCGCGGACGTATTTGGGTTTGTGTCTGAACGCTTTTATCACAGAGACTGTTTCTACTTTTGAAGCTCAATGATTTTAACTGTTCCATTACTGTTATCTTGTTATTACCTGCCCATTATGTTAGAAATCTTTTGAAATATTTATACTTTTTAACCTAGAATGGTTCAATTCAAAGTATTCTAGAAATCGTATTCGTACGTCGAGCTTTATGTGATAAAGACTCTCTAAAATGTACTCTTTCAGTTCCTATTTCAAAACCCTATAATACCGTAACATCTTATCCTACCTTGTAGAGATTTATTAAGAATGTTGATAAGTTACATCCCTGCAATTATCTGAAAATGTGACCACGTGCAATTTTTTTTTATAATGATAATATACTACTATAACGTACTACTCAAGTAAGATACAATGCGGACACTTTAGGAATGACCTACGTTCATACTTCGCACGTGGTACTATTATCAAATCTTGTTATTATTGTTTATTACGTCGGGTGTTATTTCACCCCTTATACTTTCCAACATGAAGACTTATTTATGTTTTCTGAAACTAATACTCAATATTTGGGGGTGGTAGGACCTTGTGCAGGGTCCGTCCGGATCGCTACCACCATCTTATCCATTAACCTACCGCCAAACAGCAGTGTTCGCATTGTTGTGTTCCGGTTTGGGGATAAGACAGCCGGTGAAATGACTAGCACAGAGGCATCCCATCTTAGTCCTCAGGGTTGGCAACGCATTTGCAGTCTTAGGATTGCATTGCAGTCTTGTGAATGCGAATGTCTATGGGTCACAGTTTCCATTTACCATCAGGTGGCCTGTGTGCTCGTTTGTCTTCTCTATACCATAAAAAAAAAAACAAATGTTTATTACATTCCACAATGTTAGTTAATAGTATGGTTGGTAAAATACAGTAATAAGTATCACTTAATTGTTGACCCTGATGGGCACAGCAACTTTACGAAATATAAAAACCTTATAAACGCACAGTAAACCTATTTTTGTTAAAGCATTCCTTGTTTCTTTCTGTCAAATTCAAATTTCACAATGCATATTTGAAGCATATTTGATTTGTGCATTAATGCATTAGGGGGAAAAACTAACGTGAAGTTTAATGTTTATAGTTTTATATTACACGTTCTATAATTATAAATATGTAAAGGGTATTTGGGTAAGAACATAATTGATATATTTTTCTAAAGCGGTCATGGATATTTTCTTATTACTGTTTGGAGAATCTCTAAATACACATAAATGCATAAAACTTAATGCGTTAATATCGGAGCGGAGATATTAAAGAAGCACAATGTGTCAGGATTGACTTGTTATCTGCATAGTACTGTAGCTTTAGTCTGAGTAGAATACCCTAGACTCTATCTTACGTTATTCCGTAACAGTAGGTATGTATTACTGATTCCATAACAAATCATTCTTAAAAAGTTTTTTTAAATGTTTAAGTCTAAAATGTGATTGTTCATCGTCATTGTTTAATTACATAATAAGCGTGAATGATCGCAAATTGAAAAGTGATTCTATCTGGGTTTTTATCTGACGTCATAGTCTTGGATCTTTGCAGCAAAAACTGAGATGAACTCAAAGAGTTAAACAATTGCAAGAAGTAGTCAAGGTCAGACGGAATAAGCAGAGATATTTATTATTTTATTTCTATGTAATTCATTGAACTATCTTCATCATTCTATATATCTATCTATATTCCTTAATTTATTTTGTATTGATTAAAAATCTCCTCTATTACTATTTTAGAGTCGATTAAAGTTGGTTATTGCATTCGTTTTTCTCTATTAACCATAACGTTGGCTGATAAAAAAAGCCATTGGGCATTTATTTATTTAATATTTACTTAATTCCTAAGCCTTCTCTACCTGAGCATTCTCTACCAGTTGATCTTTGGTCAAATCTTTGGGCATCAAGTCCGCCATTTGTAATACCTATTTATTTGTATTGTGCAATGAAAGTAAAAATAAATAACTTTAAATAGATTTAAAAAACCGGCGTTCCAATAAAACTAAGTTTTCATTTTGTTTAACTGCACTCAATACTGTCATTTGCGCATATGAGGCCACAGACCAACCTCACCTAACCTGTAGGCTCCGTAGGCATAGTCAAGTTTACCAATATATAAATAAATGTACAGATGTAGTGAATAATCCTTTCCCATCGTTTTTGGTCGGATAAATTAGTATTTATCTTGCTTTCTCATTTGGCTTATTGATGGGTACTGAAGCTAATTGAGCAAGCTAGATAAATACGAACTTATCCGACAAAAAACGATGGGAAAGGATTGTTCACTACATCTGTACACAGACCTTATCAGATATTTATTTTTAACCTTGACTGTACCTATATCTTTAAACATTTTGAAAGAATAATGGATTAAGAAAAGCTTTTGAACTTCTGTCGTATGAATGTTTGGACAAATGAAACAGTTGGGAAACAAAACTTCGGACTTGCTCTACGTTACCGCGGGGTTAGGTAGCCATTTCATATTTGTCCATAGCATTTATTAACACATTTCATCTTTGTCCTTAAGGGCAATCTCGAGACTACAAATGTCCATTGGTCTAAAATCAGACTTGCTATGTTTTGTACAGTTATATGTACCTACAATGCGATAGCTCTTAAAAAAGGCCTTCGGTTTTGTACCTCTCGTTTGATCTCATAAATGCTCTTATGTGAGAATCGACTTTACCCGAAGCCCGAACCCGAAAAACTTAAGATCTCTTGCACCGTAACTTATGTCAAAGTATTTAAAAAAAGGCGGATTTTTAGGAGTTCCTGTTACCTATTTCCGGTCGGGCAAACGAACGCGGCGATTGCGCGCCCACGTCCAAACCGGCTCAGTCCGTCTTGTTGAGTTGAGTGACGCGTATACGATCCATGCACGCACACATTGCAAGCCTAAGCTAAGATATACCTTTGTTTGTTTATTTTTTTGCATAATATATGGTTGTTAATGTTACTGATGTCATAACAAAAGTAATAAAATAAGTGCTTCCTTTTACGTCTTTTGCTTACCTAATGCGGCACCCACATCTGTATAATTCGCACGGCTAAGATATGACTTAAGTTTTATTTTAACTCGATAGACACCTATGAATTATGATCATCGCACACCTGAATTCTCTTGCCTGTCTCTGTCTGCAGTTGCTTTATTCGAAGCGTAAAATATCTGTTTTAACCCCGATAGCTCAACATTTAAGTTATAATATTACTTACTACCTACATGTCCTACATAAGACTAGTAGAAATTAATCGTTTCTCCTCAATTAATACATTAATTGCTCACTAATCAAAATGAAGGACATTTTGCATTTTGCATTCTTTATCCAGGGGTTTTGTTTTTAAATGTCATTTTGTGGTCCTAAAGCGCTGCCACATACAGCTTAAATTGTGTAACATTAGGAACGGGTTCCATTATTCAATCTGTCTCTTGTTTATTTAGCCCTACTAAAGGTATTATGATGACATTCTCTTCACAGCGTTCATTTTCCTTCTCAAGGACGATGACGTACCTATGTGGAGTGCGTAATTTAAAGTTTTACTTCAAAGCAAGATAGTTTCGGGGCAAATTAAGTAATGTATTATGTACAGTTAAAAGTAAAAAGATATCATTCTTATAAATTCTTGTGTAATAGGTACACAACACAACTGAACTTAAATGCATTGATTGTGGTTAAGTTTTTGTTAGCTCATAATTCATAATCAAGACTTCTGATTCATTTCAGACAGCCATCAATTATATTTTGATCTTATTTTTCAACCCGGCGGCTTTGTTCTTATAAACAATCTCGAACATATTTTGATCTTATTTTTCAACCCGGCGGCTTTGTTCTTATAAACAATCTCGAACAAGACGCTTGTCAATGCGTTGTCTCGTGGGAGCTCAAATTGGCCTTTATATTGAAAATTTACGAATGCAAAAGCAGCAAGAGTATTGACGTTGAGCGCATCGCCGTAAAGTAATCGTCGCTAACGATCGCCGACAGGGGAATAATCGGCTGTCATACCGCAATGCCAAAAGCCCGCGCCTAGCGGCTATCAAGCGACGGGCGTCTTTCGGCGCGTCGATGAATCACTGCTAATTATTTTATGATGCCGGGTAGGGCTCGCGTGCACCGCAGATGTAAACAATTAAATATACGAGCTAGTTTGATCCCAGTCGTGCGCGTCTGCGTGCCAGCGACACCTTACCGCTCAGAGCAAGCGGCATGGCTCGGCCGCCGTCCAATATTACGACCGCTCTAAATTTATTCCCATTGTTAACTCTTTTATTGTAGCGACATCTCAAAGCGATGATAATAAAACAACCCTCTTTGAAGATACAAAAATAATTCGATTTACGTAACGGTTATCATGAGTACCTACTGAGCTCGCGCACTTCTATTTCAAGGGAACCCTTAAAGAAGTGTTTGTTGAAATGTAGCAGCGGTCGAGCACGTGCGGTTTATTCGTAGTGAGCGTAGGCTGCAATGATAATGTGGAGTATTTCTGGTAAACAATTATACGGCCGCTGGGTGGTGTCCCGCCAAGTCTCGACTCTTGGTGTCGAACTACCCTTAATCCTAGAGTATCACTATCTGAACTCTAAGAATAAGACAGTCTATTACTTCAAACAAAATTGTATAACTCTGTCCGGGTGTTGGCATTTTTGTCCAGAACTGAACAACTGAACTTTGAATAGATGAAAATATGGGATTATGGGGTCATTATATTTGTTAGATGCCTGGTAAACTCATATCTAACCAGAAACAAAATCGCAATTTGCAGCCACTTCTACACGTGTGACCGACGGTTCATTTAGCAACAGTCAGTATAAACTGATAATCAGTTATACATTCAAAATCTCTAATACCTAAGTGTAAGAGTTTGTTTATTGTGATGAAATTACAATGAATATGCAAATTAGTAACCTTTTATGTGCTCTACACTTCAATTCTTGTTTTATTGCGCAGAAAGTGTATTCTATACAAAATTAAGTGGGATTCAGTGATAAGTACATTCTTTTGTTGTCACAATAAACATTAGTAGAAACGTCGTAAATGATAAGTGTTGAGACATTTAGCAGACGGCGCCTGGCTGGTGCTGCCGTGATTCAGCGCTCGGTCTGGAGCTGTTGCCTCGCCTTTATAGCTGCTGTGGTCCGCGGGCCGGGCCGTTGGCATCGGCACCGCGACATGACTAACCGCCCGCTCTAGATACAATCAAAATATGTGACAAGTTTATTTCTATTCGGAACAACACATTCTGCCCCGCTCGATATATCCCACCTCAAAGATGAACATCTGCTGATTTTTTCGACGACATAAGTAGGTCGGGGCTCGCGCCTGCGTCACGCCGCCCGCGGCCGCGGCGCTTACCGGCTTACGTTTACGCTAACTCGTGTTATGTCGGTGCTCCATTACCTCTTCGCGCGTAATCTCTTACACCGGTCCTTGTCACTCGAACAAATACTTAAAGCGCGCCGTCTCGCGTAACCTTCAATCACATCTCTCCTGAACTGTCCAAGCCTAGCGTTTTACCTAGGATATATATTTCAAATTATTACTGACTCCAAAGCGGTTTTAAAACACGTAATATATGTAACATCTTGGATTGCCAAGCTCTTTGTATAAAATAATGTTTTTTTCGTATTAGAACACGTCATGTGTTCGTGTTAAGGATGACATGGAGTCCATCATCGCGGCCGACAGATGCCAAATTAAACATATTTTGTCAGTGTATTTCTATAATAATTATATATAATCTCTTATTTGTTTGAAACAATCCAATAGGTAGCGTATGATAATGATAACTTATTGGATTTAAAACAACTTCCTTGTTTTTTTATGTAACTCCAGCCCCATAGAATCAGATTATCCTTAAAAAAAAAAAGACCTGGTTAAAAAATGGTCAGGAGAGTGTCATAAGGATTGCTACAAGTGAGGCCAATTCAGTTGCACCGTTCGCCGTAGAGTTTATCTTACTACATTCATTCGTTTAAAAAAAAAACAAGTTCCCCAAATGAGCGAATTAATTTTGAATGCCTTGGTCTGGACCCATTTCGTATATTAAATACCGTCTAACCAAGCAAACATTATTCGTCGAAGGGGCTGGTCGCTCGTCCGCTCCTCAAATACCCGCGTGACTCAGCCGAACTATTTCACAACGCTACCTTTGCCAATAGCTTTTGTATTACTTCCTATTGCTGATATGGCCGGTCACATCCAACATCTGCTTCTGCAGGCCTTATCGACATAAGGACGTCAATTTGTGCCCTTGAAAACCAGAAAAATAGAAAACATTAGTTATACGTAGCGATTTGAAATCATTTTAATGACACGGTTTTAACTATAAATCGATAATTAATCAAATATTTCTTATTCTATTTTTGAAACACCGATCGAGTACACACGAACTATAGTAGCCCTCAAACGAAGAGACGACTGAGGCCATAAAAGTCCGGGCGCAACACAATGGATAACTGATAACGCGAGCTCAAGGGTTTTATGGCCCCGGTCGTCACTTTGGTTGAGGGCTACTATAGTTTCAAGTCCCAGGTGGCCGTCTTTTTCCATGTTCTTTCTTTTTGTCTCATTGTCGCAATGTGTATTGTCAAATATTTTGGTTTATCTTGACAAGGTTATTAAATCAGGTATTTTGAGTATTTATAACGACGGCCAACACCGAAAGGCGGGGCTAGTCGTCAAACTGAAGGCAAACGAACAATCCCTAGTGATAAATGACGAGCCAAACGTCCAAGTATGTAATGATCTATTATCGTTATAGAATACTCGTATTGTGTCATCGGTGGTAATAAAATGCCCTACTAACGACGCCACCGGCTATAATTCGCCTTTTAATCCACTTCCGACTTGGCCCGACACCCACGCGCTCTACACGAAGTTAGTAGATTCGTGTTGAATAAATCTGTTACGTTACGCGAACGGCATCTCTATAGAACACGATTTTTAGGAGTTTCCAGTAAAGAACCGTAATAAAAAGCTAATTTAGTCGGTCTAATTCTCGTAGTCTGGTGCCGCCGGCTGGCGTCCCGGCGCTCCTGCTTCGTGTCCGCACCCAAACTATTCTTTGATGTGATCTGGAAACAATCACGGAAAATAGCACATTAATGGTGACTGGCCCAGTTCTAGTTTCGCCGTGAATTTGGCACAATATTGTAAACTGCCCTCTTTCCGAGACGTTAATACGCCCAAATAATGCTCCTCTCGATATAGATACTACAGAACCCTTGGCGGGAATGAAACATCTAAGGTGAGCGCTCCTCGCACGAGTCATTCAAGTTGGCCGCTTTCTGCTGATTTACTGATGTATTATTGTCCTTATTTACTTTTAAAATTGTACGCAAGGACACCTAATTTCGCGTCGGAGATATTTCCGTAGCGAATAAAAGTGTCTCCGGTGAATCAGACTTTTTTTGAAGGCTCACAGCGACGTAACACGCTGTCACGCGCCAAGCGTGATCCCAACATTAAAAGTTTGGACATTCTGAAGATGTTTTGGCAATCAACGACGGAGTTACTGCAGGCATTTCAATTTGTACAAGTTATTATTTTTGCCTACCACTTTGGATCTTTGTTTTTGTGCACGAGCATGACTAAGGCGTGAAAGTTATGTATATTTGCAGTGGAGTAAAGCATGGCTCTTAGTATATTTATAGAAAACTCCTCCAAACAAAACATCGATCAAACGTGCCAACAACTCTCTTTCAAGTATTCCACAATGAAATCTAGCTTTATTCTTTATGAAATCTTGAAACCCAAAATCTTTATTCATTAATAACCAGCTGATGTATCTTATTTTACTCGCACAAACAACTTAAAAACCTATAATTTTAAAAGCTTGTCTCAAAACTGTTTACTTTTTTCAGTAACTTATTTACACGTATTGGTACTTATAAGTTTTCTTTTAATTAAATAAATTAAGTCAAGTACCTAATTGTATTTCTAATACCTAGACGTTTAAAAGTTAAAACTGCCATATTATAAATTGTTGCCTATTTAAAATAGATGTACCTGTGTATCTTTACCCTATAACTATTTATAGCTTGTTTAAAATAGAAGCAATACATCAAATGTACTTACTCCCAGAGATATCAGAGTAGAATCTGTCCGGAGTTAGGTAATTCCCGCCTAAATCCTCATGTGACTCGTCACTGTCAGCAAGCGTTAACCGACTTATTAGACAGTTTCCCGATCGTCGACTGTAACTATAAATCAGGTTGCGTGTAGAATATTTTGTCGTGCCGTGGACAGTTTCCGCGAGTTGTCAGTGCGGCTGACGCAATCGGGTCTGCGGCCCGTCCCGACGCCAAATTGAAAACATATTAACGCCACCGATCAAAGAGAACTTTCCTTTACACCCAGATTTATTAGATTATCGTCAGAACAGATACGCAGCACACCACTACTCAGCTCAGACCGGGTTTTTCGGCACTGCTAAATGAAATCCTACCTTCACACAATCCAACCGGTACAAACCACACACATTTACTAAGTATTTGAGCAAAGATACATTCTTGTGTTTTGTTTGGCCCTATCTGCATCCCTCACTTATCATCTAAGCCCATTAATGTCCGTAGCGGAGTATTTGCATCCACCAACGATACCGATGCCCGCGATCGTTACGATAAGAGCAAGCGGTTGCCAACGATTCTCATCCATTGTCATAATATGTTACGGCTAGTGATTTCTTAATGACTGAACCTGACACCTGAGCCGATTCGTCAGACACCACGCGCGCCCAATTCTCCTGACGATCGTTATATTTCAATTATGTCAGTAATATGCGTTACCATCTTTCAAATGACGTTCTAAATTCGTTTTTTGGAAATGCCATTCCACCCTATCGCTACTCTGATTCTCATCCCAAGTTTGGGCCGTGCTAGACTAAAATACGCGTAAAATTTCCTGCTCCCGGTTTAAATTTTATGGTTCATCGAAGTTAGAAGTCGTAAACTGTTGCGTGTATTAGTCATATCCCGGCAGGCGGCGCGCGGGTCGTCCGTCAGCGCCCTGCTCTCGCGCCCTGTCTTCACCTCCGACGCGTTAATTATCACTCCTGTAACGCCGCTAAGCTCTAATTGCTCATTATAAACGCATGTATCATCTATACCTATACACTTTCATGCGTTTAAATAGAAAGAATTTCTCATTCGAAAATCTTACGCTTCGAGTTGTTAAAATGTGGTCTAGTTGCGGAAATTTAAAACAAATAACTCGTCTTCCACTTCCGCTGTTCGCTAAGATTTATGAGTCGGATTATTTAGAGCAGTCTTTAAGACTGCGTTAGTTATACGAGTGTAATGAGCTATTAACGCGCGGATTTGGCACGCGGCGCTTGCGACCATTATTTCCTAAGGGCACGTGCTAGACGCTTGATGACATGCACACTCTATCTATATATTCTAAGTACTTTTTTAATGACTCACCCTTTAACTATGGATGATTTTCTGATGTTCATGTGAAAACTCCTTTCATAAATTCAAAGAGAAAATCAGTCCAAAACTAGGGTTGAAGTCTGCCAAAATATAGATACCTACAAGAAGTAGTAAATTTGCTAATCTTCATTTTGACTAATGACAAATTGGCGACCTTTCAACGAGTTCTAGGCACCATTTGGGCATTCTAAAAATGTTTTGGCCATAAGCAGACGTCGTCGTACGTGAAGATGACTTCATAATTATAGTGATGCAGGGAACAAAAATAAAAACATCAAAATATGTTTAAAGCTAAAAAGTGGTTGAAAGTATGTTGCTGCATCAGCAGTTCCAAAAGCTTGGAGCAGATTTTTTGCGCACTGCACCTTTGGTTTGGGCGCGCAATCGTTCTATGAATAAGGGCCGATGCCGCAATCGCAAGCCCTGATTAATAGCTGCGCAAACGCTCGTCACGGCCAGCGCTCTGTAAACATGTGTCTCTACTCTGATGCTGAACTTACTATTGATTCTGATACATCATAACATTTATCTATTATGCCAACTTGTGTTATTTTTGGCTTACTTTAATATTGTTTGACGCAATCATGTCGTCTACGAAAGCAGGATTGTGGTTACACCAATTTGAGAAAACTCGGAAAACTCGTTTGCTACATTGACCGTTCCGTGTTGTCCACCTGGCTGCATCAGTGCAATTACGCTACGCAAGTTGAAAAACAAATCTTGCATAAAATATGTGGATTTTATGTTTACAACCCGCTTTATGGTACAAGGATGTCCCGAGCAATGAGTAACGGGCAGCATAAGAGAAGGCTAGGCATGGCGGCGATGCGTCGCTGCCGGTGCCGGGTGCAAGAGGCAGGCGTGGGCGCGGGTCGTCGACCGGCAGCGGGAGCGCTGCGCGCCCTGCCAGCGAAAACGGCAGAAAACCTCACGAAGGGCGGGCAGCACACGGAGTCCGCATTTAGCCCCGGCTGACGTCGCTGACTCACCGCACCGCGAATAGCGGCGGTTTGTTTGTTGCACCGCCCGCTCCCGGCTCTCCCGCCGATTATTTCGAGCGGCCGCGGCGTGCAGTGCTCGGCGCACTGTCTCCGCGAGAGGACGCGCCATGACCCCGCTGCCCGCGCCGCCCGCGCGCCTGCGCCGCCGCGAGCGCCTCGAGCGCCTGGACGCGTGCGACGCCGGCCTCGTCACCACCATCACCGACACGGTCAGCTGTAGTTGGATATTTTACAGTGAGTGTCGACCGTCGCCGGCGGCGCCCCCCCTCGCCCGCGCGTGCCGCCCGCCCTTCCTTCACGCTTCCTGACGCGGCGCCGTGCCGTTGCCACTCGCTTGCCTAGTACATGTTAACTATCAACGTTCTTCGACGCGGAATATTACTAAGTGAAAATAAAAGAGTTAAATGATCAGTTAAATTGTTTAACCGTGGTGCGCTTTTGTAGTTGGTCACATTACGATTCGTAATGTTATTTTGTAATTATTACCTAATTATAAAACGAAATTGTGAGTAAATCGGCGGTCGCCTTGTTTAGATCGCTGCTGCCATCTATTTGTGGGGAAAAGAATCATCCAACGAAAGCAGAAATCTAGGTGAAGCGTCTGACATCAGCAACTCGAAGTAAATTTAACTCCTGACGTATTTAACCCTGCCGTGGAAGTGCGACTGATTCCTCTAAACACTCGGATTGTTCTCGTTTTGCCTGCTTATAGTCGGTAATTCCTACAGTTACGTCGCACTTACTCACGTGAGACGCCTAACACCAGAATATTAATACATTTGTGTTTATATGTAACCATATCGCAATCTCGTAAAATTGCTGTGTTCATATTGAATATAGACTAAAGTAAAGATGCAGGGGTGAGAGATTTACGGTTTTCGGTTTGTTTATGATAGTCGCCATCGTCAGCAAAATGATGTACATAAAATAACTGTTGTGTTAGGTAGGCAGGTATTTTTTGATGTTTGCTTTTCAGAAACGACAGAATCTTTATGGTCACAATTTCATAAGAAAAGCGTAATTCAACATTATATGCCTTGTTCGCCAATGTTAGACACTATTTATCTTGAATCCATTATCCAAAGTTTACAATGATAAATTATTTATTTGCCATAAATTAGGAATTGTGTGCACGTAAACACTTTTAAAATGCCAACAAACCATGGCTATAACAAAAAATCAGCATCTCTAACCCACAACAATGCGCCTGTTATTTAATTTTACATTTAGTAGTGTCTATAAGCAAATCCACATGTAATGTTTTCTAAGTAACTGAGTGTAAATCCTAAATTAAGTTTTTCTAAAAGATAATTAAAACTGAAAATCAAAGTCAGTGTAGCAAATAATGTGTTTATTTGACAAGACAGCATAACCCAACCATGATAGATATTGAGCATTTTTGTACCTACTGAAACATGAATAAATTCAAATGTAAACGAAAGTACTGCAGTTATTCCTTCACATGCAGAAGGCAGTAAGGTCAGATGGGTGAGATGGGTACAAAAAACGAAAGATAAGAAAAAGATTAATAACATCGTTTTAGCAACACATTCGAATAAATCAAGATTTTTTAACCTTTTGGGCCTCTCAATGGAGTTGCGGAGTGGATTTTTTTGATACTTTGAAACAGTAAAAACCACTCCTATTCTAAAACTATAAAACAGCTATGATTATTACGTATTTCAGTGGGACTAAATCGTACAGTCGACCTCCGGTACTTATATCACAGGCCCTGCGGGTCTCAAAATAAGAACCCCTGCTCTGAATGATCTCCTTACCCTGTCAGCGTGTGATTGTTATCAAAAATAGGGAATATGCATGGGTTTTAAATCGCATTTCCCAACAAAATGTGAAAATACCTTATAAAATGAAATTAAAATAAAATCAGCCAAGAAATACGGATGATACAAGCATTTTAAACTGCTAATTAAACAGCGATTAAACAGAGAGACCCGATATATTCTGTTTTACTACAAAGAGATGGGAACAAATCTTTGTTGGCTTATATCTCATTTATTTTTATAGCTATAAAAAAATACATTTTTCTTAACAGTTTGTTACATGAATCAGCTTTAAATGAAGCTGTGAAAAAAAAATCCCTATTGACCTAGTCCCAAGACAACGATGACTAAAGAGAGTGTTCTCCTGCAGGCAACAGTAGCGGGTCCCCGTCGGGCGGCGCGCCGCCGGAGCCCGACCCGGCGCTGGACTCGATGCACATGATGCTGGACTCGCACCTTCGGCCCATCTCGCCGGACCTCACCAACGAGGAGTCCAAGCGCATCTTCGACGAGCACAAACAGTTGGCGCAGGAGTATCTTAAGGTGAGCTGAATAGAAGTATGACCTCTTAAAAGGTGGTAAGACTTTATTCATGCATTCAGAAGGCAATCTGAAGACTGCAAATTCATTGCCAATCTTTATGCTATTCATTTAAACGGTTGTCTTATCCCCACACTGTAACATAACAATGCAAAAATGCTATTTTGCAGTTGTAAGGGGTAAGATAGTGGTAGCGGTCTATCTGTACGGACCCTGCAAAAGATCTGATCAAGTTCAGTAAAAGGGAAAGGGGGAAGGCGGAGAGTCATGTTTCCATCCCTTTTACTGCTCTTTTACAGCTTGACAGGTTTTGACAGAGTACAGACTCAAAATTCGGGATAAGATGTAAACTTAATCCACGGTAAAATACTTGTGTCGACTTTCACCAACCAATGTAATAGACGGTTAAATCTTAATCAGTTGTTAGTCAATATATCTGACAACCGTCAAACCGCTAACCGTTCGTTTAATTGTTGGTGATCACTGCACTTAATATCACAGAATGTGCGTTGTGGTGTGGCTTGGTCCATTAGAGAACGCATCCTATTATGAACGCATATTGAGTACAAGTTCATCCTCGACACTTAGTAATAATTAAATAGTTGACTGACACGTTCATGATCATCATCATCATATCAGCCAAAAGACGTCCTCTGCTGGACATAGGCCTCTTCCAAGTTTTGCCACAAGGACCGGTTCAGGTTTTTCGGGTAGCGTCCCACGTAACCTTACAGTAAATTGATATTTTTTGTCTTTCAGATTCAAACGGAATTGGCGTACCTCAGCAAGCACAAATCAGAGCTAGAGGAAAAAATGGACGACGCCGAGCTTCGGCAGAAGAGAGAAGTCATACAAATGGAGAACGAGAAGGTAAAACCTTATTAGTAAAACAAATCACAAATGGCTCCGGACATGTTATGGTGCATTTAATTATAAATCTTCTGTCTGTCTTGATCCAGGACTCATTGATCAAGCTCTACTGTAGTCTCAAAAAGCAGCTGGCGCGGGTAGACACGGAAAGTTGGCTACTGCCAGAGGACGTACCCCACGAGTGACCTCGCTCGCGGGTGCACGCACCTTTAGGGACCACTGTGACGTCACTTGCCGCCGCCCTGCGGACAACACGCCGCAAGTGTAGTGCAGCCAAGTACGAGAGACACTTACTTATAGGAGGCATCCGTAGAATTAACATTCTTGTATTATTGATCTCAAACGAGCCTTCGATATGTCTTCCCTTCGAAAACAGAACGCACGATCCGTGCCCGTTGATTTTAAAAATATTATTTGCCGTGTTAATGCTTTAACTATTATTAAGATAGTATTTGTGACCTAACCAAATATTCAGTCAATGTGTTTATCAATTATGCTATAGAAAACTTTATAACCGAACAAGTTTTAAAGGAATTTCTGCTTTGCTAAGATTCAAAACGTTATTTCTTTAGGAATATTATCAACCATTATAGTACTTAATTTTCTCTCTCTTGAACTAATGGCATTATATTTTTTTGAAACCTCATTTAATAAAACCATTGTGTGCATTAATTGTGTACCTCGTGTAATGTTTTGAAGCACGTTTTAGTGCTGTATTGTGCAATACAAGAATGCGTTGTAAATTTCTGTCCATTACTAATGTAAAGAAATTTGCAAAAGTTTTACCAGACATTGACACAGGTTTTATCATATTTCGTTGTTGTATTGTGTGTTTGAATTTGTTCTGATTGTATAAATGTAATATAGAAGTTAGTATTAAGTATGTCTTATAAATAAATGATTATAATTCATGCTTGTGGCTTTTTATACCCTAATATCAATAGTCCATTTTGCAGTGATGCCCATTTCCACTTCAGCCTACTAATGCGCTGAGCTATGTCGTTGACCATTGTTCTTCTGCGGATTTCCTCGTTTCTGATTGTATCACGAAGAGAAACGCCGAGCATTGCCCCCTCCATAGCACAGACAAGGTGTATTGTGAAAAATCTCGCGCAAGACGCACGCTAGTGCACCACAAACTATCTACGTAGATGGCGGGGATGAAATAAAACTCTCAAACAAAATCAAACATTGTTAATTTTTAGTTGATCTACACGATTGAACTAAGAGTCACTAGTAGCAAATAGTGAATTGACTGGTTATCCTGATGTAACCTGACAGATCATAATAGTCACATATCAATATAAGTTGTGTTAATTGAAAAATAAATAAATGTAAACGGGCTCTATTCTGCTCGGTAAAACCATTTTGCTTTTGGCATGTTATCGTATTGTCGACGTTATGATAAGCTCTTATTAAATTTGATTTAGTTTTCATAATTAGAATGTCGATGGTATTGTATTTAGAGTTATATGTAATATCACTGACAAAGAGTAAAAGATAATCACTAGGTACTAAAAATGTGATAAGTAGAAGTAATAAATAACAGTCGATATAGTAATACCGTCAGACGTGGATACTTGAGACACCGTGGACACTTGAGACACCGTGGACACTTGAGACACCGTGGACACTTGGGACACTGGACAGCGTAACACCCACACTGTGTGGGTGCCCTTTGGTCTTTAGCCCATCTATCACCGGAATGTGTTGGGTGTAATTGTCCCAAGTATCCAAG
Source organism: Acleris laterana (assembly GCA_963966035.1). Lineage (NCBI taxonomy): Eukaryota > Metazoa > Arthropoda > Insecta > Lepidoptera > Tortricidae > Acleris > Acleris laterana. The sequence goes on from OZ014451.1 coordinate 11,212,861, forward strand.
TTTGACGGTATTATTGTAATTATTGGGAAAAAACTATGACAAACAGTTTTAACTAACGAACACCCGCGACTTTAATTTTCCCATTATTTTTATCACATTTTGTCATTACTATCACGTATATAAGAGCTATCAAAACGTTGACAGTGCGATTACTGTGTCGCTATTGCCTAACGTACTCGCAATCTCAATTGGCTTCAAAGCGGAACAATTGTTTTCATGGGTGCAGACTCGTGGTCACCCCAGTTTGTCACCCCAGTGCCTTTCGACGGAGCCCTGCCTATGGCAGGGCTCCTATTTCTGAGCGATTTGCCCTTCGGGCATCTTAAGATACCTAACGAACCTAACCTACCTACTTTTGCGGAATAAAAATTATTTCTGACGAATAACCGACTAAAGCAAATAGCACTGGGGTGACAAACTGGTGTGACCACGAGTCATCCGCTGTTTTATTTTGTATGCAGACAAGCCTTCGATTTTCAAAATGAAAACAATTGCGATTGCGAGTGCGTTAAGCAATATCCCCTCAGGGTCACAGACGATATTGTTGTAACCGCCTAAAATCTCGGGCCAGCCCGCCTGACCTTACACACAGAAACGGAGTACACTTCACTTTATCTTCAAAAGACTTATGCCCTGCCTAGGACCTCTGTGGGTAGTTGGGTGAAAATAAACCTTTAGGAAACAGTTTATTACTTATGAAACGACAGGTTGAGAGGGCAAGGCTAGGTCTTTCTTCAATGATTCTGAAACAAATAATTAAATTGCAGTTATCCTTTTTCTAAACTTAGACCAATGAAAGGGAATGACAGAAGAGGTAGGAAGTCGTTCGAGTTAAAAAAAGATGGAGATTTTCTAATTAACATGTCCATAGGCGGCGGTGATCACTTCACATCTGGTGACCTGCTAGATTGTTCGCCTCCTCGGGCATAACACAAAAAAGGAAACTCAGCGTTAGGTATGCATATTGACTAGGCTCCCAGGTTACTAACGTTTTTCTTTTCTATCACTTAAAATGTATGGTATGACATTCTTGATCCTGGCTGGATGGCTTGATTAAACCACGTGGTCAACTACAACACTACGCTTGCTACATCTGTCTCACCTTTCGTGGTGGTAGGACCTTGGACAGGATCGCTCCGTATCGCTACCACCATCGTATACTTTAACCTACTGCCAAGCAGCAGTGTTCGCATTGCTGTGTTTCGGTATGGGGATAAGGCAACCGCTGCAATTACTAGCATAGATGGATTCCATCTTAGTTTTCAGGGTTGGCAACGCATTCATTATTATTTTTGAATCTTAGTATTGCAGTTTTGTGATTGTAGTCACGAGAATGCCAATGTCTTAGGCTCTCAGATCCCAGTTTACCATGAGGTGGCCTGTGCTCGTTGGCATAAAACCTTGACGAAAGCGGGCGAGACTAGCCGTCTCGTTTTGTCGCGTACCTACCTATATGGAAATGTGACTGCCACTTGAAGTCATTCTGGAAGAGCCACTGTTGCCCGCGCTTCCCATTGCACGGGCGCAACACAAGATTCTTCTCCATGATCAGATTGTCGAGGCACCTTCCCGTTACAGTGTGCTTTATTGCTAGTGTCTGCGAAAAAAAATGAAAATATATACGACACAGTATCTAAGAGCAGTAAGTAGGTATTTTTCTGTTTATTTTATTAGATTTGCGTAAAAAAAAGGAATAAAAGGAAAGTGTGAATGTCCACTATTTTAAACAGAGCAAAAATTAGTTCTTTCCAAATTTATTAATCAACCATTCCTTAAGCGTGGATTAGGTTGGCAATAAAAATTACAGAAGTTGATAGCATTTGATTTAACATCAGTTCAGCGAGGAGCACAAATTTTGCTGAATTTTTCTAACCTTAAAGATAGAGTAAGCCCTTTCGCGGTGGTCCATCACCATAAAAGGCACACCATGTACACTAACGTGTCACCTGTCACCTGTCATTATCACGATGGTAATATTGGGGGTTAGGAGTCGCTATAGAATTCTGCCGTTATTCCAAAGAAACTAACTACCTATATTCATAGTACAAGCATTTCGAATTTAATTTGGTTACCTACCAATAGATTAAGTTTTAAGTACCACATTGCAGTTAGGCTCCTATGGTATTATGAGCTACGGCAGAATTGTACAGACTAGAGAGCTTTTGCCCCGCAGCGAGACAAAAATACGAGTTAAGATAAGACCTTATAGTCGTAAGTCCATGCCATGTTGCCGCCATAGGGGTGGCAGATAAACATTTTGACGGGCGCGCGCGGGTCCTCCACGTCCAGGCAGTTTTCATCCGACGTCACCTGATCTCGCTTATTAAACATAAACACCTGAAATAATACACGAAATCGGACCAAGTTGCATTATTTAGATCAGAGTAGGAACCTAAATTATAAACAGTGAATATCAAAGGGCATACTAACACAAATTGACCTAGTCCCAAGTAAGTTCTAGACTCGTATACTATGGATAATAGAAAACGATTCACATACTTATGTAGAGAAAAATATACCTACAAGACTCATTATTACATTATTTGCCCATGGAATCGAACCCGGGACCGCTAGCTTCGTAGAGAGGGTCACTACCAACTACAAGTCCCAGTAAAAAAAAACATTTGTTCGCACCTAGAGAATTTAGTAGAGAATTTCGATGTCGAATGTCCGCAGTGTGGACAACTGGGAATAGCCTTGTACGCCTAATTTGATAAAACGCAACTTGGTCTTAGTGGGAGATCTTAGGTCCCGATTTCTAAGGGAACCTTGCATTTTTGAGACAAAGCAAATCCCTTGGACCAGGTGTTCCTGGTGGTGATCTGAGGTGATTTAGGCCGGGTGCCCAGTGGTACCCCCCCGGAGGTGGGCAGGGGAGGGGGGGGGAAAAGTGCATCCGGCGCACCTCACTCTAAATTTAATATCTCCATACATCTAGCAAGTATATCAAGTTTGGTGTCTTTTTCTTATAATTCGAGGACGAAGAATTAATTTCTGGAACAAAAATTTTACCCACCCATACAAAAAAAAAGAGAAATTCAAAAATAAAAAAAAATCTTTACATATTTTTTTCCGACAATTTTATTTTTTCTTAAAACTATGGTGATTTGCGTCACAAAAAAAATACTAGTAAATAGCCCAGTTATCTGACTATATAAAAAAAATTACTTGTCATACATTATTTGTCTGAAAACTGTGTTAAAAAAAATATTTTGTGCCGCGCGGCGGACCACGCCCAAATAGGTACACGCTGTCAGATTTAGTATAAGGGACGCATTCAATTTTAAACTTTGTTCTACATACACAAGTAGGTAATAAAATAAATACGTCCTGTAATTATAAAAGAAAGGGTAAATAAATTAAAAATTACATTATAACTGAATATGGGATTATCCTATGCTATAGGTAAAACTTTTACTTTACAAGCAATCAGAATGGGTCAGTCAATGGACAAATTGGAAACGATAAGTTACTGGGTATTATTATGTTGTTAGAAACCAAGGCCTTTATTGTAAAAAAAACCGGTCGCGTGCTAATCGGACTCGCGCACCGAGGGTTCCGTACTGCCGCACATTACGTATTATTATATTCCAATTTCGAATCGAATCCACGCGACCCAACTCACAATTGACTATATTTTAGTATTGGTGGTTTTTCTTCAGGGTTTGTCATATAATCATACCCAATTTGGCGCTTGTATAATGTTTTACTGTTCTTACGAAACAGCAAAAATTTAAAAAACCTTGAAGTGGAACGTGTCGTGTATGAGTGGGTACCTCTTTATTATTTTACTCTTTTTTTTTTTGTTCTAAATCTTCCTTAATACATACAAAGTATTATGGTCCCGTTGGTCTCCATTCGGAAAAGTAATCCTTAAAAGGCAAAATCTTCATTTAGGGATTTAAATAATAAAACATACCTACGAGGTCCGGTCCGAAAATTTTTAGTCAAAAAAAATTAAAGAAATATAATAAAACTTTATTTACAACTTTTCAAAGTATTGCCCTGCTACATCTATGCACTTATGCATTCGACTAGACCAACTTTCAAAACAGGAAAAAAACCGTTCTTGCGGAAGGTCAAAAAAGTCCCCTGAATTCGTCCACTGCTTCATCCACCGTCGAAAATTTTCGTCCACGTAATGATTTTTTTACCGTGGGGAATAAAAAAAATAACATGGAGCCAGGTCAGGGCTATAGGAAGGGTGTGGTAGCAGTTGCACTCCCGATTTGTTCAAAAAATCCATGGTACTGGCAATCGACACGGCCAAGCCAATGGTAACCGTTTTCCGATCTTCTAGTGGAATTACGGCTACAGGCCCACTTCTTCGAAAAAAAACAGCAACCATTTTTTTGTTGACGCTTCGTCCGCGAACTACTTTAGTGGGTAAATCATCTTCTTCAAAGACCCATACTGTCGATTGTTGTTTTGTAAATGGGTCTTAGCTGTATATCCAAGATTCGTCAGATGTCACAATGTAGGTCACTTGTTGTGATATGCCTCTTTCGAATTTATTTAGCATAAATTTGCACCAATCGACACGTCTATCTTTTTGCTCCGGTGTGAATGTGGTATCTATCGAGACGAAACCTTCCGAACTTTAAGGTGATCATGCAAAATGGTTGAAACTGCCTGGGATCCAACCTTCAGTTCGATCTGAATCTCTCGCTTGGTAATATTTCGAGATTCCTTGATTAGCCACTCCATCCTGATGACGTTTTCTGGAGTGACTGCCGTTGGCGGTCGCCCCGGTCTAGGATAATCTTTGACGTCGCTCCGCCTAATTCACGGAACCAGTAACTGACAGTGGCAAGAGATGGAGATAATGCCCTAAAAGCACTGGTTAACTTTTCATGAGAATCCTTGTAAGTTAGCCCTCGTTTATAATCGTAATATATCATAGCACGAAATTCTTCCCGCGATACCTCCATCGTTGCGAATAAAAAGTAACAGACATATTTTTCTTCTAATTTGTAAAAAAATAACTGTATGTTACTGGTCAGAGACATTACACAAAAGACTTTGTAATGAAATTTGCCTTTAAGCTGCAATAAAATGAAATCAATAGGATTAATAATACGCCGTTGACTAACTTTTTTTGGACCGGCCCTCGTACGTTAGTAACTAACCGGGAAACAAACCCAGCGGTTGACCTTTTTTGCATAATTTCTCTTAATTTTGTTCATTTTGGAAACAGTTGCTCCAATGTTAATCATTGCTTACCACTTTACGCATCAAATACAGCAATAAAACGATGTAGGTGTATACTTATTCCGGAAAAGTACTTGGTTCGATTCCCTTTCCAATACCAAGGCGAAACCTTTAATTGCAGTAAGTATTACGTCCTATCCAAAATCAAGGCTTTGGTTCCTTAAAACATTATCTTACTTTTAGTTTCCGAACTCCCCGTACTGTGACATTTCAATTTATCATCCTGTATACTTATGCAATATGGCCGAGAGGGGGCTGCCTACGAAAAGTTGTCTCAACATGGTGTGGCTGACCGTACCGTGGGCCGCCTCGCGTTCCATTTTTTTTTTAACACAATTATTAAAAAAACCGGGCAAGAGCATGTCGGACCATGCTCAGTGTAGGGTTCCGAAGCCGTAACGACAAACACAAAAAACTATCTCAAAAATCAACATGTATGAAACAATTTTCTATTTAAAGTTATTTGGCGCTGTCTTAGATGATTTTTAGTAGGTATAAACCCGTTAATCGCCTGTATCTCAGGAAATAATCATGTCTACTTAGCCGTGATAGTTTTCCTTTAAAATTCGTTATATGCGCTTTCGTTGAAGATTTTTTTCAGATTTTTAGTACTTGTAGTTTTGGCTGTAGGGGGGGGGGGACGGACACTTGACTCTAACAAAAAATAGCGCTTTAAAGCTTAATATTTCATAAACGGATCCCTTAATCGAAAAATTGTTTTCATAAACCCGCAATATTTTTGAAAGACCTATCCAACGACACCCCACACTATGGGGTAGGCAAGAAAAAAAAAGACATCCCCACGTTACGTGTAGGGGAGGTGCATTAAAAAAAAATATTTTTTAAAATTTTATTTTACCACTTTGTTGGCGTGACTAATATGTACATTCATGCCAAATTACAGCTTTCTAGTACTATGAGTCTCTGCGCTAGACTGGGGACGGACGGACGGACGGACATGGCGAAACTATAAGGGTTCCTAGTTTGACTACGGAACCCTAAAAATGTAACTACGTCAAGTTTATTTTTTTATATAGTAGGATATTTTTTTCTTAGGAGAATCACCATAATTTTAAGCAAGGAGAGGATTTTTGTGTGGGATAGTAAAAGTTTAGTTTCAGAAATGAATTCCTCGTCCTCGAATTATAAGAAAAAGACACCCAACTTGACATTGGTGCTAGGTGTATGCGGATATGAAGCTTAGAGTGAGGTGCGCCGGATGCACTCCCCCCCCCCTCCCCTGACCACCTGCGGGGGGGTACCACTGGGCACCCGGTCTAAATCAGCTCAGATCACCCCCAGGAACACATGGTCCAAGGGATTTGCTTTGTCTCAAAAATGCAAGGTTCCCTTAGAAATCGGGACCTAAGATCTCTAATAAAATAATCCCATATTCAGTTATATTGTAATTTTTAATTTGTTTTATAATTACAGGACGTATTTATTTTATTACCTACTTGTGTATGTAGGATAAATAAAGTTTAAAATTGAATGCGTCCCTTATACTAAATCTGACAGCGTGTACCTATTTGGGCGTGGTCCGCCGCGCGGCACAAAATATTTTTTTTAACACAGTTTTCAGACAAATAATTTATGACAAGTAATTTTTTTTATATAGTAAGATAACTGGGCTATTTATTAGTATTTTTTTTTGTGACGCAAATCACCATAGTTTTAAGAAAAAATAAAATTTTCGGAAAAAAATATGTAAAGATTTTTTTTTATTTTTGAATTTCTCTTTTTTTTTGTATGGGTGGGTAAAATTTTTGTTCCAGAAATGAATTCCTCGTCCTCGAATTGTAAGAAAAAGACACCAAACTTGATATACTTGCTAGATGTATGGAGATATTAAATTTAGAGTGAGGTGCGCCGGATGCACTTTCCCCCCCCCTCCCCTGCCCACCTGCGGGGGGGTACCACTGGGCACCCGGCCTAAATCAGCTCAGATCACCCCCAGGAACACCTGGTCCAAGGGATTTGCTTTGTCTCAAAAATGCAAGGTGCAGGACCTAAGATCTCCCACTATCTAGGCTTACAGAGGATCTCTTTCACATTGATTTAGACCATCTTGCTTTGATATCGTTATCATATTATTGCCGTTACGGTAGCTCTTATTGCGTGACAGTAAGAAGACAATTCTAGAACGGCAACAATACGATTACAAAATAAGAGTAATATGAGGTGAAACAAGTTAGAATTGTACGTTTGAACAAAATAACATCAGATGAAATGGGCCAAAAATTATCGCTGTAGTAATGGTTTTTATTTCAATTAAAGTATGGGAATCTGGATGCTGACTAATGTAACTATGGATTCGTAAAACCATTTAAACTGTTGACTAATTTAACAAATAATATGTGATCTAATATGACCAATATGACCAAATATGACTTTGTTTCATGTAACCATTTAAGCTGTAAACTAATGTAGCGTAACCATTTATATGTTGACTAATATACACCTAACAAATAATATGTGATCTAATATGACCATTATGTATGACTTTGTTTCATGTAACCATTTAAGCTGTTAACTAATGTAGCGTAAATATTTATATGTTGACTAATATACACCTAACAAATAATATGTGATCTAGTATGACCATTATGAGTTTGTTTCATGTAACCATTTTAAGTTGTTAACTAATGTAGCGTAACAATTTAAGATGTTGACTAATATAATAATTAACAATATGTACCCATTGATAATGTTGACTAATGTAACCATTTAGGATGTCGACTAATGTAACAATAAGGATATCGACTAATGTTGATCAAGCTGTCTACTAATTAAAGGAAATTAAGTATTTTAAATACTCTAACTACAGAATAGGCCGTTTCCTCGTGGTCCTACTATTTTTGTCCTACTGACTTTCGACGGAGCCCCGCCCAAGGGCGGAGCTCCTGCTTCTAAGTGGTTTTGCCCTTCGGGCATCTGAAGCTACCTAACGAACCTAACCTACCTACTTTTACAACCATAATTAGTATTTAGTGATCAAATCTAGGTTCACTTTTTGACTAGTAGGACAAATTAGTAGGACCGCGAGGAAGTAGGTGAATAGAACCCCAAACACAAAAAAATATCATGACATTTTTATGTTTACGAAAATAAGGTGCGTTATTTCGGTCGGTCCAGTGCTATCAATTATCAATTATCATATAAGTGGGCCCACAATGTCAGAAAATAGTTTTTTCCTTATTTCTTTTTTTTCACTCCTTTATTTTCCCAGTAGCATCTTAAATGGGTGGGCAATTAATTTCCAAACATCAAATTTAAGCGTTAACTAGTAGTAAGTTTCCATTCCCATTTTTTCCGATACAATTTTCCGGATTCACCCAATCGCAATTTTTCCATTTAAGTAGGTTCTTTTAGGAAATTATGGACCACACTCAGATTAATATAGGTACCTACTTACCTTAGATTTCAAACCAATTTAAAAAAAATGTCGATCGACATCCCTGTTGTCATGTAAATAAAATTGTTGATTACGTAACAATAACAATAAAACAAAACATAAAATTCAGTCCAAATATTTAATTTTCAATAGTCACAATATAATATTTTAAACTTCAGTTGGAATGGTGTCACGTGTTACAATATTATTAAGTTATAATTAAACGGCGATTTTGGCACTTGTTTTTCAACCGAATAATGCAATGAGATTCATCTGAAAGTGGAACGACGGAATCGCGATTAGGGTACTATTACAACCAGTTAACTCACGCGCCCCGTGCACCGTAACCATTTCAATTATGTCTTTAAAATGTCTTTAATCCACTTTATTTAGCGCGTCAACAGTTGCATCAACGTACCATCGAGGAATTTGAATGTAAACATGAACTTATCAATTTGAGATACTACGTAAATTAACCGTGTTATACGTTTCCCGATATGAAACGACTAATGACACGTGAAAAATATGTAACCCGGCCAATTTACGTATGTTATCAACCCGTTCAACATTAAAATTCCTCGATAGTACGTAGAATTAGATACCCACTAGGGTGCGACTTCGTGGATTGAAAACACAATATACATAATAATCGGAAGTATAAGTCTTAAGCGTGTATCGATACCCAATAATAATATAAAAAGTATCATTTTCGCTCAACCGACTCACTTCGCTTAGTCCTCGACCAATAAAAACAAGTTACATTATTAAAATACGCAGACCACACGCTGTATTGCGATTAGTTTATAAAGTTATGACCTTTTCGTAGGTTTCCGCATGTTTCGGTGTTCGAATGCAACTTCTTACAATGATTACGTGTATCAAATCCGTTACAGTTAACTACGGGTCCGTAATTCTCTCTCAGCGACCAACAATTATTATATCAAACCAAGTATTAAGCAGATATCGCTACCATACGTGCGATTTCATGACAAACTAAAATATCAATTGGAGTATAGTATCCGCAGCGCACTAAGAACCAGTAGTGAATTTTTACACTACGACTTGTAGGTTCAGGCGCTCGGTAATCCGCCTCCGATAATTTTCCCACTATGCCGGATTGTTGGAAGTACCGGATTATTATAGTGCACTCCTAAACAAAAATGCAATATCTGTTCTGTCTGGCATATCACCATTAAGCCTAGTAGGGCAGTACAGACATTCCGCTGTGTAAACTGCCGAATTATAGAGCTGGGCATCTGTCGCTTACTCCCGGATTACTGAGCAAGTCGGATTGGCTAACTGTCGTATTATCGAGAGCCTACTGAATTATTATTAAATGAAATTTACAAACATCATGTAATAGAAACAGGTGGTTACTGGATAAATGCGGATATGTAGTTTCTATTTGTATATCTATATTGTATATTTTTCTCGTGGATATTTACACTGCAAAACGCCCAAAGTGTATCTTCATCTAGCAATATAATATCAGTAGGTACTTATAGTGACACTGTCCTCCTAAGCCAATATAGGCAATATCTCAGATAAAACTCATCATGTCAGCAATATCAACCTTATTACTAATAGAATAACGGCTTAGAACTATTTTTTTTATTGAATTTGAGATTCTGCTCATCGGCTTAGGAGGGCAAGACAGAGCTCAGTTCGAGCTCTTATCTTCGTGATATGTTTTATGTTTATGAGCCATTTTGTATAGTAATATCTTCGAGTAAAGTTCTTAAGTTAAAAAAAATCTCATTGGTACATTCCAACTCTGTACCTTACAATCACGAGTGGAATAACATTCGAAGGTTATTAGGAAATTTTATTATGTAGCGTGGAACTGGTTCAAAATTGATAAACAAAAAAAAAACTCAAAATGAAATCGCACGTTTGACAGCGTTGTTCAGTCATTTATAAGAATCGTGCTTCATTTTCACTAACAATGCAACCAAATATTACAACCGTTTTAGCGATTAACAATTGCAGTCGTTTCACCTAAGTTAAAATAAATGCGTTCCATCGGAGGCGACCGCTTCACACGCTTTAGCATCAATTGGACGAATCCTCACACAATAAACTTATTTACAAAAAATACATCCTGTATGCACTCTTTTTCTATCTGTTTTATAAAAAATACAACATAATAATGAAACACAAATTCTAATCCTCAATAGAAATGTATATCTGGTTGGTTCAGTTTATTCGAACAACATATATACAGGTAACATTGTTTTCATTATTTAAGACTGCGCCGAGCGTACGCTGGATGTACAGAGGCGCCCTCATTACTTTATTGGGTTTTCTAATAAACTAAAGTATTTTCTTGAAATTTGACGGTAAGTTTTTGTACTACAAAAGAAATCACAACGTATAGAGTATATACATAGTTTAATAACAATTACCCTTTGAGTAGTCAGCTTAACGGAAAAAAGTGGCAACCTTTTCAGTTAAGCTGACTACTCAAAGGGTAATTGTTATTAAAGTTTGTTACGTATTCCATAAATTGTGTTTTTACTTGCACTAAAAAAATGTATCGTCTGATTTCTAGGAAATTCTTTAGTTAATTAGGAAACACATTAATAGTAATGAGGGCGCCACTGGACGCTCGGCGTTTGCTCGGCGCAGTCTTAAAACGCGTTTATTGCATATGATTACGAGGTACTGGCAACGCCTGACATGTTCAATTAAACTTGATTATTGTGAACTTGAAATTTCCCATACATACTGCGACAGCGTTTCTCTCCCATTAAACCTGGTACGATTTTTATGATTGTTGAGAATTTTGTAGATTTTATGGAAAACTAAGTCTGTATGTATTTCTTTCCAACAAAATGTTTTTTTTTTAAAGAAAAAACGTAAAAATCTAGTTTTTCATAATAACTACAACATATTTATAGTGGAAATCGGACTCGATTTAGAGGGTGAGAAACGTAATCGCCGGAAGTTTTACAATATTCACGCATTTCATTTCATTGCATGTACCGATGTGGCCAATTAAGTAAATAAATAATTTGAGTTTCAGTTGAGTTTTAAGTAACGTCTGCGTCGTGTATTGAAAACGTTATAATTTTAATAAATTAATAGTATAAAATCAAAGATTATTTGGTTTTAGACGTTACCAGCTTAATGGAATCATATGGAATGAATGCTCTTAAGAACATTTAAAAACATTAACGCTTTAACTGTATACTGTTTTTGATTTCGTACTTACATAAAATACCATGATTTTCCAAGTTGGGATACACCTGTTTTTTAACAATAAATTATTTAAAAATCCTTAATGTCATGGCATAATTTCACCATTAAATGACATGACGTTTTGTCAATCGCCATGTGGATTATAAATATGTGACAATTATTGAATAATATTAAAATGAAGCAATGCGTTCTTTATACATGTAACATCAACATTCAATATATTAAAAAAAAACGAAACGAGTCCCTTCCCTAAGTCATACATTGAAACTATCGATAGCACTTTAATCATAAATCATAAAAAGCAACCAATTCTACTCATAAAATAGGCTATTATTACGGATAAAAAAACCGTTTTGTGTTAGGTGCATCCCATATACAGTTTAAAACTACCAAAAGATTCTCGCTAAAATCATTATCAACATATACTTTGTGATGTTATACACTAAAATAAATATTTTCGTAATCTTGAATATAAATGCTTTACATATTAATACACATAATTCGGCAAAGAGAGGACAAAAATGGCCCTCGATTTGACCATTATTTATAATGATTAATGCTAATATTAAAAGCGAAATGGAACAAATAGACATCATCCTACTGTCCCTTGTATAATACAATCAATAAAAAAACATTAATATAATTTCGTTGTTAGGGGCCCGATTATAATAATATAATTAGTATTAAACAGGAAAATACGTGAAAAATGAGCCTATGTTTACTCTACGTTACAATAGAAATGTCTACTTTATTTAAGAAAAATATGACGAAGGCAATTCCATCAAACCTTTTCACTCTACATAAGATATGCACTAAAATATTTATACACAGATTCATATTCAACAACGCGAGTTTATTTGAGACCTAATAAAAACAAGGCAACAGTTATTACATTTCTGAACAAAATCTAGTCACGGGTCATCTTCATGCACATCGAGTCCGCGAAGTAAATCAAATTTACTTTCTTGATCCTTAAATTTTAAGAAATAAGAATAATAATAAGTAAATCTTGTCGAGATATTGAATGCCTATAAATAGCACGGTGTTAGTTTCATCAAATTCCTTACCTATAATAATCTCACACTTGAAACCTAACAAATACGAATAAAACGCATAATACTCCGCGAGACACGATATCACAACAAACTCGAGTATAGGCGACGGTACAGGTGTAAATAACATAAGTATACATTTGTAACATTGAACATTGAGCAAATCCCATTAATGAAAGATACAAGAACAGTTTTCTAACAGTGATCCAAACGATTTCATAATAAAATACTACTAGGAAACAACATCATGTTTACAACATCAATTTTTCCCAGGCAACGTGAATCTACGATTTAATGAGTTATTAGATCATTGTTATTCTTCAAGTTGATATTTGAATAACTGTTAGTTAAAACTGTTACCAATCAAAGAAAGGGTGAGCCCATCAGAATAAAAAAAAAAGATAAAATGAAAGATAACTTTACTAGGTTCCTTAAGTTATAATTTTTGCTAAAAGAATAAAGTATTTTGTGGCAAACTTACGGCTGTCTGGCAATATATATGGCACAAAGTGTGCCGCTAGCCGTCTTAACCGATACATAAAATAAACTATTAAGACAATTGTATACCTAGTGGCAAAGTCGTTAGTTAGCACCGCAATAAAGATAATAGATACGCGAATACAATTCCAAAACGATACAATTATTAACTTTTATTTTACTTTCCTCGTTAAAAAATCGTTTTTTTTAATCCAGGAATAATCTGAAATTGATAAAGGAATTCGTAGATAGACAAAGAAGTCTAAAGACAAAGAAAATAAAACATCAGAATAAAAGAGTTTTAACTTGTAGAATCTGACGCAATTGGGTCATACACAATCACAAAAACAAAAGTTGTCTCTCCTGTGGTCAATAGTTAAGGGCTTGTGTGCATATAAGTTATGTTTTTATTTGATAGGACTATAGTTGACGTGACGCCGTTTATGCGGATGTGGGTTCAGCCAGAAAATTAGGCCTTAAACACGTTAACTTCGGGTATGTCCACAGGAAAGACGGGAACCTACATCTGTGTATGACCCAATTGCGACACTAATGTAATGATAGCAGAAACAAATGCAAATTTGATTTAAAGTTAAAAATAGAACAAAACAAGCAATAAACCTACTGTTATTGAGAATAAGCCAGCGAATTACAGAACATAATTTATTACATCAAACGTCAGATTATTCTTCGATAAGAAAAACAATTTTAGTAACGAAGCGCTGGATTACCCCCAGCATAAACACGATACACTAGTTCCCATAAAATGGAAAATGTCTTATCTACCATTGCACATATAGGAACCCGAACAGAGTACCGGTGTCAATCGCAGTGCGTGACAAGTTACAACTAGACATGACGATGTTAGTACACAAAATGGTTCCATTGTAATGACGACCATTCTAAACGCCATGTTGAACTTTGTTGACTTTAACGACTCGTTTCTAACGCGCCTATTAAAATGTTAAAAATACCGGTCATGGAAGAGAGTATCTTTCAAATGCAATAATAATTTCAGTTTGAATACGTTTGAGTACTTAAATAAAAACGACACTCCCATCTGAAATAGTAGTTCCACGTCAAATGCAATACTTGTTCAATTCGCAAAGATCTTACTAAACTCCAAGTAACGCAATATAATTACTTACTCTACAACACACCAAACGAATACATAGGTATTGATTGAGCAATATTTATAGGGATACAACTTATTACAGCATACTTTATGTATTGTCAACAATTCACAGGACTTCACAAATGTCGATACATCTAATAGATATAAAATTTCAGATATAGGAATAAGGAATAAAATCTGATATCTAACGAGGGGAAGACTGTTATGGTCTGTCGTTGTTGATTCTGAAACAAACAATGAAGCAAGATTTCAGTCGTTAGAAGTAGATCGCTCGAGTTAGAAAATGAAAGTTGTATAAAACCAATCGGTTTTGCCCTAAAAGATGAACAAACATTTACGTGGTCTCCATAAATATGTCCGTGTAAATTACAAAGTTATTGCCCAACAGAGCAACAGTTACAGTTACATTAAAAGGTATTACCAATTTTTCAAATCCTTATAAAATGAAAGATTCGATTTCAACAGAGATAATTTAAACCTTAATTTATCAGTTAATGACAAGTATAACTGAAAATAAAATTGGTTAAGAACTTTTTGATTGGTTATCAAAATTGAAAAGTGATATTTGTAGGCAATTAGGTATGGGAAAAACGCAAGCGTCCCTAATTTATGTGACCAGCACTGTATATATATATCTGACTCACCTTGTCCGAGGCGGGCGGGACTAGCTATCCTTGTCGTGGGAGTTGCGCCTCGCCTGCCACTTGAAGTCAACCTGCATGAGCCACTGTTGCCCGCGCGACCGGTTGCACGGGCGTAGCACAGGCTTCCACACATCTGCTGCCTCGGGCTTGTCGAGACACATGCCCGTGTTTGTGTGCGTTATCGTGCGCGACTGTGGATGGGAAACGATGCAATTAGTTTACGAGTATCAAAGCTCAATGCTTAATTTAAAAAAGTTGCTATAAGTATTAAGCGTTAGTCACTGGCAAGAGTTTGATGCACGCGGTGAATCGCAAACATCGCTTCATTTCACCTTGCATTAGCGAATTATATTTCAGGGCTAATACGAGTATATCAAAAAAACTGTCCAGGTGCACCAATTATCAGTGTATTAAACGCACGCAATACACATTAAGTTGATGAAGAACCTAAATTAACATCTGTGATACATTTTTATTAAGACAAACCAGTTTTATAACTCAACATGGACAATTGTAACCACAGTACATGTACTGTTGTTCGAATCGATATTTAAAAATATTTTTGGCATAGGATACATAATAATAAATTAAACAAGTGTAATTGATATTTAAATAAATTGATATTTATCATAACTTAATATGATCTGACATTTTATTTCATTTATTGGACAGTAAAAAGCAAACGTGACAGACCATGTAGGTCGAGTCGATACTGAAACATCGACATCTTATCAATATTCTAATTTCTTACATTTCTGGCAACATTGTATCCGTCAAACTAGTTAGTCCAACTAAATGTTATTTTAAAGTCTACCTTGTTTTTTTCCACTTGACTACAGAACAATACGGAACCGCCACAAATAAAATAGTAAAAATGTACCTTGGAGTCGTAAGTCCACTCTTGGTTGCCACGCATGCCGTGGCAACGGATCAACTTGATAGGCCCGCGCGGGTGCGCCGCGTCGAGGCAGTTGTCGTCCGACATCACCTGCTTGCGCTTAGTATACGCAAACACCTGCAATTTTACTATCCTCAGTAACGAAGCATTTAACAAAATTATCATCAAACTTATGCTTAACTTTAGGAAATCATTATCCACATAAGCACGTTTCCCTCGAAGGAAAGAATGAAGAAATTGTGGTGTTGGCTAATGTAACCTTTGATGTGTTGACCAAAGTTGATTCTGATGTTGACTAATTTAACAATTGAGATGTTAACTACAGAAACAACTGTGATTCTGAGTAATTGAAGTACCGGACTCACGGCATCCCTGGAGGATACCCTAGTATCATGAATATGAGGTAGGTTAGGGTTATTATCTTAGTTCTTCAGAGGGCCAGGAGGGCCAAAATACTCAGAAGTAGGAGCTCTGCGATACCGGAGTTCGGACGACTTTGTTACGATTGATTTTGAAATAGAAATCCAACTACAGGGGTGCCTTGGGTGCGGAATGAGATGTTAGCTAATTTTACAATTGATATTGACTAATGTAATATCTGAGATGTTGGCTAATGCAACAATTGATATGTTGACTAATGTGATAACTGAGATGTTGGCTAATGTAATATTTGATATGTTGACTAAAGTAAATAGCTGAGATGTTGTCTAATGTAATAACTGATGTCTTGACTAAAGTTGATTGGGATGTTGATTAATGTATCAACCGAGATGGTGGCTACCAAAAAAACTGAGATGCTGGCTAATGTAACAATAGATATGTTGTCTAGCGTTGCTTGGGATGTTACTAATGTAACTAATAAGTAGCTATGATACTCGTATTAAAGAAATCACAACGGGTTACTCTCGCTCAAGCGAGCCGAGCGTTTTTCGACATTATTTACGTTAATAAACCATTAGGATATGTTTAATATGTTTTGAGTCTCACAGAAGTTTTATTTTTAAAATAATTGTGATGTTGGCTAGTGAAGTAGTGAGGTATTTAAAATGTTTATTAATGTTGATTATTATGATGATTTAATAAATTAGCTAATGTAAAGATTATGTACACACTTTTGCACGTTATTTAAATGGGAAAAGGTGCAAAAGTAATATATACATACTCTAGTAGTCAACTGTACCATTTGATATGTTGATTGGTAAGTTGACGAACAGAGATGGTAATAGTCTAACCGAAAGGGTACATGATACATACATTGTTATGAAAAATGAATACTCTTTTAAATAAAACAGTCAGGTCTTACACCTGGTTTTTACTTTGAATTTTCATTTATTTTTTATATCAACATCGGCTAGCACAAGTTGCGACTAGGTTGTCGCTCGGATCTCCCTTTCTATCTGGCCAGTAACGATAGAGACGCACTGAGCGACATGCGAGAAAATACAACTTGTGCTTCCCGTGCAAACGACACGACTGTAACAATTTTTATGAATTGCAGTAGATTGGTAACGGGTTAAACTGATAAGTACATTATAGTTAAACTTCCTTCCTTTGAATCATTTTTCCTAAAAATACGTCTGTAAAGAACCTAAAAATACCCATTACGAAAAAAAACGTCCTTTTGTAACGCGAAGTGTTTGGTTTACATAAGAGAAGTTGAACAGTTTATGACTTGGTGACCTTAGTGGATGATTCAATGTATAATCTAACGTACAATGTACTAGATGATCAAAGAAAGAAGTTTGACCAACTACTTATGCTGTCGTTGAGTATACAGAGCCGAAATTTTGTGCAATAGCGGAACGCCATGAGAATTGTCAAAAGGCAGACAAACCTTTCAGGAAGTACTTACAAGCACTGACACATCGGGCTTTTGCTTGTATCTTTAAAAAGTATCCCAGGGATCTGGTTTTATCAGTGAAAATGTTGGCTCTTGTCTGTTCGCGGATGCGTTGAGAAACTGCAGGGCGGTGGACGCTAGCACAAGAGGGCGTAGTAGCAAGCGCAGGTGAGCGGGTAAAAGTTAATTATTTTAAGGTTTATATATTCAAGTATGTTTATTTATTTAATACAAGCTTTTGTGTATTGTTGTTAAAGAACATAACATGTACGACAATGTGTTGGGTGAAAAACACACTTTCAGCTGGCCTATTATGGTCGTGTTTATAAAACGTCTGTCACTTTTTGACCAGTACGTAAGAGTGAGACTGGCGGATAAAACCACCACAACGCGATAAAAGCGACCATATTACCTGCACTATGTCAACAAAGTTATGTTTTAACGGTTCCCTTATCTGTGGCAGTATCACCACTTATATTATAAACACTATAAAGTTGTCATTATAGTATCAAAATCGATACTTTAACGTCAGTGGGAACGTGTTGGTTGACTAAAATCGCCAAAGTTCAAGTTAGTAAAATATACGCACCTGAGTGCATGCACCAAGTTTTTTCTTACCCCTCTTTGAATGATTATGAGTATTATGACATAACAATACAGGCATTTAATATTATTATAGTTAATAATTGGAAGTAAAAATAATGTCCATTTAATTAAATAAGGTAAAAAGTGTCTCATATCTTTGTATACGACTGTACCAATTAAAACAACGCATGATACAGTCAGCAGCAGAAGTAGCTACGCAACAAAAGAGGTCAAAATGATCTGCACTCGACCTTATTGTCAAGAAAATACGTCGTGTCTAGATCATTTTGCGCATGTTATTCTGCTTAGCTACTTTTGATGCTGACTGTACAGCAGGTACGTTACATGCATCGCCTAATTAAATAACTGCCCTCTACGAACTAACTACCCATAAGGTTAAATCCAATATTTTACTGGAGTTCTATGCATTAAGTGTATGCGTGTTTCCAAACTGTTATAAGCAAAACCTCCTATTCGTTGTTAGATTGGGTGAGAATGCCCTTTTTTTTTTAATTAAAAGGCAAAGTGTGCCCTGAACCAACATAGGCGAGTCATATGTCATTAAATAGATACATTTTCTATTAAATGGGCACCAAGCTGAATTTTATTGTAAAATATATTTTAGTTGTAAGGGAAAATGGGGATGCCCGCGCGAAAACAAACCTTATTACCAGGTGTAACCCCATTTTCCGCATTAAGATGTTTTTACTGCAATTGAATTTAAATGCGTGTTCACAAGAGAGAGTCCTAACCTAAGCCTAAGGTTTGAATAGACTAAGATAAACATATTTTTAATACATTTGCTCAGAAAGTGGTAATTTTTGCAACTATATCGTGCAGAAAGAAGGATTTTTCCCAATAGTGTTTTTAACTTACCAATGTTTTTACCCCTAATTGTTCAAATTACAGTGTTTTTTTTAAAATTTTGTTGTTTCGCAAATATATTAAAAAACGTTGTTTGATACACGTGCGGAACTGCCATTTTCACTCGTCTCGCTCGAGGTTTGTCAATCGCTCGCAACTTGGGCCACGACATCTCGGGACTTTCCGCACTTGCATCAAAATGTTTTATTGTACAAATAGGTACATACTGATATATAAAGAAAACACCAATGACACCGGAACAAACACAAGCGCTCACCACACAAATATTAGTCCATTTTGGGTAACGAACCAGGCTAAACGCAGTGTCTATTTTATGACATATTACTCAGCCCTGTTGGTCTAGACTTCATGCAAGGTTGCCACGGTCCTTTGTGTTAGATTAAC
Organism: Acleris laterana; assembly: GCA_963966035.1. NCBI lineage: Eukaryota > Metazoa > Arthropoda > Insecta > Lepidoptera > Tortricidae > Acleris > Acleris laterana. Next base: position 11,232,567 of record OZ014451.1, read on the forward strand.
TGACTAAGGGCTAACCCTAGGCTAACATATTATGAATGTCTACGGACCGAAACCAATAAATTATTAATACGATTATTTACAAATACGATAATGATCCTTAAGTTGACCAAAAATTACGTTTGACGTTTTTATGACTCCAAACTTTCATACCTGGCGTCCGATGTAGGAAGACGGTGATGGCTGCAATTTATTTTAATATCCTTTTATTCTTTTTTTTTCAATGTTATTGTTAATACTGATAAGTTCGTCTGTCAACATTAAGATAAAATATCAAACATTTTACTTAGCTAGAGTTAAAATTTTACATGAAGTTAAAGTAACAAAAAAAGACGATCCCAGAGGCCCTTGCTTGTCAAGATGCACTACGCAAACTAGCGTTTCTATTTGTTTAGTTTTTAAAGTAATCGCGTCACTGGTAGATGATGTGATACGAAGTCACGTGATCTACCATTGCGGGAGGTTTAAAAACGAAACGAATAGAAACGCCAGTTAGCGTTCTGCATCTTGAATGAATGAATGAATGAATGATATTTATTTTACAAAGTAAGTCCTAGTATACATCGCATGTTATGTCAAAAGTACAAGAAATTACATTGGAATCGTCAACAATATACATAAATTTTAATATAATCAAAATAGAAATAAGAAGTCAGGATAACAATAACAATACAGAACAAGAAAGTAAATATGTTAGAAAATGACTGACTGATGAATTTCTTGCAGCACTTCTCAGCAGTGGTCTCCTCTTAGGAAGCGCTGGTAGATTTTTGACGTATAAAAGTGCCTGTGCAGCTAACTTACTAAATCGACACCTTATTATGTTTAATTTACAGTAAAAAGAAAAGTACTTTTCACACAAAAATCTTCAGATTTTTTTTAACTCTTATTTTCAATGTTTTATATCATGTAACGTGTATGTGTGTGTATAACTTACATCCACCACACGTAGCTATAAATAATCAGAATCAGAATTTATTTGCAAGAACTTATTGTTATAGAGAAGGGTATACAAGAGTTGGTACAGTTAAAACAATCTCCAACTATATGCCAGCCGCAGAATTAGGTGGACAGACAAAGCGCCCAAAATTTTCTAAACACATTCTTACTATCTTGACAATAGAATCGTGTTTAGATAATTTTGGGCTCTTCGGCTGTCCACCAACTTTTGCTGTTGACTGTACATTGAACTACCAGTGGCCCCAGACAAAATACAATCCGATTAGTTATCGAAAATATGTTGGAATTACATAACCTGCCAATTTCAATTCCATACATTTTGACAGTTTTAGAAAATCGTTTACGAAAATGTTGTCTATGGGCCCAGGTATGTCACCGGCGCCGAATCTGTTATTACTCTTCTAATGAATTAAGTGACCAATCCTTGGATATTTTTTAGCTTAGTGTAACGGCCGTCACCGAGATGCGAATCTCCATTTGACACATAATATTAACGCCTGGAAGGTATTTAATTATAAAATTACCAGCAACTCACCCTGACGAGTTTAAGCGGGTGGGATATCGTATACATTCCGAAAGAAAACTAAATAAAGGTACAGTAAAGGAAATTAGTTCCTAGACCATTTTGGACTATGTCGTATTGAAGCAAAACGTAAGAGACTTCTTACGATTTTATTTACAGTGTCACTTTGACATAGTCCAATATGGTCTTGGAATCAATTTCCTTGACTGTACAAACCGCCTCAAAATCTATTCAGTATTTATTTTCAAGAAGTAAATGCTCTTTTAAACTCAAACCATCAAGATGAAATAGCGACTTAATTGTATATTACTTCATGTTGAGACATTCGACTAGAAGAGATCGTTTAAAGAGAGTTCGCCTTTGAACACATGTTTGGTATTACTAATTCGTATTGTTTTTTATTCTGTTTGAATTTCTCAAATATTAACCTAATCCTAAACTAGCCAACATTCACGTTATTTTGAGTTTCTAGGACACATTCGTGAGACAACTAATCGCCTCTGTAATTCGCACCTTCGGTAGGACAAGGGCGCAATTGCACTTGCGTCATATTGTAAAGTCAGCATCAAAAGTAGCTACGCAACCGAAGAGGTCAAAATGATCTGCACTCGACTCTATTGTCAAGAGAATATGTCGTGTCTAGATTATGTCATTCTGCTTAGCTACTTTTGATGCTGACTGTAAATTGGTACAGTGCGTCTCTATCGTTGCAGACTAGATAAAATGAGATAGTAAATCGACAAAAAAGTCATGGACAACTCGTGCTAACCATCCAGATACTGGTTTCGGTAAGCGCATTTACACTTGTAAGTTATTACTGTAAGTTTTGAAAGAAAGCTATACGCAAAACAGAGATGCGGATATTTCAATTCACTCTTACCCTTAGTTGCGTCTCAAAACTTACAACAATAACTTGCAAGTGTTAATAGGGTCTTACAAAGAGTGTTTCAACTAACCTGGTTGCCCCCCATCCCGTGGCAATAACCCATGCCGAGCGGCTGACCCGCTTTCCCGCCAAGTGTGTCCAAACAATTGGACGTCTCTGCATTACGTATCTGAAATTTGCAAATAACGATTTGTCAGTAAATAATCGGATACACGGAGGTCTGCGTTTAACTTTTAAGACATGACTAGAGCTAGGACTTTTGGTGGCAAGTCGTGGTTCTAGAATCCATGGAGTCGTTTTTTCCTAGTTATTTTAATACATATGACTTTGATTTTGACCTTCAGTATATAATTCAAAATGTTTGAGAGGTTTTTACTTAACCCGTGTTTGTCATTAAATTATGTTACATACATACATACATACATAAACTCACGCCTTTATTCCCAGAGTGGTGTAGGCAGAGCTACAGAATTTCCAACAACTCTAAAAACTTGTTGATAATTCTGTAACCACATTTTGCACACTTAGGCGAAGATGTTTAACAGTGTATTAGTGACAGGTTGCAAGCCCATCGCCTAACAGTACTACACACACGCCTTTATTACCTTAGGCGGCTTTTACGACATCCACGGGAAGACTTGGAGTGGCACTATTCTAATCCGGCAACCACACGGCAAATTATGTTATTAATTAATAAATATATAATAGGGGACACACATTAATCACACAAATTGACCTAGTCCCAAGTAAGGGAGCTGTTTTGAAGTAATAGTTTCCTCTAACCAATAACTCAAATGAATTGCACCCTTACCTAAAATATTACTTTATTATAAATACCCAATTACCTCTCCCAGATAGTAATAGTCCAGAGGCATCTGACTCTCCGGGTAGATATGCTCCAGATACCACCTGAAGCTCTTGCATTTGAGCTTTTCTCGGAGCGCCTTGCGCTCGCTCACGTCCCCCACCGGCACGTTCAAGGCGCCTGGACCGACACATCACGTCAAACACCAACAATTTAACATTAAAGCAACAAGTATGGCTCAATTCAATGTGGAAAATGTACAATAACTGTGAATGATTGCGAAATTTTAAGTAACAGCGTCGCGTTACATGCACGAAGGAAATGGTAATAGTCTGGCAAAAAAGAGAACATCGTAGTGTCAGGTGGAACTACAATATTCGATTAGGTAAACAATTAAAAATTATGTGATTGCCAATGCTCCGAACAGTGTATTTACTTTTTCTTTGACATGCTTATAAATGGACAAGTTTCTTTAGTACTCTTTATTACAAAGGCCATATTAACTAACCCGTGAAACGTCGCAGACATGATTTAAAAAATTAAGCATTTGGAAAAAAAACAACGGTGTAGCAGTCTACGGCTACTCTAATATCGTAGCGTAGCACTATACAGCGCTGAAACTGCTACGCCGAACCGTTGTTAGATACTCCACGGAATAGGTAATATGAGCATATTGAAGGAACATTGTGTAACCGATGTTTTATTAACAACTTTTTACTTACCATCCCCTTCGTGACGTAACAGTTAATCAAATCGTAATTGAACAAATCATGCATACAGTTCCTTATTTAAATTTGATAAAAAATATATTTTTCAGAAATCAATCTGGATTGTTAGTAGTTTGACTTGCGCATTTTATTAATAAGCATATTTAGCTGAAAATGCATCATAATGTTGCTAATTATTATGGATTAATAATATTATTAATTAATGTATGAATATAATTTGCTGTTCTCATACAATTAACAAATCTATCAATACAATTGCTAATTCATTTATAGGGATTATGTACAAACTTAACTTAATTAAAAATAAATAAGTACTTATAATGTAATATATTTAAGTTAGGTGTAAGCAGAAGTCAAAAATGCATGCCATTTAAAACACACTCCAACTATCTTTTTTTTTAAATAGTCATCGGTTGTCTGTCAACTTTAGACAATTTCCACATTTTAGTTCATCATATAAGACTGAACGAGACATACGACATCTAACGATGACTATTAAAAAGATAGACGTGATATAGATATTTTACAAAAACATATGCTAACATGCGCGTGGGCAACATTCGTACATCAATGCTAAAATCCACCGTGAGACGCGGTTTAGACACTATTAACAAAATACTATCAAAGCGCACAATCGTAACATAAAACCAAGTATTGTCAACCTCTGACCGTCTTTTTCCTATTAAATAACTATAGGGTGACGGAACCAGTAATGGATAAGCACCAGTGATGGACACTTGATTCTTATTTTACAGAAGATAAGGGTTATTCATTTTTTTTGCAACAATCAATTTAGGACCGTATGAAATTTGAATAAAGAGTGAAGTGTCCATTACTGGTGCTTGTCAGCTAAAAGTGTCCATCATTGGTGCTGTCACCCTACTGTCTAAAAACGTGAATTTCAAACCAAGCCAGAAGTCGTCAACAGAACACAGTGCTGCTTATCTATCCATCCACACCGCAAAACATTAATATTTCCGGAAATGACTACTTAACTAAAGATAGTTAACAAGACACAAACGTACCGAAATAACTCGTATTGATAAGACTTACGTTATCTGTCAGGCAAACATATAGGTAGCATGCATGTTGCAAGCGACAGATTAAAACAAAGCCAAGTTCAGAGCTGAATATTACACGTAAACACATTTCTTGGTCAGTTTGGCTCTAGCCAAAGGCTTGCATATGATCGGTAAACTTTGTTCCATTGGAAACAGCTCTGTACCCTTACCATGAGTTACAATTAACGTACTCGCTAGCGAGTCGAAACTCTGCCCCTCGCAGACCTCGCAAGTATTCTTATAGAGTGCAAGAGACAGAGCATTCGTATTTGTAACTCATGGTAAGGCTACTGGACACAGTTAAGAAGCTATTACACTATAACATCTAACGTTTGACACTATGTACAATCTATAAAAGCACGTTCTTTTGGCTTCACTACGAGTATACCGATCACCATTCAAATCATGGATAGTATTGATATTGTTGATTCCAAATCCCATGTTCTAGAGTGCCCTTTACAGAGATGCCATTTGCGAAATATTTTTGGTCGAATGTATAATTTTCTAAAAAGTTATTGATATTTTTTTTTGTTTTAATTTTGACTACAGTATAATGCAAATCGCTTACCGCTTAACCGCGAGAAATACGTTTTTCTTAAATGAAAATTAGGAACATAATTCAATCCACCAAAAACATTTCGGCCAAACAGCAGAGAGATATTTCTATACTTGTGTATGGATGTTCGACAGTCATCAAACCAGAAATCAGTGCCATTTGATTAATTTGCTGAACATCAATTGATTCGATTGACAAGAGCAAAGTGCAGAGTATATAAAAGCTTTTGCTAAAGGCTTGGTCAAAAGGCATTAGAGTAAAAAAAGCGAAAAGCGACTTTTCAAAAATGTTTTTTTAGATGCATCATAAAAAAGATGAAATATTGAACGCGTAAAATAAATGCTCAATTTTAAAAAGTCACTCGTCGTTACTTAGGATAAAACAAAGCATAGTAGCCACTGCGTTTAGAAAACCTAGCTTTGTGTAGGGAATCGATCGAACAGTGTAACCAAGCCACATCTAGGTTCAACTTTTATAGTGCTTTTTGAAACTGACTTTTTGTCGCCTTGGGTAAGCAGGGGAGCGACGGAGCGCGGCACCTTCTTCAGCTAAAATATAGCAAGTCCAAACTCACTCTCATTACTGAGCGGAGATGCCAATTAATAACGCAAGTGACAAAACTTCTGTTACATGTGCTTCATTTCTAATCTTCATATCCCGTTAACCGTACGCGCAATGTGTACACTCCTATTCACATTGAACTTTACAACGCTATCGCTCCCCCACCCCCGCTGCCGCCCATCTGTACATCTGTAGAAAGCAGTCCAGAACTCCAGACCCACACCTGGGTTGATGTTGTAGTAGAAATGCTTCCAGTCGTCCAGCCAGACCTCGGCCAGCCGCGCGTTGTTATGGTTGACGACGCGGCCCGTGCCGCCGGGGAACGAATACGGCGTGGTCTTGCGGAACACGTGGCCGACGTGAGAGCACGGCGCGATCTCGAGCGTGCCGCCGCACATCCACACCTAGCCGCGTGACAATGTTTAACCGAGTACGGTACACCTAAATCTCTATGTATTTATGTACCTAAATCGCTGTGACCTTGCGTTTGGTTACGTGAGAGTATTATATAGATGGCAATCGCAATGACATTCGGTTTTCAAGATCAAGAGCGGGTCGTTCGAAAAACTCGCACGGCAGACGAACACCCTCAACTTTAGTCTTATGTGACCACGGTTGTTGTAACAAATACCAACACTAATTAGTTATATATCACTGTTTTCATGTAAATGAACGTTGAATACGTTTACGGTATTAATAAAAGAATTATTGAATCTTTGGACGTTTCAGTGTTGTAAATGAGTTTAAATTGATAAGAACCTATTACAATTACGATTTGAATGTCATCGTGCCATATTTTAAAAGAAAAAGGTATTATGACCGTTATTGAACTAAATACAAAGTTATAAATCATCCGGCTCGTACTCGGTTAAACATTGTTGACCCAAAAGGCATGTTAGCTCTATTATTGTATTGTAAGTAAAGGCAAAACCAACAGCGTTTTGTCGACGACACACTATTACAAAAGTAACACCTGAACAAACCTGCGATTCTATTTACCTTGATAATACGTCAATTACGTAGCTTTTATAATATATTACAATATGTAAACAGTGTAAAATACCTCGTAATAAGTGTGCGTCAACATCTACACAGTTGTCTTTCATATTAGTAAGAATTATTAATAAACCCCGAATAATATAATTGTTACTTTATACTTTTAAACAACACACGTGATAGTAAGCGTTGTTATAATAATGCATACTGTTGCGTATCAGGGTTAGTTAATATAATAATAATTAATGAGTTAGATAAAATTATTCGGAATATTTGTTATCTGTAGTTATTGGCGTGTTATGACATAATTACGTTACGATAATACATATGTTATTCTATTAAGCCATGATTATTAGACTATAAACCGTATTATTTATGTGTCTTTATTATCTTTTCCAGTACATTTCTTTGACAGTAAAAACATATAAGTAACAAGGTTATTATCCAAAAAGAATTGGTGTGGTTAATTGACACAGTACTCGAGTCTAAAATCCCCAAAATACATACTCATTGCTTCTGCATCAGGACGAAGCATAAGTAGAGCAAACGATAAGAACAGCAAACAAAAATAAGGCATTAGAAAAAAGTTCGAGAAAGATAGTAAAGTAAAAAAAACAGACACAAAACACAATTTAAAAAATTAAACGTAGATGAGCATGCATATATGGATAAGATGAGTTATAAATCAAGAAGTGATCGTAATCGGGGAACTAGTTTCATTGAACTTGGGTCAATAACTTCACGGAGCTGCTGGGGTCCTATTAAAAAGGGTAAAAAGCTCAATTGAAAAAGGTGTACACTTTATATGATTTATACAGGTTTCTATTACGAGTTAAGTCGACTTATCCCTTTTCGACTAGGACCCCAGCCGCTCACGAGTAAAAAAGAAAAAGTTTATATGGTAAAAAAGAAGGTTAACTACCCTTCAGGCCACCTGATGATAACTTGGCTCTGAGGAGTCTGAGGCGTCATTATAATCAAGACAGCAAATGCGTTTTAGATGAATTAGCGAGAGCGTGGAATTGCATATGTAGTGGTATGGTGTGTGTATAGGCAAGAGAAAGAGAGAGAGAAATACTTAAATACTTCTCTCTTTCTCTTGCCTATAAACACACAATACCACTACATGTCCAATTCCACGCTGTCGCTAAATCATCTATACCAATCCTGAGAAGTAGGATGGAATGCCTTTATGCGCTTGTTGCTATAGTAGCCCTCAACCAAAGTGACGACCGGGGCCATAAAACCCTTGAGCTCGCGTTATCAGTTATCCATTGTGTTCACACCGGACTTTTATGGCCTCAGTCGTCTCTTCGTTTGAGGGCTACTATAGTATAGTTATTCGATAACCACAGTATAACTTGACAACTTGAAGTTCTGTGATAAACTAATTTGGTTTTTAGAGACGCAAACCCTCTACGCTAGTCGTTTCACAATTGTCTTGTTTGTTCACATCAGGGTTGAAGGGTTAAAAGGAGATAGGTGGCAGCAATCCGGGTGGATTCGGACAGCTTAAAACAAGATTGTAATTCTATCTTACTCGTGTTGATCTATATAGTTATTGACACAAATCGTAGTTAGGTAAGGTCGCGGAGCGTTTGAACCGCACCGTTTCTATGTTGCAAAAAAAATGCAATAACAAATCGTCCCTTTACTTTCTCAACGTCGTATCTGGTCGAATAGATAGGAAAAGCACTCATGTTCCCTAAAGAATAAATACTACTTTCATACGTGACTATTCGATGAGATACGAGGTTGATAAAGTGATGGGATGAAATAGCATTATTTTTTAACTACCAATGTTTATTGAAATTATAATTGCTACGTTACACATGTTTTCCTCGTAACCTAAACTTTTGCAAAAAAAACGGGCACTTAGGATTATTTTGAATTGATTAAATGTGTATCGTGAATATGTGTAATGATAAATGAAATTTTATGCTACAAAATTTAATATTATATAACAATTTTTCTTCAAAAACAATATTAATATATTGTAGTAAAAAAAAATAACTATCAGTATATTTAAACTGTAAAAAAAAGTGCAAGTTTTCTTTGTAGAATTTGTGCGGTCAAAACGCATCGCAGCCTTACCTAGTGATAGCCTATTCCGATCACGTGTAATGAGTAATGCAGCGGCAATGGCAATAAACGTATTATGAAGCTCCAAGATAGTCCACCCGTTAACACTATCAACGAACTTGGCGGCGTGTTAGTAACCCCAAGCCACAACAAAACTTTGTAATGGCGCGTCCACTGCTATCACTTTGCTCGAGACACAAGCTCACTGTCAAGCGTTAGTTCGATTATTGTTGTTAATTAATCACATTTATAAACGAGTTTAGACTTTGAGCCGAGTCCGCAGCAATTAAAATGGCAAATAAATAAAATAATAAAATGTTTTTTTTTACACTTTACGATGCCTTTTACTTTCAAACATTAAAAACATAATCAGGGCCTCTATGCAACTAGGTAAAACCATAAACATTGTCTTTAACGTATTATGGTATTGTTTACAACTCTGAAGACCTGTCAAAAACAACTATAAAAATATTATTAACCACTCATCTAGTAAACTTACGAATGTACTCTGGTTATTTAACTATTGTCTATTACGACCAGTGATTAATTGACTTCAATGCTCAATCGTCGGTGACACTGCAATACCGCGTAACTAACAAATTCAATAGTTGCAAAGCGCACCTTACTGACTTACTAGATAAGGCGTATATTGCGCCTTATTTAAATTGTTCCTTACGTTCAAGACGATAGGTTAGTGTGAAGCAGAGTGTTAGCAGCGTCAGCGGTCCGAACCTGGGTTCATGGCGTAATAGAACTCTCCCCACTCGTCCATCCACACTTCGGCGACGCGGGCCGCGTTGTGCAGGACGATGTTCTGCACGCCGCCGGGGAACGAGTACGGGCTCTTGTCGCGGAACACGTGGCCGACGTGCGAGCACGGCTCGATCTCGAGGCGGCCGCCGCATTGCCATACCTTTACAGGCCACACTTTATAATCCTCGTAAGGCCCAGTGTGCAATAGGACGTACACAGAGATGGGCATTATTCGAATAAATTTTTATTTGAATAATCATTCGAATAAACAATCATTCGCGATAAATTTATTCGCGAATAATTTATTCGCGAATAAATTATTCTACCACTTCTTCGAATAATAAATGAATTATTCTTTATTTTATTCGAATAAATACCACGAATAATATTATAGTACACTTTCAAATTTACCATTAAAATGCAACTGGAGCATATTTTAGGGTCTAGGGATTGTCTCGCAGGTAGCCAACCAGAAAGAGATGGATATATGAATGAACGAGATAACCACGTAACTCAATTTTCTTATCGGTTTGTTTACCCGTGTTCATTATTATTTCACAAAAATTAGTCATTCGCATACTTTGGTCTAAACCAGTCGCATCTCTGAAGTCTGTGTATTACTTTAACAAAAAAATGAGTGAGGTTAATGACGATGACGATAATATCCAGTCCAGCAAGGATAGCTCGTTAAACTCCACGGATTTGAGTGAAAACCGTGATGTGGTATCACAAGACCACACAAAACCACTATATATTTTTCATTTCTTTATTTAATTTAATACCCCTGTCGATCTTATAGCGATTGACTTTTAAACAAGGATAATTTATTCGTAGTATTTTATTCGGGAATGATTTATTCGTGATACAATTTATTCGCGAATAATTTATTCATCGAATGATTTATTCGCGAATAATTTATTCGCCATATGTACGAATAAGAATAATCATTCGGAAAATTTATTCGTTATTCGCGAATGATTTTTTTATTCTCAATCGTTATTCGTCATTCGAATAAATTTTGCCCATCTCTGGACGTACATAATCAAAGCAATTTATTTTATTTTATTCAAAAACTGAAAAATAGCATTATCTAACAAACTTATTTGAGCTTTATTGCCTTGCTGATAGATTCAAAGTCCCACTTACAAAAAACTCCCTGTTTGTAGTATGGTGAGCCTCACGAGGTTAGGTACGTAACGACAGAGATCTCTATGTCCTGAACTGGCTGGTGTGGGCGCTAGCGGGCCTTATATTTTATTGTGTTTCTCGATGTGGATAAACGTGGAGAAAGCATCTGTCACTTTTGGACTAGCTTCTAAGTGCGAGAGTGACGGATAATTTGTCTAGTTAGTTAACTGTGATAAACGCGACCATAATACAGGCATTGAGGTACATATTATGCCATCGAAACACCTTTCAACGAATGCATCATTACGCTGAATTTTCATTTCATCGCGCATTTCTCACCGCTTGAGTTTTTTTTGGCATGTTTCAGCATAAAATAACTTTCGATGAAATGATACGATCGATGAAGAAATTCGATAACATAATGGGTACCCTATCCCTCAGATATAGCGGCAACTTTTACGGAGATTTTTATAGAGTACACACTCAATATTAATTTCAATCAATTAAAAATCAAGAATACCAATCCAGACTTGAACTCATATAAACCAAATAATAAGAACTCTCTTACGTTTTAGTTGACAACGTCACTAAAACATATTCCATAGTGGCCTACGAATCAAATAATGACTTTACGATTTTGACATAATATAATTATAGCCCCTTTTTATTATTTCGAATCTTACACAAAGCTCAAATCGAAGCCAATCGAACGCAAACAGAAACAATTTGACAGCCAGTACAGGTTTTATAGAGATCATTGTCGATAACGATTATTCGACAAGCGTACAAATTAAACATGTGTACGGGAGTTTAATAGGTTTTTTATCGGGTTAAGCCTAAACGTGGGCTGTAATACGCGATGGTTACGTTTGTCGAATAATCTATAAACAGGGAACAATAACTTATAAGTACAGCCGGAATATTTCAATATACCGTCGATTTTTTGTTGCGAGCGCTCAAGTTACCATACAAAACGGACCCGCCTAGCAGGTTGCTGGCACTGAAAGTGTTGAGTCGAATTCTGATTAAGCCTTTGCTTTAACAATAAGATAAACAAATTCAACATTTAGTGTTTTCAGTAAAGCCAGAGTATTATTATAGTACTCGGGTATATCTATCACATTGGCATAAAAAAAATATTTTGTTTTTTTAATTTAAAATGGCTTTGCGTTTGCTACTCGAAATGTATGGGATGACATACTCGAGTGTTACGATAAACCACGTAGTAAACGGTCATTCTATCCATTTTGAGCGATAGAAAAGAAAAACGTTATTAGCGTTTGGATCTTGGCTAGGGCCCCCTGATGTTAAGTGACGACAAGGTGATCCAGAAGAAAGGCACTCTTGCCTTGAAAACACCAAGGTTATGCCTGAAAGTATAAAAGCCATAGACAGCCGAGTACTACTAATAATTTGGCGTTTAATGTTGTTCAAATCTTGTATCTTGACGAATTCAACTTTTACACAAGTAACAAAAAAACACAAATTTTTTCTCGATGCTATTCGACAAGTCACTTGGCCAAATTCTTCTCTAAAAGTTAATTCGCGTCCTCGTATACACAGAAAATTTAATAACTTCGTGGGAATATCATTTAACTTATTCTACGCGGGCGCAATGAAATTCGACCAAACGATACGATTTGACAAATCAACGTGCAGTGCGATAGCTTTGAAAACCACCTTCGGATTGGCAATTCTCTCCGACTTTATTATGCAACGAGTTTAACGGACTAAACCCGAACCAGAAAGACTTTTCAACAGCCATGGCACTGTTTCCAACATAAAAGTTATAATACGATACCCGGAAGCTCATCTCCAAGTTCTCCCCGCCCCAGATGTCCATGCCCTGGTCGTAGGAGCCGATCTTGTAGAAGTACTCGCGGTCGATGGCGAACAGCCCGCCGGCCATCGTGGGCGTGCGGAGCGGCGCCGTGCGGTCGCCGCCGCGCCGCTGCATCTCGCGCTCGGGCACGCGGTACCTTGAAGATGGGAGGAGTGAAATCAGTCACGTCCTTTAATGCCGGCTCCACATGCTTGGTGTTTGCCACAAACACTGCAGGAGCAACCATACGTTGAAGAGAGATACATCTTAATCACTCTAACATAATAGTTGTGTCCTGCAGTGCAGTGTTTGCGGTGTTTATAAGAGGGAGAGAGGGAGAGAGGGAAAGAGAGAAGGGGGGGGAGAGAGAGAGAGAGAGAGGCAAATGAGCATGCTGTAACGATGGGAAGTAATACCAACTCAAGAAGAGTTGCCGGTCCGTTCCCGACCTGTTAGAGAAGTGGTTGAGCACGCAATTCTAATCCTGCCTTGTCTGGGATACCTGTTACTATGGCCGCTATGGTAGCAAATAATTTAAAAGTTAAAGTTAAAAGTCAATTTCGATCTGGTTCCCTATAGATATCTTACTAAAAAGGCTAAAGGAAAAAACTGAAATTTTGATTTTTATGCCACTGAGCCTTTTCCAATTTTTAAAATTTCTATTATTTCATAAATGGACCTGATGATGAAGTCGGAAGTTGGCAACAGGATCTTCGCTGTACTTAAAGACCCAACACGTTTAGAATCCTTAGTTAGACCGAGTGTACCAAGCCGGTAAAGGCAAGTAAAGGCAGTACAAAAACATATAGTCGGCTTTACTTGAAAAGGACTAATGTCATTAGTTGGGCAAAGTGGTTTCAAGCTTGTCATCAGTGACAAGTTTTATAACTCAATACGTGCCGGCAAGCTCATGGGACGTCAGGATAAACTTGTCAGAAACTGGTAAATACCTATCAGTTTGTACAGGATGTATGTTAAAAAAGGTTTATTGTAAGATCCCAACACAACAAATATCAATCTAAAATAAAATTAATACAATTACTGCTAAAATAAAACAAATCAACACGATGTAATTAACTACGTTCTGGTTACTTATCCTTGGCTTATTTACCTCCTAAGACCAACTATACAACACCATTTGCAATTAGAATATGAACCTATTGTACATACAATAGAGTCAAGTTTCTAATTTGATGGCCACTAAAATTCATTTTATTTCCTTAGCAATGGTTCTATATTCCAATGGCCGTATTATGTACCTTATATTTTTTTGTACGAAGGTTCTTAGGAGGATATCGTGTAACATATTTATCGCTATGGTATGTCTATCGAATTCCTTACTATTATAATTAATGTTCATATCAGTTGTACCGAACTGTCGGTGCGTAATATCAACCAAAGTTTAGTAATTCAATAATTAAATAAGTTAAACTTAGAACCATCTGGCTAAATAAATTACAACACTGCTCTCTCAGAGTTCTCAGACATAATTAATTATAAAATATTAGTCATCTGGCATCTCATAATTTAAGCACACATTGACAGTTGTTGACCGTACGATTAAATTATATCTGATAATAAACTCTCTATAATTTCACAAAAAACTTTCTTTAGATTTCAATTGATAGGTTCTGGCTAACCGCTCAACTTCAAGGACGTAGCAAATTTAAGTTGTTGTTTAATGTAATTGGTATTCACCGTTTTTGGTATATGGCGAATCAATGTATTAATTCCGAAAACAGCGTGATGGTATTTCCCGTTAATGGTATTTCACGTAGTAGGTAATTATACGCTTAATATAATCTAAAAGTTGCTAAGTTTATGGTATGGTCTGTTTAAGCAAAAAAACTCTACGCAGACGAAATCGCAGGCAAAGTCTATCACTGCCTGTTATTTTAAACCACAAGAAAAAAGTTTCATAAAAAAGTACGCGATTAATTCCCTTACCAAAACAAATCGCATTATCGATATAGTTTAGTCATGTTATATTCAAGTCTGCCATATGGCATGGCAATCGTTATTAACCTCGATTCGGCTTGGTACACTCGGCAGAACCGATTCGTGTTGCATAATTTGCTTTGGCAAATCTTATCGGAGCCCATGTTAACGATCGCCTTGTTTTCGACTAACCAGCATCAGGCTGAATCGCGTGTCGGACTCTATTCTACTACGTAAAGCCATATTGCTATTGACAGGTTATCATATTGTCAACCTTATCTTTTTACTTGACAGTAATGGTTTCAGAGTTAACAGTATGATAACATGTCAAAAGCGATACTGTTTCACCGAGAAGAATAAATTAAATTAAATAAAAATAAAAAATAAAACCATATCTTAGGTCCATAGGTTGTTAGTTCCAAAAAAAGCACGTATAAAAACTACGAAACTACTCTAGAATTCTCTACTAGAATACCTCAGATTTGGGTTTAAGATGCGAGTGTGAATGCGACAGCAAATAGACAAACTATCATAGAGGCCGTTTAAGCAGTGCTAGCTTATTATCATTGTGTTTTGTTGCCATATATATATATGCCTTTAAATCATACCAATTAACTCATTTTGAACTCATGGAGTCATTCCTTTGAGAACTATCGAACTGTATGTTACGCTATCTCTCTGAGTGCAAGTTATCAACTTATCATACAAAAGTCTATTAAACCGAAAAAAACTTAACAAAAAGACAGACAGAGAAATAAACTATCGCATCTATAATTTTATAATTCACTCACGAAATAGACTACCTTGAAATTCCTTTTACTTTGAACCGTATGGCCGCATTACTTGCAGGGGTAAAGGCAGAACTTTTGAAATAGTCATTCATTTCAATATGACCGTTGAGGAACAATGTAACTGCACAAGTTCTATCATTTACTAGCGACCCGCCCTCGCTTCGCTTAGGTTTATGTGAGTTTTTTTTTTGTAATAGGTACCCGTACATAGTTCAAACATTGATATACATAAAAACTCTCCTCTTGAATCACTATATCTATTAAAGAAAAGCGTATTAAAATCCGTTGCGTTGTTTGAAAAATCTAATCGTACAGACGCGGGAAGCGACTGCTTTACACTATGTAAAGATAAAGAAATCTTATTTGCCTTCAAAATTCAAAGCTTGCTCTTGACCCCTTTAATAAATCCTTCAACTCATTTGCAAACTTCTTGTCTTTAATTTTCATCGGTTGTTGCAGTGTACGGTCCACGTTTTGTGATGCATGAAGCGTGTTCGCGATTGTTTGTGTGGATATTTGTAATCATAGACGTGCAGCTAGAGCCATGATGGCGTTTAGGGGCGAACAATAGGGCAGCAGAAGTAAACAAAACAATTGCTACGGCCAATTTTATAGGGCATCTAGATCATTCTAATTAGTAAGTAAAGTAGTATTTTTAGGTCGATATAGGAATAAGTAATGAGGCATTGTTTTAATAAATAACCGGTGGGGGTTCCAGTGGAGGATGGAATATACAAAAAAAAATACCTGGGGTGTGATTCTCTTAAAAACGGGGTCGGTCGAACAAACGAGTGAATGTCGCAGCGGCGAGTTTAAGTAGTCCCGTCACAGCGAACCAAACACATTTTAGCGCGTGCATTCTCAATTAGGCAGCCTTATAAGTTCGATCTTATCGACAGAAGCCATGCTGCCAAATTGAAAAAACACGGCCTAAAAAGTGTTTTTGTTCGCTCTGACGGGACTACTTAAACTCGCCGCTGCGACGTTCACTCGTTCATTTGTCCTGATGAGTCACAAATTTCTACGGCATCCATTTCGATTCGGAACTCACGCATACGGAGTTATACATTTCTGATCTTAACATTTATAATGTAAATATTATTATACATGCGACAAATACGTTCCTATGAAACAGCATAATAAACTTCCCACGCACCAAATCTTTCGATTCGCTTCATTCATAAAAATGGTAATTTCTAGAAACATCTACAAAACAAATCCTATTTAAATGATAATCCGTTTAGAGGAGGAGCTCTGTAGGGTTCGTAATAAGACCAGGTAGCCAGTAGTAATGAATGTCTATTGAAGATTTGCACTTCCTTTATATACAATTTACACACATGAGACAGATATACTTAAACTATAGCTATTTCACAGAACTCGCATAAAATACATATCAGAAGGTAGATCTAAACGGAGAGATGAAAAAGTACCCTACGCAAACTCATAACATTTATTTGTTTACATTACGTATGCTGCTACAGGACTCCCCTTCAAGCGAAGCGTACTACGGGTTTAATTAGCCTTCCTGACCGAGTTGTCTTTACCCCGGGCGCTGCAGAGTCGGTTGTCGCGTCTTCGTTAAAAAAGTAGGCTGGCTTCAGGCGGTCGATCGACACATTTACTTCTCGCCCGGGTAACTGTAGTCTGAAGACTTTACCATCTCGTTGTATGACGCGGTATGGGCCGTCGTATGGCGGTTTCAGTGCTTTGTGGCCGGTCTCGACGCGTAGAAAAACGCTGCTGCACGATTGCAAGTCTTTATGTACGAATATACTCCGGTTTTTTTTAGAGTGCTCTGCGACTCGGTACTCGCTGATGGTACGATGTAGGTCATCGACGTATCCGTAATCAATCGTCTCGGTGGTTCGGTTCGTGTCGAAAAAATCTCCCGGCAGTCTAACGCCGCAGCCGTAGGTTAGCTGCGCGGCGCTAACGCCGGTGTCGCTCCTTGTAGCCGCTCGCAGTCCCAGTAATACGGTGGGCAATACGTCTAGCCATTTATCGTGTTTATTAATTATACTGGCTGTTATTGCTGATTTTAATGACCTGTGCCATCGCTCGACGATGCCGTTGGACTGAGGGTGATATGGTGTGGTTCTGGTTTTTTCGACACCGAGTAGCTTGGTAAGGGCTGCGAAAAGCTGGCTCTCGAACTGACGTCCTTGATCGGTTGTGAGAGTAGAAGGGCAACCGAATCTTGTAATCCAACACTCATATAATTTTTTTGCTACTGTGTCAGCTGTTATACTGTGTAGTGGTATAGCTTCTGGCCATCGAGTTCTTCGGTCAATCATAGTGAGTAGATATTTATGACCTAGGTGTGACGGCGGTAGCGGTCCCACGATGTCGACGTGTACGTGTTGAAAACGGTCGGCGGGTTGAAATGAGCCGTAGTCGCTACTTGTATGGCGGTGTACTTTTGATTGTTGACACGGTATACATGATCGTGTCCAGGTCGAAACATCTGCGTTCATGGATGGCCAAAAGTATCTTTCTGTCACAAGCTTCCGAGTAGTTCGCACACCTGGGTGGCTGAGATTATGCACGGCGTTGAATGCTATGCGTCGAAAACTTGCAGGCAAATATGGTCGAATGTGCGGCGTAGAGGTCTCGCAGTATATTTTGCAATCAGTGTATGGTAGTGAGACTTTTCTTAAATGCACGTTGTTTTGTTGCATTACTTGCTGAATATCGCTATCCTTCTCTTGCGCGGCCGCCAACTGAGCGTAATCTATAGTGGTGGGGCAGTTGATAGCTTCGATGCGCGAGAGTGAGTCAGCGAC
Organism: Acleris laterana; assembly: GCA_963966035.1. NCBI lineage: Eukaryota > Metazoa > Arthropoda > Insecta > Lepidoptera > Tortricidae > Acleris > Acleris laterana. The sequence continues at coordinate 11,250,940 of OZ014451.1, forward strand.
GACGTTATCTCTGCCGCTGATATGACGTATGTCGTCGGTGAACTCGCTGATGAATAAAAGTTGGCGGGCTCTTCTCGGCGTCTCATTATTCGATGCAATTTTCTTTAGTGCGAATGTAAGTGGTTGGTGGTCCGTAAAGATTATTAACGATCGTCCTTCAAACATTTTTCTAAAATGTTTTACTGCCATGTAGATCGATAGTAACTCCCGGTCGTAGGTGCTGTAGTTTTGTTGAGCGCTGGAGAATCTCTTTGAGAAGTAGCCTAGTGGAACCCACTTATTATCGATGTACTGTTGCATGACAGCGCCCGCAGAGAAATTCGAGGCGTCACACATAAGTGCTATTGGTGCGTTGTGTGACGGGTGGGCTAACAAAGCTGCATTCTGTAGGCTAACTTTGCATTTAACGAAAGCGTCGTTTGCTTCGTCTGTCCATACAATCGGAGTTTTGTCCTTTTTCTTGGTGTCGTGAAGATAAGCGTTTAATGGCATTTGTATGGCTGCTGCGTGAGGAATTGCATCTCTGTAGAAGTTTAATATTCCGAGGAATCTGCGAAGTGCTTCAATCGTGTTTGGCTTAGGGTAGTTAGTAATAGCTTCAACCTTTTCTTCGGGTGGTTTTATGCCGTGCTGTGTCACCGTGTAGCCTAAGAACTTTACTTCTTCAGCGCCGAGCACACATTTCGAAGGATTTATGGTTATTCCATAGTCATTGAATCTTCTTAAAATTGTGCGTAGATGCTCTGTATGTTCTTCTTCACCTCGCGAACTGATAATGACGTCATCTATAAATGGGTAGCAGAAATCGAGACCTTGTAGTACTTGGTGGATAAATCGTTGGAAAGTTTGTCCTGCGTTTTTCAGCCCTGGACACATTCTGGGAAATTCGAAGAGTCCGAATGGTGTGATAATGGCCGTCTTCTCAATGTGTTCTTCGAGTACAGGTAACTGTTGATAAGCTCTATTTAGGTCGAGCGTGGAGAAAATCTTGCAGCCGTTCAATTGGAAAGTGAAGTCTTTGAGACGCGGGACTGGGTAACGGTCTGGCTTCGTAATTGCGTTTAATCTCCGATAATCTCCGCATACCCGAATATCGCCGTTTTTCTTCGGAACGATGTGCAGTGGACTGGCCCATGGGCTTTTGCTTGGGCGGCACAGGCCCTGCTCGATCATAATGTCGAATTCTTTTTTCACCGTTGCGTAACGATGTGGCGGAATGGGTCGGGCTTTGCAGTGCAGTGGGGGCCCATTCGTCTCAATGTAGTGCTCCACGCAGTGCTTGGGCGTCGCCTTCATTGAGGAAAGTCGAGTGACGTCAGGAAAATCCGCTAGTATGTTATGGTACTTCTGCTGGATATCAATGCTTCTCACAGTTGGCTCTGGATAACTACAGACAGGGGCTTGAACTGCTAGTTTAGTTCGTTTGTCGATCAAGCTTCGACCGGCAACATCTACTAGTAACTTGTGGAAATTTAAAAAATCTGCGCCTATGATGGGTTTCGTAACTGCAGCGATGATGAACTTCCAGCGAAAAGGCCGACGTAGATTTAAGTCCAGTTCCATAACCTTCTCTCCATATGTAGGTATGATGGTGTTGTTCGCTGCGTACAATTTAAACGTTGTCGGTTGTGATGGTACGATTTTCCTTTTTGGAATGACGGAAATGTTCGCCCCGGTGTCAATAAGAAATGAAAATTTAGACTTCTTGTCGGTGATAAAAAGACGGTGTGACTCTCCTGTCACGCTGGATCCCGCCTCGTCCAACGCTGGTTCTAGTTTTCCTTCGATGGAGTAGCGTTTTGTTGAATAAATGTACACGGTTGTGCACATTTAAATGCTTCATGTCCAAATTTCTGATGATAATAACAGTACGACAAATTGCTTGGAGTTACGCTACGGTGTGAGCGGAAACCGCGTTTTTGTGACTGCGACCGGGATCGAATCCACGACCCGCGCCCTCGGCGCCCGGGCTGGCAGTCGCGCTGCGGCGAGCGTCCGCGGCGGGTGTGCGCCTGCGCAGTGACGAGTTGCGTAATTGCTTCCGTCAGCTTGTCAATTTTATCTTCTAATATGCTCTGTCTTGTAGGTACCCTCGGAAGCAGGTAAGGCTCGGAAACGGCGTGAACTTCGTGCTTCGATGAAGATGCAATATCTGGACAGCGCTTTGAGTGGACAGTAGCGATTTCGTGTTGCGCCTGTTGGTCCATCATTTTGTCAGCCATCAGTGCTATTTCGTTTAAACTTGCCGTTTCACTGAGTGCTAATACCGAGCTTATGTTGCTAGGTAGTTGTGACAACCACTTGCTGCGTAGCGTTGCTTCTGATAAATGGTCTCCTGCTAAGTTTTGCATCCTTCTTAGGAGCTGTGATGCTTTAAGATCACCGAGTTCTAGGCCGGCTAAAACCCGTTGGACATTTTTCTGCTCGGATTCTTCGTAAGCGTCGAGTAGCCGCTGCTTGATAGCTTGGTACTTGTTACCATCTGGAGGACGAAGCAACAAATCGTAGATTTCGTCGATGTCTTGCCGTTCTAGCTGGCTCAATACGAGTTCGTATTTAGCTTGATCTCCTTTCTTCTGTGATGCCATGATTGCTTCAAAGTGCGCGAACCAGGCTCGAAGTTTGTCACGCCATATCGGTGGAATGCGTAATGCAACCGACACTCCAGATAACTCCGCGCTGCCGTGCACGGGGATCACAGTAGGTGGCACGTTTGCGGCAGGGTCCTGAGGTTGGTTTTGGCTCATCTTGGTCGTCGGGGTCACCAGTGTTGAGGAGGAGCTCTGTAGGGTTCGTAATAAGACCAGGTAGCCAGTAGTAATGAATGTCTATTGAAGATTTGCACTTCCTTTATATACAATTTACACACATGAGACAGATATACTTAAACTATAGCTATTTCACAGAACTCGCATAAAATACATATCAGAAGGTAGATCTAAACGGAGAGATGAAAAAGTACCCTACGCAAACTCATAACATTTATTTGTTTACATTACGTATGCTGCTACAAATAAGATTAACTTCCCAGACGTTATTGCGCGTTCATTTGCATAAAGAATGTCATAAATAAGTTTGACTAGCTTTTGTTGCCAACCGTACTCTTTCCACAGTCATCAACCAAAGGTTAAGGTCAGCTCGACCAAGTTAACTGTAAAACGAATTAGCAACACTGAAACGACGGTGACGCCACCTTTCAGTTCACAGATAAGTTGGTCGAGCTGTAAATCTTGCGAGTAACTTTTAAAACTGTCCCAGCATTGGATGAAGTTTGATATCGCAACCATTCTTTCAACATCTGTTGCCATATCACACTTCATCATCAGCTCACCTCGTAGAAGGCACAATATTGTATTGTCATTTATGTTGACTAAATTACAAAAAAAAAATGGTAAGTACTTTCAGCTTATTGCATTGGAACAGGTTCAAAATAGGGAATAAGAATATTCATGGTTTTTTTTTTCAGCTTCAATAAAATGCTCATTAATGTAACAAACAGGTAAGAAAAAACATTTTTTGAATAGCCAGAAAATTAACCAAGATATAAGCCAACAAAGATTTGTTCCATCTCTTTCTGTTACACTACTGTTACAATGACTTCACAGTGCACTTTGGATCCCTCTTTCTAATTAGCAGCTTAAAATGCTTGTATAATCTAATCTGTCTTTCTTGACCGATTTTAATTTAACTTTTGGGGAATCTCTTTTACGGTATTTTCATAGTGTGCGATTTAAAAATCCATTCATATTCCCCATTGACTCGCAAGACACTATTCGTGAGAAAAAAACATGTGTACTTAGTTTAATAAATCCTGTAAAAACATAACAAAAGATGTAAAGTAAATGTGGCGGTTACTTACCACCTAAAGTTGAGTTTCCAGTTAAAGCCTCCCCACGTCATGTCTGAGGCTTGGATGTACTCGAACGAAGAGTCGGATATGACATCTATGATGGGACAGACCACCGTGCTCCGGTCTTCCACAACTCGCGCCAGCAAAGGTTCCAGCCATCCCTCTAAGGACAAGGGGAGGAACGGTTAATTAAAAACGATTTGGCGAGTAGGTACGCGCTCGCCGCACAAACATTTGGCCACACAGGGAATCGAAACCAAGACCGCTAGCTTACGAAGCTAGAGCGGAGTCATGACTAACTAGTCTCTAAGATAGAAGAATGCTTTTGATCCCGGAAAAGTGGATAGTTCCCTAGGGAATCGCGATAAACGACTTCTACACAAGTAAGGGGCTAGTAATAGCTAGTAATAGATACAAGTAGAGATTAGTGTGTATCACACTAATATGTATTTAAAAACAACCCGACACTATTGTTTGCATAAGGGCCGGATGTTACACGGCACACGGCCCAGTAAATTAATATTATGTCTGTGGAAGGCTAGGGAATCATAACTTCACGGTATTGCGTGTCAACGTAACTTACGACACTAAAGTTATTGTCAATTAAATTAGAGAGGTTACATAATATTTCAGCTGGTGAATGGCCTTTTTGATTGAATCAGCTCGATATTAACAAACATAAATAATTACATTAGAACCTTGTACAGATGTAGTGCAAAATGATTTTCCTTCGGGAAAACTCGGATCTCAATCGGAATACGATGGCACCCGAACTGTCAATCAATGATTGTATTAAATGAGTGACGTTTTCATGTCCATTAAAATGGAACTTTATTGTTTAGTGTCAAATGACAAAGTGACAAATGACAGCATTTGTCATTTGACACTAAATCTGTATATACATACATACATTAAATCACGCCTGTTTCCCAGAGGAGTAGGCAGGGACCACTTCTTTAAACCTGCTACGATCCTGACAAATCTCATTCGCTTCTTCCACATTCATACATCGAGTCATGCAAAGTACAAAAATATGCTTACAGGTTTGCACCTTATTCCATTGCAATAAGGTGATAAGTGTACCTACTTATACATTTACCCGATGTACATGGTTAGATCAAAAATATTTTACGTAAATTTGGTATACAAATCATACAATATTTTTTGTTATAAAAATTTCAATTTTTTAGTCACATCTTAATAAATAATCAATCATTTTTAACTCACCCACGACTCATACCTAATTTGCAGTTTCTGATGAGAACAGAGCATTAAAATAATAACCTTATCAAGCACTACAGAATAAAAAAACAAGTTTATTTAACCAATAACTTTCCCTAACTAAAAATAAACATTAAGACGGTAATACACTTGAGTTTACACTTAGAATACTACGTCATCAGTAATAGGGTTACCATATTAAATCACGAGCGCAAGACTTTCCACTTTTCTTTAATTAGGGCAGTTGTTGACCTGTTTTTACAAGAGGCATACATACCAGTGCATTCGCAGTGGGCGTCTAGGAACGTGATGACGTCACCCTTGACATGCTTCGCGCCGAGGAGACGCGCGCGGATAAGCCCCGAGCGGTTTTCCGTCCGGAATAGATGCGTCGGAACCGGCAGGGATTTTATATATTCTTCCAACTTTTTACCGAGGTGATCTGTAGAAATAGTATGTAATTAGCGGCGTGATCGTTACATCTGACCATACACTTGAAAGACTTTAATATGAAAAAGATGCTTACCTATGATACTAAATAAAAGTTAATATACTTACTAAACAAAAAAAGTTATATTTTGTGTCAAAACTTACGCTTAACTTTGAAAGTAATAAGAAAAATATTGTCAATTAACCAAAAACTAACAAAACCATGGGCATGTTTCTGCGGAACCTAAATTATGTTAAGTATGTATATTGAGATCCTGTGAAATCTGTATACATAAAATTTTTACGACCATACAAAGTTTACGTTATGTATATTTTGGAAAACAAATCCTATTGAATCCTATTCACTCCTTGACAAGCACATTGCACACTAATCAGTCATCATCATCAAACAAAATGTCATACCTTTCTCACTGGCGTCGTCGACCAGAATGATTTCTTTGAGCAAAGGCCGCGGCGACCGGTTGATGGTGCTCCATATCGTCCGGATGAGCGTGGACCACGCCTCGTTGTGGAAAACGATCACCACGCTGGTTGTCGGCAGCAGCTTCGGGTAAGCCTTGTCTCTACACCTGCCAAATATTTTACATTCAGATCGTGTTGTTACCCTAGTAATTTTTACGCCAATTTAGATCCTGCAAAAACAGCTGTCTTTCTTTGAATTCGGGTGATAGAACGAGACGCTCAGAGATTATGTTAAGAGGATTATGAAGCTGAAATTTTTCATACAAAATGCAATACGCTTCTTGAATCCTATACATACTATGAAAAAATAGGTCTGTACGTATCGTTCTTTTTTATGTTAACCTTTAAAGAAACTAGTACAAATCTAGTTTTTCATAATTCATAACTTTATTTAGGGGGAGAGAAACGTTATCGAAAACTTTTGACAGCTACGCGATTTAAGTGTCGCTTCACAATGCTTAAGAAATTTGTTCGTGTAAGTACACTAAAGCCTACAGGGCTTACAGTTAGATGTGCTGGGATCAGGCCGACTAAACTGCAAATAGTATGGTGCGAGCGGTTTAATATCTAAATATATAAAATAGTACCGTTACAACTCACAGCCTGAACCACTCAGGGACTTGAAATATGGTGGGAGTATTCCTTCGGTACTAAAGAAACACTAAAAAATGATTTTCCGAAAATCAACCCCCAACGGGAAGAAATAGTAGGAGTAAAGCTAAACTAATTCTACGCGTACGTCACGGGCGTCCTCTATTAGCTAAGTAAACTAACGTTTCGCTGCGATTTAGACGCTAATAAGCCCTAAACTATGAAACGTGAACCTAATGTTAACACCTAGTTTGAAAACAGTATTAAATTAACGGCTAACTGATTCTCAGTGAGTCCAACCCTATGGCGGTCGTCACATTCACATCTCTACTGTGGTTAGGCGGTTATCACACTGATGCGTATCCGCACGCCGCTTTGGTGTGTGAACGAGACAGCGCTACGCACGTGTATAGGCGATGTCTCGCTCACACACTGGAGCGGCATGCGGATACGCATCAGTGTGATAACCGCCTAACCACAGTAACCACATCAGCAAACGACAGAATTGAGTGGTGCTGCTTAATTTACGATTACAGATACGATTTTTTTATGTTTGTGCTGTAATGGGTTAGCATTAATTAAGTTGGCTAGGTAGTTGTTAAATCATAGGCTATTAATCTTATCATTTGGTACATTACTAGAACCCAGGCCCTCTTTTCTACGCGGTAAAACAATTTTGCTTTTAACATGTTATGGTATCATCAACGTACAATAGCTCTTATTTACTTGATAGTAATAATTACTAGGGCCCGGAATTTTCGGGAGAGAACAGCACTGTTTATCGATGTTATCGACAAATAGAGGTTTTTTTTTATTTATTTATGCTTTTATTAAACAAAACTCGAAATTTTCCGATGATGCGTTTTCTTTTCAGCGGTCGGTTCAAAGGGTAGGCGCACACGCTACCTTACGTTAGGTGGTATCAGAGGAATCTATTCTCAAGTCAAAAAATAAAAGGGGTTTCGTAATTATACTGATTTCAATAAAGCAATTTAAACGGATTAAATACATATACTTTCCGATATTTAGAACTTTTCCATCATCGACCGTCGCAAAGAGTAGGTACCTATCATCGGAAATTTTGAGGTTTTATTAAATAAACTATCGATTTGTCGATAACATCGATGAACAGCGGTGTTCTCTCCCTACAACTTGTCAAAAGCCGCCCCCAAAATTCCGGTCCCTAGTAATGACGGCAGAGTTGAAAACAATGTCAAAACACGTCAAAAGCAAATTTGACGACTTGACTGATCGATCGACCAACTCACAGTCAAAACCGCTGGACCTAGGGACTTAGAATTTGGAGGGAATACTTCTTGAATGTCCTAGGGAAATTCATCCCCTAAGAGGTTAACATAGAGGAGAGTATTCTACGCGAAGACGCGGGCGTTACTACATAAAGAAGCGACACTATTTAAGCGGTACTCCCTCGATTCCCAGATTCTACAAGCATAACAACAAACAAGCTTACTGAGAACCCGTCCAATTCCACGAACGTTTGGTCATTCTATATAACCTAATCAGCACGGTTATGCTACTACCCAAAGTAGAAAGGCCTTATGTGCATGATGACTTTATACTGTTATACGGTATTTTGGTTTGGACGACGGCAGTATAACACATTAATTTTAATATCATATCCATACACTTGTGATTCTCGAGATACTTCCTTTGAAATTGGTGCTGAGGAGACATAATGGCGTCACACGTCGTTCAAACGACATATTTATGGTAGCAAGAGGGAAATGAACTCCGAGATGCATTGCTATGTTTGAAACGCGGCTAGAATAGTCAATGTGATAAGTTATTCGGCGAATACAATTCCGTATAATGTCTTTGCTGACTTGTTCAAAGACCTCACTAACAATGTTATAGGTAGACTAAATTTATTAAAGTGGGTGCCAGGCCTTGAAATTAGAGTGCACTGGTCACGATAACCCCATTCTCAGAAATGACTCATACTAGTTACTGAGGCGTTCATGTTAGCTTTAGAAAGTGAAAACTCGTAATACTATTTATAATGGGATCGTATCAAGTAAAGACACCTGTAGCTGCCGGAACCCTGACTGCTGACGAGAGGATTTCCTAACAGCTTTGAAATTAAATACGATTTAAATGTACTGTATTTTCATAGGTGTACTGGTTGTAACGAAATAGTACCTAAGCAGGTCGAAGGTTTGCATATTTTGTTAAGTTAACAAAGACGTTAAATTTAGTGGTAGGGAGAAGCCCAAATCTGCGTTTTGTTATTACATTTTGTTGCGTTAAGATCTGAAAGGTTACGAGTTATATGACAGTAAAATAATTAAATGAATTTATATGAAAATTAAATCTAAAAATTATAAAACTTTTTGGAAGATTAATATATTTTAAAATTATAACAAAATAAATGTTGCCTACGCAACAACGCCTCAGGAACAACAGTTTTCTATGACTACGTTTACTTTGACGTCTTAAGAAGACGTTAAGAGTTAAGTCGGAAATGTCAGCTAAGATGCGTTAATAATACGACCCGTATAGTCACATTTACTATTAAAAACTAGTTAAATGATCAAATTGTCACATTAATGCACTATTAGAGATTTCTCCTTACCCATAAAATGTGGTACCTAATGCTACTCGTAAACACGGTAATGAATATAATCGTTAAACTAATGACTATGAAACTGGATAATAATGGTACCGCAATAAATAGTTTTTTTAGTGCCAGAACCGCAGCATAGCAAATTGCCGGCGAGCTGTAGTGTTCCACGCAAATTTAATATCGCACTATTAAAAACATGAGCGCTAAATACGGTAGCGATAAGATATTCGCTTAAAGTTTCGTGTGATAATCACATCGCCAAATCCGCGAATATGCACTTCAAATTTAAAACTAACCGAATCGGTATTTGGCAAGTAGCGAATTTGCTATTCTTATTCCAAATCAAAATACAGATTCGTACTATACCCGTAATATACGCGGTTCGCAGTAGGCAGCCGAGTTATATGAAGATTTGGAAAAGGCCGGATACGGGCACTCGGCTCTCTCACTAATTCGAACGAAACGCTTAATTGACAGTAGTAGTAGGAACTATTACGTTATACCGATGTGTCCGTTAGGATACCTATTGCATCCATTAGATAATTAGAGTGAGTTTACGAGTCAATTTCTAGAAATTTGTGTTAAATTTTTTGGTAACAATTTATGGAGCTAAAACATGATAACACTGATATGTAAATATTTTATTAAAGTATCAGGCAGTTTAATGGGTGTTTAATCCTGATTAAAGCGATCGCAAATTATAGTTCTCGGCCGATAAGTCTTCACTGAAGTTACTGAATATTGATAACATTGACAGCAGTAAAACAATGCTAAACTTATTTGTTGGGTGTGGAGGAACAATAATAAGAGCATTGTTACGAGCATTATATAATTTTGACGAAGTTATGTAAAAGATTATTGAATAAACAATTGATACTTAATGGATGAGCGTCTGCCGATACACAACATTCAAACTCAAAATCAAAATTTTGTTTTTAAACTTAAATTATGATGACTATTATAATATGGACGAGGCCTTTTGTCAATTGCCTTAAAAACTTCCACTTACTTCGCAAATCTGACGTCGGTGAGGGATCGGTTGATGGATATCATGTCACTGGCGAGTAAATTGAACTGGTTCTCCTGGAACTTCTCCAGCATGAGCCCCTCCTGCTCTGCTGGAGTGTTCACCGCTTTGCCTGAAACAAAATTACATTGTAGCTAGTCTACTACTTTTACCTGGAAAATTGGTCAGGGCCCAGGGTAATAGCGACTTCTGTGCGGACCGAGTCGCGGGTGAAAGCTAGTAATAGTATTAACAAGAAAGAAAGAGGATGACTTAAACACAGTAACGGCATTATGCGAGCGATGCGTACGATAGGTATACGATACGACTCACGGAAAATTCACGTGCATTACAAAGTGTAAAAGAAAATACAGAGCTGAAATAAATAATCAGTCTCTCGCACCGGGGGTTACGCACGATCACACAAATGAAACGGTACTAAAATGGTAAATAATACGAAAGATACCATAGCAATTACGTTACGTGACGTGACTGTATTCTGATTTTAAATGTAACACTGATTTTGGAATGTGTTTTGTATTCAAGTAACGGCATGTTAATAATACTATTGTGTTGGAACTTATTTCTATTTATGACCAACTCAATGTAATTTGACGTGATATGCAATTTATACTGTTTTGATTTATTGAGTAATATATTTGAATCGGAAACTTGTTATTCAGACCAAAACAGATGACCGTCTAGAAACATCAAGTTTATTTTTTTCTTATTACTGTCCTTGATTGGAATGATATATTTAACTATGAGGCATAAACTGTTGTTAAACTTAGTTTAACTAAGCTGCAGTTTTGAAAAGAGAGCTTGTACAAAATTGATTTGTAAATTGAAGTTTCTTATCAAAAGGGACTTTTTTCCTTTTTGTTGCTATCGTCATTTGTTAGGACTTAGGATATCCGTTATAATATCTACTTAACACATATTTTAGGGGAAAAGCCCCCATTACGTATTACGACTTAAAATAAAGGGTATTCTATAAAAGGTAGGACATACGGACGGAAGGGACGACTGCTATCTAATTAAGCCAGTAATAGGATCTGATGGCACCGTTTCGGTCCGGAACTCTACAAGACGATATCAAATTGCATTACAACACATATATGAAAAGACAAGTCTTTAAGGTTAATTCCTTATAATTCGTGTAAATCGTACATAATAAAAATGTTCCAAGTTCATGTTACAAATTAATGTCCCACAGTATTTCATTTTTAACCCCCGACGTAAAAAGAGGGGTGCTATAAGTGCGACCGCTACGTGTGTGTGTGTGTGTGTGTGTGCGGCGAAATGATTTGTTTGCATTATTTTTTATTTAAATAAATGATGTTACTTTTCCTCTGAAACGGGGTTGATTGTGAATACTTGTGAACTATTTCTGTTAAAAACTTAGACGTACATATTGATTGTATAAAGAGAACTCCGTTTGCCTCTCACAATAATAGTTGTCGTGTTTATATTTGAAACGATTGACCTATAGAAGTAGCCGTCGTAACCTGATTGATGCTTCGGCCATGTGTACGGTGTACAAATAAAAATTAATTAAAAATGCTCAAGTGGATAAAACTATACAAACATTAGAAAAAATATGCTATTAAGTATGAAGTCTGTAATTTATAAATATTTTGAATGCATTGTGCAACGAAGTTCAAAAATAAATGTATAATAATAATTCCAAAGACCTACTATGAAATGCTTGGTTTAAAAAAATGAACACTAGCCAAGTGTTTATTTTAATGTTTGTTTGTTTCTGTATTTTTTTATATTAATTGAAAACGCCAAACAAAAAACAAAATTATTTTTACTTTAATCTCAAAACACAGTGAAGATGTTGATACCTCATCAACTAGGTATGTTACGGGCAACACAAGGCTAACAGTCTGCCGGCTGACATTGGCCTGTCGATTTTCTCGAATTGTATAGCGATGCGCGCGGCGATTTCAGCCAGACAACGCTGGTGGCCAGCATGCGGCCTGACAATCGTCGTCACTTAGCGATCGGTAGATAACGAACTGTCGTTAGAAAACTAATAAAGCCGGCCAGCAGGCAAAATCTTTAAACGTGTGCTCTGATTTTAGACTCAGACTTGGGACTATGGGTTATCTGTTAGTCTATGACGCCATTCAACAATCGTGACATGATCAAATTGTAAATTCGGAGTACCTACTCTTTAGTTGTGATCCCCCAACAATAACAACGCTGCATCCGATATCGTATGTTTATTCAATAAAAATTACCGGTTCCCTTGCATGGAAACAAAGTACCATGAAGCGTGGTGCTTTTTATAGTGGATTGGTAATTAATTAGTAAAACGGTTACATTAGAAATAGTTTCTTTATGGCACATGCTACGTTTTACCGTAGTTAATACAGCTTGAGAATTGCAACCGTAATTATTTATCAGATAAGAAACAAAACTGTGACTGCTAACGCACGGCATATGCGTGACACACACGAGCCAGCGATGGACCACGGATGACGTCGCGGCGACCCCTCCACACATTTTTACCTGCTCTCGGCTAAGACAATTCATGTATTTTATTATAAAATGCATTAAATTTTGTAAAAAATCACAAGACGTTCTTCTTTACTTCAAAAATCTACACCGTTCGTCAAGGTGCAAGACGCACCTGTTCTTCAGTGACATTAAAAATTAATGTCCAGTTAGGTAGTTATAGGATTCCGTATGGTAAGTGGGAAAATATAGAACCCTCCTTAAATACCAAACGGCTCTGTTTGTGTATGTCTGTTTGATAACAGGTTATTGTCTTCTCATTGCCTGAACCGGAAAGCGGAAGCACATATCATGTCACACTAACATTAATCATAAATACTTAAAGATGGCGACATAGAGATCGTAAGCCTTAAACATTTGCCATTTGGAATTTGCTGTCTTAATCAAATATAATTATTGTATCGAAGTTATTACTGTTTAACGACCCGATCGATCATCGAAGAACATCGCCACAGGACAGTCGATCTGCAAACGATCAATCATCGATTGACCGGATAGTAAATCGATTGGGTATCCAACTATATCGAGCCGTTTGATTAGATATGCTTAGGAACATTAGTATTCTTGTTATTACTGTTTTTACTTATCAATAATCGGTAAATCGAATAGCGTATGTCAATTTAATATGAAATTACCTACTAGCACACGAGATTCTGGATAAATTCAAATCAGACAGTTAACCTTTACAGAACCATGTCAAATTTCATTTGACTTACTGCGTTACGTCACATTGACATAGTTTCATTAATGAAATGACCCAGGAATAGGATTTAAATTGGTCAACTTTACATATTTTACGAGTTTATCTGTGTACTAAATGTTTAAATTACAGCCCTAACTTTTAATTATGTTTTTGTATCCAACACTTCCACTAGTAAGTACTAATAACTGATTTAGGTGTACGCGTACTTCCATCGGAACTACACTCGAGCGCAAACTTTCAATGACACCTGCCTATTAGGTGACTGAACCCACCGTACCGTAGGATTACATACAATCAAGCCAAATTAAGGGTTACAAAAAACTTAGCTAAACACGGATGTGTTTCTATACATTTCTATCGAAATATCGCTTATTATTGTTGCTATTGTTGTAGGCGTTTAATAGACTGTTGTTTACATAAAACGATCGCAGAATTTGACTTCTTACTCGAGAATTTAGACTGTATGCCTTTTGATTTTACGACAGCATTTTATTTACATGACGCGCTACAAATGTTGATTTGAAAGAATTTAAGTGTCTGTCAGATGGGTAGAGTAGATGTCATTTGAAAGTTGTAAGCTGTCGCATTTAAAGACTGTGAGAATTTTCCCAATCTTTAATATAGATCAGACCCATGTACCTATGGAAAGTTCATTGTTACACATAATTACGTCTCGAGCATCGCAATAAGTTTTGAACAAGTTCTTAATAGACTAATCCAAAAAGAAAAGAGTATCTAGAGAGAAAAATAATGTATCCAAATGTGTGTGTGTGTGTGTGTGTGTGTAAACGATCTATATTTCTTACTTAAAAAACTCTTAGATACTCGTAGGTTTGACTATAAAATCTGCGTTTTAGACCCAAAAATCGCAGCTCTTCATGCAAATATTTTAATTATTAATTTATTATTTTAAAATTTAACATATAACTATCATACATCCACCAGAAACTGACGCGCAGCTAAATTCCCTCACGGTTTGCGCCAATGGGAGGTAAACATTAAATAATGTTATCAGAATCCGTCAACAGTATTTTGCCTTGCAATTATAATGGTTGTGTATTTTCTAATGGTACAAGCAATTTACTTAAGCATTAGTCAGGTAGGTATTTGTACAACGCAGAGGTTGAATTTCTCGTAAATTATTTCGACTACTGTGGTCTATTCCATACAATGACACCCTTTCATTCCAGTCGTGTCAAAATCAATAAGGCTATAGATCTATAAAATAGATATAAATCTAGACTAAGTATAAAACGTGCTTAGGCATCCCGGGTTCAAGTAAGAGCAAATATTCATGTGATGAGCGCGAATATTTGTTTCCGAGTACTTTTTATTTATTACTAGGTAGCTTCTGTCCGCGATTTCGATTATCGTTATTCCCTCGGAAACTTTTGATTTTTCCGGGGTAAAAAGTAGGCTATGTGTTAATCCAGTGTATAAGCTATTACCATTCCAAATTTCCAAATCCAGCCGTTTAGACGTGAAGAAGTAACAAACATACACACTCACACACTTACAAACTTTCGCCTTTATAATATTAGTGTGATTTAATATGTGTATGTTTATCGTCGTATCGTACTTAACCTAATACAAGCCTAGAGCTTAGTTTGAAATGACGTAATTTGTGAGACTGTCCTCCTGAGTTATACAGGTGTCCCAGAAACCAACGTCAACCCGCCTAGGGCTGATAGAGCACCTCATAAGCTATCGATTTAACCCCCGTGTATGTTCAGCAATTGTTATTAGTTTCCGAGATATTGATCATTTTAATCGGTTTTTTTGTCATTTTTCCTTATGTCCGTGATACGAGAAACCCCTAAATTCATGTATTTATACTTTATTTTTTCAGGGTTTTCTTGCATGATTAGAATCACTGTGAAATAAGGAAGTTTTTAAAGCTACATGCCATTTTTTTTTTCATTACTACTTTTTGAGTAATCGCACAGAGTTACTTTCTCCATACTAAGGGAACCCCGTGTTTGTTTTTCACCAAGTGTGGAAAAACCAACTTTGTGTGTTTACTCAAAAAAAGGTAGGTACTTACTTAATGAAAATAAAAATGCCATGTATCTTTAAAAACTTCCTTATTTCACAGTGATCCTAATCATGCAAGAAAACACTGAAAAAATAAAGTATAAATACATGAATTTAGGGGTTTCTCGTATCACTAACATAAGGAAAAATTACAAAAAATCCGATTAAAATGATCAATATCTCGGAAACTAATAACAATTGCTGAACATACATGGGGGTTAAGTCGATAGCTTATGAGCTGCTCTATCAGCCCTAGGCGGGTTGACGTCGGTTTCTGGGACACCCTGTATAATAACTTTATAAAAAAAATATGATAAAAACATTTTTAGGGCTTGAGCTATTTCATTTACGTGACGTTATTCGGTGAGATTCAACAGGTTACAAAAGGAACAATAAACCACGCGTTCTATTGTCCAGTCTGTTACCAGTATTGTAAACAAATGAGCTACCAATTAGTGCTCAATCACTGTAAATAATTATAGTTATGAGGGAATGCGACGCGCGGCCGTCACGCCTAAAACATATGTATTTATTAACTATGCTTTCATCTAATGTACCTACCTAGTGCTAATCATTCGTGTTTATTGCATTCACCATGCGGCAACAAACAACTGTAAAGCTATTGTGTGTGTGGATTCAATTAGGAAATTGGTTTTTGTCTATTACAGTACAGAAGTAAACACATCACTAAATTGGAGCAAGGGTTTAATACGCAACTCGGATGCGTGTTTTCTATTACTTCGTTAAGAGTCGCTGAGACGCTTGCATTCACATATTATGTAGCCGCGTTTAGAAAGGGATTAGAGGTGACAGTTTTACCATATACTTACGTCAAAGTGCATATGAATTGACAGCTATTCCAATCCCAAACTAATCGCGGTTTCATAATACAAATGTACAGTATGCCAGTTCCTTAATTATAGCTATAGGTAATCTTCGCTTTTCTTTGAAACACGAGTGACAAATATACAGTTTAATGTGAATGCGAGTGTGATAGCGATAGACAAGACAACCGATGTCTATTACAAAACTCTTGAAAGCAAAACCAAATGTATGTCTTGGATCTTGGTTGATTAAATTAAATAAAAAACAATTTTAAGCGATGTAAATTGTCGTGCTAGAATTAAAAACGCTTAACTTTTTTTGGGATCGTAATATTCTATAGTATAAAACGAAGTCGTTTCCCGCGCTGTCTGTCCCTCTGTATGTACGCTTAGATCTTTCAAACTACCGGAGTATGAACCGGGGTTAGGTAAAAAAAAAATTAAGCGAAACGGTCGCTAGTGATAAGATATAATAACACATTAACATTACCATTACAAGAGGTATACCTTACTATGTGCAAGTTTAGGTAAGCATTTAAGAGACGTGATTGGAATAGGTTAAACTGAAATACCTAAAGAGAGGCGTAACATAGAGATGATAATACTCCACAAAATATTTGTGAATATTAAAATGGAAATACCCACATATTGGATATTTAAAAATGCTATTAATTTGTTGGTCACAAAAATTGTAATTTATTTTATATTGTAAATAAATGCTATTATCTTTCTTTATGTTTCATTTTAATTTAAAAATGTTTGATACAAATATGATGCATCTTTTTGTGTTTCTCATCATTGATCAGTGGAGAGGGCAGTTTAAATAAACACGCTGGATATGTAAGTCTGTCTTTCCAGGATTCTTACAAAACAAATATAACCTAAGCTTTAAGTTTTATAGGTATATCTAGAACCTAGAGCTTAGTTTGGGGCTACGTAAATTACCCGGTGTTGGTCACTAGGTATTTAGTTATATCATAAGTTCATAACAGTATAATTTTAAAGTTCAAATTCAAGTACTGTGTGGTATTTTTTACCCAGTAGTAAGTGTCGCTTGGTTTAAAAAAGTTACTGGCTTTAGAAAAAATGCATTTCTTTTCAAGTTATGAATATTCAGACAAATGAAACAGTTGAAAAACAAACCTTCGGACTTGCCATAGGTTACCAATATAACTAGAGTAAGTTTGAATAATTTAAATCACATACCCATTTCACCAGGAAGTTCTCCTTTTGGCAGGACAACCGGCGCTTTGTGCCATAGCTTGAGACGTGACTTGGAGTATGGTACCATCTGCAACCCGTCCTCCCCAATCTCTTCCTCAATTTCATCTTTTACGTCAATCACATTTTTCTGTAACGCAGCTGCTATAGCCGCTTTTTTACCTCTGTGCACTTCTGTTTCCTGACCCTAAGCAATAATAAGGATTGTCATCAGCTTATAGGTTATTATTGTCATCTTGGGTCTTAAGTCAAAGCAGGACGATTTTCAATTCATAATAGTGTGGTTACTATGTCATTAAATACTTATATAAAATTTTACTACCAGTTTTCCTTGTTTAGTTATCTCTTGTTTCATTATTAAGAAACCTTACTTAATTGATTGTTATGTGATCATTAGGTGCTTAAGCAATTTTTTTTATTTATTTAATGATTTATGATAAATCATGATATAAATGTTGGTATACATTGAATGCTTACACAAGATATATATATATATTTTTTTTTTTATGGCATAGAGAAGGCAAACGAGCACACAGGCCACCTGTTGGTAAGTGGAAACTGTGACCCATAGACATTCGCATTCACAAGACTGCAATGCAATCCTAAGACTGCAAATGCGTTGCCAACCCTGACATTTACATTGGCCAATAGACTGTTAGTCTGTGATGCCTGTAGTACCTATTTCACAAAACAATGTAAAATAATTCAATGTTAATCAACTGTTAGTTTACACATTTTGACAGCCGTTAACGTTCTAATCGTCTGTTAAATGGTTACCATTGTTTGGTGAAATTGGTACTTAGCCCTCTAGTGCCCCATACCCAAAATTTAAATTGTTTGGTATGGCTATAGTCTCCCTAACCTAACCTAGACCCCAAACTCCTGTATGGGGTCTAGGTTAGGTTAGGCTTTTGGGACTGATTTTAAAGTGGTTCATTATGAAATCTTGTGTTGGTGATCTTTTGTAAAAACCAGTTCGGCCCAGTAAAAATGGTAATTTAAAAAAATCTAGTTCATTTTTTTATTGGAAAGCAGGATATAGCTGTCACATATTTTAACACTATTTATTTAAATAAGTGAAAATATTAAAATAATTTAATGAGGTAGGTATATAAGTAAAAGTTATAGGATCATAACTCTTTATGTAGCTAATTATATTTTATTACAATAGAAGAAACTTTAGTTATTCAGAATTCCTTTGAGTGCTCTCATTTGTGACACCGACAAGCCAATTAAGAACCTGTTACACTCCCTTTCACTGGCCAAGCTGCTACTGCAATTTCTAAGTATAGGTACTAATTCTTATCAGCGTTGTATGAAGGAAGGTGTATAATGAACACTGATAAAGCGTAGGTTATAAAAACAACAGAGTTGATAAACAAGCCTCTAAGTAAGCATTGAGTTGGAATTAAATGTATCTGTTACTTTTTATGATTCAATAAAATGAAATCTTTTGTACAAATGTTTCATGTTTTGTTGAATGTTTTGTGTTTTGAAGTTGATAATTAAAGGGAAAAATTTATTAAGATAATACATTACAATTTAATAAAGTATTATACAATTCAATATTCACTACCCTTTACCTTAAATAGTAATGAGATATGAATCTATACATGTCATCCTCATATATCTATTATATGTCATTCACATCATAACAGTAAATAAATAGTTACTATTATTATAGTTTATTATCTTAAATTACTCATTAAGTGAAATGTAATATTTCTTTTGAGTAAATAAACGTCTTTAACCAGAAATAACATAGAAGTATTTTCAATCCATTTTAGGTCCAGATTCACATTATTATCCAAACAGTATCAATATTAAAAACAAATTTAGATGACTCATTTTTGTTTGAAATGAAAGCTCTTAAGGGATGTTTCTACACACCATTAAACATTTAAAATTATAGTTATTCAGTTTTCATTAAAAGTATCAATAGTAAAAATGAACATTAAGACCATGAATCAAATCACATATCTAAAGTGAGAAATCTATAGCATTAATATCATAATTAAATAATTAAATTTACATATACTGCACATTAGACTGAACCTAACTAGAACCATAAATTACATACGTACTTTGAGTTCAGAAAATGACCATTGTTATTTATTATTTACTCACCCTCTCAACAAATTCTGTGTTCTTGTTTTTACTGCAATCCCAGCCATCCCCAATGCAGTCTGAGTATATGGTCAGGAGAGCCACATCAACCAGCAACCACACTAAAGATGTGAGTAATATTATCCGGCATGTGTGAATCCTTATCTTGCTTCTAAACATGTTTACTACTTCACTTCACTGCCACATATCAATTTGAACACGGCGATTTCCTAAGGTCGACCTGCACACCAAGTAATCACAAATAAAACTTCCAATGACAATAATCAATCACATATTCTAACCAATAATACTTTTATTACATCCACAATAATTATTGAAGAAAATAACAGCTCAATTCATACACCAAACAGTAAGTCTGCGAGTACAAATTGGAAGTAGGTTTCCGGATCCAAAATGTGGATATCGCACCGTCGCACCGATGTTTTACCAACTTTCGTCAAACACATCTAAGCACATATTCGCACGACCGTATTTTTGTGTTAACTTACACGCTTCCCTTTTTATGATTTATTGGTTCCTGATAAGGTCCACGGCACTCTTGAATAAATTAAAAGCGGTGGAAGGAATGAAAATTGGTTGCCTAGCGGTAATGAGCGGTCGACAATCGAAAACGTATACGTCAAAAGTCAAACCAAACTTTCTACCTCGCGTCATCGCGTGTCGGTCGTGTTGTGAGGGTATACCAACCATATAGACAGATAAATGTTAATTAATAGTTTATAATATAATTTAAAAAAGATGTAAGGTTTAGGACTATTTAATTACTAAAAACGTATTATATTTAAATAAAATTAAATACCAAGTGTTAGAAAATGGTTCATCATTCTTTATCTGTGGTGAGGATACTATCTAGTCAGCCACAATGGCTGAAAGAGGGAGGCCCCTTTATATGCCTGTCTCTTTGTCTTGCACTGGCCATAGACAAATAGTAAGAGTAAAGGCAAGTATACACTTGGCCATATCGCACCTTCGGCAGGACAAGGGCACAATTGCCCCTATAATCATATAGTACATTGTGCCCTTGTTCTACCGAAGGTGTGAATGCTGGGGCTAAATCTGCGGGATGCGAGATCGTTTCTTTCATTGTAAATGTTAAAGTAACAGTCAAATTTTACAATTTATAAGAATACTTTAAAGTACAAATGAACAATTAAATTATACTTTGCTTATTTACAAAATAATTTTTCTTGCCAATAGAGATGACAAACAGTTCAGGTAGAGTCTGGCAAATGAAAGATGAGAATGAGTTTTTTATGGAACTTTTTACATGACAACACAAGCTGAATTGTCAAACGTCATTGTTCTGTCATTCATTCGTTTTGATATCAGTGTTCGCTTTCCGCAATTGTAGCGTTTTTAGGTGTTAATGATGAAAAAAACTATAAAAGGTAATGTTCGTAAGCTGCTGCATACTATAATATGTAAATACAAAGAAAAACAAGAGGAGAGAAACATGGCTTTCAAGGAGAAACAAGAGTGTTTACACGCGATATCGTCGTTTCTAGGTTAGTATGGAATAATATTTTTGATATTTACGTTTATCCAATATCCAATAAATTTACTTGTCGCTACTCATTATCTAATACGAGTATAATAAAATGACGCGTGTACTTATGTCAGGTTAATTTAATATTGTTATTTATTTTTTTAACAGATGGCCTGGGGAATGTCGAAGGAGTCGATATTGTCAAAAATACAGTAGAAAAGTTATGTGAGTTGGAGAATAACGAAATTTTAAAGACCCAAAACCAATATATGGAAGAAATTGCTTCTTGCACTGGTACGTATGTATGAACAGATGTAGTTTAAAAATATTTCATACATATTATTAAAATTACGAAATCCAATAAGACTCAAACTCTAAATCAATTGCCGTATTTTAAGACAGACATGTACATTGTACATGCCCAACAATAAGAAAACTTGTTAGTCAATGTCAACATGTCAAAGTAAAAATTTTAAGAATTAAATCAGACATTGACTAACTAAAATTTCATATTGTTGAGCATATACTTAAATGTCCATAATAAAATTAGGTAAGTAAGATTTACAATGTGGATCTCATCCGAATTTTGCTGATGGAAAATAATTTTGCATAACATCTGTATAATGTGTGACGATATTCCTGTGGTGTAATATTTACAAAATACCTGTAAACTTACATTTTCTTTATTTTTGTAGAGGTAAGTGTGTCAACACTTAACAGAATCAAACATGAGGGGTCAGTCAATGAAGGTGAATGGAATACACCGGGAAAAAAACGCCCCCACAAGAAAACTGTATCAAACTTAGATAGCTTTGACATTGATGCTATACGAAACAAAATCAATGAATTTTACGTTGTAAAAAAAGAAGTTCCAACATTAAGAAGCCTCTTGACAGACTTACAAGCATCCATTGGTTTTCGTGGCTGTCGTGAAACCCTCAGACATATATTGCTTTCAAATGGCTATGAATTTAAAAACAACAAAAATGAACGCTCATTGTTAATAGAGCGGTATGATATTGCTGCATGGAGGCACAAGTTTCTCCGAACAATTGCCACTAAAAGGGCAGAGGGTAAGCAAATTGTATACCTTGACGAGACTTATGTTCATAAAAACTATAAACCTAAGAAATCATGGCAAGGTCCATCTACGAGTGGTGCTGTGGAAAACATATCATCAGGAAAAAGGTATATTATTGTGCATGCTGGGCACGAAAATGGGTTTGTACCTAATGCTTTATTGGTTTTTAGTACCAAATCTAAGAGTGCTGACTATCACCATGATATGAATAGTCAAAATTTTAACAAATGGTTGACTGAGAAGCTTATCCCAAATTTGCACAAGCCCAGTGTAATAATCATGGACAATGCCAGTTACCACACTGTGCAGAAAAATAGAGCCCCAACAATGGCAAATCGCAAAGCAGATATTAAAAAGTGGCTTGATGAGAATAATATAGAGTATGAAGAATTTTACTCAAAAGACGAATTGATGTGTATAGTTGATAAGCATAAACCAGACCCTACATATGTGGCAGATGGCCTTCTCCAGCAGAACGGCCATGAAGTGTTAAGACTTCCTCCATATCATTGCGACCTGAACCCGATAGAGTTGATATGGAGTTCAGCGAAGCAACTAATTGCAAAAAAAAACATTGGCTTATCTGCAGCAGACACAGAAAAACTGATTAAGGAGTCATTCGCGAGCATAACTGCCTCAGACTGGAAAACAATGACTGACCATGTCATTAATGTGGAGCAGAAGTACAGAGAAAGAGACAATGTCACACAAAATGCATTAGAAGAATTTATTATCAATGTGGGCAGTGATAACACAAGTAGCTCAGAAGAATCATTGTATGTATTTTTAGAGTCTGACTTTGATTACACTGAATAAATAATAAAAAAAATATGTTATTTATTTATTAATAATAAAATTTATCGTATAGGCTAGGAAAAAAAATATATCTTCATATATTTTCACAGCAAGGGCACTTTTTATAAAGCTACTAGTAACAATTTTACATAAAAATGTGGAAATCACTGTCTGTTCTAAAGTCTGTTCCAATAGACTTGTCTTATAGTAAACAACTTACTAACCTCAAAATGCATTTTTTTTGACTGAAACAGCTCTTTTATCGTAAATAATGCAAGACGAGAAAACAATTTGGACATCATTAGGCTAATGTATCGTCTGATATTGCTTTTTTTTTAATAGCCAAAAAAGTTACATTTTTTTGGTTAGAAAGTTGTTTACTAACATATAACATAAGACAAGTCTATTGGAACAGACCTTACATATCAGCATATTTTATATACATATATGTAGTTATCTAAACAACCAACCTATAATAGAATTAACTTGATAATGTATTGTATGTATGTATGTCCGGATTCATTTAACTCTAAAACTACTGAACGGATTGGCATGAAATTTGATATGGGGATTGATTATAACATGGGTCAACATTTAGGGAAATTTAACCCATGAATCGGTCACAGCTAGTTTATAATATTAGTTTGGATTGTACCATGTACAGGTAAATTAATAAAATCGTTTTAAATTTTAAATATATTACAAGTGTCAAGACTGGTTTTCGCGTTACACGTCGGGGATACCACACTCAGATTTTTTGAATTTGCCGCGATTTCTCATTCTCATCTTTCATTTGCCAGACTCTAGACGGACTATTTAAATACATTATTCATGGTAGAAGTTTAGATTTCGATAAAAATACTCTAACTAAAAACCGCGGCTGAATGGTTTATGATCATGATCATCTTCCTAAATTATACGACTAAAAACCTAAAACTGACAGTGCAAATGTCATAAAACTGTCAATGTGTCAAAACGTCTTGCAATGCAATCTGTGCAAAACGTCAAAAGAAAAGAGTAAGCGAGGTTACTTTGTTTCTGTCTACCGTGCAATTTATCTTGATGTATAATTGCAACGTTATAAACATACATTTATTTAATGTTTAGTAATCACAAGCCAAGTAGTTGTAGCATCAGTTGCTCGTCGCAATCCTTAAAGAGTATGTGATCATCAATTTTATTCATTTCAAAAGTTGGCCCCAAGTTCAAAATTCATGTCATAACAAATGTTTACGTGTCCTATTAGACCGGTGTAATTGATAAATCTATTTGTAACCATGAACAGAAGCAAGAACAATAACTCTAAAATGGCAAGAAGTGAGTCTACCGATGACAATAATGGATATAGTCTTATCGACAATAGCACCAAGCCTCCAGATATCAAGTATGAAAAAGAAAATTCATGGGTGGCGGGAGTGCAAATGTTTGTGTCCTTTTTACTGGCCGGTTTTGGTATGGTCGCCGCGAGTCTCGTGCTGGATGTGGTGCAACATTGGAATGTTTTCGAGCAGGTATCTGAAGTGTACATTCTAGTACCTGCCCTTCTGGGACTCAAGGGAAACTTAGAGATGACTCTAGCATCACGTTTATCGACTCATGCCCATCTGGGACACCTGGACACGAGTTTGAGTGCATTAATTGTTGGTAATCTCTGTTTGATACAATGTCAAGCAGTTCTGGTTGGTTTTTTAGCAGCAATGGCTGCAATAGCCATGGGATGGATACCTGATGGGCAATTTGATATCCATCATGCCTTGTTACTGTCCGCATCTAGTGTGCTTACTGCTTCATTTGCCAGTTTTATCCTGGGACTTATTATGATAGGTGTCATTGTTATATCTAAAAAGGTAAATATAAACCCAGACAATATTGCCACACCTATAGCAGCTAGCCTAGGTGACCTGACAACCTTGGCACTGTTGTCATGGATTGCATCGCTGTTGTACAAAACTATTGGCACAAGTGTTGTATTGCCGTCTATTATTATCATTGCTGGCGCAGTGCTCGTGCCAGTCCGTGGCTATGTTGCTTGGGATAACAAATTCACTAAACAAGCTTTAGATGAAGGATGGGTCCCTGTAGTCTCTGCCATGGTCATAAGTAGTGTTGGGGGGTTAATATTGGACTATACTGTAGTTAATTATAAGGGAATTGCTGTATTTCAATTGGTTATCAATGGAATTGGGGGAAATATGGTCGCAGTCCATGCTTCCAGACTCTCTACAGTGCTCCACACAGGAGAAAAACCAGGCGCCTTAGTAGGCAAAACAACAAAACTGTTACTTTTAATGGTCATACCAGGGCAATTGATATTTATCTACACCATAGGCTACTTGAAGGCTGGGCATACTTCCATGACACCTATATTTATACTCATTTATATGTCTGCTGCCCTGTTGCAAGTGTTCTCGTTGTTGGTTATTAGCCATTACATGGTTATCTGGATGTGGCAGATGGGTATGGATCCTGACAACTCGGCTATACCCTACTTGACTGCACTTGGTGACTTACTTGGTACAGCTCTACTGGGTGTTGCATTCCACATACTCTATGCTATAGGAGATAAAGACAGTGATTTGGGAGATTAAATAACCTACATTATTACGAGGAGGCACTTATATTTTTCTAAATTAAATTAAGGTAATATAAGCAGTAGGATTAGGACTTTTGGTGGCCTTCTCTGGTTCTAGAATGCATGGAGTCGCTATTTCCTGATTGTTATATCCTACATTCCACTTTGGTTTTGACCTGCAGTATGGTTGTATTTCAAAATACATTCATTCATCAAACTACTGAATTAATTCAAGGCTTTCACAGTGGAGATAGGAAGATATCTCTGCTGTGAAAGTGTAACAAACAAACAAATATTATATACGGATAAACCAAACTGAAAATGTCTTGTGTTTATTTTATATGAGAATACTGAAAACTATACCTAGGTGGAATGTAGCATATTATAATAATTAATAATAATAATAATATAAATAAATATTATAATGCATATTATATTTTATTTTGATAATAGCATCTCCACACATTCTTGAACCAAGGTATGCCTCCAAAATCCTAACCCTACTAATCAGTCAAGGTTAACTTCCCATACAAAACACCATGAAGTTTTTAATGTTAGTAAAGATGTTTCATATATTTCTCTTTGTAGGTTATTGGTACCATAATTATTTTATTTGTACCAAATAATTAAATTTATTTTCTAGATAGTTTAAAAAAAAATGCGACAAAAATGTACTCTAACACTAATAAACACTAAATAAGCAATAATATTTAGTTCATTTTACAGTTAATTAATTAAAATAAACAATTTACTTAACAATAATCTTAGAACGGTAACATAAACATTGAATGTTAATGCTATTTTGTATGGAAAGTACCTTGAAGAATAGTTTATAATAAAATGAGGCATTATAACTAATGTGTGACTTGGAATCCAGTGCCATCTAAATTGTATTATTTTGTGTACTTAAATTACTAGGCACATATTTTTCGAATATTTATTTCTACAAAGTCAATAAGTTAAGATCACATCATTAATGTCCGTATGAATCATTTGTCATTTGTAACATAATGTACAATTATTGTTTAATCCAATAATGCTTCTTAATAATTTACAGAATTCATGACACAACATCATGACATTGCATGCTGTTTTAAGCACAATAAATTGTTAAATAAATTAATTAGTTATTTAAAAGTGTTGTTACTAAATTCATGTTTTTATTATTGTTATAACATGACACTTAAGTTTTGTGCTTAACAATCAAAATGTGATTATTACTCTTAAGTACTTAATGTAAGCCTTAATGTAAATTCAAAATACTTTAAGAAAACTATATGAATTGGTGCTACTTACTGCCCTACTGGCTTAGTATAAATTTTAAAATGTCTGAATATGCTCTAAACAGGAGTGATTTGCCCAAATATTTTTGTAACAACAATAATGTATCAGAAATTGGTACATCACTGAAAACATATTTTAGAATATACCTACTTATTATTGATAAAGTGTTTTTTTGTCCTTCATCTTACACTTATAAACATGTCAAAACAATGATAACTCAATCAATAGAATAGGTATAAAGCAACAAACTGATTCAAAACAATGTGTATTAATGTGTATAGTTCTGACAGGTATGTTGAAGAGACAACCTTAAAAATCGTGCAACGTTATTCTAACAAGACCCATCTAAATTTCTGGGATTTTTTTCGCGTGCCCAATTTCATCCAAATCCGATCAGTCGTTATATATGTCATTACAAGACAAACACCTCAGAAACCTTTCACATTTAGTAGGTACAGTCGAGTTCATAAATATGTGTACACTTTATTACCTTGTATATTTAATGTCATGTTTAAACTGCCATTATATGATTTTTCAGTGATTAGATTAGTGACAAGACAAGGTACTAAATATATGTATTTATGAACTCGACTGTACATTGTTGCAGAGGCTGGAGTACATCTATTGTCCCTTGGGAAGTTTACGAGTAGTTACATCCTTTGTCCTTTCCCCTGACACAGACGTACATAATGCTTGATAAGGCCGCGTGCAGCGGAGCGTTGTATTGAGCGTGCAAACTTAACGCATAGGTACAGCAAAAGGTGTAGGGCTGCTCCTATCCCGCCAATGCACCCTGGAAGTCCTGGAACGCTTCGCTACACGCGTCGCAGTTCTTAATTTGGGGTTATACATAATTAGTAGGAGGAAATAAAACATGTTAAATAATAGATGATTTTTACCTCATATTAACAAATTCAATGTACCTAATTACAGTAAAATATTTGCTGCAGTGAATTAAAAACCAAACTATTGCGAGCGGAGCAGGCCCCGCTGGACTCAGTCTATAGGTAGTATATGACATATTACTTTATTACCTTCCACGTCTTACTTTTGAAGCCCGTATAGCGAAGCGAACCTCCCCCCCCACCCCCTTTTGATTATGACCATAAAGTACCTGCGTGCAGGCCGGTGACACTCCGCGCTATCGCCTTCAAAATGTGCTGCCCCTTGCAAGGGGCGAATCAGTTGAGTGTCACGCGACGCGAGCGCTCGTCTCGACGCGCGCCGCCGCCGTGCGCTGCCAAAGTTTTTGTTTGAATACGCACCTATACGAATATGACTAATCGACAAGGCAAAAAGTACTGCATCGCATACGGGTGCTTAAATAATAACTCCAATGTCGAATTATCTTTTTTTAACCTGCCTCAGGATGACGAAAGGTAAAGTTATTATTAATATTACTTATTAATAACTTCGATCTAGATAGGTAGTTACGAGTAGCTGGACTTAATTACTGACACAATCAGTACCTACAGTTTTGAATCCTCGACGCAAAAAGAGCGGTATTTATATTATATTATTTATTTTACTAACGACCCGTCCGCAGTTTCACAGTTTTCAACTTATTCGGACCAAAAACCAGTTATCTACTTGCCTTAAACAGCGTTCAGTGTAAGTAAGTAGATCTCCCAGTACTAGTAACTGCCTGCTAAAGCAAGGTCAGCATGTGCTGGATATTAGGTAAACACAACACACAAACAAATGGCAGCTTTTCTAAGTAACGGAGTAGGTAACGATAGTACTTACTTGAGTTTATAACAAACAAAAAGTTTTAAGGTCTATATTGATTTGTTTATTTTATTTATTTATTCAATTAGACACACCAATAGTTGTACAAACAAATACAAATACAAAAGGTATGTATAAGAAAATACCTAGTTAAATAGTTAGTACCAATAGGCTATTTGGCAGGTTTTTGAAAACCATCTCAGATTATTTGTTGGTGTTTATTGAGTACTCCAAAAGTGGTAATTTTAAATTCTTTTATGTATTTCGTCTAAAAAAAGGAAATAAAAATTCACTTTTAAAATATGCCGCCAAAACGGTTTCTTGAGCAAGATGGCGTCACACAGGAATCAGTGACGTCAGTGGTCAATACATAAACAAACTGACATTGGCTAATCATAGCAAAGCCAGAAAAACAAACAAACGTCAACTGTCATATAGAATATACAGACATCCTAATATCCTATAATCTGTGATATTTACCGACCCACGTCATCATGGATTCGGCGCCGTTTTCGATAAAATGGCTACAGATAAAAAATTATCAAGTTTTATCGTGGTTTTTTGGATAAAAGATCCATTTTTTTTAAGTAAGAATATTTTAAATCGATTTTAAAACTCATAATTTATATGAATATACATAATTATTACGTTTTTTTTCACCTTGTCAAATAGCCTATTACAGGTGTTCAACAGTATTAGCACAGTCGGGATTCAATAAAACTAAAAATTTGGCATTTATCACATTACAGCAAAATGACAAAAAATAAATAATTAAATTAACATAATATTTTGAAGGTTAATACTAGTAAACTACGTCTTATTACTTAGGTGGAAAGGGAGATCGGAGCAAACAACAAACAAGTCGCGGACAACTTTCCTCCGCATGAACTATTTTTTCTCGTCATTTAACTAAGAACTACATAAAAAAACTACAAATGATCATCAATTTAATTTGTTTTCTTACAACAGCCACGGAAAGAAATAGTACAAGTACTTAAGTGCCAGCCCTGGGAGGTGGGCGGAGTCAGTAAAGCTCATGACGGGCGAAATAATACCGACTCTCGCATCGCAGATTTAAGGTGCATTTTGCCTCGTTAGGGGCGCCCCCACTATCGATCGCAAAAATGTAACCAAGGTCACATCCGTTGTATTATTATCGTTCCCGCGTTCTGAATAGGTTTAAATTTCCATGTTTGCTGTCACAGAGAGTCGCTTCTGTACTTGTACTATTACTTATTCTGTGCTGCGTGTCAAGAAGTCAAGTTAGGCTACGGCGTACACGTACGTTAGGCCATCTATATTATTGACCTATGACCGTAAGGCTCAGTTTTATTGCACGATAGACCGCATGGTTTTCGTGATACATATATTACGCAATGCATTGCGTTCTTTGATCGGTAATAACCGTGTGCATCTTAAATAAAATATAACTTGACTGGTACATAATTATGTACATGGCAAACATAACATGTTGTATTTGTAGGTACATCATTATTTTTGACCTTTTTTTTTTGGAAAACCAGATTTTTGTGGATCCAAGTATTAATGTTTTTAGGGTAGTCAATAAACTAGGTTATTGCCGATAATTAATGAGATGGGTACACACAGCAACACATCTAGCTATACACTTCAGAAATCTGAAATATTGCATTAAAGAGTCTCACTAGAATCGAATGTTGTTGACATAATACACATATATACATCTCTTTCTTTTTCTCTCTACTCTGTCTTTAATGGTTAGTTAGGTGTGATGTTGTGCGTACAAGGAAATTGTAGCTTGAAGTCAGTAGGTATAACTTTCACCTGCAAACCAATTGGTAAGTACCCGAAATATGGCAACACTATTTACTAGGTTTTTTCTCTTGTTCATTGCGATAAGGTTACAATTTTTTGACCGTTATCATCTTATCTGGTTATTTCCCTACCCTATGCAAATGTCTCCGTATTTTTAAATAGGTTGGTAGGTACATAGAATAAAATGAAGTGGTTATTTCTTTTTTATGTACTATAAAACTAGGTACGCAATTTTGCAATGATTATGAGGGATTTTTTCTGTCTACACTTTAGAAGGTGTTTAAATACTAAATGATTTTACACATACATTTATCGTTCTGGTTAAAACTGCACCGAGCGTACGCCGGATGTACAGTGGCGCCCTCATTACTATTATTGTTTTACAAAAAACTAAAGTATTTTCTTGAAATTGGTCAGTAGGTTTTTGTACTACAAATTTAATGAAAAAATAACTTATAGGGTATATCACATAGTTTAATAACAATTCACCTTCGAGTTATCAACTTAACGAAAAATATTGGCCACATTTTCCCGTTAAGCTGACTACACAAAGGGTAATTAATTGTTATTCACTTTTGTTACATATCCCATAAATTGTGTTTTTACTTGCGCTACAAATAAGTATCGTCCGATTGCAAGGAAAGTCTTTAGTTAATTAGAACACACAATAACAGTAATGAGGGCGCCACTCGGCGTTTGCTCGGTGAAGTCTTAATTGGACGTGTATTTTCAGTCCTTATACTACTCGCTCTTTAACGTAGATTGACACAACCTTGTAGTCAAATTTAATGAAAGGCGCGTCATCGTGGATTGATTACTTTAGCACGTTGCTCTGACTCAGTATTAACGAACTCGTGTCTCTGTAGTCGTGTAATACGGCCTGGGTGATTAGTTCCAGATTCTTGGGAACGATCGAATTCCGACCGTCACATTTGTAAGTAAATCCGGCGAAACGGGTATCAGACGAAACAGGAATCGGGAACTCATCGCCTCAAGATCCAACCATTAAACAGATGCAAGTCAATGTAGGAGCGACCCCAATATTTTCTTATTTCAAACACTTGCTACAGGTTCTAGCAATAGTTTTAAATAACGAAATAATAATATAAAAAAACGTGATTTTTAATAACTGAATGTAGTATAATTATGAAGTCTTAAGACTGCGCCGAACAAACGCCGAGCGTCCAGTGGCGCCCTCATTACTATTATTGTGTTTTCTAATTAACTAAAGAATTTCCTTGAAATCTAGACTTAATGTTTTTGTAGTGAAACAATTTATGGGATACTTACGTAACAAACTTCAATAACAATTACCCTTTGAGTAGTCAGCTTAACGGGAAAAGGTGGCCACTTTTTGTAGTACAAAAACCTTTTGTCCAATTTCAAGAAAATACTTTTTTATTAGAAAACACAATAAAAGTAATGAGGGCGCCACTGTACATCCGGCGTAGGCTCTGCGCAGTCTTAACATGGATGATCCTATACTTATTGAGCCAGGTTGGCCCTTGGGTTGCACATACAGGGATTTTGGGAAAACAGATGGATATAGCGATTTTAAGGTGATGACACCAGTTGTACACTTCTTTGAAATAAGAATGAAGTGTCTATCCATTACTAGTGCCATTATGCCCTATGCCTATGAGTGCCTTAGTGCCCTATGAGGATTTAGAAATGAAAGATAAAACTTAGATTTTCCTTTTATTAGCTTATCCTAGAAACTGTTTACTTGACCTCACGCAATCTTCGGACAGCGGACCTGCAGGAGGAAGCGGCAGTGGTGGAGAACACCCAGGCGCCCCCAGCTACGGTCCTCTTGCAGCGCTTGCATGACCAGATACCAACGCAGGAGCGCTTCATGGCATCCTAATTGAACAAAAATATAAAAATATTATAAAAGTGTATGTGTAATTATGTTATGCCTAAAATATTATTGAACTTTATTCATATTCACAAATGTATGAATACTGGAAATTTGCAATTGATAGTTTATCTTCTCGGCAATTGAAAAAAAAAAAACATTTGGATCATCATTTTGAATATTAAGAAAAAGATTCAATACTGAATCACTTAAAAATAAACATATCAACCTAACCTCAAAATGCATCATTTAGTAAAATCACAATTTACAATTGAATAAAGCAACTTGCAACGTGTTGTACATAAATTTTCCTATATTATATCCTTATCCTGCCCAATGTTCTTAATAAAGAAAACAGTTGATTTGATAGTTTCTGCCCGGGAAACTAAATGTATTTAATATCAACCTTATTATAACAACATGGGATTGAATCTGCTTGGGTGATGGAATTTAAGATACTGCTTATTGACCTAGGAGGGCAGAAATCTCAGTACTTGGAACTTCAGTCTTGGAATCTCAGTAATTGAGTTACTTCCAGCAGGTTAGAATAACCACATTGAACTCTTTTTTGATGCAGTCTATGCATGCCATGGTGACAAGTAACGCAAGATAATAACAAGTTAACTTCTAATTTAACAATAACAAATGCTTCATAAAGGTTTAACTATAAGAAATAATTGACAAAATACAACCATAAAGGCTTGAGAAAGTTCCTTTTCAGTACGATGGTGTTTTCCCAAAACTATAATTACAAAATTATCAAACAACAAAAACTAACCTTTCCACAGAAGGAGCAAGTGTACTTGGCGTGCTGTGTCACTTCCATCTTCTTGACCATTTTACGGAGGGAGGCACCATAACGTGTGCCATATTTGCCAGTAATTCCGACCTTTTTTGTACGTTTGGCCTGAAAACATTGAAAGAGCGGTATAACAACCCATGACACTGACCACCAACTAAGTCTAGTAATTCTAAATGGAGACTCCGAAATAGTATTCACAAATATTAGGACACTGTATCGCCACTTTATACAGATGATACACTGGGACTTTTACACCACGATTACTGGAATATTTACAAATTTAATTCCTCACCATTTTAGATAACCTGTCTAACACAACAGTTGACAGAAGAGAAAAAGATAGAGTTGACTTGTTTGTGGCTCGGTTAAAAAGTAGGTTTCAAATTCCATGCTTTTTGCCGGATAAGGGGAGTTACACACGACTAGGACTAAAAGCGCGAATAAAGTTAATTATTGTTCCATACATAAACTACTGATCAAAAAACGGGCCACCACATATTTGAATATTAATAAGGGATCAATAGTGATGGCGTTCTACGTTAGAATGGTCTATGAATATCTTTTAGGTTTACTATAACTTGATGTTAATTTTGACGTGTTTTGAGATGGAATGTCAGGCAATATCAGCTTACAAAAATACGTCCTTTAGAATGTTGGTAAAAGTCGAAACGAAATAAAATACTCTTGGCAGTATGGTCACATATCGCTAAGCCTTTCTGTTAAAAAAAAAAAAAAAAAAAGTCTATGAAGGCATAAGTGTCACTTTGACAGAGTTTGACATTGACGACATTGACACTTTGAAAACTTGACAACCAACCAACCACCTCTAGTCTGTGAATCCATCCAACGACCTACAAAATCGGAAAAGGTCGCTCCTACGGTTTAACATAAAACCGTCCATATTATCAGGACGGCATAGATTTAGATTCCCCAAGAGACAAACATGTTGCGAACGATTTTACTACGAAACCAAGTTTTGAACAGCAGCCTAAATAAACTTGTGAGGAATAATATCACGAGATGCGTGAGCACTGAATTGGCTCGACGAAAGCACCCTAGCAAGTAAGTTTTGACTTCGAATATGTATTTTAAATGTGTAATTACTAGAATTATTGTACTATTTATTCATAAATGTATTTGTAAGTCATATTTGAACAGTATGTTAAGTTTCTAGTAGGTTTCGCGTGCGGCGTTAATTGCATAACCGAAACGTCAATGCTCTTCACCTTGCGAATTGTCACCAGACGAGAACATGATCAGAACCGGCAAACCATGTGTTAAGAAACCTAGCTTGAAAAATAGTTGTCATGTATTTTTTTGCAAAAATCTTGCTTAATGTACCGAAATTGCAGTAATAGTTTAGTACACATGATTCCATGTATGGCATATTTTTATTATTTGATGTGTCAATGTTATTCACATAATTATGTCGAATTATTCTGTAAATATACTGTTGGCTTTACAGTCTGTTTACTGATTAATCAATAAAGTTACAGCTTTTTATAGAAGCTTAAACAAAATAACACCTGTAACTGAATTACTTTTACATTGCACCTACTTATTTTTATCTTTACTATATTGCCATCCATACGCTATTCTCCAAAATTTATTTCAATTTCTACTCTTAATGCTATCTAAGTCACATAAAATGTCCACTTAGATTTAAGTATATAATAGCATTACGGCTTGAGGACGGCAGATTATGTGTCTGCATCAAAGGGACTGGTTGAAATTGTACATACCTACTTGTTTGCAATGAGGAAAAAAAAAAGTTTGGAAAAATTAGGGTGCTGTTTAAAGTCATATTGGCACCATGTTTAATGCACTAACATGTAAAAGGGCCCTGATGTTACTAATTTACTGAACAAATTATTTCACTTCATTAATGAAGTGGATGCCAATTTAAAACATCTCACCAACTCTTTTCTCTTCAAACAATTTTTAAACAATAATAATACACAACACAATACGGGTACAATTTGTAAATTATTTATTCCAAATAATCTTGTTAGCTAGTTATCATAAAAATTAAGGTTCAAATTATCTACCATGCTTTGCACTAGTTCTAAGAGACTAAATGTTACCAATTAATAAAAAGTGCAACAATGTATTAAAATATTATTAATTTGGTATGTTGTATTTGATGCTGACTGTTTATACCTAAAAGTTAAATAAAAGTCTGCCAGTCTGACTAGATATCTCACCAGACAGATTAACTCCTTCCTGATAAGATGATTTGTCATTGCCCTGACATTGATAAATCATAACTTGGTCAACTTGAAAGATGAAGTGGAATATAATTTAGCAAAAACAAATCTGTTCCACAATGCAAATATATGTATTATAATAAATTATTGTTTGATAACTGTACATGGCTTGGAATTTTGCGATTTTAACCTTGAACTACAATTTAATGTGAAATATTTCAGATTACTCTCTTCCTCACATATAAAGAGAGTAGTAGCGGCCCCACAATGGACTCCTCAGCTGAGGCATTATTCCAGCTTGCCATCTCACACAAAAGTGAACCTCCCAGCGCTTTCCCCCACCATGGAGAGTGGGTCCATTGTCAGCTGGGAGAAGAAAGAGGGGGATAAGCTCAGTGAAGGTGATTTATTGACTTTTTTCTGACTGCATATTAAGGTTACGTTATTAAAAGTATTCTTTATTGATCCAATGTGTGCCAAGTTTCACGTTTTCATATGTTTTGACCAACAAATATAGACATTTATAGTATTTAGTAGTGGTAGGACCTTGTGTAGGGCCTTTTCGAAATCCTACTACTATCTTGTCTTTTATCCAACCGCCAAACATTATTCTCCCAGTATGGGGATAAGACATTGAATGAAATAACTAGCATAGAGGCATTTCATCTTAGTCCTTTAGCTGGCAACACATTTACAGTCTTAGAACTGTAGTCCTGAGGTTATGAATTTCTATGGGTCACAGATTCCACTTACCTATTGACTGTGTGCTTGTTTTCCTTCTTTTTTAACCCCCGACGCAAAAGAGAGGGGTGCTATAAGTTTGACATGTAAGTCTGTGGCACCGTAGCTCTTAAACGGATGAACCGATTTGGATGGGTTTTTTTATTTATTATTATTATCATTTTATTTTAGACAGGCAGTTGACACTGATATGTATAAATCCTTGATCACAGCATGAATTGTCTCACTAATTTAGAATGTTTGTCAAACTTATCCATGAAATAATTAGTTTATTTGGTAGAGTACGAATTTTATGAAGTGACCTGATTAGCAAAGAGATGATTAACAGAAAGGGCCAGTTAAAAAGTGTTTACCATACTAAAATATGGTATTTTTACCCGACTGTGACAAAGCCCAAAAGGATGGTTATGTGTTTGATCTATGTCCGCCTCTGTTCCCTCATAAGTACTAAATGGCAAAACTGATTTAAAAAAATTATACATCATTAGTTTCATCTAGTGTCATAAGCTATATTAAAATTATTTAAATTTGAAATAGGTACTTAAAATAAAAAATATATACAATCATGATAATTAACATTACTTTGACAACAGTTGGGTTTTTTTAAAGTTTGCTTTATTGTCAGAATTGTAGTGTTGTTTACATTTTGAAATTTAAGATTTGGTAACAAAAAAGATTTTGGCTTTGATAGCAGCTGTAGATTGTTTCTTTTTATCAGTACCAATTATAAAGACATGTTAAAGTTAGTGCCTAGCAAAGAAAATGATTAAATGACTATCCCGGCGGTTACGGCATAAAATTAACAGATTATTTTGTTCCTCAGGCGACCTTCTCTGCGAAATCGAAACTGATAAGGCGACTATGGGCTTTGAGACCCCCGAAGAGGGCTACCTGGCCAAGATCCTGATCCCTTCGGGTACCAAGGGGGTGGCTGTTGGCAAGCTGGTCTGTATCATCGTGGAGAACCAAGCCGACGTTGCTGCCTTCAAGGACTTTAAGGATGATTGTAAGACTAGTCACGTAAAACACATGTAATGTTGGATGCAAACCTGTTGATGTCCCTTTCATATAGTAGCTTAGGGTAATATATTACAGAATCTGCTAAAAAATATTACTAATAACATAA
Organism: Acleris laterana; assembly: GCA_963966035.1. Taxonomy (NCBI): domain Eukaryota; kingdom Metazoa; phylum Arthropoda; class Insecta; order Lepidoptera; family Tortricidae; genus Acleris; species Acleris laterana. The sequence continues at coordinate 11,288,013 of OZ014451.1, forward strand.
AACCATATAACCAATAGTACCATAGAGAACTCAGGTTAAGCAGTCCATTTTAGTACTTTGTAGTAGAGTATAAAGTGAGATGGGTTTGAATTTAGTATATCAATAACTGGGACAAGGTAAAGTCGAGTGCAAAAATATGTATCGAGCTAATCCTCTCATAAATATGTTGCGAAGTTCTTATTACCCTGGAATATGGTGCATTGGGACATATTTTTGAGATGTTGCGTTCTCCCATAGTTTTACACTTGACTGTACCAAAATGTACAGCCAATTTTGAGTTTACCCCATACCAGGGGCCTGCTCTTCTTAATAATAATTAAACCAATCAAATAGGCCTTCATTGAACAAATGTAACTCTGTAGATCCAAGTTTAACATAGCATGTTATGCCAACTATACATAGCATAGCAAATTCTTTAATATATAACAAGTCCATGTGATAAAACATTTGCTCATGAATCTTATGATATTGTAATGGTAAGATTGACATATCTCCTTCACGCATGGTGTTATACCCTCATTTTTAATGTGATCCACAGCCACTGGTGCCCCTCCGAAGCCTGCTGCTGCAAAAGGTTAGAATTATATTCATTTTGCATTTATATTCATAAATACAAATGGTCATTATTTCTTTTCATTCTATTTTCGTCAATATTCAGGATGGACAAATTTTTCTTGTTGATATAATCATACAGTCAGGGTAAAAAAAGGTTCGTCACTTTTCGACTCTATTTCAACGACGTTAAGGTCCAAAAGTGACGAACCTTTTTTTACCCTGACTATACATACATACATACATTAAATCACGCCTGTTTCCCAGAGGGCTAGGCAGAGACCACCTCTTTCCATGTGCTGCGATCTTAACAAATAATAAAATAATATAATTAAATTGTATTTTTTCCGATTTGACGGTTCATTTCGAGTTCACGATTTTCCATTCGTACTTAATGACAGGAAATCAACGATTTGGGCCGAGTTGCGGGCAATAAACAGTACATTATACTCGAATGATTCAAAATGCTATGACAGACTCGTTCTTAATATTTTCACCGGCTGACTGTATAAAATAACTAACTTCTGCCAGCGACTTCGTCCGCGTAGAATTCGTATTTTGGTCGTCCCACAAGAACTGTTTATTTTTCCGGAATAAAAAGTAGCCTATCTTACTAAGGGATAATGTAGAATTCTACTGGTGACAGAACTGTTGAAATCGGTCCAGTAGTTTTTGAGTTTATTCATTACAAACACAAATCATTCCTCTTCATATTACCAGTGTAGATAATAAAACATTCAAATAATGCTATTCGACAATTATTGTACGTTATAAGAAATACAAGCGAAGTTCATCATAACTCCAAAAGCTAGGGTCCACAATAACGTAATATTTTTTCTGAAATTAACGGTTGAAACTAAATATTGTTGAAGAGTGTTATGCATATTTTTGTTTTCTAATCATATCTCGTATTAGATAAAGCAAACTGACGGTTCATGAGTGGTTTATTTAAATAATGGTTGTTTTAATTCTAAAAACAAATATGTTAACTTGTGTACTTATGATAAAAAAAACAAGGTTATTACTCGTAAAACAAGTTTTGGTTACATTTTCTGTTAACTTTTACCAAAAGGATGACTTGACCTCAGTTTACTTTATATAACGAAAAATATGACTGGACAGTTGGGGATTTTATTTGCATACTTGTTTCTGCCCGCGACTTCGCTCGCGTATATTTCCGGTATGAAAAGTATCCCGGATGAAATTTGAAATATGCAGGGTATGAATTATTTCCATTTCATGCAAAGCCGTCTAGCCGTAGCGTAAACCAACACACAAACGTTCACATTTATAATATCAGTAGGATAGCAGTATCTTTCTTTGAAGTTTACGTATTATACCTACACAATTACTCTCTTATCTTCGTTAATTTTGAACTTGTCCATCAATATAATTCTTAAAATGCCTTTTACATTCTAGTGTATAATTTTGAGCATCTTCACTGTGGTTTCCTA